>JAUIMM010000114.1:2760000-3360000 GCA_031769625.1 Taudactylus pleione | reverse complement strand
GTGGTCATGGCGGCCCTCCTAAAGTTTCAGGGGGTTCGCCTGCTTCCCTATATGGATGACCTCTTACTGTTAGCAGGATCTCCAGAATTACTTTGCAGCCATCTGCAACTGACAATATCGGTGTTGCAGACCCTCGGCTGGTGGATAGATTGGAAGGAGTTTTCACTTATTCCATCCCAGAGGAAGTTCCATCTGGGTGCACTGTTGGACTCTCAACAGCAGAGCATCTTCTTAATAGAGGCAAAGCTCTCAGTGTTGCAGACAAGGGTACACATTTGTCTTCAAGGTCGCCGAGTGTCCATTCACTCAGCGATGCGATTACTGGGATCCATTGTGTCAACATTTGACATGGTGGATTATGCCCAGTTTCACTCCGGACCTCTGCAGAGGTTGACTCTCTCCAGGTGGGATGGATTGCCCCGTCGGATAAAGTCAGAAACGATGGTGCTTTCTCCGGAGGGGTGCCTGTCTCTAACAACATTAAGGGATCCCGGACTGGGTCCTTCTCATGACGGGTGCCAGTCTTCGGGGCTGGGGTGCTGTGACGGGTCCACCCGTTTTTTTAGGGACGGTGGGCGTCAGCGGAATCGGCCCTTCCGATCAATATCTTGGAACTTCGGGCAGTGTTCAAAGCACTACAACATGCAAGACTTACTCTGCACAGACAACCAGTGCAAATTCAGTCAGATAACTCCACTATAGTGGCTTACTTAAACTGTCAAAGGAGGAACAGGAAGTCAGACGGCCCTTAAAGAGGTATCCTACATTCTGATTTGGACGGATGGCAATCTCCCGGCCATCTCGGCTGTGTTCATCCCAGAAGTCCTCAACTGGGAAGCGGACTTCCTCAGCCGGTATGATGTGCATCCAGGGGAATGGTCTCTTCACCGGGAAGTATTTCAGCTCCTAAGGGACAAATGGGGCCTTTCAGATATAAACCTCAAGGCCTCCAGACACAGCCGCCAGCTGCTTGTGAACGGGTCCAGAACAAGAGAAGCAGAGTTTCTCCTGGTAGACACATTATCGGTTCTGTGGACCTTCCAGTTTGTGTACCAGTTTCCTCCGTTATCCCTTCTTCCTTGTGTGCTTCGAAAGTTCAAGCAAGAAGGGGGTACGATCCTGCTGGTGGCTCCAGCATGGCCCAGCCATCACTGGTACTCTGCGGAGTCTCTCCATCGACACTTTGTTGCTGTTACCTCAACATTCGGACCTGTTGTCTCAGGGTCCTTGCTTTTACCCGGATCTGGGTCATCTGTCTTCGATGGCGTGGCTTTTGAGACATTCCTCCTATGGGCTAAGGGGTTCTCCAACTATGTGGTTAACACCATGCGCAGAGCTCGGATACTCGCTTCTGCCAGGATTTACCACAGGTTGTGGTTTACCTAGTTGATGGGTGTCACCCAAGGGGTACAATCCCCAGGTATTTCAGATATCCAGGGCTCTGGCTTTCCTACAGGTGGGCTTACAAGTTGCCTTGCATCCTTGAAGGTGCATGTTTCTGCACTGTCAGTGTGGTTTCAGCATAGGATTGCTCCGCTTCCTGATATCTGCACTTTTATGCAGGGTGTCCTTCGCATTCAGCCTCCCTTTGTCCCTCCAGTGGCTTCTTGGGATTTGGCTGTGGTCCTTAGGGCTCTCCAAGGACCTCCATTTGTACTCCTGGGCTCAGTAGACTTCAAATGGCTTACAGCTAAGACTGTATTTCTTCTAGGTATTACTTCAGCTAGAAGGGTGTCAGATTTGGGGGCTCTTTCTTGTCGCCCTCCCTTTATGATTTTTCACAGGAACAGGGCAGTTCTTAGGACTCGCCCTGGTTTTCTTCCTAAGGCGGTGTCTGGTTTCCACATTAGTGAGGAAATTATAGTACCGGCCTTTAACTCACCAGACCTTTCAGCAGGTGAGGTCTCATTGGATGTGGTATGTGCTCTACGTATTTACGTGGCTCATACCAGTTCCCTTCGGAAGTCGGATTCCTTGGTTGTCCTCTACGGTTTCCAAAAGAAGGGATGGCCTGCCAACAAACAGTCGTTGGCAGGGTGGATTCGTGTGGCTATCTTTGAGGCTTACACTTATGAGGGCATTCCAATGCCGCCCTCTTACTGCTCATTCTACTCGGTCTGTGGGTCCCTCATGGGCAGCTTGCCTTGGCGCCTTGGCTGTTCAGCTTTGTAAGGCGGCCAGGTGGTTTTCTGTCCATACCTTTGTATGATAGTATGCTTTTGATACCTTTTGCCTCTCAGGATGCTTCCTTCGGGTGGCGGATTCTCCTTTCTGCACAGGAGCATCCCCACCCTTGAAGGTTCTGCTTTGGGACATCCCCAAGGTATCCTGTGGTTACCCTATGGACCCTGCCGTAGAAAATAAGAGATATGGTAAGAACTTACCTTTGTTATCTATATTTCTACGAAGTCCATAAGGTTCCACAGGACTCCCACCCTGTTGCACCTGTGCTTCAGATGGGCTTGGTTATGGTCACTAGTTTTCCGTCTCCTTCTCTGTGAGAGTGTGAATCTTAAGGAAATGAAAAAAGAAATACTGCGCTGGTGTGTCTCTGTCAGAAACACCAATCAATTGTGTCAGTTTGAAAATCACACTTAAATTTATTAAAAATGGATACAAATACATACATGAAACACTAGACAATAACAATAAATGGACTTCAAAGTGCCTAACCTGTATATGGCTGATGCATTAACATTGATAAAATGTATACCATAAGGATATCCAATTAAGGTATTGAAATAGCAATGTCACATGTGTATACAATTGCTAAACACGGATTAATAACCGTGATATTGAAGGAAATCCAGCACTTGATGAAATAGGTAAATCATAAATTGAAATAGTCCTGGCCCGCAAATGTATGGGGAAAAAAAAAGGAGAATCGGAATAACACCTGTTCAGATGGTGGTGTCCCACTTAGAATTTAATGAATGGAGCCCCAGACAGGGGATTTACTCACGGAGCATCTCTGGCTCAATACTCCACATGTAGCAGGTGAAGTGGCAGGCTAAGCCTCCTTCGAGTGCCTGCAGCGGTCTCACTCTCTCACTCTCTCCGCCGGCGGAGGGGAAACAAGCGGCCTCCATTCTATGCCAGACTATGCAAGTCGGAAGTCTCCACGTGATCCGCCACGCCAGCAGCTGTGATGGTAATCAAGTTAATGTGGAAGACAGCGTCCAGTCTCAGTAGTAGCTGGGAGGAATTATATTGTAAAAAATCCAAATGATCTCCAATAATTTTGCAATAGCAGGTATCAAGGTGCTGGATACAGTAGATCAATGAGGTAAGCAGCAACGCGTTTCGGCAATGGCCTTTATCAAGCTGGATAATTCCTCATCATATGGATCCGATTTAAATAGAAGAGTCATCTCTTTCATTGGTTAATCAAAATTAACTCTTTCAGCCTATAACCATTTAATGCATCCCACTAATTTCATTTGTTCTTTTATAACCACATTAGTTTATTGCAACCTATAATTGATTCTAATCACAATTGGTATATTTATAAATGAAATAAACATTCTAAATCACAAAATTAATTAATATAAAAATACAAATAGTTGATATTCTGACAAAAAATATGACGGAGAATAAAAATTTTAATAATAATGATAAAAATAAAAATAATCTAAAAGCTAAAAAATATTAATTCATAAGTAGAAATTTATATCAATAAAACATTACTCCATGAATATTCATTGAACAATCATCCCTATGTCCCAAAAACATATATATATATATGCACACATCTGCATACATATATATACATTTACTACCAATATGTATAGCTATGGAGGAAATTTAATTAGCATATAATTTTGTTGAAATCAATTAACATTAAATCATTATAATCAATATCATAAATATATATCCATCGACACCATAAATGACAACCGACAAGATCAAAATAGATTAGCACTAATTAATGTACCTTGATATAAGAAAGTACATGAGCTACAAATTGGGGCAAAATCCCACAAAAACCAAAAGTATCAGAGGAGAATCAATAGAGTGGGGACTACAGAGTGCAAGGTATAGTATGTACCCCATTGACCACTCAGTACATAGGGGCACAAATGACCTGCACCCATGTCATCACTCTATGAATTCCAAAGCTTCATTAAGTCCATCTGGTTCTAGTGTCTGTAGCCTAAAGATCCACCTCGATTCAGCGTGGCATAAATTTCTAAATCTATCGCCCCCCCTAGGGGTTTTACATATAATTTCCACTCCCAAAAGTTTAAGATCACTAGGGTCTTTTGAGTGAACCTCAAAAAAATGTTGAGAACCTCTATGTGTATATAATCCTTTCAAAATATTTAGTCTATATTCCCTAAATCTTTCTTTAAGGGATCTCGTGGTCCATCCTACATATTGTTTTTGACATGGACAACACAAAACATAGACCACATATGTTGATTCACAATTAATAAATTGTTTGATTTCATATTGGGTCCCCAAGTTTGTGGATATAATAGTTTTCTTTCTGTTCTCAATAAACCCACATGTCAAGCATCTTGTATGGTTACATCTAAAACAACCAACTAGGCATTCTGGCAACCAAGTACTTCTAGTTGTATCTATTTGTTTGGTACTTCTTAACATGCTGGGTGCAAGGAAACTTTTTAGGTTCCTATCCTTTTTAAAAAACCACCTGGGGTTTTTGATCAGTTATTTGAGAGAGGATGGGATCATTATGTAATAACTTATAATTCCTATTAATAATAGACTTAACTTTATTAGCACCATTATTGAACTGAGTCACAAATAATAAAGCATGATCTTTTTTGTGAATTCCAACCCTCTCTCTCTTTATTTCTAAATCCGATATTGCCAAGTTCCTATGACTGATGGCAACATCTGATTTAGTATCCTCTGCATGCTTCTTGGCCTTCTCTACCAATTCCTCAGGATACCCCCTTTCTAAAAAGCTGGCCTTTAACCTATCTGCATGAAAACAAAAATCTTTATCTTCAGTGCAGTTTCGACTGACCCTGCCCATCTGACTTTTGGGTATATTATTCACCCATGGGCGATAATGTCCGCTTCTATAATCCAGATATGTATTTCAGTCTACTGTTTTTGAAAAAAGTGTTGATTTAATCTTATTGTCTGACACAAATAAAGTGACATCCAAATAATCAACTGAAACTAAACTATATTGTGATGTAAAGTGTAAATTTATAGTGTTCTGATTAAGAAATTTTGTGAAATCTGCGGCTGAACTCTGATCCCCATCCCAAATCATAATCAAATCATCAATATAGCGGCCATAGAACACCAGATGCGCTCCAGCCGGACCATTCCATATATATTGATCTTCGAATTGGCCCATATAGATATTCGCATAGCTCGGAGCGAATCTGGTGCCCATGGCTGTGCCGTGAATTTATAAATAATGGGTGGAGTCAAATATAAAAGTATTATGTGTCAAAATAAATCAAATAGACTCAGTGATAAAAGCACGCTGTTTCTCAGAAGTATACAGAAAATCCTTCACAAGAGTATTTTGTATGGCTAAAATGCCAGTTTCATGAGGAATATTCGTATATAATGCCTGCACATCCAGGGTAAAAAAACTATACCCCGGACGCCAGGTGATATGTTTTAAGTTCTCCAATAAATGTATGGTGTCCCGGATGTGGACGTGCTTCTGCAAAAAGTGATCTACATAAAATGATAAATTACAAGTGAGTGACCCTATTCCCGAAATAATAGGTAGCCCTGGTGGAGAAATCAAAGATTTGTGAATCTTTGGTAAATAATAAAAAGCCGGAATAACTGGGTGATTCGTGAATAAAAAACCAAATTCTTCTTCAGTAATAACCCCATCACCAAGTGCTTTCTCCAACAGTAGCCTCAATTCATTCTGAAAATTTTAAGTGTGGTCCTGATTGATCACACAATAAAAGGCCTGATCCTGAAGCTGTCTTAGGGATTCACTGATATAATCCGCCCTATCCAGAATGACCACCCCACCACCCTTGTCTGCTGATTTAATTATGATGGAGTCGTCATCCTGGAGCAACCTCAACGCAGCTCTTTCACCATGGGATAGGTTCAATTTACCCAGATCTGCATTGGGATGTTTACAACCTAAATTTTGAAATTCTCTCAAGGTATTTTTATAGAATAATTGTATAGATGCACTTTTTTTAGATAAAGGGTAAAAATTGGATTTCTTTTTAAACTTAGTCCTATCTAATGATGACAGCTGTGGCCTAATGTCAAAAATCAAATCTTTCTGTACATTTCCTCCACTTTCTTCTTGTAATAATTCTAAAGTGGCCAAACAAGCTTGATCATCAACGTCCAGTATGATGGGACTTATATCTTCACCTAATTTAGCTAGTTGTTTATTAAAGAAATATCTCTGTCTACACAATGATCGAACATACCTATTGAGTTCTGAAAAAAGATTATACATATTTTTCTCTTCTACTAGTCCTATCATGGACCCAATTAAACTCCGTCATATTCAATTTTCCAGAAACACACTATTCCAGAAGCGGCAATAGAAAAACACAATAAAATTATACAAAATACTGGACCTTTGAAGTCCATTTATTGTTATTGTCTAGTGTTTCATGTATGTATTTGTATCAATTTTTAATAAATTTATGTGTGATTTTCAAACTGACACAATTGATTGGTGTTTCTGACAGAGACACACCAGCGCAGTATTTCTTTTTTCATTTCCTTGTGTTCAGAGGTTTGGCATACCTCTTTTACTGCTGCAGGGTGTCTCCAATTTAACAGATCCACACAGGTCCAGTATTTGTATAATTTTAGAATGTGAATCTTGCATGTTCCAGTCTTCCTTCTCTCTGTTTTCTCCTTCTCCGGCCTATGGCTTGGTACGTAACTGAAGGTGCCTTGGCATGGGGGCGGGGTATAGGGGAGGAGGCCCCAGTGCCTTCTGGGACTAAAAGATTAACTGTGTGGTGCCCAACGGCAGAGCCATCGCCTATACCCAGTGGCGTATCTACAATGGGTGCAGTGTGTGCGGGGCACACGGGCCCCCGAGGGGCCCTGCACCGCATACCCTGCACCCATTTTCTTTTAAAACTTACCTGTCTGTGGTCCCGCATCGGGTGTCAGCGCTGCTCAGAACACCGGAAAATGGCTGCCGCTGCCATTTTCCCGGTGTTCTGCGCATGCGCATTAGACTCCGGGCACTAGAGTGTGCCCGGAGTCTACTGCGCATGCACAGAACACCAGAAAATGGACGACGCGGCCATTTTCCGTCGTTCTGCGCATGCACAGTAGACTCCGTGCACACTCTAGTGCCTGGAGTCTACGAAGGCTCTGGTGGCTGGCCAGCCATGTCAGTCGGCAGCCAGCCACCAGAAAGAGAGGAGGGGGCCCCACACGGTGAGTGCACACGGGCCCCCTCCTCTCTTAAGATGCCCCTGCCTATACCCCAAGGTATCCTGTGGAACCCTATGGACTTGGTAGAAATAGAGATAACAAAGGTAAGTTCTTACCATAACTCTTATTTTCCAGTTGCACCAGACCCCATGTATGCCCTAATATTTAGTTAGAATAAACCCCACAGATATCATTCTCTCTCAACTCTGGAAAATGGGGGTGCTACCACGGACATATTGTTACATCAAGTAGGGGAAGAAAAAAAGGGGGGAAATATCCATAGTGGTGCACTAAACAATACTTAAAACATAAGTTTGAATAATTTGTATACATAATAGCAAGGCACTAAAAAGCGAAAATATGTTTAAAAAGAATTAGGGGACGTACGCTCCTGATTCACTACATGTCCTATTATAGATGTTGAGTATAGGTCGGCGTATGTGTGTGTTTATCAGTATAGACAATTCCATTTCCATATTGATTTCACATACAGGTGATGCACTAAATGCTTCAGTTAATATATGTATAGTATGTAATATACCATGGCGTATCAGAGGTATTAGTCAATGGAAAAACAATTCTCCAAAAGATGGTCCTATAATTATTGGTTATTACATCACATATTGTACCTGTTGGTATAAATATTGAGGTTTATTACTACTATTTTTGACCAAGCAATGTTACAGCATATGTGCAGTGTAATTCTTCTCTATTGCTACTGCACTCACAGCAACAGATTTTATTTTTATTTACATTTATTTATATTCTTTTCCCCTATTCCATTTAGATGATTTTATACAATTTCCAATCTCTTTATAAGGCTGTAACCTATATGTGTGTGTTATAGTTCATGTGACTTCTCATAGTTGTCACTACAGGTATTGCTGGGAAATGAATTATGCAAATGACACATATCTCTATTCCCACTTGTTTGGCTTCATTCACAGGTTTTTATATGCTCAAGTGCATGTCTGAGGGAATTTCCTTCATAAAACAGCACTGCACCTCGTGATTTCATTAGCAACAGTCAGTGTGATTAGTAATGTCACCACACATTGTATATAATCATTAGGGATGTGCGCCGGACCATTTTTGCCGGATTTGGATTTGGTTCTAATTCGTCGTCCGGCTTTGGAGTTGGATTTGGATTTGCCAAACTGCGGTGACTGGCTTTGGATTTGGATTTGGATTTTTTGCCAAAATTGGCAAAAAAAGCTAAAATTACATAAATTGGGATTTTTTTTCTTCCTAGAGTGTTATTTACCTCAATAACATTAATTTCCAGTCATTTACAGTCAATTTAGACCACCTCACAGCTTAAATTATTGTTTTCACCATTATTGGCCAAAGGTTGCAGTGAGCTGACTGGTGACCAAGCGTCAGAGCAGCGGCGCAGTGGCACAGACACCACAGTTTAAAGCACATCTATGAAACTATGCCACACAGCAGTGGCAGAAATGAAAAGTAGTGCTAGATGGAATTGTCCTTGGGCCCTCCCACCCACCCTTTATGTTGGATCTTAAAAAGGACATGCACACTTTAACAAACGAAGCATTTCAGCAACAGGTACTGCCACTTTGTGGCTGAAGTGCTTGGTTTGTTTGGGCCCCCACAAAAAAATCTTCCAATCTACTAAAGGCAACAGGTCTACAGTGGCATGATGTCACCATCATTGCCATCCTCACCCTCATCAGTGTGTACATCATCCGACTCCTCACACAATATCAGTTCATCCCCGCTGGAATCTACCATTACAGAAGTATCTGTACTGTGACGTGATTGGTGGGAAAGGTTTTCCCTGTGAAATTTCCAGTTCATTTTAATGAACATCATTTTTTCTACATTTTGTGGAAGTAGCCTCCTTCGTCGTTCACTCACAAGGTTCCCGGCTGTACTGAAAACTCTCTCCGAGTACACACTGGAGGGTGGGCAGCTTAAATAATGCAAAGCCAGTTTATACAAGGGTCTCCAAATTGCCTTTTTTTTCTTCCAATATTCGAAGGGACTCTGTGACATGTCTATGTGTACGGTGTCCTGAAAATAATCCTCCACCATTCTTTGGATGGTAATCGTATTAGATGGAGTTGCGGTAGAGGTGTCACTGGTGTTGGGCAAATCTTTTAGACCCGACCAGATGTCAAAATGTTGACTTGACTTATCTGCATCACCACTGGGTCTTTTGGAAAAGGTGCATTTTTTTCTGGCTGCTGCTGGAGAAACAGAAGGAGGAGACGTCATCGTAGTGCCATGTGTCACTTCAGCTGCCAAATTGCTCACCAGGAGCGCTTTGGTTCTTTTAAGATCTGGGTCAGTTGTAAAGAAAGACAGAGCATATGACTTGAACCTAGGATCAAGAATGGTTGCTAAAATATAATGATCAGATTTCAAGATCTTGGCCACCCGTGGATCCTGGCGAAGCGAACAAAGGACTTGATCTATCAGTCCAGCATACTTTGCGGAATCACTTTGTTTAATATCATCCTTCAATTTCTCCAGCTGCTTTTCCAAAAGCGAAATCAGGGGAATCACCTTACTCAAGCTAGCAGTGTCAGCACTCACTTCACAAGTGGCAACTTCAAATGGTTTGAGCACCTTGCACAAGACAGAAAGTACTCTCCACTGTGCTGGGGTAAGGTACATTCCCCCTCCTCTCCCAATGTCATGGCTTGTCGTATAGCTATGGATGGCTTTTTGCTGCTCCTCCATCCGCTGAAGCATATACAGGGTTGAGTTCCACCTCGTTACCACTTCTTGCTTCAGTTGATGGCAGGGCAAATTAAACTGCTCTTGCAGGTGCTGCAATCTCCTGCACGCTGTTGCTGAATGCCGAAAATGTCCCGAAATTTTTCGGGCCACAGACAGCATCTCCTGCACGCCCCTGTCGTTTTTTAAAAAACCCTGCACCACTAAGTTTATTGTGTGAGCAAAACAGGGGATGTGTTGGAATTCACCCAGCTGTAATGCTTTCACTATATTTGTAGCATTGTCAGAAATCACAAATCCTGAGGAGAGTCCAAGTGGGGTAAGCCATGTTTCTATGACATCTCTTAGTTTTTCTAAGAGGTTGTCAGCGGTATGCCTCTTATTGAATCTGGTGATGCACAGAGTTGCCTGCCTCTGAATGAGCTGGTGTTGTTTGTTAGATACTGCTGCTGCTGAAGGCGATTCACCCACCCAGTGGGCCGTCACAGTCATGTAATCTTTAGTTTGTCCACTACCGCTTGTCCACATATCTGTGGTTAAGTGGACAGTGGGTACAATAGCATTTTGCAGACCAATAATTAGGTTCTGTTTAACGTCCTGGTACAGCCGAGGAATGGCTTTTCGGGTAAAATGAAACCGAGATGGAATTTGGTACCGGGGACACATGACCTCAATTAGCTGTGTAAATCCCACTGCATTAATTGAGGATATTGGACGCAGATCTAATATTAGCATAGCTGTCATGGCGTCAGTGATCCGCTGTGCGACAGGGTGAGAGCTGTCATACTTGCTTCCCCTTGCAAGAGATTCTTTAACAGTCAATTGTTTTTTTGGTATACTACTAGTAGTCTTCTTGGTACACTTCTGGGATGAAGATCCACCAGCAGCAGCAGCAGCAGCAGGCCTAGCGCTCAAACATTTAGTGTCTTCTGAGGTGTCCTGGAAATTGGAGGAGTCACCGTGACTTAGCACTAACAAATTGGATGTTGTACTGCCACTGATCATTCCTGAGGATATTGAGGAGGAAGGTGTTGTTGGCGGAGATTGCAGGTGCTGGGATTTAGTAGAGAGAAGGCATCTAGCTAATGCTGGACTGCTTGTTGTTATTTTTTTTGCAGTAGTTTCTGTTATCAAACACCTGTCATGAGCTCGCTGCAGATGACGTAATAGCATAGAGATTCCTAGATGTTTAACGTCCCTACCTCTACTAACTGTGGTCTCACAGAGGCTACAAATGGCTTGACAAACGTTGTCAGGGTTTGGGTAAAAGTAATTCCACACAAAAGATGTGGATTTGTTGGTTCTATGCCCAGGCATGGCAATGGCCTTCTTATCTTGGCCAAGAGCTGCTTCCACTGGTGCCTGACTTATACAAATAATATCCTCATCCTCAACATCCTCATTAGTGCCAGCGTCAGCTGCACATATATTCCTCTCATCCTCTTGCAATTCCACGGTGGCATCCTCAATTTCTATGTCCTCGGCAATACTGCTCATCCCCACAACTACAGATGGAAAAGAAACTGTGGAGGGCGGCTTCTCTGAAAGGTCAGGCTTACACATAGAAATGCCACTCGTGGACCCACTTAGACTCTCCTCAGGGATTTCTGACATTTGTGTTTCAAAAAACACAGTTTGTTCGATTGCCTTATTGGTTTTAAATTTTTTCACACTTCTATAGTCTGATTGAAAAGGTCCTTTATCATCACGAGAGGCACAAGATGCCTCACTGACAGCTGCAGAACCACCACTCAGAAATAAAGGGCAAAGCCTGAGTCTTTCCTTGCCACTACGTGTGGTGAATGGTATGTTGCCAATTTTCTGTTTCTCTGCAATAGTAGTAGTCTTTAGAGGTTTTTTTTTTGTCTTTACCCCTGTAAAATCTACATTTTTTGATTTCAGGTTCCTTAAGGTTTTAAAGCCTCTACGCCCTTGAGCATCAGCTTTAGATAAAAGTGATGGACTTCCAGCCGCTGCAATGCTAGCATTTACATGTTGTTTCTGCTCTCCTCTCAGTTCATTCTCGTGATCCATATTACTTTATCACTATGAACTGGAGTCACAGAGCTTGTATACACACAGTGGGCTATGCCCTTTCACGGAGCTTGTATAATAGACACAGTGGGCTATGCCCTGTCACGGAGCTTGAATAATACACTCAGTGGGGTATTCCCTGTCACGGAGCTTGTATAATAGACACAGTGGGCTATGCCCTGTCACGGAGCTTGTATAATACTCAGTGGGCTTATGCCCTGTCACGGAGCTTGTATAATAGACACAGTGGGCTATGCCCTGTCATGGAGCTTGTATAATACACTCAGTGGGCTATGCCCTGTCACGGAGCTTGTATAATAGACACAGTGGGCTTATGCCCTCTCACGGAGCTTGTATAATACTCAGTGGGCTTATGCCCTGTCACGGAGCTTGTATAATACACTCAGTGGGCTATGCCCTGTCACGGAGCTTGTATAATAGACACAGTAGGCTATGCCCTGTCACGGAGCTTGTATAATACTCAGTGGGCTTATGCCCTGTCACGGAGCTTGTATAATACACTCAGTGGGCTATGCCCTGTCACGGAGCTTGTATAATAGACACAGTAGGCTATGCCCTGTCACGGAGCTTGTATAATACTCAGTGGGCTTATGCCCTGTCATGGAGCTTGTATAATAGACACAGTGGGCTATGCCCTGTCACGGAGCTTGTATAATACACTCAGTGGGCTTTGCCCTGTCACGAAGCTTGTATAATACTCAGTGGGCTTCTGCCCTGTCACGGAGCTTGTATAATAGACACAGTGGGCTATGCCCTGTCACGGAGCTTGTATAATAGACACAGTGGGCTATGCCCTGTCACGGAGCTTGTATAATACTCAGTGGGCTTATGCCCTGTCACGGAGCTTGTATAATAGACACAGTGGGCTATGCCCTGTCACGGAGCTTGTATAATACACTCAGTGGGCTATGCCCTGTCACGGAGCTTGTATAATAGACACAGTGGGCTATGCCCTGTCACGGAGCTTGTATAATACACTCAGTGGGCTATGCCCTGTCACGGAGCTTGTATAATAGACACAGTTGGCTATGCCCTGTCACAGAGCTTGTATAATACTCAGTGGGCTATGCCCTGTCACGGAGCTTGTATAATAGACACAGTGGGCTATGCCCTGTCACGGAGCTTGTATAATACTCAGTGGGCTTATGCCCTGTCATGGAGCTTGTGTAATAGACACAGTGGGCTATTCCCTGTCACAGAGCTTGTATAATACACTCAGTGGGCTATGCCCTGTCACGGAGCTTGTATAATACACTCAGTGGGCTATGCCCTGTCACGGAGCTTGTATAATAGACACAGTAGGCTATGCCCTGTCACGGAGCTTGTATAATACTCAGTGGGCTTATGCCCTGTCACGGAGCTTGTATAATACTCAGTGGGCTTATGCCCTGTCACGGAGCTTGTATAATACACTCAGTGGGCTATGCCCTGTCACGGAGCTTGTATAATAGACACAGTAGGCTATGCCCTGTCACGGAGCTTGTATAATACTCAGTGGGCTTATGCCCTGTCACGGAGCTTGTATAATACACTCAGTGGGCTATGCCCTGTCACGGAGCTTGTATAATAGACACAGTAGGCTATGCCCTGTCACGGAGCTTGTATAATACTCAGTGGGCTTATGCCCTGTCATGGAGCTTGTATAATAGACACAGTGGGCTATGCCCTGTCACGGAGCTTGTATAATACACTCAGTGGGCTTTGCCCTGTCACGAAGCTTGTATAATACTCAGTGGGCTTATGCCCTGTCACGGAGCTTGTATAATAGACACAGTGGGCTATGCCCTGTCACGGAGCTTGTATAATACACTCAGTGGGCTATGCCCTGTCACGGAGCTTGTATAATAGACACAGTGGGCTATGCCCTGTCACGGAGCTTGTATAATACACTCAGTGGGCTATGCCCTGTCACGGAGCTTGTATAATAGACACAGTGGGCTATGCCCTGTCACGGAGCTTGTATAATACTCAGTGGGCTTCTGCCCTGTCACGGAGCTTGTATAATAGACACAGTGGGCTATGCCCTGTCACGGAGCTTGTATAATAGACACAGGGGGCTATGCCCTGTCACGGAGCTTGTATAATACACTCAGTGGGCTATGCCCTGTCACGAAGCTTGTATAATACTCAGTGGGCTTATGCCCTGTCACGGAGCTTGTATAATAGACACAGTGGGCTATGCCCTGTCACGGAGCTTGTATAATACACTCAGTGGGCTATGCCCTGTCACGGAGCTTGTATAATATACACAGTGGGCTATGCCCTGTCACGGAGCTTGTATAATACACTCAGTGGGCTATGCCCTGTCACGGAGCTTGTATAATAGACACAGTGGGCTATGCCCTGTCACAGAGCTTGTATAATACTCAGTGGGCTATGCCCTGTCACGGAGCTTGTATAATAGACACAGTGGGCTATGCCCTGTCACGGAGCTTGTATAATACTCAGTGGGCTTATGCCCTGTCACGGAGCTTGTATAATAGACACAGTGGGCTATGCCCTGTCACGGAACTTGTATAATACACTCAGTGGGCTATGCCCTGTCACGGAGCTTGTATAATAGACACAGTGGGCTTATGCCCTGTCACGGAGCTTGTATAATACTCTCAGTGGGCTATGCCCTGTCACGGAGCTTGTATAATAGACACAGTAGGCTATGCCCTGTCACGGAGCTTGTATAATAGACACAGTAGGCTATGCCCTGTCACGGAGCTTGTATAATACTCAGTGGGCTTATGCCCTGTCACAGAGCTTGTATAATAGACACAGTGGGCTATGCCCTGTCACGGAGCTTGTATAATACACTCAGTGGGCTATGCCCTGTCACGGAGCTTGTATTATACTCTCAGTGGGCTATGCCCTGTCACGGAGCTTGTATAATAGACACAGTAGGCTATGCCCTGTCACGGAGCTTGTATAATACTCAGTGGGCTTATGCCCTGTCACGGAGCTTGTATAATAGACACAGTGGGCTATGCCCTGTCACGGAGCTTGTATAATACACTCAGTGGGCTATGCCCTGTCACGGAGCTTGTATAATAGACACAGTGGGCTATGCCCTGTCACGGAGCTTGTATAATACACTCAGTGGGCTATGCCCTGTCACGGAGCTTGTATAATAGACACAGTGGGCTATGCCCTGTCACGGAGCTTGTATAATACTCAGTGGGCTTATGCCATGTCACGGAGCTTGTATTATAGACACAGTGGGCTATGCCCTGTCACGGAGCTTGTATAATACACTCAGTGGGCTATGCCCTGTCACGGAGCTTGTATAATAGACACAGTGGGCTATGCCCTGTCACGGAGCTTGTATAATACTCAGTGGGCTTATGCCCTGTCACGGAGCTTGTGTAATAGACACAGTGGGCTATTCCCTGTCACGGAGCTTGTATAATACTCAGTGGGCTTATGCCCTGTCACGGAGCTTGTATAATAGACACAGTGGGCTATGCCCTGTCACGGAGCTTGTATAATACACTCAGTGGGCTATGCCCTGTCACGGAGCTTGTATAATAGACACAGTTGGCTATGCCCTGTCACGGAGCTTGTATAATAGACACAGTGGGCTATGCCCTGTCACGGAGCTTGTATAATACACTCAGTGGGCTATGCCCTGTCACGGAGCTTGTATAATAGACACAGTGGGCTATGCCCTGTCACGGAGCTTGTATAATACACTCAGTGGGCTATGCCCTGTCACGGAGCTTGTATAATAGACACAGTGGGCTATGCCCTGTCACAGAGCTTGTATAATACTCAGTGGGCTATGCCCTGTCACGGAGCTTGTATAATAGACACAGTGGGCTATGCCCTGTCACGGAGCTTGTATAATACTCAGTGGGCTTATGCCCTGTCACGGAGCTTGTATAATAGACACAGTGGGCTATGCCCTGTCACGGAGCTTGTATAATACACTCAGTGGGCTATGCCCTGTCACGGAGCTTGTATAATAGACACAGTGGGCTTATGCCCTGTCACGGAGCTTGTATAATACTCTCAGTGGGCTATGCCCTGTCACGGAGCTTGTATAATAGACACAGTAGGCTATGCCCTGTCACGGAGCTTGTATAATAGACACAGTAGGCTATGCCCTGTCACGGAGCTTGTATAATACTCAGTGGGCTTATGCCCTGTCACAGAGCTTGTATAATAGACACAGTGGGCTATGCCCTGTCACGGAGCTTGTATAATACACTCAGTGGGCTATGCCCTGTCACGGAGCTTGTATTATACTCTCAGTGGGCTATGCCCTGTCACGGAGCTTGTATAATAGACACAGTAGGCTATGCCCTGTCACGGAGCTTGTATAATACTCAGTGGGCTTATGCCCTGTCACGGAGCTTGTATAATAGACACAGTGGGCTATGCCCTGTCACGGAGCTTGTATAATACACTCAGTGGGCTATGCCCTGTCACAGAGCTTGTATAATAGACACAGTGGGCTATGCCCTGTCACGGAGCTTGTATAATACACTCAGTGGGCTATGCCCTGTCACGGAGCTTGTATAATAGACACAGTGGGCTATGCCCTGTCACGGAGCTTGTATAATACTCAGTGGGCTTATGCCATGTCACGGAGCTTGTATTATAGACACAGTGGGCTATGCCCTGTCACGGAGCTTGTATAATACACTCAGTGGGCTATGCCCTGTCACGGAGCTTGTATAATAGACACAGTGGGCTATGCCCTGTCACGGAGCTTGTATAATACTCAGTGGGCTTATGCCCTGTCACGGAGCTTGTGTAATAGACACAGTGGGCTATTCCCTGTCACGGAGCTTGTATAATACTCAGTGGGCTTATGCCCTGTCACGGAGCTTGTATAATAGACACAGTGGGCTATGCCCTGTCACGGAGCTTGTATAATACACTCAGTGGGCTATGCCCTGTCACGGAGCTTGTATAATAGACACAGTTGGCTATGCCCTGTCACGGAGCTTGTATAATACTCAGTGGGCTTATGCCCTGTCACGGAGCTTGTATAATACACTCAGTGGGCTTATGCCCTGTCACGGAGCTTGTATAATAGACACAGTGGGCTATGCCCTGTCACGGAGCTTGTATAATAGACACAGTGGGCTATGCCCTGTCACGGAGCTTGTATAATACTCAGTGGGCTTATGCCCTGTCACGGAGCTTGTACAAAACACTCAGTGGGCTATGCCCTGTCACGGAGCTTGTATACACTCAGTGGGCTAAGCCCAGTCACGGAGCTTGTATAATACACTCAGTGGGCTATGCCTTGTCAGTTGTCACGGAGCTTGTATAATACAGTGAGTAGTAGAGTACATATACACACAGTGGGCTTATTATGCCCAGCCACGGAGCACACACAAAGGGCTTATGCCCAGTAAAGTCACAGAGCAGCAAGAACACTGCCTACTCTAATCTATCTATCACTAGAACAGACAGCGCACTAGCTAACTACCTAACTACGCGTCACGCGAGAAATGGCGCCGACTGCCGGGCGCCGTGCCTTTTTATAGAGGGCGAACTTCACTCGGCTCTCGCGAGAATCCGGCGCCGGACGGGTGACGTTCGGCCTCGAGGTGGAATCCGAGTCAGGCGGGAACACCCGAACTTGCGTTCGGGTGGACTCGGATTCCACCTGTTCGGAGCGGTTCGGATTCCTCAGAATCCGAACCGCTCATCACTAATAATCATCTCAATGGAATAGGGGAAAAGAATATAAATAAATGTAAATAAAAATAAAATCTGTTGCTATGAGTGTAGTAGCAATAGAGAAGAATTACACTGCACATATGCTGTAACATTTATTGGGACAAAAATAGAAGTAATAAACCTCCTATTTATACCAACAGGTACAATATGTGAGGCGATAACTAATAATTATAGGACCATATTCTGGAGAATTGTTATTCCCTCTTTTCTATTGAATAATATCCCTGATACGCCATGGTATATGACATACTATACATATATTAACCGAAGTACTTAGTGCATCACCTGTATGTGAGATCAATATGGAAATGGAATTGTCTATACTGATAGACACACACATATGCTGACCTATACTCAACATCTATAATAGGGCATTTAGTGGATCAGGAGCGTACGCCGCCTTTTTAAATACACTCATTTACATTACATACACCGAATTCTTTTTAAACATACTGTATTTTCACTTTTTAGTGCCTTGCTATTATGTATACAAATTAATAAAACTTATGTTTTATGTATTGTTTAGTGCACCTCTATGGATAATTCCCCCCTTTTTTTCTTCCCCTACTTGATGTGATAGACATGCTAGCGGGCAGCGGCTGGCATGTGAGAACCTCTGGTTTGCAGGTGGTGACATGTGAAGGCCATGTGTAGGGCATGGGGCTCGCTGGAAGGGCGAGGGTTACATTGGAGTGTTGTGTGTAGGGTGCAGGGCACATTGGAAAGCTGTGAGTGTGGTGTGGGGCACTCTGAAGACCATGGGGCACACTGGCGTTCTGTTCATGGAGCAGATAGAAACAAACTTCAGCTTCCCATCAGAAGCACATTTCCCTTCTAGCCCTAATGGAGCAGCAGCAGCAGCACTGAGGAGAGGTCAGGGGGCGCGGCGTATATCAGCATAGCTAACCTGCGTCACCTAACTCTACAGTGCGGATTCTGTACTACTACAGAGCAAACAAGCGTCTGCTCCAGGCCAAGGGTGCAGCCTTTTAGGGCGTACAAGAGATGCAGCCACGTCATTGCTGCACCTTGCCAATTTAATAAAAAAAGATTGGACCACTGATCTGGCTCCAGTTTTCCCGTGGGACCCTCCCCCCTCTTACTAATTTCCTGCGACACCCCTCTCCCTGCTGAGCCAACCTGTCTGCCACCTCGGAAGTCAGCAAATTTGGTACACAGGCTTATTGCAGAGTATGATGTGAATGTGTATTAATAGAGTACATGGGGCTACACTAACAGGGGTATTCAATATGGGTGCGATAACATTGTTTTTGCGTTAATATCGCAATTATGACGTCATTATCGCAGGTTTTACTTTTACACTGTATTCAATATCAAAGCCTTATCGCAGTTTTGAGAAGTCTTTGATAAAAAACGGTGATAACGTTTCACCATTGAACAGGTGTCGAAAAAAAGTGCAGAATTGGGGTTTAGGGGTGCAGGCTTAAAAAAAATAGCCTGCACCCCTGAGATTGACATTTAAATAAGAACTGTGTCAAAAAAAGTAAAAAAAAAAAAAAATAGGGACACCCCAAAAAATTAATTTCCAAATTGGGGTGCAAAAAAAAAAAGGGGAAAAAATAGTTAAACAATAGGGAAATAGGTTCAGGGCTATTCTGCAAGTATGCGGCAGGTGTTTTGAAGAATAGATTTATAGCGGCAGGTGCACAAATGCAGAATTTTTAAAAACTTACTTTAGGGACATCAAAATATGCTAGTACCCATTTTCATGTACCCCAAATTTGATGGGACCACATAAAAAAATGAAAAAAATAACCTAAGTGCTCTTCTGCATCACTTCTTCAATGTCGGGAAAAAACACCTGCTGCAGCTATTTAAATCCCCGACTTTCAATTAAAGGCTAAAACGGGGGTACCCATAGTGTTCCTCCATGTTTTTACAACTTTAGGGGGGTCTTACAATTATTTTAACGAAAAATTTGTAACTTTACGCAAATTCAACTTCGGAGTTTCCTGTTTTCGTTAATTTTATATTGAATACGGGAATAAGCGGGAGCGCGCACCAGACTTAACGCAGAAAATAACTCAGATATGAAACGTTAACTGCGGCAGTGAAGTTAACATTTCATATTGAATACCCCTCTAAGTGGTAATAACTTCAGAAAGAAAACTAAGTTCATGGACTTGCCCTGATTTATCTTTGCTTATTATTACAAGGAGCTCACTATTGCCCCAGAATGACTCTCTTTGGTGTGAGAGAACTAGTGATCCGGGCAGCAGGTACAGTACATGTGCGCAGAGAAATATGGGGCCCAGTACAGAGGAATTAGGCTGTGTTTCTGGCCACAGCGGGCCCCCAGGCAGTCTGGCCCCCTTAGTGTTGTACCCCCCATAACTCTCTGATGGAGCCCCTGCATGTGCATGATGGAGACCCTGTGTCAGATATCTGACCTGCCATGGTTATGCAAATCAGTGATGTCACAGTGGCCAGTGATGTCATAACACAGGACAGCCAGAGAGGCTCACCCTCAGCAGAGACTTGCATTATAGTTACAGAATCCTAGCAAGGTGTATTGTTTTTATTATAAAGCACATTTTCTCTAATTCTACTACTGGAGAAGCATCTGAGAGGCTGTAACTCTAAATGTGAGGCTTCATGGCCTCGTCTAGGTAAGTGACTGTCTGTGTTGTGTTTTTAAAAATAGGGATTTCCTTGTTACAAATGTAATATTTATGATCAGATTTACAATTATGTGGAACACCAATTATAGCTAATTTATATCACTAAGTACATCAATACTGTCACTAATTACACAAACATTGATAGCATCCAAAATTGATTAACTTATAATTGTGCTTCAAATTCTTTGAAACAGAATCTGAGATACTTTAATGTTTCACTGTTTGTTTTTGTGGGGATTGTTATTATTATTATTATTTTTATTTTATTTTTTATTATTTTTTTTTATTGAACCACCATAGAAAATGACAATTACAAAATTTGTTTAAAAAAAATAGAATATCACATCAATCCATTACATAATAGCATATAATAGTATTGTTTTTATTTTTATTTTCATATGAAACCACTTGAATTCTTTTAATAGTACTAAACAAGCGTTCTCATCCTCTACACCCGGTCTAGACAACCTGTGGCTCCCCAGCTGTTGTGAAACTACAAGTCCCAGCATGCCCTGCCACAGTTTTGCTATTAGGGAATTCTAAAACTGTAGCAGGGCATGCTGGGACTTGTAGTTTCACAACAGCTGGAGAGCCGCAGGTTGGCTCTACACAAACTTCTTTAATGTAGTTGTCTCTAAGATAAGTCTGGAAACACAACCAGCCCTCATCCTCCTCATTATAAACCGTCCAATCCGCTTATAAAGCTAAATTCAAAATGATCCAAGGAAACAATTGTTATGTTATGTTATTGTCATGTTGGAATATTAGGAACAATTTTATGCTGTATCAAAATTCTGTTCTCAGGGGCCAATGTAATAGTCTTCATTCTAGCACCCTGCAACTGTCACAGCCCGTGCCGTTCCTCTTTTCTGCCTGGGGTGTCATTCTCTGCTCTGATGCTTCTAGCACACTCAGCTGATGTAACACACTGCCGAGATACAGACCAGAATGTGCTAGAATGAAGACTAATGTAATCTGAGCTGCAGAAGTATATATGCCTTATTACTGCAAACCCATTACCAATATCACTGTAATAATGTAAATAGATAATAACAGTAACATTACTGTATATATTAGCATAAACATGCTCAAGACGCATTCAGCTGATTGGACTCTGCTGCCGCCCGTTATGGGGTGTATTTTTAAAGTGAAGGCGCTCATACTGTGCTTTGGTCACATTACACCGCCCCCTTACCATAAGGGGAAGTAATCCTAAAATGTGTCTCTGCCAACACGGCTGTAGATACATAAGATATTTGGTGTGCATGCACAGCTTACAATAGTGCCTGGATTGGGGGGAAAAGGCGAGACCATCTCTACATGAGCAGACTGCAGATGGCATGGGGTGACGGTGTGCACTGACTGCAAGCGGCATTGGGGTGACGCTGTGCACTGACTGCAGATGGCATGGGGTGATGCTGTGCACTGACTGCAGGCGGCATTGGGGTGACGCTGTGCACTGACTGCAGACGGCATGGGGTGATGCTGTGCACTGACTGCAGGCGGCATTGGGGTGACACTGTGCACTGACTGCAGATGACATGGGGTGACGCTGTGCACTGACTGCAGGCAGCATTGGGGTGATGCTGTGCACTGACTGCAGGTGGCATTGGGGTGATGCTGTGCTCTGACTGCAGACGGCATGGGGTGACACTGTGCACTGACTGCAGGCGGCATTGGGGTGATGCTGTGCGCTGACTGCAGATGGCATGGGGTGATGCTGTGCCCTGTCTGCAGACGGCATGGGGTGACGCTGTGCGCTGACTGCAGACGGCATGGGGTGATGCTGTGCGCTGACTGCAGAAGGCATGGGGTGATGCTGTGCACTGACTGCTAATGGCATGGGGTGATGCTGTGCCCTGTCTGCAGGTGGCATCGGGTGATGCTGTGCGCTGACTGCAGATGGCATGGGGTGACGCTGTGTGCTGACTGCAGGTGGCATGGGGTGACGCTGTGCTCCAACTGCAGGCAGCATGGGGTGACGCTGTGCGCTGACTGCAGGCGGCATGGGGTGACGCTGTGCACCGTCTGCAGGCGGCATGGGGTGATGCTGTGCGCTGACTGCAGATGGCATGGGGTGATGCTGTGCACTGACTGCAGGCGGCATGGGGTGATGCTGTGCACTGACTGCTAATGGCATGGGGTGATGCTGTGCACTGACTGCAGATGGCATGGGGTAATGCTGTGCGCTGACTGCAGACGGCATGGGGTGACACTGTGCGCTGACTGCTAACGGCATGGTGTGATGCTTGTCACTTAGTGACTCCTCTCAGAGGCAGAGTCACTCAGTTGGCATTGGGCTCAGCTGCAGGGCCGCGGGCAGGGGAGGGACTTGTTTCCCCTTCATATATAACTGACTGAACTCAATACCGCCGCGTTCCAGCTCACTTTAACCCCTGCTTATCTGGTCCCATAAAACTAGCTACACTGTCCACAAAGGTAAGTTTATACAGCAGCAGCACCTTGAGATCCACAGAACATATTATATATGACATATACATAAAGGAGGATTATTATTTGCACTTATAATTTACAATTTTGTTTTTGAATCTCTATCTTTAGTAAGAGAAAGCGGAAGACTAATAGAGATTCGGCATCAAGCTCATCGCTAGAAGCCGATCCAGGTAAGACAGGAGCCAGAAGTCTTTATTGACCCTCAGTAATATATCTGTAATTTTGACATAGAGTAAAGCTGGGTACACACCTGGTCGAGCATCGCTCTCTCTACCCTCTGTCTCACAACTACATTCCCTCACCTATCTTGCATGTACTTGTTCTGGTTTAATGTGTGATTTGTGTTTTGTATGAAGAACACACCATACATAACGTCTTGCTTTGCTTCCACAGCATGCATTTTCTGTGGTCGTGCAGAAAATGACGTGCCCAAGTATGGAGAGCTGCTGCATAATGCCAAGGAGAAGCTGACTGTCCACCACTACTGCCTGGTAAGTATGGAAAGTAATGATGGATGAGCATCAGTTATAGCAGCTGAAAGCAGCCTGTTACACAGTAAGGTGCACATTTATCACAATCTGCTATATTTATGCAAATGTGATAATCATTTTGTCCTATGGGCCTGATTCAGCTTGGAACGCAAGTCTGCGGATGCACACGCACCCTGCCGATGTTTGTGTTCTGCGCATGCGTATGCATCACAGTGTGCCAACCGGCCGCTGTGATCGCGAGTGGCAGTGGTCGAAGGAACGCATGTATGCCAGTGCATTTGAATGCCATTACAGCGGCGTGCATAATTAAGCCCCTGTGACGGCACACGCAGCCTGAGCTCTAGGTACTGACAGGAAGTTTAGCAATTTCTGAGTCAGGTCATCTCTACCACAACTGTGCGTCTGGGTCCGATGTTACTCTATGTTACCGATGCTTTCGCAGACTACCAAAGGCAGGGCTGCCATCAGAAATGGTGGGGCCCGGTACTGACAAATTAAGCAGGGCCCCCCTCACCCCGGGGTATGGGGCAGAAGTGGGTGGAGCTGTGGATGTGGGTGGAGCTACTTTGGGGGGTGAGAGACAGGGAGGGCTGGACCTATTGGGGGCACAGATTAATCGTTCGTATGTGATGTTATATTACTTGCTGTGCTGACATTTTCATTTGCATGTTTTTAATTTAATATATCTAAGCATAAGATGTTTTGTGTGTATATAATGATATATATATATATATATATATATATAAAACATACATACACAAACAAAAGCCTCTGGTGCTTAACTATATTAAATTAAAAGCATGCAAATGTAAGTGTCAGCTCAGCAAGTAATATAACATCACTTACCCACATGTATGTGTATGATTATCTATATATATCTATATCTATATATATATATACACTGTATATATTCTATGTATATATATATATATATATATATCCACACACTGTATATATACTGTATATATATACTAAATATATATATATATATATATATATATATTCACACTGTATATATACTAAATACTATATATATATATATATATATATATATATGCACACTGTATATATATATATATATATATATACTGTATATAATACATAAATTAGGCACTCCCACCCTACAACAGAGCCCAAACTTACCTGGACACTCTGCCATCTCCGTGACTCTGGGAGCTCCTACAGCGCAGAGTGATGCGAGGTACCGCGTGTCACTGGTGGAATGCACTGGCAGCTGCCAGAGAAGAGTCTCGGTGGCATTTAATACATGGAGCCGGTTGCAAGCCAATCGCAGCTCATGGAACGGCAGCCAGCCAATCAGCAGCGGCCATTACCCGGGCCCCCTCTCTCTCTGGGCCCGGGATTGGAGTCCCCGCAGTCCCCCCCTGATGGCAGCCCTGACCACTTGCGGAAGTGGGCAGCTTATTGAAGTGGTGGGTGTGTGAGTATACTGCTATGATCGCAATGCATTCATAGCATATTTTCCCAGCGGCCGGGTGCGTGCGATTACAGACTTGCGATCCGTCCTGAATCAGGCCCTATATTCACAAGGTGATAATGTAAATGTTTACTCAAATGTCTCAATCTCCTCTACACGGGAGGCCAATGCCGATAAGAGCCCAGTCACGGTAAGCCTTTGAAGCAGAGAGATGGCTTGTGAGTGTTTTGGGCAGGGATGTAAAGAGATGGGCCCCGGGAGAGGGGTGTGTCCTAATTGTGGGAGGCATGGCTATGCCCCCTTAGGTTAAAAATACCCCTTTTTGTGAGCCCCTCAGCCTAGCATAAAGCCACGGGGTTGGGGGGCGCGATAAGTGTGATAGCTCCCCCCACATAAAGGCAACAAATTATTCTACCAAATGAAACCATACATTTTCTGTTAATTAAAATGGTGTAAAAATTTAAAAAAACATATTTTGTTTCATTTTTAACTTTAGGCATTAAATATTATTGGAGCCCTCCCCTAAGGATATGTAGTTATCAGCACAGTTTCATTAACATGCTAAGTGCATAAAACATGATAAAACTATATTGGAGCATATGTTAGAGATATAAGTCTTCCTAATTGTTATAGATAATGCAGCAGTGGTGACAGCCATAAGTACATCTCCCCTCTCTCCTATCCAGTTACTATCCAGCGGTGTGCTGCAGAGGGGCAGTGACAGGCAAGGCTTCTATGGCTTCCTGTACCCAGATGTGCGGAAGGCAGCCAGCCGGGCGGCAGAGCAGGTGAGGAGCCGATCATGCTGATACTTTCTCATGTCATGTGAAGTCACCGGAGAACTGAATGACACATATTGGGCCTAATTGGGAGTTTATTCTATTCCCTGATAATCCACAAAGAATAAAATAAACAGCTTTGTGATGCCGCAGTGAGAACGGCTCCACCTGGAGCCGCGGTGCAGAATGACTGTGGAACTGACGTGACCAGAAAGGTCAAAAGCCACTCAGCCAATCAGAAGTGTTTTCCCAAGGTGGCCGACAGATTCTGGGGAGTCGAATTTATATAAAATGTTTTGGTGTATGGACCTAACTCAGAGGTGAATGCATTGCAGGTGTTGGCGCAGTTGGCCACTGTGCTTTTTTTACTGTTCATGTGTCCTGATGGTTTACCGACTGTGGTTGTAGTGAGTATTTGGATGCAGAGCATGCAATGGGTGCTTGTGGAAAGAAACAGAGTGATGCCGCCTGTCAGCGGTAATGCAGATCTTTTTGCTTCCTCGAGCCAGTGTGCTGCTAAATGCACATGTGTGATCCAGCTTGCCGTTTCCTGCATGTACAGAGGACTGGAATCTCAGACATATGCACTTGCACTTCACTAAAATAAAAAAAAGAAAGAAAAAAAGATTAACGTGCCATACGTCTCTCTGTTGGACGGCCGATCAGCCGCAGCAGCTATGATTGGAAGCCTTAGAGGAGCTATTTTCTATCTCTCCCAGAAAAGTGGTTAGCAGAGGACCTGGCTATACTTGAGTGTTATATACAGTGACTGTTCTATTATTAGGAAGTAAAGGAGTCTAGAACAAAGGTTATTTATAGTGGGGGACCTATTTACACTCATTGTTCGTGTTTTTCTCAGTATTGTCATTTGTTAATCATGTTTTGCAGCCCTGCACAGTGTGCAAGAGGACGGGCGCCTCCATACGCTGCAGCGGGAAGGGCTGCACTGAGACAGTGCACTTCCCCTGTGGCCAGGAAAAGGAATTTATATTCCAGTACTTCAAGGAGTTTCCGTGAGTAATCCATTTGCTTCTAGGTATATAGAACCCGATTCAGACCCGCTTGCTAGATGCGTTTGCACGCAGCTGGCATATGCAAATCCGGGAAGGCAGGCGATCGTACGGCAAGGCATTAGCACACCCACTATGTCTTGGCGTGCGATCGCGCTGTGTATGTATGTTCCGTTACAGTGGGGGTTTTTGTTTGAACTTCTCACTATTTATTCTGTAATATTTATTTCCCTGCAGATCATTTTGCCCAAGGCATCGGCCAGTTCAGAAGGCTGCGGCACAGGACGGAGTAAGTGCATGTACCATCTGCCTGGAGGAGCTGACCCCTGCCCCTGCATATGATGTGATTAAGAGCCCCTGCTGCAAAAACACCTGGTTCCACAGGACTTGTCTACAGGTGAGCTATGGCTTTACTATTTACTCCTCACTATCGGAGACACCGGGAGGAGGCCAACCAGGAGAGAGCTGAGGAATGACGGCCAATGGAGTGGAGGGTTTGAAGCTGATTCCGGTGTCCGCTCTCTGTATATGAAGGATTATGGTGAATGCGGCCTGACAGTAGGCTGGTCGGCTTGTCCTCGCTCGTCAGCTCTTGTGCAGGACGTTTGCTTTATGACTGTACATATATATATATTTGGTATTTCATCTGAACTTCTTACATTACAGATGCAGGCATTAAATGCAGGGAAGTATTTCTTGAAGTGCCCCATATGCCAGAACATGGAGAGTTTCCAGCAGGAGATGCTGCAAATGGGAATTTACATTCCCCACAGGTATATGTAACAATTGTCTTTATCTAGAACATAGAATCCAGCTCCATCACAGAGGCATTTTAAGACTGGAGGGGTCCCATGTGAGGATTTCTGTGAGCCCCCTCCCCCTGAAAAAAAAATGACACTGGCGCATGCACAGAACATCACCAACAATCTGGAATTTACCCATAATCCCCTGTGCCTATGCAGTAATCTGGTGTTATATCGTACATATGATGCAGCTGCCATGTTTCTGGGGATCACTTCTGGAACATGGTGCTGGCTGCATTTTTTGAAAGCTATCAACGGAATAATGACGTGAACGGCATCAGTGGCGGTGTGCATTCCCCCACACCAATTACAGAGACGAAACTGGTGCCGACATTAACTGTGCATTTGTGTAGCTTAAACAAGGAAACCAAAGCTCGCATCCTGCTATTTTACCTTGTGTTTCGTACTTATGAAAAGCTATAAGCAAAATGTGTCCTATGATAATTTACAGAGATTTATCAGTTCTTTAGTAAGCAAATTGCCAAATCCAGCCATAAGACTATGGGCACTTGGCTATGGGTCTATGGCCCTGATTCAGAGCCGGACACTCTGACAAAGCGCTCGCTCTGAATCAGGGCCGTCCTTCTGAATTTTTAGAGCGGCCTCCCGGCCGCTCGTATAGCTGTGGGTGACCACCCACAGCTATAGCGAGCGGCCAGGAACATGGTCGCGATGCTCAAGACCATCGCGACCATCGGCCTTGCGACGAGACCCTTGTGGTAGGGTCTCGTTGCCGCAAGCCCTGGAGTGCTTTTAGCTCTATCAGAGCTGAAAGCACTCCCACTGACATCACTTGTGATGTCAGTGGGGCCGGCCCCAGATGGTAGGCGTTCCGATGGGAATGCCTCCGTCTGGCCAGTCACGCCCCCGGCACGCCCACCAAACGGGGCGTGCTGTCACTCACCATCAACAGCATGCCTCCTTTGTAGCGAGACCCATAGTGACGGCTTGCCGGACTGGACTGCTGGACTAGATGAAACAGACAGAAGAAAGCGTTGTAATGTCACATTGATTAATTACATCAGCGATATTACCTCACATTAACCTTTCAGAGATGCATCCTGGGAACTGGAGAACAACGCCTTTGGAGAACTACTGCAGGTCCACCAACAGTGCGACGCGGATCCCTGCCGCTGCGACCATGGAAGAACTCACAGTGAGAGCGGCAGGTAAAACTTTTCGCATTTTATTTCTTAAAGGCTGCCAGTGTGCTATGGCCCAGCAGCAGTCCCTGGGAAGGTTCCCCTGCTCATTCCGCATGATTAATGTGGCCTAGACTCTGATAAATAGGACCCTACGTTTATTAGCTAAGGATCTACTGGGTGTATGCGTAATATATGTGACGATGTATTTAATAAGAGGTTGATATCTTTCACATTTACTGTGTGCTTACTAAGAGGCCGACACCAAGAACTTGGCTACTATAATCATTTTCTGTTATTATATATGTTATGGGATGGGTACAGGATGCGCCGGGATACTGAACGTATCCCATATCTTATATGTGTTGTGAATCTAATATGTATTCAATAAATTGTAATATTGGAATCTTTATCAGAGAGTTCCCAGTACCTTAGGTTTTCTTGACAGCGCTGCCCACTTTGTTATTGGTTTCACCCCACACTTACCTGCTCCTCCATCTCTTTCTTCTTCCTCTGCCCTATAATTCTGTTCTTCTCTTTATCGTGCTTCACTGTGCTGGTTGGGCGGCTCGGAGGCTTCTCTTCCTGGCTGCTCTTCTATTCGGCACCAAAGACACATTATGATATCCAATGCCCATAATATAAAAGAATGAGGGGAGCAGGGTGGCGTTATATCCATTGTGCCGGGTGGCGTATGAACCATTGTGCTGGGTGGCGTATCAACCATTGTGTGGGTGACGTATCAGCTGTTACAGTGTCATAGCCACTGGCACTGTAACATAGCATTTCGCATACAGATACACCCGCTGTCACACACAGAATATAGGCATGCCGCATATCATTTTAATCAGCAGAAGTTGCTTGTGCGTCCTACTCCCATCACTGTTTGATTAAGATGCATTTGAAGGTAAAAAATTTGCTGAAATGTATACATTCTTATAAGCTGCCAAATTGTTTAATCCTCTCTAGAATACAATAAAACATTTAGTATCTTAGGGCCTATTTCTTCCTGTAGCGAAATGCTCCATCGCTGAGATTTATAGCTCCAGCTGTAGATTTATCCTCTGTGTCTCCTCTTTCAGTGAATGGTGTATAATTCGGTGTCACTGCTGTGGGTCAGCAGGAACCCACCTCGCCTGCTCAGCCCTAAGATCTGCTGAGAGCGCATGGACCTGTGCAGAGTGTGCCTCCATTCTGGAGAAGCCGGAGGATGTTGTTGGTAAGTACTTTCCCCTGTCATTTGTCACCTATTACTAGGTAGTACAGTATCTAACATCATAACTTATATTTCACTTACGTGGTAGAATGAGACATTAGTGAAAACTATCATTAAGTTACCAATCTTGGGTTATTGCCACTGTAGTGTAATCGATGTGTGGCCCTTTTCATGTTACAGTAGCCTTTGCCAACCTGCGACTTGTAGGGCACAGAATATGTCCATCCACATAAACATATCGCTAACAATGTTGGATCTCTTTCTGATTGCAGAGTCATTGGCAGAGGAATCTGTGGTAATACCATCAACGAGCAGAGCAAATCCTCCACCTGCAGTAACACCAGGAGAGACCTGCGCCCGGACGAGGGGGCATCTTTCAGTAACACCAAGAGAGACTTGCGCCCGGGTGAGGGGTTACAAAATAATAACATCCAGGAGGACCAGAAAATCACCATTGTAGGGTGCTAAACCCAGAACCTGGGGGCCCAGGTGGAGACAAGATGCTTCATGATCTGCTCCCTACCTGTCATACACATCCTGCAGGAACAGAGAACTGTGTGGATCCATGCAGTGTCTCTCACTCTCATCCCCATATTCACATCAGTGGAATTAGAGCAATTAAATATCTTTTGCTTTCCAAACCAAGTAAAGAGAAAATTCTTCTTTTATATCATATTTTAGCAGGGGATTACAAATCAGTAATATTGATATTAGGCATGCCTAAGGCTTCAATCCAAAGGCACCATTCACATGGCTTCAGTGCATAACGGTGTGTTTCGTTCTGATCGAAGTGAATGGTTATACCACGTAACCAACTGAGTGAGTACAAATGAACACACTTTAGTTATAAGCAACAAACATACAAAGTATACAGTATACTTTTGTCTATGTGTTCAGATGACACCGGTGATTCATTATCTTCAACATAAGATGTAGTTCATGTTAATCTGGGGAGCCCTCGTTTCACAATGCTCAGGTCTTTCAATTTACATTGCAGACACTCTACTGCAGTCTCAGGTCCATGCACGAGCCAAAGAGCCTTTGTCTAGGTCTTGATTTATATACCATAGTCTGGGTGTTTGGCTTTCCAGATATTAAGCCCATATTAGTTACATACTGGGTATCAAGCACTGATTGGTACAACATAGCATGGACCATTCTTATCTCTTGCACATGCTCAGTAAGCACTAAGATATACTCAGGACAAAGAAATACAGTTATGGCGTGTCCTAGAATGTCTGGAGTTACACTATCTCAAAGCCCCTCTTTGTCTAAAGAATATGGACATCACTTTCAGTAACCCATAATGCTTAGCATCTCTACACATCTTAAAATGGTTATTCTATTGCAATGTGGCTAACTTTCTACAACTAACACCATATAAGGTCTTAATGGCTTATTATACATTTCTGCTAATGACAGATACAAGTATAGGCCCCCCAATATATGTCTTGTCTGACCCCAAAGGTGAATCTGACCAGTCTAGGCATAGACTAGAACTACATGAATACAAACTGTTTTCAAACCTCAATGGGGCCTAGCACAGTTGTGTATTACAACTTATATACCTATGTAGAAATTAATTATTTAACCCACTGGTTACACTTCAATCCTGCTATTTATCCTGTACTTTTGTGCCTATCAATTACATATTCAAATGAGTTCTAATTAAAGACTGTTGCTTTTAATCAGACATTATAAATATAAGTGGTTGGCATGGTTCCTGGCATCCTCCCATCAGCTATGGGTTGGTTGATGGATCCCTGCAGTGTTCTGGAAATCAATACATCAGTGAACGTTATTAAAGGGGGATGGTGTTAATCTGTGCTGCTGCCACCTTTATGTGGACTTTCTCCAAGTTATCTGAGAGCGCAATCACTGGTGACAGATGGACCTTAATATCTCTAGCCTGCGATCTTCATATAGCAAGGTGGACAGTATATTTTAGCACAGTCCTCTATGATCCGCCATCTCAGGAAGCATCTGTGAGCCTATAGATTACACTCGGCACAAAATAAGAAACAACATGTTATATAACGCGACCTCTTGGTATTCTGACATCTTCGATAAGTTAGACACATATATATTCCTATAATCGTGCATTTTCTATATGCAAGCTTTTATTAATTTTACACTTGTTACTTATTATTTCTAGTTCAGATATATTTATAATATATATAATTATTGCTGATCAATATGTTATCACTTATAAACATTGCAAGGTTAATAGCTCAATTAACTTCACACTAATATCTTTATTCTTAATATAAGGGAAGATTATAGTCCTTCTGTAACAGTGGAAAACTGCTATTTTCATTGGAGTTTGACAGGGAGAGACATGCGGTGAGGTATTGATAGGTTATCCTCCCCTCTGACAATCAGAAACTGCCTTAAGCATGGGGGGGCTCTGCCGCAGACAATAATACTGCACTGAAAAAAAAACAGGGTCACGCCCTTCTCAGTGAGATATGTGATAGCTCTGATGGACAACTCTGATGATCAGGCGACCTATCCAGAGGGTTCTGACAGCGCACTGCCAGTGCCATAATGCTCCTGTGCCATCTATACCCAGCATCTACTTCACCTACCACTTGCTAATGAGAGTTGAGCTGCTATTTTCATTGGAGTATGACAGGGAGAGGTGAGGCAGCAACAAGGTCAGCCTCCCCTCTGACTATCAGAAACTGCCTGGAGCACAGGGCAGGCCATACCACAGGCTAAAATACTGCACCGAAAAAGGTGGGTGGCAGCTTAGTTCTGCAGTAAACCGTTGGTGAGTCAGCAGAATTTGTAGAATCAAATGGAGACAGAACAAGCACCTGATAGTGTAGCGGAAAAGCTAATTTCACATTAAAATGGGCATAATTCCAAATGATATTGTATTGGTAATAACATGTATATTTCCCTCTTGTACAGTTGTATGTAACAATCCTTTGTATAGTGTTATTCTAGAGTCTTACTCTAATCAGCATGAGGTCTGGTGTGTGGAAAGGTGACAAAACCCCTCTTGACTAGTCCCCTTTGAAGCTGGGCAAGCGAGGATGTAAGAAGGACTGTCTTCCTAATACAGTCATTAAGAGCCCTGTGTTCTGTTTGGGGACAGTGATCAAAAGAATGGATGGACCAGGGAGACATTCGGTCTGCGGAGGTGTGAATCTCCTCACCTAGCCACTGGGTATGTTTGTTCCCCAAACTTCAAATATAGCTGAGTGTGTAATTAAAGAACCCCTACTCAGGTGGCCAGGAAACCCTGAGCTTCAGAGAGCTAAACAATCCACTCTGAGCTGAAAAGGGTAAAATCATCCCCACGGAGGGGGTGAGGGGGTGCCTGGAAAAAGCAGGCCTAAATATGTGTCAACCCTGACCCATTGGCTCATTCTACATGAGGCTATCGAAGGATACAGATGATCCCGAGTTTGTCACTGGGAAGACCTCGTCCCAGAACCACTTAATCGGCCGTGACCCGAATGGTTTGTTTCCCCATTTATTATTTTATTTTCTGGAAAGTGTGAGTAACTGTGTGATTTTTTTAAACAATATTATATTCTTTGTAAACTTTTGTACATAAGCTTTGAAGACATTCTTCAATTAAACATTGATTCTAGTTCTGGATCTTTGTTTTTATGACCCAAGTCCTCATATGACTCATGTTACCTATTTTTCTAAGTATTGATAAATGTGTGTGCAGGTAAGAGCATAAGCTTACTTTATGCTTTAACATTATATTCTTCTGCTGGTGGCAGTTACCAGGTTTAGTTAACCACACATGCTGAGGGTAACCTATAAAAGTCACGGGCGGCGATTCTCAGATTGGTGTATCTGGAGGGTCGGCCCGCAGGACCGTGACAGATAATGTAATATTATGGTTGAAAATAATTTGATAATATGAGTACCAAATGTACACTTGTTCAAAAGCGTAACTGCAGGAGTTTAAATTTGCAGGTTTGGTACTCCTCCCAGAAGAGAATACTTCACTTTTGAGAAGCTTCATATATCAATAAAAGATATCTCCACAGCATATATGTACGTTTCAAAAGTGAGAACAATACATACAACATACAAGCTATATCATACAGAATAAAATAGCTTATCTGTGAATGAAGATGTGAGGGCATGGATGCCATCCAATAGGATATCTCTTTTTGAGAAGCAAAAATTCAGAAGATGAGGCAAACTAGGGGGTAGATCCTAAAAACAAAGATATATTCAGTTTGTCATCCCACTATTTATCACAATCTGAAGTATCAATATTCAGTAAATGATTGATGTTTGCCCTCACACAGAAACACAATACATTTAAAATGTTTATCGATTTGAACACATTTGATGGGAAATTGACACTTACAAGGCATTTTGCAAAGAAGGAAATGGCCATAATAACTAATTATAACAACTTCTCTAAATTAGGATACTCAGGCACTGGCCTCGTCACTCCGAGAAAACGGGGCTGATGCCCTAACGTGTGAACCATGGCAATCGTGCAGCAGCTTAGGGGGCACTTGATCTGAACATTCATAGTTTGTAACATGGACGTGTGAAGATCTCGCTTCAAAGGAGTTGTATATAAACCCAATGAATTGGGTCCATAGTATCCTATACAAGTTTGACAAAAATATTAAATTTTTCTAGCAGTTTCTTTTGTTTACATAAAAAATAACATGTATAGGATGTTTGTCTCCAGCTGTTCAGTTCTACATCACATTGTTCAGTATGGTAATAAATGTAATTCATTAAAGTAAGATAATCTTGCTCTACTCAGTTCTTCCAAAAAAAAAACCATACATCCTTGCTCTACTTATTTCTTAAAAAAGAGCACTGTAATATGTTCTGTCCTGGCCTTGCTATTGATCTCCCAGATAACAAGGTCAGTGATAGATGTATTAGCATGCTTCCTGCTGGACATTTGCACAGTGGTCTGTGTTTACCTACTAAAGTATGGCAGTAATATAAAAATGTATAGAATACATGTGTATTTGTTTTTAAATATAAGGTGTGGCTTTGTGGAATTGCATTATCCACAAAAAGGAGATTTATGTTCTTACCTGTTAAATCCTTTTCTTTGACTCCATAGGGGGTACAGGGATCACTCTAGCTATAGCCTAGATAGAGGAGAACCTGGTCACCAAATAGTTAACATTTATTTCCCAGCAGCCCAGGCTCCCTTTCCTTTGTACCCCGACCCCAGCCACCAGCAGCCAGTTAAGTTAGCAAGCCATGGCAAGGAGCGAGGAGAAGGAAGACAGGCAGACACTCTGATTCACACACATAGGCAAGGTAAACAGAACCGATACTCAGGCAAGAAGATCCACGTATCACTCCTGCTGTGGCCACACTGGAGCCATAAGGATCACTGTGTCTCCCTCCAGCGTTAACCTGCGAAAGACCTGCGGGATCTTTGAGATTGGAGGAAAGATGTATATTAGCAGAAACATCCATGGTACCTATAGAGTGTAGTCCACCAGGAGAGCTGCGGGCTTCCTGGTGTGGGAACTGCATCACTGCAACTGATGATTGTGTTGTGATGCCATCATATCTATGTCTGGTAGGTCCCAACGGTGGACTAGTAGAGTCTTGATGTAGAGCCTACTCACCCAAGTGATAATCCTGGAGGTTTAGGGAGTCCGCATCCCAATTCTGGACTCCGGGGAGGAAGCCTGCTGACAGTGCAGATGGATACCGCTCTGCTCAGCGGAGAATGCAGTTGACTCCATCATGGCTTTGCAACTGCGAGTGCCACCCTGGTGGTTTATATAGGTGACATTGGTTGACCGGATAACCCAGGAGGAGTGACTGCATCTGGCAAAACGCACTGTATACTGTGTGGAGCTCCAGGACATTGATGGACAGTGCTTTCCTGAGTCGTCCATAGACCCTGGAAGGTCTGAAAACACATCATCATCCCCCACCCCCCTGAAGACCTGCATCGGAGTAGAGTAGGACCCAGTCTGGGATCTGAAAAAGATGGTCCCTGTCCATGTGTGGGACTGGTGAAGCCACTATAGGAGAGAGTGACAACTGTCCCAAGGGAGAATGAGCGTCTGCACCCTGAGGTGCAAAAGGGACTTGTTCCACCATGCTAGAATTTCCAACTAAAGAGGACAGGAGAGGAACTAGACATATGCCACTATGTTGAAGATGGAGACCAAAGAACCCAAGATCTGCATGCAGCTGTGGAGCCACACCTGATGGTGGCTCAGGAATTCGCAAATCCTGGACTGCAGAGCTAAAATGTTATCTGCAGGATGGAAGACCTGTTGAACCCTGGAATTGAGAAAAGAGCCTAAGTGTAGCATCTACTGAGAAGGTGTCAGAATGGATTTCCTCCAATTGACTATCCACCTGAGTGACTGCAGTTCTTCCACTATTTACAAAGTCTCACTGTCCCAAAAATGACAGAGAAATTACACTCCTCAGTTTTGAGTGGCAGCTCCAAAAGTCTCCAGAAAAGGACTATTGCTCCATAGGTCCAAATAGAAAGACTGTTCAGCAATTGTGACACATCAGCGCTATCTAGTGTATAGAGTCCAAAAGACCTCCTGTGTTTTGTTCCAATTTTAAGTTTCTTTCATTTAAGGCTCCAGAATTGTTTTTTCACATCCATAAAAGTAAACAAAGAATTAAAGTGCACTAGTTATGTACCAAAAAAATCTCTCTTTTTACATACATTAACTGCCACCTCTGTAGGGGTAAATTTAATATTCGTTTGTATTAGAATTTTTTGTGCCCCTCATACACAATATAGATTATACCAATGTAAAAAAAAACACAGCAAAGTAAACAAAGTGCCAGTGTTATGTCACGCCCCCTACAAATATCTGAAAAACCACTATGCATGGTACGGTCAGATCCAGGGGAGTGGGAGCGATCAGTACGATTCCTTCCCCACACACCTTGCAGGCAGAGAGAGCCTCCAAAGCCCAGCACACAGCAGCTGGGCTGGGGAGAGAGGCTACTGCCGAAAACAGTTAAGCAGTGTTATGGGGGAACCAGACCTCCAATAAGCCCTGGCCTGGGTAATTAATAACCCCCTCTCTCTGCGCCCCTGGAAACATTCTCTTCTGCCTAAACAGCTGCTGTAATGTCTATACACAGATTGCAGGTCTACATAGTGCAGCAGAATATTTTAGTCGGAAAGGGAAAACAGGAAAATGTGTCTCCCTTTCTATGTTGGAGCTATTTGTGCACATTTGCTCCAATTTATTTGGTTTAAAGTAGGGGTGTGCATCGGCACACAGCACTACACAGCACTACACAGCAATACAGCCAGCCAGCCCCTATGAACAGGACAACAGCCAGCCCCTATATAGACAACAGTAGCCAGCCAACCCCTATGTATATGGACAACAGTAGCCAGCCAGCCAGTGTCAGCAACAGCTCCCAGCTCCCTCCTCTTCACAGTAGCCAGCCAGCCCAGTATTGTAATGTATATATAAGTACTACTAAGTTTATTTTTTATTATCACAACAGTACAGTAACCAACAGCTCCCAGCTCCATCCCTCACCATTCTTTACACTAGGTCTGGATATTGATAAAACTAGAAACAAAACTATAACAAGAACAAATCATAGTATACAGTACATCCTCACAAGCCTTTGTCTGGCTTAAGGCCTAGCAACATATATCAATTCATAACTTCAAATTACTCCAACTCCCTCTATATAACGATCTTGCAGTGTGAGTCGAATCCAAATTTTCTTTTCTGCCGCCTTTACTGCCATTGGAGTAGTTAGGAGAACTTGATAAGGACCTTGTATCTGGGTCCTAGGACTTTTCCTTAGATGCTTCTTTATCATGACCCAATCACCTGGTTGCAGTTTCTAGGTGCTGCAATTGAATTGGGATCTAGAACATAAGAGAACACCTGGTGGTGGACTTTCGTTAGTTTTTATTATATATGCATCACATATTGAATCAAGTTACTATGCTCATATTGTAACACTTGTAGGAAGTCACATCTTGTTCTAACAGTTTTACCAAATAGTATTCCATAAGTTCTCATCCTACGTTTCACACTGGGAAAGTTCTTGACTAACAATCATATTAAAAATAAACATTCTAACAAACTTATCATAGTTCAATTTGACTGTATAATTCAGTCTTTTACACTCTCATTGCTTTGGGTCCTATTTATTCTCAGATTCTCCAAGATACATTCTAAAAATGTCTTTAATAAAATGTGTACCTTTGTCACTCTCTATTACCTCAAGTACTTCACATGTATGAATTACTTCTGTCATTTATTTTCCTTTTACCTATTGTTCATATTGTTTCTATTGTGTTTCTATTGTATTTGCTACCATTCAAAACCATAGTCAATTTGACAACAGGTCTGAGCACAGAACATACCCAACACTTAACCAACTATATAAAATCAATCTTTAGTTTCTGGAAGGAATAACATTTGTGAGGTACTCCTTTCTTTCTTCTTCTGGGCTGTGCAATGATTAGGGGTAGGCTTATGCAGCCCAACTGAAGTCTGGGGCTATCCAGTGCTTCTTGGCTATTTTTACCATAGCATCTCTTATGAGTGCTTCCATGAAGTATTTGGGCTCAGACTGAGAATAGTGCACGTGGCAGACAGAGGTGGTGCTCAACCATCCATCCATCACCCGAAGTCGTGCAAGTCTTTCCAAGTCATACTTCTGAGGAACCTGTAACTGCAACTTTTAACAAATCAGATTCAATGTTTCTGCTGTTTCTGGTCGCCAATATCAAAATATCAGGTAGGAATATTACTGTAGCCTGTTTGGCCTACTTGGTTTGCTGGAGCAGTTCCTCTTCTGGGGTATGTTCTCTGATATGTGCTTTTGACCTTACTTAAAACTAAATTTGTCGGCATTTGAAAAGTAGCAAACAAAAAATCTAATACAAACTATGTATAATCTATCTATAATTACAATAACATAACTTATCAAAAAAGATTTCATTAATTCAAAACAATCATTATCATTAAAGAAAGATAAAAAATAAAAAAAGTAATCATAATTTTCATCTTCCTGTGTCTCACTAGTCCCCTGTGGTTGCTAGCTGAACTACATATAGTATTTGCATTAGGGATGTGCAGACTGAGAACAGCTCAGATCCTCCCAATTTGCATATGCTGTGCTGCTGGATCTTCTCTCATATGCCAGCATCATCCCCCACAGTACATCTCCCTCCTCTTGAATACATGAGAAACAAAGTGATATCTGGATTCAATCTTAACTAACTGCTGTAATGTAGCAGAGTTAACACAAGAACTAAGTTACAGTACTTTTAAATTCCTGCTGTCTATCACCTTTTAAGTATAATACAATATACAATAAGACCTAAAAATCCTCTCAATTGTTTAAATATCTTTAGTACAGGCACTTTTTTTACGACTTTTTCCCTCCCCCGACCTTGGGGTCCAGACATAACCTTTTGGTTAGGTTGGGTTGGAGCTTTGAACCAAAAAAATTGTTTCTGTTTATCTTACTTAATCCTAATCTTTAATATTGATCTGAGTATCTTAACCAAATCAGTTAGAAGCATACAAAAAAAAACGTCCTGGCATGTTTTAAGTAGTGTCAGTGTAATTCTAGTTACATTCCTGTAAACAAATAAAGTTTCAACATCCTGACTTTTCCAAGGGTGAAAGTACCTATTAATCCATCAATCCCTTGATCTGTGTCTATTTTAACAGTTTCTCATGATATTATACAACTGAGGATAATTTCTCTTCTATAACGCATATATTACCACATTCCCTTACACTCCAGAACTTGGAACATCTGGAGTGGATTATTGGATTTTTTTTCTTTTCATTTAAAGCTTACTTGACCTGCGCAACTGTATTGGCAATATGCATTCCTATGGCTGCCTCTGATTAATTAAGTCCAGTCATATCTAAACAACAGCCCCTATTCTACCTATATTCTTAGATTTGTAAAATTATGTTCTTGTTGGTCGTCTAAAACCATTAACATTTTAATTTGTAAGCATGCATCATTCAACAGTTTAAAGAAATCATCATGAACTGATAAAACATTTTGTTATGGAAATTTTACATCACTTTTACTATTATTAATCCCTTCTGCAGCAATCAAATATAATTACTGTTTATTTTAGAATTATAATATGTCTCTGCAATCTTTTGATCTCACAAGTTACAGAAACAATATCCATTTTCCTAGAAAATAACAAATAAAGCATTTTGTTAATAATGCATTCAACATCAATCCTTTTTCCAATCTTGCAATGCACATTTTTTTATTTATGGGCGTCCCCATGAAAAAATGGCAACTCACTCGCACTATCACATTAACCCTTTCAATTCCTGCACAACTTCTCCACAATTCCCTAGTACACATTCACTACGCACAATCATTCACACACGTCACATCTGATCAACACAATTGTTCCAACCAACTCTACTTTCTCAAGTTCACTCAACTCTCTTTTATCACATACACATGCATATGGGCCCATCTCATTCACAATCAAACATTCAGTTACAGCACGGCAGCCATTTTCTGTGACATCCTGCATTCCATTGTCATCAGCAAAGCACCTCTATCACAGCACGCCTTCACAATACAAATTAAATATACATTTTGAGAAGAAAAGATAAACAAAACAAACAAAACACTAGTTATATAAAATGCAACATTCCTCTTCAGTGATAATTAAGTAAGTGGGCATCTGGGGGTCATTTCTATATTCTTATTCATGTTTATTACATTTCTCAATCAGACCTTTCAGTGTGTCATCTAGGTTATATTTAATAAACCTCTGCTTCTGCTTCTCATTTTGTGAGGTTTAAACCAGTCAGTATCTGGGGTGTCAGCCTTTTTAAACATTCATCAAATATCCTGCTTTATGATTCCCATAAAGCTTTGCTAGAACATTCCCTTGTCTAGCTTAGTCAAAGTCCCTTATGACTAAAATCAGACCTAATGGTCCCCCCTCTTATTAGAGGTTACTATTCTCGTGCACAAGAATAATATCATCAAATGTTTATCTATAGGCACATCCATGCACTGACTTTTCCTGCTTCAGTTATTAACACTATTGACTGGATGTAACTTTCCTCCTATTTCTGAACACACTGTCTGACAGGGTCTCTCTCCCTTTCTGTTCCTTCAGACACTAATAATTGAAAACTAATTTCTGTAAATGTATCCGATCCTTGTACCCATCTGGCGTACCTTTCTAAATCTAATGGAATTTCATGGCATTATTCTATTTCATAAACAAATTACTGTGTAGGGCTCTCTTCTAAAGTTAAATCAGTGGCTAAATCAAAGTTACTCTAAAAACACAATTAGGACAGGTTTGGTACATAACAGACAGACAAACAAGACTTTAAACATTTACCTATCATTCACTGAACATATAACAGATTATAACATGTTTAAACTTTAAATAACAACACCTTTAGGGTGACCAATAATTACCCAAGGATTGATTCCAGCAGGACAGACCATCAACTGCAATGGGGACAGATACCAGGAGGGCACAACTTTTCTGTTTACTCACCCGGAAAATTGTCCTGGCAACTCTGTGCCCAGAGCACGATCTCACATCTGCCCTGTGGTCAACACTGTTGGGCATCTCGGTGGAAATCTCCATGTTGTCAATTCTCCTCACTAGCTATGGCCAGCGAATTAGTTCTTTATTGGTCACCCTCAGAGTCTTGTTTGCTAAAGGCTACATATGTTCATGTGTGTAAGGAAGGAGACACGGACACGAACGTGTATATGTAACCACAAGCATCTCCATCTCTCCTCTGCTTTATTCAACAGACAGTCTCCTTTATAGATTCCGTCTAACACATGGTATTCATTATCTGCAGTGAGACTATAGCTCTGTTTAAACATTGGAATCGCATACCTTACCATATATGTACATATGCTTTTCTGTGCACTTATAACAGGGTCTGTACAATGAATTAACTCCATCCTGTCCTGTGCACCCACCCTTCATGCATACATGGCATACAAAATGGATTCTTATTCCAAAATGGCTTCTACAATATATATATATATATATATATATATATATACAGGGGCGGATTGGGCCGCCGGGAGACGGGACAGTTCCCGCTGGGCCGGCACATGATCATGTCCGGCAATCCCCTCAGTGGCTTACACTGTCAGTCCAACCCTCTCCCCCTTCCGGGCTGGGCTGCGCAGTGCACTACAGAGACAGCTCCCCCACCCCGATCGGGCCGTGCACTCCCTCAGTGGCTTATTACAGTACACAAACAGTCCACCTCCCGGGCCGAGCCACGCCGCGCACTACACATACAACCTCCCCCCTGGCCGGGCCATGCACTCCCTCAGTGGCTTATTACAGTACACAAACAGTCCACCTCCCGGGCCGAGCCACGCCGTGCTGCCCACTACACATACAACCTTCCCCCTGGCCGGGCCGTGCACTCACCTCAGTGGCTTATTACAGTACACAAACAGTCCACCTCCCGGGCCGAGCCACGCCGCGCTGCCCACTACACATACAACCTTCCCCCTGGCCGGGCCGTGCACTCCCTCAGTGGCTTATTACAGTACACAAACAGTCCACCTCCCGGGCCGAGCCACGCCGCGCTGCGCACTACACATACAACCTTCCCCCTGGCCGGGCCGTGCACTCACCTCAGTGGCTTGCCCAGCTTTACACAGACAGCCTCTGCCGGGCCGGGAAATAACATCCGCGATCAGAGCTCTGCTCAGCTCTGATCAGGCTGCATTGGGAGCATCTACGCATGCAGAGAATCTCTTTGTGTAGTCTGTGTAGGGGCAAACAGAGGACTGGGAGAGAGACTGTGGAGCCTGCATGAGATCTGGAGCCTGCATGAGAAGAGAATGACGTGGGCTGCACGGAGAGAAACAGCTACAGTAATGTGCAGAGGTAAGGAGCTCAGAGGGAATCGGTATGTAATAACGCCGGCCGCATGGCCGGCAGTTCGATTCCTGGCAGCGTCAGGCCAACAGTGGAACAGATCCCGGCAGCGGCAGCCCGACAGCGCTGGAATTCCCGATCGTCCCCAGGTAAGTATGAACTAACCTAACCACCCCCCTAACCCTAACCATCCCTTAGGGGTGCCTAACCCTAACCTCCCCCCAAGTGCCTAACCCTAATGCCTCCCAGGGCCTGATTAACCATGGGGCGGATGGAGCTGCAGCTCCAGGCCCCACATTAAAATAGGCCCACAGACAGCCACTGCTATACTACTTTAGACAGGAGTTTTTCCCCATGCTACAGCATGACAGCAGGCCATGGCAGCCTGAGGCCCCGCCCACTCTACCACAGCAGGCAGTCAATCCCCCTCCCCAGCGTCCCGCCACTGAAACATTGGGCACTCATGATGCTTCTATAACCTTCCTTGGCTGGCTGGCTGTACTGCGGAGCTGCTGCATAGTGAGTGACTCAGTGGCCAGCGCAGCTCCAACTGACCAGACGTCATATAGATGTCGCCCCTTCCGGACTCTGCGCAAAAATAGCTAAGTGGCCCATGCTCTGTATGCACTGTGAAGGCAGCTCAGCCAGGTGACTTATCGTGCTGCTGAGTGAGTTGTCTGTAACTCTTTAAGTGCTGGGTTCAGTGTCCCATGCTGGCTGCTGCTGTTGGGTTGCTGTGTGCCATGCTGGCTGCTGCTGTTGGGTTGCTGTGTGCCATGCTGGCTGCTGCTGATGGGTTGCTGTGTGCCATGCTGGCTGCTGCTGATGGGGTGCTGTGTGCCATGCTGGTTGCTGCTGATGGGGTGCTGTGTGCCATTCTGGCTGCTGGTGCTGATGGGGTGCTGTGTGCCATGCTGGCTGCTGCTGCTGATGGGGTGCTGTGTGCCATTCTGGCTGCTGCTGATGGGGTGCTGTGTGCCATGCTGGCTGCTGCTGATGGGGTGCTGTGTGCCATTCTGGCTGCTGCTGCTGATGGGGTGCTGTGTGCCATGCTGGTTGCTGATGGGGTGCTGTGTGCCATGCTGGCTGCTGCTGCTGATGGGGTGCTGTGTGCCATGCTGGTTGCTGCTGCTGATGGGGTGCTGTGTGCCATGCTGGCTGCTGCTGCTGATGGGGTGCTGTGTGCCATGCTGTCTGCTGCTGATGGGGTGCTGTGTGCCATGCTGGCTGCTGCTGCTGATGGGGTGCTGTGTGCCATGCTGTCTGCTGCCGATGGCATGCTGTGTGCCATGCTGGCTGCTGCTGATGGGGTGCTGTGTGCCATGCTGGCTGCTGCTGATGGGGTGCTGTGTGCCATGCTGGCTGCTGCTGATGGGGTGCTGTGTGCCATACTGGCTGCAGGCTTCAGTCTGAGCATAAAACTGCCTATGTGAAAGGTACTGCAATAACAGAGATCATACACTGTATATACTGTAGTTATTGTATGGGGCATGGGATATTTTCATCTGGTGATCTGTAAAGCTAGTGCAATCTCATGTGTAGTCAGGGATATCTGATGAACCTTCATTATTGCCAAACTGATACATGAAGAAAGATCATATCCTGGCACAGCAGCTGAATGCCATGTTATTTCATAGAGGCTAGGTTGAAATTGGATTTCTAGTACTTTAACAACCCCCCCGCCACCCCCCCCCCCAATCTAACCTGGAAATATTGTATACAACTTAAGCTATTTCCACTTTTGTCCAAATCCCTTTTATGCATTTGTCATATGTGTACTTGTTTGAGACCGTACCATGGATCATGCAATGCTGATATTTAATTGAGCGGTAATCTGCGTGTGCGTCTTGAGTTGCACTGCGCATGTATTAAGTTTAAGTTTTGCTGGCAGTGAGCACATATTCGCAAAGTTATTGACAGGCAGGGACTGTTTGAGTGGTGGCTTAAATGCAGGCATGACAGGACCGCCTTCAGGGTGTTTCTTAGCCTGCGACTGTGATCCCATATGTACTAAAAATGGCTCCGGCATTTCAGCCATTCTGTCCGACCATAGGGTTAGTCAGAATGCCGATTTATCCACTGCTCTGTGATCAATGCTGCGTCTTTGTACACAGTTACTTGGATTTACGCTGGTGAGAGACTCAATACAAATCCAGGAGGCTGCGACATTAGCATATTTTCACACAGCCTCTGCATAAGAATTTGCAGCTGTGGTGAGATTAGCGAGCGTACATCTCTGAATAAGATACTATGGGCCTGATTCAGACCAGCTCGCGAGCGCTCGCAAGCGGGTCGATGTTGCCCAAGTGCGCATGCGCACGACGGAGGCGGCTCCGTCGTGCACATGCACGAGAGCCGAATAACGACGGGTCTCGCACCAAAGGGGGTGTGCTGTCAATGGTGATTGACAGCATGCCCCCTTTGGTGGGCGTGCCGGGGGCGTGGCTGCCCAGACGGAGGCGTTCCCATGGGAACGCCTACCGTCTGGAGCCGGCCCCACTGACATCACTAGTGATGTCAGTGGGAGTGCTTTTGGCTCTGATAGAGCCAAAAGCACTCCAGGGCATGCGGCAGTGAGACCCTACTGCAAGGGTCTCATCGCAAGCCTAATGGTCGCGATGGACTTGACCATCGCGACCATCGTTTTGGCTGCTTGCTATAGCTGTGGGTAGTCACCCACAGCTATGCGAGCGGCCAGGAGGCCGCTCTTAAAAAAGATAAGGACGGCCCTGATTCAGAGCGAGCGCTCTGTCAGAGCTTCCGGCTCTGAATTAGGTCCTATGTGTGTAATATGTCAAAAAAAGAAGAAATCCTGTCTTTGTAATTTGGTTTAACCCCAGCTGTAGTTTCCAATTCAGGGCCGGCTCCAGGGGTCTGAGCACCCTGTGCTCGCCCGGTACGCTGCGCTCATGGCACGCCTCCAAATAACATCAGGCTTGGGGTAAAGCCCAGCCTTTCGTCACTGGCTGGGCTTCCCCCAGCCCTCTCACGTCAGTGAATGGATGCCGTGTGCATGCGCGCTATATCCATTCACACTCCGAGTGTCCAGCACCACCGCACAGCTGCGGTGGTGGGGGTCCCCAACCCCCCGATTTGACCACCCGCGGGCCGCTTCGGCCACTGGTGGAACAGCGGGACAGTACTGTCCTGCTGAAATCGGGATGTTGGGGAGGGGTGCGCACTGGTCAAACACCCCTAGAGCCGGCCCTATTCCAAATACCATATAAATAACAATAATATGTGGATTCATGAATCAATCCGGAAAACCTGAACTTGCTCCTACTCTACTTTATCTCCAACACGGTTCAAATGCAGTAAAACAATGTGAAACCACTGTTAGGCTGATGATTTTACTGCCTTGACACGCTGGACATAATGAAGTATACCATTATTTGAACTTTTTTTCAAATATCATGACTTAAGCACCTTTTTTGATATTTACTAATTGGTGCTGTGTCACTCCGGCATTTGAGTCCGTGTTTATCTGGATTTTTATATTTTTGAGTAAGTGCCCTCTATGAATTAAAGCTGTTTGTATGGGCGAATCTCCTTATGTTACTATGTATATTAGCTATGCCTTCCATGGTCCTAGCCACTCTCACTGGGCAGACAACACCCCCACAGCACTGGTCATCCAACCCATATCACTAGTCACGCCCCGAGACACTGGTCACACCCCCTGCGGCGGCACACAGTAGGCCCCTTATAAATTTCAGCTCCAGGCCCATGTGGACCTTAATCTGGCACTGATGCCTCCTCTAAGTGTCTAAACCTAACCCCTCCTTCCCCGCTGCCTAAACCTAAGTCCCCCAGGGGGTGCCTAACCCTAACCTCCCCCCGGGGGTGCCTAACTCTAACCCTCACTCCCCCTAGCCTAACCCTAACCTCTTGGGGGGTGCCTAACCCTAAGTCCCCCACGAGTGCCCTAAACCTAACCCTCCCCACGCGGCTGTCTGAACGCGGCGCCCGGTCTCCCAGCGTTGGTGAAATGAGCAGCGTCTACATCTAGATGCTGGTCATTTCACCCTCGCCGGGATATGACAGTCGGGAAGCCGGCTGTCGGTATAATGTCAGCCGGCTTCCCGATTGCATCCCACTCAGGGAACTGGCTGTAATGCATACATGCCTACCCTCCCGGTTTTCACGGGAGGCTCCCGATTTTTCGGGTAACCCCCCGCACCCCCGGAAGGGTAGGCATTTCTCCCGCATTCTGCACACTTCCTAGTGAAGTGGGCAGAATGAGGAGAATTCTGGTGGCGATCGCGGGTCTCCGTGTAGGGGGCGGGGCTTAAGACGTGATTCTACATGAATCACGTTGTTTGGCCCCGCCCCCTATGCAAATTTTAACCAATCGCGGCAATTTTACCACGAGGGGCGGGGCTTAATGACGCGATTTGTCAGGCCCCGCCCCCATCACCCCCCCTGCTGCTTCTCTTACCCGGGCTTCTCCCGGGAAGAGCAACTGAAAGGTAGGCAACTATGCTGTAATGTTAGAAGGGCTGGAGCATTAAACTCACAGAGCAATGCTGTATACAGCTCAGTATCAAACCTTTGTCAGCTATTGTTCCTGAGCAAAAAGTATTAGCCCACTAAACACTCAAAACTGTATTATGCAAATTGGCACTGTCCCTGCCTGCATATCCCTGAGACAGAACTAACTTGTTAGCTTTAGCAGTGTGTGACAGTCATGTTTCGCTCCCAGGACTCCTCAGATGCTCTGCGGGAAAGTGGCCTCCTAGGGGTAATGGGGAAGAAATTGGTGAGGGGTCTAGCTGCACAGATGGAGGGCAGTAGCTCTGGACTAAAAGGGAATTACAATCCCCCTACATTCCCTGCCCAGGTGAGAAACTACTCAAACTGGGCGGCACAGTTTGTGTAATTTCTGCCACGACCCTATCTGTGTGTAGTTTGTATATTCTCCCTATATGTGCTTGGGTGTCCTTTGGGAATTCTAGTATACACTCATTATCCAAACATATACTGTTAGGTGAATTGGTTCCAGACAAAATTTAACTCTAGTGTGTATGTGATAGGGAATATAGATTGTAAGCTCCACTGGGGCAGATACTGATGTGAATGGCCAAATAGTCTCTGTAAGTGCTGCAGGGTATGTTTGCAGTATATAATTAACTTGTAATAATAATAATAATGATGACCCTTCCATCCCCGTCTGAATCTGCCCCCTTTCTACCCTCCAAACTGGCCATCCTTTCCAAACTGCTCTCTTAGGCCCTGATTCAGAGCCGGACGCTCTGACAGAGCGCTCGCTCTGAATCAGGGCCATCCATTCTCCTGTTTGGAGCGGCCTCCTGGCCACTCGCATAGCTGTGGGTGACCACCCACAGCTATAGCGAGTGCCCAAAATGATGGTCGCGATGGTCAAGACCATCGTGACCATCAGGCTTGCGACGAGACCCTGCGGTAGGGTCTCGCTGCTGCAAGCACCGGAGTGCTTTTGGCTCTATCAGCATGTGCACTTGGGCAACATGGACCTGCTTGGGGTCTGAATCAGGCCCTTAGTACTTATGATCCCAGCGGTCAAGATGCCGGTGCTCAGAATCCAGACACCAGTCAGAATCCTAATGCCAGCATCCTGACTGCTGACATCCCGATGGAAAGTATTGGGGTTAGGGTTAGGCCACGGGGGTGTAATGGTTAAGGTTAGATTTATCACATTCTGCAGTTTTAATGTAGTTGTCATGAGTTAATGCCCCAAAACTGCAAAGCGAAAATTAATATTTGTCAATCTTTAGGTGCTGGGACAGAGCTTGTGAGAAGTCTTGTCCCGGGAGAGAGTTAAAAGTGAATTATTAAAGTTATATAGTAGGAATAATAATGTAATGTGTAGGTGACGGGCATAATATATCATACAGGGCTAGTTGGAGCAACGTGGCCAATTTTTAAATGAAGTTGCAACTGAATAATGTTGGGCAGGGCCGGCCCGAGCCTTATTTTTTTGTTACGTGAAGATAGATTTCGGTGCCCCTTGGTGGACTTTGCGTGTACCGAAGTCACAAGCCCGAAAAAGGAAAGGGGCGTGGTATTGCTTACCCATGTGATATACATTTAATGTTGTGAACTCCGGACACAGTGTGCGCCGTCTGCAAAGGGCGCGTGGCCTCGTGACAGGGGTATGGCCTTGCCTCACACCACCGTTTCGTGGGGGCGTGCTCAGCACTCCTGGAGATTATGGGCTCCCCCCAGAGATTCTCCCCACACTGTGTAGATGCCTGTGTGCATGCACTTCTATCAGGGTTGCCTACCCTCCCGATTCAGACGGGAGCCTCCCGATAAACGGGTGCAGCTCCCACCACCCCAGGAAAGGCAGGCAAGCCTCCCGCCTGCCGCCGATCCCCGGACCCCCCCCTCCAGTACCTGTTAAACTCCCGCAGCAGGGGGGTCCGATGATGTGATTCATGCAGAATTGCGTAATGTTGGCCCCGCCCCCTGCTTCACAATGCCTGTTTTTTAGGCATTGTGTAGCGGGGGCGGGGCCAAAATGACGCGATCGTGTGGCCCCGCCACCTGTCGCGCCCGCAAACTGACCTCAGCCCTTCTGGACATGTCCCCTTTTGCCAGCCACGCCCCATGTTCTGTCGATCTGGCTGCTCCCTCCCGGAAGGAGCAGCCAGATAGTCGGCAAGTATGCTTCTATGTATTTTTATGATAGAAATACATGGAAATATGTCCACTTCAAATTTAAATAACTAACAATAACAGTAAGATGTCAACAAACATAATCTACATTGAAAACACATCTACTGTATATATATATATATAATATATATATATATATATATATATCATTAGATATATATATATATATATATATATATATTTCTTTAAACTCCAAATAGCTTTTTTTTCCACTAAATATGTTAATGCCTGGTCTTTAGAAAGATATAGCAATGTGTGTGTGTGTGTATACATATATATATATATTTAAATATATATATACACACATATATACATATATACATACACACGTTAGTATATCTCTTTAAAGACCAGACATTAACATATTTATTAGAAAAAAAAGGTATTGGGAGTTTCATATATATATATATATATATATATATATATATATATACATATATATATATATATATATATACATATATATATATATATATATATATAGGCACTCCGGGACTGGTAATAAATCACAGTATACCTTAAAAGTAGTTGTCAACGTTTCAGAGCCTATGTGCTCTTTTATCAAGACAATATCACACTGAGAAACAGACAAATAACAAATATATACATACCATAATCAGATTCACCCGGGTGCTCGTGCGACGCCATCCCGGTGGAGTCCCGGTGATGTCATGGGTGTGCTCTACGCCGGCGGTCGGAAACTCCCTGGGAGGCGTCCAATAGTGACGTATACCATCACCATAGAAACTAGGGAACAGCAAAGCACAGAGGAACAGGAATGAAAGACTAAGTTAAAGCTAAATAGCGAAGCACCAATGAGCATGTCCATAACGGCATAGGTACACTGGACAACAAAAAATGAGTTGCTTGTAATTGCAAATAATAAACTGACAGCCATCTAGTAAATGTTAGAATACCATTATTAGGGGGGCATCTCTGGGGGCTGGAATGGTATAACTAAGAGATGAGCTCATTGGAAATAATGCAAAGTGACGTATAGGACCTATAATTATGTAGCACTAGGGCATAAGAGAATGAACCTATTGGGAACCACACATAACACAATTAATTATGACACTAGGGTCAATTATAGAAAACAACTTAAAGAGAGCGTTTCGTTCAAGCCCCAAGGTTGCACAGTTTGCAGTGTCTAAATCCAATAGGCTTCTTTTTGCAGTAATGACCAGGTCCCTGTTGCCTCCCCTAGAGTTGGGGGGGACATAGTCTATCATCTTGTACTTAATCGTGGCAACATTGTGTTGAAAGTCTCCGAAATGTTTTGCAACGGGTTGATCTGATCCTCTTCCATCGATGGCTGCCCTGATGTTTGATCGATGTAAGGCCATTCTCTCTTTGAGTTGTCTTGTGGTTTTGCCCACATATAGTAAGCCACACGGGCATCTGATTACATAGACTACGTAGCGGCTTGAACATGTCAACGGGTATTTGATAAAAAAACGCTTGCCAGATCTAGGGTGAGAGAATGTATTACCTGTTTCGAGGAAGCTGCAAGTAATGCAGCCTATGCACTTGAAGTTACCTGCGGGACGGGTCAAAAAGTGCGTTGCAGTTGCCCTAGTATGTGAGCTCACATCGTTATGTACAACAATGTCCTTTATATTTTTGCCCCTTTTGTAGGAAGGAAGAATAGTAGAACCTTGTAGAGATGGTAATTTCAGATCATTGGCTATGATGGGCCATATCTCTTTAGCTGAACGTATGAAGGATCTACTGGCAGTAGTAAATTCCTGAGTCCAGATAACTTTATTGGAGAGGATTTTGGGTCCAACATTGGTTAATGCTTGTTGTCTAGAAATTGCAAGAACTTTATTTTTTGCTATGTTCAAGGTCTTGTAGTGGTATCCGCGCTTCAAAAATTTGATTGCCATGTTGTCTATTTGTTTGATAGCATCCGTGCAATCACTGCAGATTCTCAAAATTCTAAGGAATTGCGAGTATGGAAGTCCATATATTAAAGAAGACGGGTGATGGCTCGCTGCTTGTAATGTGGTATTCCGGTCCGTGGGTTTAAAGAACATCGATGTTTCCAATTCATGACGTTCATTTTGATTGATAGTAACGTCAAGGTAATGTACTGAAATGTAGCTGTACTCGAAGGTAAACTTTATTGGGTGTTGTTTGTTATTGAGATCCATCATCAACTGGAGGAACCTATCTGTGGGTCCTGACCACAACAGAAAGATGTCGTCTATGTATCTGGAAAAGCCACTGATATATTGGGAAATGTCTGGATCCAACAGGAAAAATTCTTCTTCAACCCCAAACATGAAAATATTAGCGAAGCTTGGTGCCACACAAGAGCCCATGGCACACCCTGTTTGTTGGGTGTAAATCTTGTTATCAAACAAGAAATAATTCCTGGTGAGGGTACACTCCAGTAATTTCACAAAAAAGTAGGGTCCGGGCCTTTGTAAAGAGGGTGTTGAGAAATAAAATTATATATTGCTTGAGTTCCTTCTTTGTGAGGAATGCTTGTGTATAAGCTACAGACATCGATGGTGCACATAAGGAGACGAGTGGGTAAGGGGGACAACTCCTGAAGTCTGTGAATGAAGGTAGTGGTGTCCTTTAAATATGACTGTTTTGAATTGAGAAGTGGTTGAAGATAAAAGTCTAAGAATTGTGATATCCCATAATATAGGGAATCTCGAGCAGCTATAATCGGCCTTCCCGGCAAGGAGATGGCATCTTTGTGAAGTTTTGGAATAGTATAAAATCCTGGAATCTTTGGGGTATCCTGTTTGAGAGCATCCCGGATTTGGGCTGAAATGATGTTATCTACTGCTTGTTCAAGAAATCCACTTAATTCGATTTGGAATTTATTTGTAGGGTCCTCTTGCATCAGTAGATAAACAATACTATCCGATAATTGTCTGTAACATTCCGCTGTATATGATGTTAAATCTTGTATCACTATGCCACCGCCTTTATCTGCTGGGTGAATAACGATGTCCTTGTATTTGCCCAATTGTTCTAGGGCTTGAAATTCACCTTTGGTAAGATTGGATTGTCCTGTTAGAGTGGGTGGGCTGTATTTAGTTATCACATTATCCAAATGATTCGTGAAGCATTTGATACTCAAATTAGACGATGGAGGAATGAAGGTAGATTTTTTGCGGACTGGCAACCGAGGAGCAGCGGGATTGTCAGGACCAAAGAATTCTTTAAGTTTTAATCTGCGATCCAGTTTAAATAGGTCTATTTTATTTTGGAACAGATTAGGAGAACACGTAGGAACAAATGACAGGCCTTTGTTAAGAACCTTGATCTCGTCTTTAGTCAAGATCCGTTTTGACAAATTGAAAACTATGTCTTCCTGTGGGTAGGTTTTCTTTGCTTTCCTCGCCCATTGGCCCCCATGCCTAGTATAGGTTCTCTGGTCAAGTCCAGGGTGGTTCGGGTAGCAACCCCTAAGGGGGCTTTTGGCTTGAGGTAGTGGCTGTTGTATTTACACATTCTGTATCACTGGAGGAGATAACCCCACTAGAATTGTCAGTTTCTAAGGGGAATCTCCGCTGCTTTCTAAATTTGGGGCGTCTGTCTCTTGTTTGACCTCTATTGTAAGCCCAACTGTACACTTTTAGTTCAGTGTAATCTCTTGAGACTGTCTGTAATTTAGATTTTTTGAATTGTACTAGATCAGTACGATATTTCTCGATCTGAGAGGATAATTTATTGAGCCAATCTTGGGACGTATCAGATTTAATCTTTACCAAATGAGTACTTTCAAAGGCACTGATTTTGTCTTTAACTAGGGACAGTTCTCTACGTGATTCTTCGATCACTAACAAGATCAGATCGAAAGAGCATTTATTTAGGACTGCCACCCATCTGCGGCAGAATTCTGTGTTATAACGTCCAATGGTGGGGATGTTTCTAATACGGAATCCCCGTGGGATTTTTTTATCCCTGTAGTAGTCTGATAAAGAGATACCGTGTAGTAAATAGTCTACTTCTCGTTTTTTCAGACGGGATAGTTGGGCAATAAGTTGTTCGGTGGAGTCCTCACCCGAAGTGTCCTGAAGATTAGAATCAAATAAAATAGTCTCTGCTTCTGTGTCCGTGAGTGATAATATTTCACCCAAAGGTAAACAAATGCTCGCAAAGCCTGTAGAATCCTCTGCTGTTGACATTCCCAGAAAATTTATAATACACTATAAAAGCACTGCTACACTGAACTCAGTGGTAGCACAAATGATTAGATATGTCCAGAAATGCAGTAGTGGGTAGCCCTGACAAGTGATCACACTAATAGCGTGATCCTAAATATAGAGTAGTAGAAGTCCGGCACTCCAAATCATCAGAAAAAACAGCTAGCCCAGGTGCCTGTCCTGAGGAATACTCATGGATAGCAGAAGAAAGTATGAACGGCACTCCGGGACTGGTAATAAATCACAGTATACCTTAAAAGTAGTTGTCAACGTTTCAGAGCCTATGTGCTCTTTTATCAAGACAATATCACACTGAGAAACAGACAAATAACAAATATATACATACCATAATCAGATTCACCCGGGTGCTCGTGCGACGCCGTCCCGGTGGAGTCCCGGTGACGTCAAGGGCGTGCTCTACGCCGGCGGTCGGAAACTCCCTGGGAGGCGTCCAATAGTGACGTATACCATCACCATAGAAACTAGGGAAACAGCAAAGTACAGAGGAACAGGCATGAAAGACTAAGTTAAAGCTAAATAGCGAAGCACCAATGAGCATGTCCATAACGGCATAGTTACACTGGACAACAAAAAATGAGTTGCCTGTAATTGCAAATAATAAACTGACAGCCATCTAGTAAATGTTAGAATACCATTATTAGGGGGGCATCTCTGGGGGCTGGAATGGTATAACTAAGAGATGAGCTCATTGGAAATAATGCAAAGTGACGTATAGAACCTATAATTATGTAGCACTAGGGCATAAGAGAATGAACCTATTGGGAACCACACATAACACAATTAATTAAGACACAAGGGTCAATTATAGAAAACAACTTAAAGAGAGCGTTTCGTTCAAGCCCCAAGGTTGCACAGTTTGCAGTGTCTAAATCCAATAGGCTTCTTTTTGCAGTAATGTCCGGTCCCTGTTGCCTCCCCTAGAGTTGGGGGGGACATAGTCTATCATCTTGTACTTAATCGTGGCAACATTGTGTTGAAAGTCTCTGAAATGTTTTGCAACAGGTTGATCTGATCCTCTTCCATCGATGGCTGCCCTGATGTTTGATCGATGTAAGGCCATTCTCTCTTTGAGTTGTCTTGTGTCTTGTCTTGAACATGTCAACGTTGTGGTCAGGACCCACAGATAGGTTCCTCCAGTTGATGACGGATCTCAATAACAAACAACACCCAATAAAGTTTACCTTCGAGTACAGCTACATTTCAGTACATTACCTTGACTTTACTATCAATCAAAATGAACGTCATGAATTGGAAACATCGATGTTCTTTAAACCCACGGACCGGAATACCACATTACAAGCAGCGAGCCATCACCCGTCTTCTTTAATATATGGACTTCCATACTCGCAATTCCTTAGAATTTTGAGAATCTGCAGTGATCGCACGGATGCTATCAAACAAATAGACAACATGGCAATCAAATTTTTGAAGCGCGGATACCACTACAAGACCTTGAACATAGCAAAAAATAAAGTTCTTGCAATTTCTAGACAACAAGCATTAACCAATGTTGGACCCAAAATCCTCTCCAATAAAGTTATCTGGACTCAGGAATTTACTACTGCCAGTAGATCCTTCATACGTTCAGCTAAAGAGATATGGCCCATCATAGCCAATGATCTGAAATTACCATCTCTACAAGGTTCTACTATTCTTCCTTCCTACAAAAGGGGCAAAAATATAAAGGACATTGTTGTACATAACGATGTGAGCTCACATACTAGGGCAACTGCAACGCACTTTTTGACCCGTCCCGCAGGTAACTTCAAGTGCATAGGCTGCATTACTTGCAGCTTCCTCGAAACAGGTAATACATTCTCTCACCCTAGATCTGGCAAGCGTTTTTTTATCAAATACCCGTTGACATGTTCAAGCCGCTACGTAGTCTATGTAATCAGATGCCCGTGTGGCTTACTATATGTGGGCAAAACCACAAGACAACTCAAAGAGAGAATGGCCTTACATCGATCAAACATCAGGGCAGCCATCGATGGAAGAGGATCAGATCAACCCGTTGCAAAACATTTCAGAGACTTTCAACTCAATGTTGCCACGATTAAGTACAAGATGATAGACTATGTCCCCCCCAACTCTAGGGGAGGCAACAGGGACCGGACATTACTGCAAAAAGAAGCCTATTGGATTTAGACACTGCAAACTGTGCAACCTTGGGGCTTGAACGAAACGCTCTCTTTAAGTTGTTTTCTATAATTGACCCTAGTGTCTTAATTAATTGTGTTATGTGTGGTTCCCAATAGGTTCATTCTCTTATGCCCTAGTGCTACATAATTATAGGTCCTATACGTCACTTTGCATTATTTCCAATGAGCTCATCTCCTAGTTATACCATTCCAGCCCCCAGAGATGCCCCCCTAATAATGGTATTCTAACATTTACTAGATGGCTGTCAGTTTATTATTTGCAATTACAGGCAACTCATTTTTTGTTGTCCAGTGTACCTATGCCGTTATGGACATGCTCATTGGTGCTTCGCTATTTAGCTTTAACTTAGTCTTTCATGCCTGTTCCTCTGTACTTTGCTGTTTCCCTAGTCTCTATGGTGATGGTATACGTCACTATTGGACGCCTCCCAAGGAGTTTCCGACCGCCGGCGTAGAGCACGCCCATGACGTCACCGGGACTCCACCGGGACGGCGTCGCACGAGCACCCGGGTGAATCTGATTATGGTATGTATATATTTGTTATTTGTCTGTTTCTCAGTGTGATATTGTCTTGATAAAAGAGCACATAGGCTCTGAAATGTTGACAACTACTTTTAAGGTATACTGTGATTTATTACCAGTCCCGGAGTGTCGTTCATACTTTCTTCTGCTATCCATGAGTATTCCTCAGGACAGGCACCTGGGCTAGCTGTTTTTTCTGATAATTTGGAGTTCCGGACTTCTACTACTCTCTCTATATATATATATATATATATATATATATAGATCTTATAATTAAATAATTAAACCAAACAATTTATATAGTGCACCCCCCCTTCTCCTTCCCCTCTCCCCCAACGTCCTCCAGGATCTGAGGCAGTGACAGGCAGCCTGACAGGTGAGTGATCATTGCTCACCTTGACTTCTACTGTAAATGACATGTGGGCGTCCTAGGAGGAGCATCAGTGTGCAGGTCATCATCACTGTTACAGCAGCAGGAGAGCGGATGGGCGGCGCCGGGGTGACGTCACCACGCCACGTTACGCAGCCAGAAGAGTTGGAGCTGCTGACTGAGCTGCTGAGTTAAAAGGAAGCCATTAGTCCTCCCGTTCAGTAAATCTATTCCTGACTGGGCGGACATTAAGTAGTGCATCTGCGGTCTGGCTAATGGGTGGTCCGGTGCACATCTGGACCATCCCTTAGCTTTCCTACAGACAGTGGATAGATGAACCCAGGGTTCATCATCTCTCTCACCACTTCAGTGTCTGTGGCCATGCCGGGAACAGAACTGCAGCTTCACGGCATCCTCTGCCCGCTGGCGCCCTACGCGCTTGCGTAGTTGGTGGAATGGGTGGGCCAGCCCTGCAAACGTACAGAGATTAATAGTGTAACATATGCCATGTTTGTCGATTATGTCTGCATCTATCACCGCCAGAATGCATGCCTTAGGGGTAAGAATATCCTGAGGTATACCCGTAGAGACAATAACACGGGATACCCCTTGCCAAAAGGAATTTACCAAGGGACATGACCATATTAGATGCCAAAAGTTCCCCTCAGCTGAATTACATTTAGGACATTTTGAATCCATCCTACCCTCTATTCTCAGTAATCGAGCGGGTGTCATATATACTCTATGTATTATGAAATAGTGTATCTGCTGATATCTGATAGACGTGATGGCAATACGAGGGCTGGCGAGAGCCACTCTCCACTCATCTTCCTCTATTACCCCAATATCATTTTCCCATTGCTGTTTCAATGATAATAAATCAGACTTATGATGCTTGTTCAATAAATTAGAGTATATCGTAGATATTAAATGACTAGAACTAGCAGACTGCTATAAGGTTTTAATGGGAAACTCCTGTAACGACAGAGGAACTTTAGAGAACTGAGCATTAACAGCATGTCTAAGCTGAAGATACCTATAGAAGAAGTGGTTGGGGACGTCAAACTCTAGCCGCAGTTGATGGAAGGTCTTTAGAGTGTCTGCCTGAATTATCTGACCAATAGACACTACACCCCACTGACCCCAGGCTTCAACGGCCTGAAGAGCTTAGAGCTCCCTAAAGCAATTAGCATGAGCAAAAGGAGGATCTGGATCAATGCCCTCCACTTGTAATAGAAGTGAGACAAGTCTCCAAATCGTGAGGGCCTGCCTAATTACGGGCATCCTAAATATAGGTATATTATCACTCAATATTAGTCGTAATGGTGACAAGCCTGTCTTAGAATGAGCCATGACCTGGGCATGCAAGGAATTATCAATTTGATCATTAATCCATTCCCATATATGCGTTAATTGTGCAGCAAAATAATAAAATTAAAAAAGGGGTAATGCCAAGCCTCCAACATCACGAGGTCTAGTTAAAGTATACAATTTGATCCTGACCCTTTTGCTGGCCCAGATCAGTGAAGATAAGAGGCCATCAATCTGTTTAACAAATTTATGTGGGATATAGACCGGAGAATGATAGAAAGTATACTGGAGTTTAGGTTGGAGAACCATTTTAACAAGATTTACTCTTCCCGTTACCATTAGTGGCAGTTTACTCCAAATTGGGACACGGGACTTAAGATATTCAATTTGCGGCAAAATATTCAGTGGCAGATAATGTTGAGGGATATTGGAGATCCATATTCCTAAATATTTAAATGAGTTTACTCATTTTAGAGGAAGATTAATAATAGGAATAGTGGGACAAGTCCCCCTGAAGGGTAAAATAGATGATTTATCCCAGTTAATCAATAAACCGGAGTATTTCCCAAATAAATCAATAACCTCAAGAGCCTTAGGCATAGAAGTAACATATTGCATGATAAATAATAGTGTGTTATCCACATACAGCACAATCTTATCTACCCTTGATCCTAGCTGAAACCCATGAATGTTAGAATGAGCTCTAATCATGCAAGCTAAGGGCTCGATGGCCATAGCAAAGAGAATGGGTGACAGGGGACATCCCTGCCTCGTTTCCCTATGGTGTGAAAATGATGTGGAAATAAATCCGTTCACTGACACTCTCGCCACAGAGTCCGTATATAACAGCTTTACCCACTTAATATATCCCGGGCCAATACCAAATCGTTCCATTGTCTCCCAAAGAAATATCCACTCGGTCGAATTGAATGCCTTAGCGGCATCTAATGACACAATAATAAAGGTTTGTGGATCCCCACGTTGTATCTGTAAGTGTGTGAATAACCGCCGTAGATTTACTGCCGTGGATTTACCGGGCATAAAGCCTGTCTAATCAGGATGAATCAGTTGGGTTATGACCCGGTTAATCGAGGAGGCCAATATTTTAGCCAGGATTGTTACATCTGTATTGAGAAGTGATATAGGTCTATATGAGTCAGTCCTAGTGGTATCTTTGCCTGATTTAGGTAAGACAATTATCAGTGCCTCAGACATAGAATTTGGCAGCGTATTGTTTATGTAAATTTGATTAAAGAGCTCTAGTAATTGAGGAGCAAATATGTTTTTTGTAAACCTCAAAGGGGATCCCATCTAAGCCAGGGGCTTTACCATTTGGAAATGAGTTTAGGGCCACCTCTATTTCCTCCAGTGACAGTGGAGAGTCAAGAGAGTCCCTTGCCTCCGAGGAGAGTGTCAGGAGTGATACAGTAGACAAAAATTCACGCACCTCCGGTTGGGTATAAACCAACCTAGATTAGTATAGGTCATGGTAATATTTAACGAATTGCCCCACAATATCTGGGTTATGCACATATACAACGCTGCCTGACCCAACTAATTTTACCACTGTATTGGATTACTTTTGTTCGACGCGAGCCAAGTTAGCTAGATAAGAACCAGGTCTATACCTGATGCATATTGCAAATATGAGTTAAACAGAATCTTGTATTGTGCCTTGTCCATCAGAAATCCTTCCATAATTTTTGGGCATCCCACCATGCTTTTTTATTTAAATCTGACTCGTTAGCGAAATATAGGCTAACTCAAAAGACTTACAAGAAGCCTCCAGATCCATTTCGCTTTTTTATATGAAGATTTCAACCCAGCCACCCTACGAATTAAAGAACCTCTTAAAAATGACTTAAAGGCATCTCATATAAGTGCAACAGAAGCAGTACCACTGTTCAATTCAAAAAATTCTTTCCACTCTACTTCCAACTCTGCTCCTGAACCCATGCGTGATAACCAGAACTGGTTGAATTTCCAAAAGTATTGACCCCTCTCCCTCTAAATCTATACTGATTGATATTGGGGAGTGGTTAGAGATTCCCCTAGTCTCATATGTTGTCTTGTGTATTCTAGGTATTAAATCCAGTGTAGCTAAGGCCATATCTATCCTGGAAAAAGAGGAATGTGTGTAAGAGAAAAAGGAATATTGTCTCACAGAGGGATACCTCAACCTCCAGGCATCAACCAGGCCCATTCCCCTAATCATACTCGAAAATCCAGTTTCCCTACCCTGTGCTACTGATGCAGTCATTCTATGTCTATCTAGTATAGGCTCTAATATGTTATTAAAATCCCCCACGCATAGAGTGGGTGTACCCGGAAAAAGGGCGAAAAATTCAGCGACTTTCTTAAGAACATCGTGGGAGTACAGTGGTGGAATATAGACTGCCAATAATAATAAGGACATAGAATTAATTTAACATTTTATTAATACATATCTACCCCAAGCATCACACGGCACCCTTTCCAATGAGAACTGGACAGATTTGCGCACTAAAATAGATACACCCCTTGATGCTGAGATATGTGAAGAGTGATATGACCATCCTATCCACAGCTTCCTCAGTGACAATAATTTCCCACCAGTCAGGTGAGCCTCCATTAGACAAATTATATCTGAAGTAGGGGTGTGCATCGGCCACTTTTCGTGTTTTGTGTTTTGGTTTTGGATCTGGATCTTTCTTCATGTTTTGGATCTGGATTGGTTTTGCCAAAACCACCCTCCCGTGTTTTGTGTTCTGGGTTTTGTGTTTTGGATCTGTATTTTTTTGAAAAAAAGCATAAAAACAGCTAAAATCACAGAATTTGTAGGTCTTTCTGCTCCTATGTTATTATTAACCTCAATAACCTTAATTTCCACTCATTTCCAGTCTATTCTGAACACCTCACACCTCACAAGTGTTTTTATGTCCAAAAGGTTGCACCGAGGTAGCTGGATGACTATGCTAAGCGACACGAGTGGGCGGCACAAACACGTGACCCATCTAGGTGTGATACTGCAGTGGCAGACAGGATGGCAGTTTGAAAAACTAGGCCCCTAACTGTACATAATGCAAAGAAAAAAAAGAGGTGCAAGATGGAATTGTCCTTGGGCCCTCCCACCCACCCTTATGTTGTATAAACAGGACATGCACACTTTAACAAACCAATCATTTCAGCGCCAGGGTCTGCCACACAACTGTGGCTGAAATGATTGGTTCGTTTGGGCCCCCACAAAACAAGCTGGCAATTAATGTGTCCCTGCACAAACTGGCTCTACGGAGGCAAGATGTCATCCTCATCCTCCTCATCCACCGATTCCTCACCCTCTTCAGTGTGTACATCCTCATCCTCACAAAGTATTAACTCGTCCCCACTTGAATCCACCACCACAGGTCCCTCTGTACGTTCTGGAGGCTGGTCTCCCTGGAAGAGCTGATAATTCATTTTGATGAACATCATCTTCTCCACATTCTGTGGAAGCAACCTCCTACGCCTTTCGCTGACAAGGTTCCCGGCTGCACTAAACACTCTTTCGGAGTACACACTGGAGGGGGGGCAACTCAGGTAAAATAGAGCCAGTTTGTACAGAGGCCTCCAAATTGCCTCTTTTTCCTGCAAGTACAGGTATGGACTGTCTGACATGCCTACTTGGATGCTGTCACCGATGTAATCCTCCACCATTCTGTCAATGGTGACAGTATCATATGCAGTGACAGTAGACATGTCAGAAATTGTTGCCAGGTCCTTCAGTCCGGACCAGATGTCCAAACTTGGTCCTGCCTGCCCTGCATCACCGCCAGCGGGTTGCTTAGGATACCTAAGTTTTTTCCTGACAGCCCCAGTTGCGGGAGAAAATGAAGAAGGAGCTGTTGACGTGTCACGTTCCGCTTCAGCTGACAGTGTGTTCACCAGCAGGTCTTTGCACCTCTGCTGGCTTGTGTCGGCCGGAAAGAGAGACACCACATAGGCTTTAAACCTAGGATCGAGCACGGTGGCCAAAATGTAGTGGTCTGATTTCAACAGATTGACCACCCTGGAATCCTGGCAAAGCGAATGAAGGGCTTCATCCACAAGTCCCACATGCCGAGCGGAATCGCTCCGTCTTAGCTCCTCCTTTACTTTCTCCAGCTGCTTCTGCAAAAGCCTGATGAGGGGAATGACCTGACTCAAGCTGGCAGTGTCTGAACTGACTTCACGTGTGGCAAGTTCGAAGGGCTGGAGAACCTTGCACAACACGGAAATCATTCTCCACTGCGCTTGAGTCAGGTGCATACCCCTTCCTTTGCCTATGTCATAGGTGGATGTATAGGCTTGAATGGCCTTTTGCTGCTCCTCCATCCTCTGAAGCATATAGAGGGTTGAGTTCCACCGCGTCACAACCTCTTGCTTCAGGTGATGGCGGGGCAGGTTCAAGAGTGTTTGCTGGCGCTCCAGTCTTAGTCACGCAGTCGCTGAATGGCGAAAGTGGCCTGAAATTTTTCGGGCCACCCAAAGCATCTCCTGCACGCCCCTGTCGCTTTTCAGAAAATTCTGCACCACCAAGTTTATTGTGTGAGCAAAACATGGGACGTGCTGGAATTTGCCCAGATGTAATGCCCGCACAATATTGGTGGCGTTGTCAGATATCACAAATCCCCAGGAGAGTCTAAGTGGGGTAAGCCACTGGGCGATGATTTCCCTCAGTTTCTCTAAGAGGTTGTCGGCGGTGTGCCTCTTACTGAAACTGGTGATACACAGCGTAGCCTGCCTTGGAAAGAGCTGGCATTTCTGAGATGCAGCGACTGGTGATGCTGCTGCTGTTGCTGCGTAAGGTGATACATCTACCCAGTGGGCTGTCACAGTCATATAGTCCTTAGTCTGCCCTGTTCCACTTGTCCACATGTCCGTGGCTAAGTGGACATTGGGTACAACGGCATTTTTCAGGACACTGAGGACACTTTTTCTGACGTTTCTGTACAGTCTCGGTATCGCCTGCCTAGTGAAGTGGAATCTAGACGGGATTTGGAACCGGGGACACACTACCTCCAGCAATTGTCTAAATCCCACTGCACTAATGGTGGATACCGGACGCACGTCTAACACCAACATAGCAGTCAAGGCCTCAGTTATACGTTTTGCTTCAGGATGACTGCTGTCGTACTTCATCCTCCTCGCTAAGGACTGTTGGAGGGTCAATTGTTTAGTAAAAGTAGTGGTGTTCCTACTTCCTCTCTGGGATGATGAACGACTCCCAGCAGCAGCAACAGCAGCAGCGGCAGCAGGAGGCGTAGCAATGCAGGATCCTCCGGAGGAATCCCGGATAGGAGAGTCAGTCATGCCAGTGACATGGCCTGCAGGACTACTTCCGATCCTGACTAAGGAGGAAATTGACGAGGAGGGAGTTGACGGTGTGGTTTGCAGGCGCTTGGATACAACAGGACAACGGTATTTAGGTGTCCCTGGACTGCTTACGGTCTTAGCCAAAGTTTCTGAACTTGACAGTAACTTTTTATGAACGCGCTGCAGGTGCCGTATAAGGGAGGATGTTCCTAGGTGGTTAACGTCCCCACCCCTACTTATTCCACCTTACATAAGGTACATATGGCAAGACAGTTGTTGTCCGGATTTGGATAGAAATATTGCCAGACCAAAGAGGTGGAATGTTTGGTCTTCTGCCCAGGCATGACCGTGATGGGCTTTTTCATCCCACGGACAACAACTGTCTCCCCCGGAGCCTGATTTAAACAAACCACATCACCATCAGAATCCTCCTCGCCAACTTCCTCCTCAGCGCCAGCTACACCAGTATCCTCATCCTGTTGTACTTCAACAGTGACATCTTCAATTTGCATATCAGCAAGTGGACCGTGGGTGCTCCTTTCAGCACTTGCAGGGGGCGTGCAAATGGTGGAAAGAGCCACCTCTTCCCGTCCAGTGCTGGGAAGGTCAGGCATCGCAACCACCACCACACTTGGACTCTCCTTGGGGATTTGTGATATCTTCTTAGAAAGCACAGTTCTTTGCTGTGCTTTTGCCAGCTTAACTCTTTTGATTTTTTTAGTGAGAGGAGGGCTTCCATCGTCATGTGAAGCTGAACCACTAGTCATGAACATACTAGGGATCGACCTTAGCCGTTCCTTGCCACTCCGTGTCGTAAATGGCATATTGGCAAGTTTACGTTTCTCTTCAGCTGATTTAAATGTTTTTTTCAAGGTCATTTTCCTGAACTTTGTCATTTGGGATTGTATGTGCCCTCTACTATGACATTGGGCATCGGCCTTGGCAGACGACGTTGATGGCATGTTATCGTCTATGTCATGACTAGTGGCAGCAGCTTCAGCACTAGGAGGAAGTGGTTCTTGATCTTTCTCTATTTTATTTTTATCGGAGAAAGTTTGGTCCTCCATTTATGTTATATCGATTTGATATATACGTGCGGCTAAACACAGAAAATATTTTTTTATTTTTGCTGGAAAGTAGTGCACTTTGTGGGTTACACCAGCCTTTAAGAAATGAGCCAGCCGGCTCTTTACTTATTTGACACAGGTGCACGCTTGGCGCTGCTCCTTTGTTGATGCACGTGCGGCTACTGCGCACACAATTCACAAACACAGAAAATAATTTTTTTTTGGTTTGGACTGGAGTGTACTTTGGGGGTTACAGCACCCTTTAATGGTCAAGCCAGCCGGCCCTTTACTTATGACACAGGCGCACGCTTGGCACTACTTTGTTGATGCACGTGCGGCTACTGTGCACACAATTCACAAACACAGAAAATAATTTTTTTTTTGGTTTGGACTGGAGTGTACTTTGGGGGTTACAGCACCCTTTAATGGTCAAGCCAGCCTGCCCTTTACTTATGACACAGGCGCACGCTTGGCACTACTTTGTTGATGCATGTGCGGCTACTGCGCACACAATTCACAAACACAGAAAATAATTTTTTTTTGGGTTTGGACTGGAGTGTACTTTGGGAGTTACAGCACCCTTTAACGGTCAAGCCAGCTGGCCCTTTACTTATGACACAGGTGCACGCTTGGCACTACTTTGTTGATGCACGTGCGGCTACTGCGCACACAATTCACAAACACAGAAAATAATTTTTTTTTTGGTTTGGACTGGAGTGTACTTTGGGGGTTACAGCACCCTTTAACAGTCAAGCCAGCCGGCCCTTTACTTATGACACAGGTGCACGCTTGGCACTACTTTGTTGATGCACGTGCGGCTGCTGCGCACACAATTCACAAACACAGAAAATAATTTTTTTTTGGTTTGGACTGGAGTGTACTTTGGGGGTTACAGCACCCTTTAACGGTCAAGCCAGCCGGCCCTTTACTTATGACACAGGCGCACGCTTGGCACTACTTTGTTGATGCATGTGCGGCTACTGCGCACACAATTCACAAACACACAAAAAATATTATTTTTTTAGCACTTGGGGGGAGCACCCCTGATGGACAGAGCACCCCCTGGACAACACTACAGCACCCCTTTAGGACTGGGACACTGCACAGGACTTTGGAGTGGACACAGCCCCTATGGAGAACTGACTGCACAACACAGTCCAGCCAGCCCCTATGGACTTTGAAGTAGTGGACACAGCCCCTATTATCAACAGCAGCACAGCACAACACAGACAGCCCCTTTGGACTTTGAAGAAGTGGACAACAGCAGCACAGCACAGCACAGCACAACACTACTCTGCACTACACTACACTACACTACACAGCCCAGCCAGCCCTAACTCCCACCCTCCCTCTTCATTGTCCACAGCCGAGTGAGAAAATGGCACCGACGCGGGTACCTTATATAGGTTCCAAAACCCGCGAGACCCGGAAGGCGGGATGATGACGTTTTGCCTCAATTTCAGATCCGAGTCAGGCGGGAAAAGTCTAGCCTGACTCGGATCTGCCTCGGATCGGGGGGGCTCGGGGGGGTTCGGATTTCAGAAATCCGAACCCGCTCACCCCTAATCTGAAGCATATTTTTTTAACTGTCTGAACACCAACGATCTCTTAACCTTATCGTTTAAGCCCCTCACGTTCCATGTAAGAATATTAACAGTTGCGAAGCTGTCATTTGAAGTAATTGTGGCAATGTTTAAACAACCATGAGAGCATATGGAAAGCGCGTACGTGACACCACACACAATAAAAGAAAACCACTATATTTGAAAAGAAAAGAAAAAAAGACAAACTATCCCATACAATTGGTATGAGTCCAGCCCCTATAACTCCCCCCACCTGTATACCACACCCAACCTAGGCATACCTTGTACCTGAACCCCTTTCCCACACTATTAAACTAAACTAGGCAATACAATAAAATATATTACCTTACTTACTCAAACTAAATGGAGCAAAGTATATAGTGACTAAAGAACACACACATGGAGGCCTCCAAACACTGAGTCTTCCCCCGGGAACACAGACACGTCTTTAGAAAATGCTGTAGAACTTATCCGGCATCTATCCAGCCGAAAAAACATATATTGATTAACTCATATAAGACGGGGCGTTGCACCACATACATACTATACATAATTATGAATATATCTTTAGATATGTAACATTAGCAACAACACGCCCCTATTTGTATATACTGATGCGTCTACACAAGAACAATACCGATCTAGCAGAAAACAAAATGCCATAACGGAAATACATTATACAGTATTCTTGCAACTACATATGATTGATATATCTCAAGGAAAAACAAGAAAAAAAAAAAAACAGGATATCAATCATTAACCAGTGGTTCCCTTGCTGGTCTGCGGCAGTCCAGCCACAGTGCCGCTTCCCTCGGAGTCGTGAAGAATTCGGTCTCCCCATCAGCAATAACACGAAGCTTGGATGGATGTAACATGGCGTATGAAATATTTAGATCACGCAGACGTCTTTTAATCGGGAGAAATTGAGCCCTATCTTTTTGTTTTTCCATTGCGAAATACGGAGTCACGAGTCCCGTTCCATCGTAATGGACCGTTAGTACAGGCCAGTCTGAGGATAGAGGGCCTGATTCAGACCCGGTCGCGAGTGCTGTGCGCTCACAACCGGGTCGATGCTGGCTCCGTCGTGCGCCTGCGCAAGACCCGGATAGCGATGGGCGCTCAGTCGCTCCGGGTTTCGTACTAAAGGGGGCGTGCTGTCGATGATGAGTGACAGCATGCCCCATTTGGTGGGTGGGCTGGGGGCATGGGTGCCCAGATGGAGGTGTTCCCATGGGACACCAATGTCATTGTGTGCCCTGTGCACAGACTGCTATGTAGCCTATCCTATTCACCAACCACTCACACCAATGTCACTGTGTGCCCTGTGCACAGACTGCTATGTAGCCTATCCTATTCACCCACCACTCACACCAATGTCACTGTGTGCCCTGTGCACAGACTGATATGTAACCTATCCTATTCACCCACCACTCATACCAAGGTCACTGTGTGCCCTGTGCACAGACTGCTATGTAGCCTATCCTATTCAACCACCACTCACACCAATGTCACTGTGTGCCCTGTGCACAGACTGCTATGTAGCCTATCCTATTCACCCACCACTCACACCTATGCCACTGTGTGCCCTGTGCACAGACTGCTATGTAGCCTATCCTATTCACCCACCACTCACACCTATGTCACTGTGTGCCCTGTGCATAGACTGCTATGTAGCCTATTCTATTCACCCACCACTCCCACAAATGTCACTGTGTGCCCTGTGCACAGACTGCTATGTAGCCTATCCTATTCACCCACCACTCACACCAATGTCACTGTGTGCCCTGTGCACAGACTGCTATGTAGCCTATCCTATTCAAGTGACCGCAGGCATAAAGCAGCTCTCCCCCCACCCCTTACCAGCCGCACGCTTGGTAACACACTTCTTTCTTACATTGAATATGTCAAATAATTTTGTTTGTGTTATTGCTCAACTTTAACTTGACGGATGAAGATGAAACAAAGTGCAGGTTATTTCTAGGAATTTCCTCTACAAATTGATGCAGTTCATGAAAATCAGTTCAGTAGTTTTTGCGCCAACTTGGAACATATAAACAGACACAACATTCTTATATTAGTAAAGATACAATTTCTCCAAGTGACAGTAATCACCTAAAATTAATTGCCATCAGCTTGTGGCTGTAGATGGACCCAATCGAGAAAGTACAATTAAGTCACAGAAAAGTATCAACATAATCAATACCAGGCTGAACAGCTGTAAAGGAAACCTGACTGCTGGGAAACATATTTGCAAAGATGATTATTAGAGCCAATTGAACTATTTGGGCCTATAAAGGGTTACTCCCTTTATCTACCTATTAATGCCAATGGGTGCCCAGTTTTGGTGGGGAGACAGATGTTTTGGTGGGAAAATGGTGTATGGTGTCGCCATGGGTCTGAGGCATCTAAAACTTGGAAATCACCTCCCTGGAGCATAGGGTGCAGGGCAAAAATTTATTAAGAATCCTAGTACTCTGCCCACCAAACAGGCCAGCACTAGTGCAGAGCCCTAGCAGGTAAATACTCATGGGTGCTTCACAGCCCTTCACAGGCATGTACAACATTTTGGCTTGGGACTTTTGCCCAATATGTGGATGCATTGAAGGGGGAGTTAGGCCTAGAGCAAGAGCCATCCACTGGCCAGGACTTCAGGACTTCTTCAGCTTCTCCCACAGTCTCCTGGCCTCTTCCAGCCAATGGTGTTGTCTTTGATTGTTGCACTGGATGGTTCCTCTTTGCTTGATCTTGACAGCTCTTCTCTCTTCTTCCTGATATCTTCTCCCTTGCTGTCTGCCTCTTCTCCTGTTCAGAACTTCTTCTTTTCTTCAGGAGATCTGTGCGGATGACAGACTGACTTTGCTATTCTCACTATGGCTGATATAAGCTTTTGTGAGGGGGGGCAGGGAGTATGGCGAGGTGATCTGTGACTGGCTTTGCCAGGGCACACTAAATTTTAAAGCCATCATCATCTTACCGGACTTGGTTCCCTCAATGCCAGCGATCATCTTAGTGACCACTTCTTCCAGGATTGGTCCAGCGATTACTCTCTCCTGGTCTCCAGCTGTGATGAGCCTCCCTGGGTCAGCCAGATCTCCACAGAACATCACAGTGGCCGATTACAGAGATATGAAGTTCACCTATAGTGTTCTGTATGTACAGTCAGGTGCATAAATATTGGGACATTGACAGCATTTTCATATTTTGGCCTCTATTCTCCACCACAATGGCTTTGAAATAAAACAAATAAGATGTGCTTTAACTGCAGACTTTCAGATTTAATTTGAGGGTAATTACATCCAAATCAGGTGAACGGTGTAGGAATTACAACGATTTCTATATGTGCCTCCCACTTTTTAAGGGGCCAAAAGTAATGGGACTATCAACTCAAAAGCTATTTCATGGACAGGTGTGGGCTATTCCCTCGTTATTTCATTATCAATTAAGCAGGTAAAAGGTCTGGAGTTGATTCTAGGTGTGACATTTGCATTTGGAATCAGTTGCTGTCGACTCTCCAAATGAGATCAAAAGAGCTGTCACTATCAGTGAAGCAAGCCATCATTAGGCTGAAAAATCAAAACAAACCCATCAGAGAGATAGCAAAACCATTAGGTGTGGCTAAATCAACTGTTTGGAACATTCTTAAAAAGAAAGAATGCACCAGAGAGCTCAGCAACACCAAAAGACCCGGAAGACCACGGAAAACAACTGTGGTGGATGACAGAAGAATTATTTCCCTGGTGAAGAAAAACCCCTTCACAACAGTTGGCCAAATCAAGAACACTCTCCAGGAGGTAGGTGTATATGTGTCAAAGTCAACAATCAAAAGAAGACTTCACAAGAGTGAATATAGAGGGTTCACCACAAGATGTAAACCATTGGTGAGCCTCAAAAACAGGAAGACCAGATTAGAGTTTGCCAAACAACATCTAAAAAAGCCATTACAGTTCTGGAACAACATCCCATGGATAGATGAGACACAGATCAACTTGTACCAGAGTGATGGGAAGAGAAGAGTATGGAGAAGGAAAGGAATTGCTCATGATCCAAAACATACCACCTCATCAGTGAAGCATGGTGGTGGTAGTGTCATGGCATGGGCATGTATGGCTGCCAATGGAACTGGTTCCCTTGTATTTATTGATGATGTGACTGCTGACAAAAGCAGCAGAATGAATTCTGAAGTGTTTCGGGCAATATTATATGCTCATATTCAGTCAAATGCTTCAGAACTCATTGGACGGCGCTTCACAGTGCAGATGGACAGTGACCCGAAGCATACTGCAAAAGCAACCAAAGAGTTTTTTAAGGGTAAAAAGTGGAATGTTATGCAATGGCCAAGTCAATCCCCTGACCTGAATCTGATTGAGCATGCATTTCACTTGATGAAGACAAAACTGAAGGGAAAATGCTCCAAGAACAAGCAGGAACTGAAGACATTTGCAGTAGAGGCCTGGCAGCGCATCACCAGGGATGAAACCCAGAGTCTGGTGATGTCTATGCGTTCCAGACTTCAGGCTGTAATTGCCTGCAAAGAATTTGCAACAATGTATTAAAAAGTGAAAGTTAGATTTAGGATTGTTTAGTTTGTCCCATTACTTTTGGCCCCTTAAAAAGTGGGAGGCACATAAAGAAACCGTTGTAATTCTTACACCGTTCACCTGATTTGGATGTAATTACTCTCAAATTAAATCTGAAGTCTGCAGTTATAGCACATCTTGTTCGTTTAATTTCAAAGCCATTGTGGTGGTGAATAGAGGCCAAAATATGAAAATGCTGTAAATGTCTCAATATTTATGCACCTGACTCTATATTATAAATTGGGCAAATGACTGCATACTTGGTGTGAAAAATGCTAACAAAAAAAATAAGTGAATGCTAATGTCCTTATGTAGATTTGATATTTGCACCTCCTTACGCTTGGAGAGATGGATTGTTGAAGGGAATGGAAGTGCAAAAAGTCCAATTAAACACAATCATCCGATGTATTCAAAAATATTAACTTAGAATCTGCTCCCTGAAATTGCAAATATCTAATAGATAATACAAATAGATAGCAACAGCCACAACATTAAATTAAGAGTATCAGTGTAAGGGATCATGGAAGACACACTTAGCCAATCGGAAGTGTCTGCTGATTGTCATCATTATCATCAAGGCAATATATATATATATTATATACAGTATATTAGAGATGTGTGCAGGCTCCCGCATTTTGGTTTTCAATCCGGATTCATCTTTGTGTTTTGGTTTGGATTTTGGATCTGTATTTTAAGGAAAAATAATTAAAAACACAGCTAAAATGACGTAATTTTCCCCTATCAGCATGCACTCCAAAACCCAAGTTTGGTTTTAAAATCCGAGCTACAAAATGTGGGAAGATCCGAACCGGGACTCGGTACCCCTAAATTCGGTTGTTGTCGGTTCTCTGGGAACTGGACCTGCACATCTCTAATACATATATATATATTGCACGCCTCCTCCCTCCTCCTTTGCACCTCTGAAAGCATAAGGACGCGTCAGTGCAAAATCCAACCGAATCGACATATGCCCAGTACAAAAAAAATGCAACGTGTTCAAAAAATAAAACACACTTACGTCAGTATCGTGGTCATTTGCTTCATTTTCTAATAAAATAATTAAGTTAATTAATATATTTATGTTTATTAGACAGATAAAAGTAAACCTTAAAGGAATTGTGTATGTAACAAATAATATATATATATCTGTGTGTGTGTAACCTAGGACCCCACACAGGTGACGTTATGCAGGTCACCCAGCAGGTACACAGGTGTAGTCATTACTCATTGTCGCATTTTAAAAGATCCACAGGTGGATATAATTATTTCACTTGTGATTTTGAGGAGACCTGGAAAACATGCACTGTTTGGGGTCCTGAGGACCGGGGGCCTGATTCAGACCCGGACGCTATTTGCGGACGGTCGTTCCAAAAAAGGAGCTGGCTATTTAAATTGAGCGCTCGCTCTTTGCGGTTTGTTGACGCCTCTATGTCTGAGTGAGCGAACAAAAATGCGCTCGCTATTTTGTAAAGACGCCCCTTTGCCGTTCGCATCACACGTCATCTCCGGTATTTATTAGATTAATCGGATACATCGAAAGGCATCTGAACTGCTCGCAGTGCTTGTGGTAGGTTTTTCTTACAGCAATCACTGCTAGCAGTTCAGGCTAAAAGACAATCAAGTGACGTGGTCGATGACGCTCCTTTACTAATTATGCACTCCCATTAAACGCCCTTTTGACCATTTGGCACGCCTGCGTTTGGATCTCTACTCCCCCGTTTTCAAGCACCTTCCCCTGTTACCACCCACAAAGAGTACATTCTGTCAATCACATTAGCAGCCCCTCGCTGTTTTGCGAGCGCACGATTTCCGACCGCAATGACTGGTTTGCGCATGCGCATTACGATCCATACGCATGCGCAGTTGTGCGAACATCGCTCAGAGCGAACAATCGGCTCTGAATCAGGCCCCGAGTTTGAGAAAGTGGGCAACAGACCAGTGGTTCTCAAACCCACACAGGTCACGTTTTGCAGGTCACCTAGCAGGTGCACAGGTGTAGTCATTACTCATTGACACATTATAAAAGATCCACAGGTGGAGATAATTATTTCACTATTGATTTTGAGGAGACCTGGAAAACATGCACTGTTTGGGGTCCTGAGGACCGAGTTTGAGAAAGTGAGCAGTATACAATTGGTGGGTAAATACGGTCTTAAAATAACTCCAAACTCTTTTGTCAGGAGCGTTTATCAGTAATTAAAACGTGACTGAAGAAATCATGAACATCCTCAGAATAACAAAATACTTGATAACAATTCCATATTTGATTGCCTTTGTTATAGGAATAAACTGCCCCATTACAGTCCAGGTTTTAAGCACATACATGCTTGCGCATAGGCGACTTAATTAGTACCTCAGTCAATTTGGATTCGTCATTTGGACTTGTAGATATCCTTAAAGCCTGGACTGTAATGGCGGGGTTTGGGAAACTCTGATATATGGTTTATATTGTAGCTTTCCTTAAACCAGGGGTAGGCGACATGTGCTGTGGAACTACAAATCCCAGCATGCCCTGCCACAGTTTTGCTGTTAGGCCCAGGGCATGCTAAAACTTTGGCAAGGCATGCTGGGATGTCTGGTTCTACTGCAGCTGGAGTGCCACACGTCGCCTACCCCTGCAAACACATTCCACCATCGTTTCATAGGTACTGAGGCTGATTTGCGCATAATCTCCAACCTTATATACATTGTGTAGGTCAGAGGTTCCCAAACTCCGCCATTACATTGCAGGTTTTAGGGATATCCATGCTTGAGCCCAGATGGTTAAATCAAATTGACTGAGGTACTAATTAAGTTACCTGTGCTCAAGCATGGTTATCCTTAACACATACTTGCCTACACTCCTGATTTGGTCGGGAGCTTCCTGAAAATTGCCTCCCGGCCTCCCAGGAAGGCAGGCAAGCCTCCCGCAAGCTGCTGACCCCTCCTGCCACCCCCCCTGCAATTACATGAAAATCCCTGGTGGGGGCCTGTGTCGCGATTCACGCCGAATCACGTCATTTTGGCCCCGCCCCCTGCTTTACAGTGCCGGGATTATTGGCATTGTGTAGCAGGGGCAAAATGATGTGAGCACATGGCCACGCCCCCGCTCCACCCACAGCAGCCGGCGACTCCCCCCGATTTTGCTGATCTGGCTGCCCCCTCCCGGAAGGGGTAGCCAGAATGTCAGCATCTCTGCCTTAAAACCTGGAGTGTAATGGCGGATTTTGGATTTTGGGAACCTTTAGTGTAAAGGTGCGTACACACTGGGCGATTAAAGTGGACGACTGAACGATAACGTATCGTTCAGTCGTCCACTTTATCGTCCATTTTTAACACCAAAATGATGAACGATAACGACGATGCGCGTTCCCGCAGGTCATTCGTCATTATCGTTCATCGAGTAAACATGCAGGCCAACCTAACGATGTCGTCATGTTGCTGCATGTTGGAGAATGGGGGAAAGAGCCCGGCGCTGAACGATATTGTTAAAGATATCGTTCAGCGGGTGTGCTCAATATCATGAACGACATTGAGCACACCCTGCCGGGGATACACTAGACATCGCTCAGGGAGCATATCATCTAGTGTGTACGCTCCATAAAAGTGTTGATCCAGAAAAAAGAAGGGATTTCCAGTGTGGCAGCTGCTTATTTCCCATCAAAGGAGAAAGACTCTCCTCCCTGACCGCACACAGCAATACGATGCTTTCCCTGGGTCACACTGTGCCATGTTCTCATTAGCACTATAGATACCTTTTCCCGAATGACCCGAGTCACTTGTGAGACCCTATTCCCATCTGTCCTGTATATTTCCCATTTATAATAACTGGGACTGCATTTAATTACTGGATGACAGTGTTTTTATTTAATTCAGGCCAGGTTAGTGCATTCGTAAAAATATTGTCTAATGCTGAGATGGTCAATGTTGTCTTCCAATTTATACAGTTCATAGTTACCCAGGAAACCTAATTACAAATGTTTTATGGGCATTTATAAGCTAGAGACTGAAACCCTGCATAAAAAGCTCCCCTAGTTCTAAGGAGATAACTCGCCAAATGCGTAGCTCACAGGCTCAGCGTATTAGAGTTCATCATTACCATGTGCAAGGACGCGTTGGGGAATAATAAGCCCTGTCTTTTCATTTTCTTTGTCACGTCACTAGAGAGGTGGAATCGGATGTGTATGAAGATGATGGGCTTCTATAAATCACACCATAACTGTATAACTGTAATCGCCTCAAACTACACATAAAGCTGAGGTAGTGCCACATATAATAGCTTCATAATCATAACCGGTACATGTGATTAGATATTCCTTGCGGCAGTTGCTATTACACATACTGAGGGGCGTTTATGAAATCTGACGCATAGATAAGTGGGTAGAAAATGTGCTATAACCTATAGCAACCAATCAAAGCCAGAGGGCGCCCTGGGTTATGTGCCGTCTCCGTCATTCAATTAACTCATTACATTCGTTATTTAATAACTAATACCCTACATCACCTTAGATTTCGTAGGCCCTCCACCTCCCGCACCATAAACAGTGACGAAAATAACAAATGTAACTTCTGATTTTATTACATTTAGACAACACAGACATTTCAGAGAGGTCTTATGGGGGGGATCCACTAAGCGATTTAAGCAAGTGATTGCACGATAATGATGTCGTTATCGTGCAATCGCTTGTAAATCGCGCATGCATCGGGGATGTTTTGGACGGAAGTGGCCCGCGATGCGTGTGCCCGCAGGTCGCTTCCAACATCCGACATCGCCCGTACATGCAGGTCAACCTGACGATCTCATCAGGTTCTGCATGTGCAGGGATGAGGGATGTGCCGGGACTGAACGAGTGAACTTTCAGTCTAGGCACATCACTAGCTATACAAACGACAGCACGATTGCAATGTCGCAATCGTGCTGTCGTTTGTATGTCGCTAAGTGGATACCCCCCTTTAGCCTCTGTGATTGATTTGGTTCCTAGTCAGTGACGGGTTCGAGCCTCTCTCAGCAGCTTTCAGCAGATAGGTGTGAAGCTTCTCCGCAAGGTGTCCTGGCCAAAACACATTGTCATCCGATGTAAGGACCGCCGCTTCAGGTTTCTAAAAATAATAAAGAATAAAGGGGGATAATAGTATTATATATTCCACATATTGAGATGTTTTGAGAACGTTTTTTAGTAAAGATACCGCCAAGGTCATGTTGGAGATGGGCGGGGCCTCTTTCTTCCGCACATACATAGCTCGGGGTTATAGGGAAGGATTGCATTTAGTAGAACATAACTAGAAGCTGTCGGTGATGTAACCAATAGGCTCACTTCATGCTATTTATAGTCAATAAATTATTTTCAAACTTGTATTCAGTTTCTTATTGTAATCCAATCAAAACTGAACAATCTGAAAAAAATATATATTTTTTTAATATGTTATAGAAGATGGTGAACTGCACCATCACCCCCATGCGTGGGGTCTATATGAAAAGTAAAAAAGTACTGTCACGATTTGAGGGGAAAGTCCCTATGTCAGACTTGCCTACCATCCCGATTCAGCCAGAAGCTTCCTGAAAATCTGGTGCCGCTCCCGGCCCCCCGGAAAGGCAGGAAAGTCTCCCGGCGGCCGCCAACCCCTCCCCCCCCTGGGCCCTGATGACGCGATGAGCTGAATCGTGTCATTGTGGCCCTGCCCCCATCAATTTTGGCACTGTGAAGACGGGGTGGGGGCCATGTTTACGCGATTGCGGTCACGTCCCTATGCTCCACCCCCAATAGAGTATCATCCACGCATCACGCCCCCTTTCAGATGTGATACCCCTCCCCGCTGTGGAAGCCTGACAACTCCCTCCCGGAAGGAGGGAGCTGAAAGTAGGCAAGTACGCCCTCTGTGGGCAGTTGGGAGATATAACACCACCATGGTACCTCTGTTTCCAGCAGCAACTGAAGGGACCCCGAGGGGTGTTTGGTTCCCTTTTTGAATGTGCTTGGGAATCGTGCACTAGATTTGTCTTGGTAAAAGTGTCGCTATATATGGAGGGCAGGTGTATTCTGGCCAGTGGCCGTGCTGAATGACATGTACGGATCAGTCTTTGTACCAGGACTCCGAACCCCTTTGTCCTCCCACAACTCACCCAATAATTTCCTGAAACTGCTCATACGTCGTCCAACATCTCAGAGTTTCTTTCCTCACTCTTTTCTTGCCCCTCACTTTAGTCCTGACCCATTTGACGTAGGGTTCCGGAGGATACGGGCCATCGCTAGGAAATACAAAACAGAATGGAGGTAGTATTGAATAAGAAGGATACAAGTAACATAAAACCCTGAAGCAAAACTTCCATTCAAGAAATGACAAACAATCTCCCCCAATCTTATTTGGGTCAAATCAATTTGATAGATGATTGTGTTCTCTAACTTATAACGGCCACTCCAGGTCTCGCCAATTTTACTTACATCTGGGGCTATGGGTTTGCTCACCCGGGAATTCCCATGTTTTATTTGGCGAACTAACAGTAACGCATAGCCCTGTTTAAGCTTAGGCAAAGTATGTCTGAGAGTGGTATAACTTTCTTAAACGTAAAGCTACAACTAATATCCCTCTCACACCGAGGCAAGGACTCGGGGAAAAAAAACAGGTCGTGTGTCAGTGTGAATAGTTCAACCTGGGTTATGTGACCCAGGTCCGCGGCCGTGGTCATGACCAGGGCTTTTCCCGGGTCTAAGCCAGGTACGCTGCGGTCAGAAAGGGTTTTCCTGGGTTACCCTACTAAGCTCATTGGTAGATCGGAAGAGGTCAGTGATGATATTGTCTACAAGCTGCAGAAGAACAGCAATGGTGACTTGGCAGGTGAAAGAGCTTCTGTCTATTCCAGGGGAAAAAGAGATAAAAAGTTTGTTATACCCCTTTCAGACATAAGCCCGGGCTCCAACATGGCTCCAACCCGTGATTTTGAACACGGCTTCAACCCGTGCCCCAGCTAGGGTTCCCCTTCCACACTAATGACTTGGATCAAATATTGGTTCATCCCTTATGGGACAACAGAGCTATCTCCACTAACTGTAGACTTGTTAGGTGGTTTTCTGATTTCTGGAAAGTCAGGGTGGGACTCTCGTGTTGGCTGGACATGTTCCCCAAATGTCATACTGTTGTTGAAACTTTAATTGAAACATTGCCATACTCCTGTGCTATGCTTAAGGCACGTACATATACAGAATGTTTCTGAATATTTTTCACCGAGGGTATTTGTCTCCATATAATAGCAGGGGGTGAAGGTGCTTTGTGGCCTACATATGGATGGGGGTCACCTGGTCATGTGAAATTTTAGCATGACGTATATTTGTGGGGGCATTTCACCATTGGGTTGCCCATGGGGCCCTTACAAAATCTTACTATAGCACCCAAAAATGTCTATTTAAAAGATATTATAGTGGGAAGAGGTATAGATTGTTTGCGCCATTTATACATTATGTCTATGTGTCCCCTTTGCCAAAGAGCATAGTGCCAGCATGACCTGACACAGTATGGCAACTCACCTGCTCCCAGGAGATCTCTCCGTGTGCACCTTCTCTGTCCCCTGGGGATCATTCGCTGATACACTGCTCTTTCTCATGGACCTATCCTTGGGCCTCATTGCTGTTCCTGGCTGTCAAAGTGGCACTGTCCCGCTCTCCTGGGCATCACTCCCTGATGCACCGCTCTTTCCCTTGAATTTATCCTTGGACATGGTTACTATTCCGGGCTGGCGAAGCGGCAGCTAGTGCCCTGGTCCGCAGGTGATCAGTTTGTCCCCGGGATATAATAATGCTGTTTATAGAGGCACAGACAATATGGAGAGATTTACAGGCTGTGTTACAGTATTACCTACATCTTACCATGCAGACACAATTGTATGGTCCCACGCTCACCTCCAATGAGGTCTGATTAGTATGATTCCACACTCACCTCCAGTGAGGTCTGATTAGTATGGTTCCACACTCACCTCCAGTGAGGTCTGATTAGTATGGTTCCACACTCACCTCCAGTGAGGTCTGGTTAGTATGGTTCCACGCTCACCTCCAGTGAGGTTTGATTAGTATGGTTCCACTCTCACCACCAATGAGGTCTGATTAGTATGGTTCCACACTCACCACAAGTGAGGTCTAATTAGAATGGTTCCACGCTCACCTCCAGTGAGGTCTGATTAATTTGGTTCCATGGTCACCTCCAGTGAGGTCTGATTAGTATGATTCCACACTCACCTCCAGTGAGGTCTGATTAGTTTGGTTCCATGGTCACCTCCAGTAAGGACTGATTAATATGGTTCCATGCTCACCTCCAGTGAGGTCTGATTAGTATCATTCCACGCTCACCTCCAGTGAGGTCTGATTAGAATAGTTCCACGCTCACCACCAGTGAGATCTGATTAGTAGATACAGAAGAGTTTCTAATTTTGAAAATCTGATCTAGAAACATTCCTATGTCCACTGAGTGGTTTGTACTTGTGTTCCAGTGACTGCAATGAGGGGGTAATGAAATAACCAGCCCAGAACCTGCGCAGCATACAGGGGCCCCTAGGGCTGCTGGGACCTATTGCAGTTTGTAAAAGTAATTTATTTGCTCATGATAGCACATGCTGTTATGTAATGGGTGGTGACTGGATTACCGTGTTACCCTATAACACAGGGGTTCCCTACCACGGTCCTCAAGGCACACTAACAGTCCAGGTTTTAAGGATAGCCATACTTGAGCACAAAGAACTTAGGGCCTGATTCAGAGCCGGACGCTATTTGCAAACGGTCGTTCAGAAAAAGGGGCCGGCTATTTAAATCGCTCGCTCTTTGCGGTCTGATGACGCCTCTATGTCTGAGCGGGTGAACAAAACATGTGCTCGTTATTTTGTAAAGACGCCCCCTGGCCGTTTGCATCATACGTCATCTCCGCTATTTATTAGATTAATCGAGTACATCGAAAGGCGTCTGAACTGCTCGCAGTGCTTGTGGTATGTTTTACTTCCCACAATCACTGCGAGCAGTTCAGGCTAAAAGACAACCAAGTGACGTGGTCGATGACGCTGCTTTGTTAATTATGCACACCTATTAAACGCCCGTTTTGACATTTTGGCACGCCTGCGTTCGGATCTCCACTCCCCGTTTTCAAGCACCTTCCCCTTTTACCACCCACAAATGTCTCATTCTGTCACTCAAATTAGCAGGCCCTCGCTGTTTTGAGAGCGCACTATTTCCAACCGCAATGACTGGTTGGCGCATGCGCATTACGACCCATACGCATGCGCAGATGTGTGAACATTGCTCGGAGCGAACGAGCGGCCGCTTTCGAGCGGCTCTGAATCAGGCCCTTAATTAGTACCTTATTTTGATTAAACCATCTGTGCTTTAGCATGGATATCACCAAAACCAGGACTGTTAGTGTTCCTTGAGGACCGAGGTTGGGAATCACTGCTATATCATACAGATGACCATGTATACTGGTGCACTTTCAAATTAATTTGCAAATATGAAAAGTCTGTCTTTAATTCATAGTTAAATGGACTGTTAAAGTTATATTTGTCTCAATTTAATTATTTCAGTACATTGAGTGCTAGATATGTTTGCATGGATACTATAATATTTTAGTATTTGATTGACTAAAATAAAAAAAGTGATTCCCCTATTTACGTAGTACATTATATAGCTTTCCCAGTTATATTACAGAATATAGTGTCCCTACTGTATACATTTCATCCTCCCCTCAGCTACAATCAGATGCTGCTTCCCCTATTTAGGCACCTCTCAGCCTAATTGTCTAAAGCTGAATCGGACCCTGGCACCAGGAATATCCCCAATTCAAGATGAATGTCTCTAGAGCACAGATGATAAATTTGGTTCCTCACCTCGTTCCAGCAGTTTCTCAGTGAGAGGAACCTCATAGGTCTGGCACAGTCTCAGGATCTTGTAATACTGCTGCAGCCCCTGTCTCCGGAACTGTTCCACCAGCTCTACTGTTTCCCCTTCCCGTGTAGAAGGCAGGGAATGAGCATCCATGGCAGCATTGCCAGTGTGCACCAAACGGCACTGCTCTAACCGTTCTGTCGCCAGGTTCCCTAAGCCTGACACTAAGGGCCTGATCCTGAACCATGCACAGGTTCGTAGGCGGCCGCATCTAGTGATTTTTTGCAGACTGTGCAGGCGTTGCGGGTTGCACATGCATCTATGCGAATATACGCACTATTCATAGGGGTACGCCATTTTGAGTACGGATAGTAAATGGATTGCAACAATATGGATGCGCATTTTGTGGATGTTTCATGGGTTTGCTGTGTTGCGTTCTGTTATGAGTTGTGTGAATGCACAGTAGATGCCAATTTCAGACGCATCCCCTGCACCCAATATAGGGTATGGGTAAGTGCCACTGACAGTGATGACTGCTATTCCTGTATGAAGTATAACTCTCTGGCAAAGGATGCTGAAACTTGTAGTTCAGTAACAACGGGAGTGGTGGCAATGCCTTCGTCTCTCCATCTTTGGTATCCTCACCTTTACTCTGCACTTCCTCTCTCTGTAGTTCTTCCCAATGTCCTCCTTGTCCTCATAGCTTAGGAGTCTTCTTTCCTCAAAAATGACCGGGGGCACCTGCAGAAACTCCCCCGCGCTTTGCACACTGTGGACTGGCCAAGATTCTGTTCTTATGCTTCCTAGGCCATCCAGCATCCCAGAGAGGGTCACTACAGGCTGGGAATTGCCTCCCTCAGTGTTGTGGTCGCTGGGAGGCTGGAAATACATCACTGCGTCTGCAAGGACAGAGGAAACTTATGTTTAACATGATCGTGGCCAACGGAGACACAAAATACGCAGAGTCGCAGCTCGCGTTACACCCAAACAAAAACAGTACTTAAGCTTTTTTAATCTTTTAGTCCCTGGATGCACTGGGGCCTCCTCTCCTATACCCCGCCCTCAGGCACCACACAGTTAATCTTTTAGTCCCAGGATGCACTGGGGCATCCTCTCCTATACCCCACCTTCAGTTTCGTAGGTGCCCAGCCGGAGTCGGGTCACTGCACAGAGGAGCTGCTGATACAGCCCATGAAGATCTTCAAGAGTGGTCAGCACGGACAGTCCAGTGGACGTCCATGCTGCCACTCCGACACCCCACCGGCACTGACCACCCCAGCTAGCGGGAACCCCTGGGGTTCTTGGACTGTGGCCGGATCTTCATGGGGGACATTGAGGTAAGCAGCGGGCATCTGCAGTAGGCCCCCGCTGAAGCACAGTCCACCTTTTGTCCCCAGGGCTGGGGGCTCCCTGGGGACGGCTGCTTGTGGAGCCAGGCAAGAGCCTGCGCTACCACTGAACCGCTGGAATATGGGGCTGGATCACCTCAGAGTTGCGCTCCAGCATCCTGGGAGTTAAAGGCATGCCAGGGGAGCGCGCTTTGCTGAATAGAACAGGCGGTGCCTCCCCCGATGCACATAGCGATGCTTTTTCCTCAGTGATTCAGCGGGCTGTTCCAGCGTTCCTCACCCAGGCCCGCCCACACTGTGCTCTCTGGCGGCCATCTTTTTTGAGCTACAATGCTGGTTTCACACAGCGGTGCCTGGTTCCCCCCTGCATACCTCTCCTCCAGTAGTAAGGTCAGAGTACGCAGCACTATTCCTACTAGACATTAGGGGCCTGATTCAGAGCCGAACGCTCTGACCAGAGCGCTCGCTCTGAATCAGGGCCCTCCTTCATGAAAATGGAGCGGCCTCCTGGCCGCTCGTATAGCTGTGGGTGACCACCCACAGCATATGCGAGTGGCCAAAAAGATGGTCGCGATGGTCTTGACCATCGCGACCATCAGACTTGCGATGGAGACCCTGCGGTAGGGTCTCCCTGCCACAAGCCCTGGAGTGATTTTGGCTCTATCAGACGGTAGGTGTTCCCATGGGAACGCCTCCGTCTGGCCACCACGCCCCCAGCACACCCACCAAAGGGGGCATGCTGTCAATCAACATCGACAGCACGCCCCCTTTGGTGCAAGACCCGGAGCGATGTAAAGCCCATCGCTCCCCTGGTCTCGCGCATGCGCACGACGGAGCTCCCTCCGTCGTGCGTATGCTCAGTGGGGAACATCGACCCACTTGCGAGCGTACTGCCACTTGGAAGTGGGTCTGAATGACCCCCTAGGTCTTGTAGTCAATTATAGTGCTATTGTGCAGGTTATTTTTTCTGCATAGTTGGTGACTTATGCTAGCGCTGTGTCTGATTTCTTCTGTCAGCCTTTTTTGCTATCCCTTTATCTTTCCTCCCTTCAGCCCTCTCATTACTGTACTGTCAGGGTGGGAATTGACTCATAGTCAGAAGTTCTCACTGTGTGGTGGGTCACATTATTTATCCTGTCTGGGAGCGAAGATTCAATGCTAAATAGTGCTCCTCGCCAACTTGCCTGCTCCAGATGTAAAGTAGGTAGAGGAGAAGGGGATGTATGTCAGGAGGGTTTATGTACAGCTATATTATGCCCTTTCCTGTACCCCTACTGTGCCTGAAATGTCACAGGAGCCTCCATGGGCTTGCCTACACATGCTCTAAATGCCTTAGTGGATCAGTTGTCTGGACCTCCTGCGTTCCACCACTGGCATAATGGTGGCATAATGTCCCCCTCCACAGGCGCTTCCCACCGCAGAACCTGTCTGGGTTAACACTTTGTCCACAACGGTTCAGAACCTGATGGGTGGGTTACTGGAACCTCCGTTTAGGCCTGCTAACAGACCGTTGTTACCCCCCCATCACTCAAGTATAATGATGGCATGTAGTCTGATGAGGGTGAACTCCTGGATTTATCTGATTCTGAGCCCCTTCCCAAGGGAGTTGAGTCTGAATGGTAATGCTCATCATGGACAATGGCCTTCCCACGGCTATACCTACGTACACTTATTTTAATGAAATGATTGAACCACTAAGGCACCTGGCTTATGCATACCCCTTTGCAGACAACTATTTCACTAAATGGGAGTCTCCCTCTTAGGTGGATTCTCATGTGACACGCTTGAATTCAGCTGTGTACATTAATGAGGCAGCTTTGGATTCTTACTTCAAGGATTTCTGCAGCAGCGGTATCCGCTCGCCGCTCCTTGTGGTATGTTCTTGGAGAGCAGATGCGGAATCCAAGAAGGGATTGGAATGCTTACCTTATAATGCTCAGGTTCTGTTTGGCCCTGATTTAGTCAAAATTGTGGATACACTGGCGACAGCTAATTTTGCATGCCTGCCTTGAGCTCCTACTCCATCCTGATTTGGGAGCTCGTCTTTTTGATTCTATCGTCCCCAGGGTAATCCTAAGGTGCAGTGCTTTCCGAGACCCTCTGGGGCCAAGAAGGCTGCGTAGTCCAAGAAACAGACTTGGAGTGGTAGATGTCCGGATAAACCCTCAGCCTGGCGGGTCAGGCCTCCCTTTGGGGAGCCCCAAGGTGGTAACCAACTTCTATTATTTGCCCAGGGCTGGTGTCAAACCACTGCAGATGGACTGGGTCCTTCTCACTTGGTTAAAGGAAGTGGTCTCCCATGGATATGCCCTGTCCTCCCGAGAAGGCCTCCCCATCAATTTTTCACCACAGGCCTTCCTTCAGTTTAAGAAAGGGCCCTGGAAATCCAGTAGGTGGTGCGTTCTATGCTCCTGGCAGGGGTCATAGTGCCTGTCCCATCACCCCAAAGAGGGATGGGTTATTATTCCCACCTCTTTCTGGTACAGAAAAACGTGCGGTGCATACCATCCTAGCCTCAACCTCAAGTTCCTAAACAGATTACAATAGGGTACCTCGGTTCAGGATGGAAACTCTGCATTCCATTGTATTAGCTATGGAACTTGGAGACATTGTGGTGTCTCTGGGCAACCAGGATACCTACCTGCATGTCCCTATTGCAACATCTCATCAATGTTTCCTTAGATTTGCTGCACTGGATCACCATTACCAGTTTCAGGTCTACCCTTTGGTCTCTCTACGGCCCCATGGGTATTTACTAAGGTAAGAGTGGTCATGGCAGCCCTCCTGAAGTTTCAGGGGGTTCGCCTGCTTCCCTATCTGGACGACCTCCTACTGTTAGCAGGATCTCCAGAATTACTTTGCAGCCATCTGCAACTGACAATATCGGTGTTGCAGACCCTCGGCTGGCGGATGGATTGGAAGGAGTCTTCACTTATTCCATCCCAGAGGAAGATCCATCTGGGTGCACTGTTGGACTCTCAACAGCAGAGAATCTTCTTAACAGAGGCGAAGCTCTCGGCGTTGCAGACAAGGGTACGCATTTGTCTTCAAGGTCGCCGAGTATCCATTACTGGGGTCCATGGTGTCAACATTTGACATGGTGGATTATGCCCAGTTTCACTCCAGACCTCTGCAGAGGTTGACTCTCTCCAGGTGGGATGGATTGTCCCATCGGATAAAGTCACAAACGATGGTGCTTTCTCCAGTGGGGCGCCTGTCTCTAACTTGGTGATTACAGATGTCTCATCTCATCAAGGTATCCCGGACTGGGTCCTTCTCACGACGGGTGCCAGTCTTCGGGGCTGGGGGGCTGTGACGGGTCCACATGTTTTTTTAGGGATGGTGGGCGTCAGTGGAATTGGCCCTTCTGATGAATATCTTGGAACTTCGGGCAGTGTTCAAAGCACTACAACATGCAAGACTTATTCTGCACAGACAACCAGTGCAAATTCAGTCAAATAACGCCACTATAGTGGCTTACTTAAACTGTCAAGGGAGGAACAGGAAGTCAGATGGCCCTTAAAGAGGTATCTTACATTCTGACTTGGACGGACGGCAATCTCCCGGCCATCTCGGCTGTGTTCAGGAGTCCTCAACTGGGAATGGTCTCCTCAGCGGGAGGTATTTCAGCTCCTAGGGGACAAATGGGGCCTTTCAGATATAGACCACATGGCCTCCAGACACAGCCACCAGCTGCTTGTGTACGGGTCCAGAAAAAGAGATGCAGAGTTTCTCCTGGTAGACACACTTTCGGTTCTGTGGATCTTCCAGTTTGTTTCTAGTTTGTGTACCAGTTTCCTCCGTTATCCCTTCTTCCTTGTGTGCTTCAAAAGTTCAAGCAAGAAGGGGGTACGATCCTGCTGGTGGCTCCAGCATGGCCGTTACTGGTACTCTGCGGAGTCTGTCCATCGACACTTCGTTGCTGTTGTCTCAACGTTCGGACCTGTTGTCTCAGGGTCCTTACTTTTACTCGGATCTGGGTCGTCTGTCTTCGATGGCGTGGCTTTTGAGACATCCCTCCTATGGGCTAAGGGGTTCTCCAACTATGTGGTTAACACCATGCGCAGAACTCGGATACTCGCTAGGATAAACCTATCACAAGCACTGCAAGCAGTTCAGATGCCTTTCGATGTACTCGATTAATCTAATAAATAGCGGAGATGATGTAGGATGCGAGCGGCCAGGGGGCATCTTTCCAAAATAGCGAGCGCATGTTTCGTTCGCTCGCTCAGACATTGAGGCGTCAACAGACGGCAAAGAGCGAGCGCTCAATTTAAATAGCTGGCCCCTTTTTCTGACCAAGCGAGCGCAAATAGTGTCCGGCTCTGAATCAGGCCCTCAGCCTCCCTTTGTCCCTCCAGTGGCTTCTTGGGATTTGGCTGTGGTCCTTAGGGCTCTCCAAGGACCTCCATTTGTACTCCTGGGCTCAGTAGACTTCAAATGGCTTACAGCTAAGACTGTATTTCTTCTAGCTATTACTTCAGCTAGAAGGGTGTCAGATTTGGGGGCTCTTTCTTGTCGCCCTGCCTTTATAATTGTTCACAGGAACAGGGCGGTTCTTAGGACTCGCCCTGGTTTTCTTCCTATGGTGGTGTCTGGTTTCCACATTAATGAGGAAATTATAGTATCGGCCTTTAACTCACCAGACCTTTCAGCAGGTGAGGCCTCATTGCATGTGGTACGTGCTCTCCATATTTACGTGGCTCATACCAGTTCCATTCGGAAGTCGGATTCCTTGTTTGTCCTCTACAGTTTCCATAAGAATGGATGGCCTGCCAACAAACAGTCGTTGGCAGGGTGGATTCGCGTGGTGATCTTTGAGGCTTACACTTATGAGGGCATTCCAATGCCACCCTCTTACTGCTCATTCTACTCAGTCTGTGGGTCCCTCATGGGCAGTTCGCCTTGGCACCTTGGCTGTTCAGCTTTGAAAGGTGGCCAGGTGGTTTTCTGTCCATACCTTTGTATGGTATTATGCTTTTGATACCTTTTGCTTCTCAGGATGCTTCCTTCGGGCGACGGATTCTCCTTTCTGCACAAGAGCGTCCCCACCCTTGAAGGTACTGCTTTGGGACATCCCCAAGGTATCCTGTGGATACTCTATGGACCCTGCAGTAGAAAATTAGAGTTATGGTAAGAACATTCCTTTGTTATCTCTATTTCTACAAAGTCCATAGGGTTCCACAGGACTACCACCCTTTCGCACCTGTGCTTCAGATGGACTTGGTTCTGGTCACTAGTTTTCCATCTCCTTCTCTGTGAGAGTGTGAATCTTGCATGGTCCAGTCTTCCTTCTCTCTGTTTTCTCCTCCTCCGGCCTATGGCTTGGTACGTAACTGAAGGTGCCTTGGCCTGGGGGCGGGGTATAGGAGAGGAGGTCCTAGTGCATCCTGGGACCAGTGGCGTAACTAGGGAAGGGCGAGCGGGGTGTGTGCCCTGGGCGCCATTGGACCAGCGGTGCGGGGGGGCGCCGCCGGCCACGGTACCAGCCCGCCCAACCTAGTTAGCCAGTGTAGCACCGACCGCAATGAGTGCGGTCAGCGCTACACATTTACAGAGAAAGGGCACTAGGCTTCCAGCGCCGGTCCTGTGCTTCACACCTGAGCCCGTTCCCTCCACCTGAGCTCTTGCCCAATAGTGCTAGGAGGCGGGCTTAGGCTGTGCATAACACACGCATCGCCACCAGCGCGTCCGGCTCCTGCAGTGGGTAATGGGACTGACGTCATGACGTCTGTCCCATAATGCTGAGCGCGCCAGCCCGGGCGGGAGCGGCGTTGCGAGCAGGAGCAGAGATTCAGGTAAGTATTTTTTTATATATATATATATTTTTTTTTTTTTAACCTATCTGCACAACAGGGGAGGGGGGTGGCTACTACTGGGGGGACCTCTACTGGGGGAGGGGTGGCTACTATTGGGGGCGCCATTGGGAGGACCTCTACTGGGGGTGGCTACTCTACTGGGGACTACTACTTGGGGGGGAACTACCACTGGGGACATTATAAAAGGGGCCTACTACTAGAGGCACTGCACTCAGGGGACCACTACTGGAGGCAATAATAGGAAGAGCCACTACAGGGGGCACTGGATAGGGGGGATCACTACAGGGTGCCTGCATAAGGGGACCACTACTGGGAAAACTGCATGAGGGGGGACTACTGCTGGGGGCACTATATAAAGGGCACTGCATAGGGGGGGACTACTACTGGGGGCACCATATAAAGGGCACTGCATAAGGGGATACCGCTACTGGGCACACTGCATTGTTGGGACTGCTACTGGGGGCACTGCATAAGGGGGAATACTACGTGGGGCACTGCATTTGGGGGGGCCACTACTGGGGGTACTGAGTAAGGGGAACTAATAGGGGGCTGTATAAGGGGGACCTCTACTGGGGATACTGTATAAGGGGCACTACTATGGGCCTGCATAAGAGGGACCACAACTGCATACTGGGGGTACTGTATAAGGGGTACTACTGGGGTTAAGGTGCATATGCATAGGAATGTTCAGATTGAAAATAAAGGGGTGTGTCATTTGACACGCCCCATTTTTAAGTGACCACACCCATATTTTTGTCACGCGCGCCTTTGGTGCGCGCACATCGGGGGGGGCTCCCTTTTCAAATTTGCCCTGGGCTCCAAATACCTTAGTTATACCACTGCCTGGGACTAAAAGATTAACTGTGTGATGCCCGACAGCAGAGCCATCGCCTATACCCAGTGGCGTATCTACAATGGGTGCAGTGTGTGCGGGGCACATGGACCCCCGGGGGGCCCCGCACCGCACACCCTGCACAGATTTTTTTTTTAAACTTACCTGTCTGTGGTCCTACGTCGGGTGTCAGCGCTGCTCAGAACACCTTGAAAATGGCCACTGCGACCATTTTCCTACGCTCTGCACATGCGCAGTAAACTCCGGGCACACTCTAGTGCCCGGAGTGTATTAAGGCTCTGGTGGCTGGCCAGCCGTGTCAGTCGGCTGCCAGCCACCAGAAAGAGAGGAGGGGGCCCCGCACGGTGAGTGCACATGGGCCCCCTCCTCTCTTAAGATGCCCCTGCCTATACCCCAAGGTATCCTGTGGAACCCTATGGACTTGGTAAAAATAGAGATAACAAAGGTAAGTTCTTACCATAACTCTTTAAACCTTATATCGGATGAGGTGTTGTCATGTGTGCAAACCACTTATCATACTAACATAAAATAAAGACACTGAGACGTGGATTTGGCAGATAACTTGATGGCGATTTATTGGAGCAATAATAATTATTATTTATTTAAGGATGTATGGTGGCAAAGAAAGGACGGCCAGAAATCAGCCAGATCTGCTATGCCCACACACAAACAACAAAAGGCATAGCAGGCGTAGATCGCCCAGAGTGCATACACATAACCATGTAACTCATATCATCAACAAAAGGTAACGCTCACCCCCATCTTGACTTCCCACCCGTTTAGGTGGTGATACTGCCCCACGTTAGGTTGGTACAGCCAACTACCAGTCAACGAAGGGAACGCCCTTAAATCATAATTGCACCCGGACTGGCGACCTGCCGTTCTTTCCCGCCACAGCAAGGTTCTGTTTACAGAACCGCCGCACCGCCAGCCACCATACCAAGTACTACCCCAATAACGCCAACTCCTCAAAAAGATCCCCAATAAACAATGACAAACCCTCCTCTGTTAAATGAACTCCATCAGGTCTATCCATATAACTAAATCGAAATTGAATGTTCTTATGGTAAATGACACGGCCATAATTGGCCATCACAAATTTGGCAACTGCGAAATTAAGTTTCTTCCTAGCTTCATCATTAGCAGGAAAACTCCTAACCCCACGCCAGACCTGTTGAGGTACAATGGAAGACCAAATTAATTTACACAAGGGCCAGGCCGATAGCACCCTCGCCAAATTGTTGACAATATCAACTCGTAATTCTACAGTGGACCTCTGCCCTAAGTCGTTGCCTCCTAAATAAGCCACCAAAATATGTGGCCTACCAAAAAGCCTTGCATACTCTAACAGTTTAGGACAAAAGGAATGCCATCTCATACCTCTGGAACCTATCCAACGGACCCTAGCTGAATATTCAAAAATTGGAGCTTGATCTGAACTCAAACCTAGCAGCCCAGAAAATATATGAGTGGCCTATAACCCAAATGTCCTGCGTGTCAAAGAGCAATCCTAAAGGTGGAGGAAAGCAGTAAATAAAAAATTAGTAATTGTCATAAAACAATAAAATTTTATGGTGTATTAGTGGGATCTGATAGAACATAAGTGAGTATCTGCCAAAAAGAAAAATTTTCTTTTGGTCGCCGACTTTACTATTTAAAGTGGCTGAGACAAACAGAAGACACAAAGGGGAAGAATGGGTGGGGGGGGGAATTGGGAAAAAACAGGTGAACTCGGCAAGAGGTAAAATAAAAATCTGCTGAGGGATGGACTATGGCCTAATTAAATGATTGAGAATAGCCGAATTGAATCCGTCAGATCAGGTAAAAATTGTAAAATCCCTCAAGACTCCCATTGCCAGCAATGGCGAGTAGCTAATCCCGAGTAGGACGGACAGGGGTAACAGACAAGACAGGACAGTACATGAGACAAGACAAAAACCAGGCAAGCATAAAATATAAACGTAACCGGAACAGACTGTGAAATGACTTTAAACAAAGGGCCTTCACGCCTAGGTCGAATGTAACCTTTATAACTATCCGATTTCCAACGTCCTAGGGCCTTAATTTCTGATGCCAAGAAACCCGCAGCTGCCGCTGAAGTTGCGGCTCCGATCAGAAACGAGTGAGTACCAAAATCTTGAGGTGGGAGGCCTAAAACTGATACACACCTCTTCAAAAGCCAACCAAACTGGTATTTGGTAAGCGGAGTCCTGTCCATATGCATGAGTCATGAACCAGGAACATCTGGCCGCAATAACTCATACCGCATAGCTAGTGCCACGGGGCAGATCTGTTCGTCCCTAGATGGACCCAACGAGATCCACCTACCCCTACCAGTCTGGTCGGTCTTCGACCGCCGAATCCTACAGAGAACAGACCTCTCACTGACCAGGATATCCGAGAGGAGCATGGCGGCATCAACCCATTTGGATGATGCCACCAGCTCCGATACCCTCAAGGTGCCGTGAAAAGCCTCCGAAAACACCACTTGAATCAGGACCGCCTCATACGCAGTAAGAGCCACTCCGAGAACCGCCCCTAATACTGCCGGAAGCAGATGAGCGTCCACAGGTCTCCTACAGTCAGCTACTGGCCGGGAGACCCGTGCCCAACCCTTTAAAGCCTTCACAATCAGAAAACTTTTAGTAAAGTCAGGTTGGCCCTTTAATTTACAATAAAATGCAATGCCCCCCAAAGAGCGCGCAACAGAAGCCCTGGATCTGCCAGCCAAACGGAGACTCCAAATAAAAGAAAGCATCGAACGATGCTGACTCTTACCTGCCTGTTTGCTGCTATGGGAATAATCTTCCCATTCATTCCATGCCTGCCGATATGCTCGCAACGTGGAGGGTGCTAGAGACTGTTCTGCTAAGCCCTCCATGCCGGCTCGATCACCTGCCAAACATAAGAGGGGCAAAGCACAACGTCAGCACCAGGGGCCACAGATCGGGACCTAGCCCAATGGAAACGTGATAACGCATCATCTATCTCATTCTCCACCCCAGGAATGTGTCTTGCCTTAAACATGATGTTACAGCGCAAACATGTGAGCACAGCTGCGCTAGCAAGCGCAAAACCAGCAGGGAAGCCACATGTTGCTGATTGTATTGCATGGACCACGCCCAGGTTGTCACACCTGATAATGATGCTGCGATTGCGTAACCATTCCCCCCAGATTTCCAAGGAAACCATTATGGGAAAGAGTTTGAGAAGGAGTAAGTCCTTAGTCAAACCCTTTCCCACCCATTCTTCCACCCAACGGCCAACGCACCAGGAGCCATCAAGGTAACATCCGAACCCCGTGGTGCCTGCTGCGTCGGTGAACAGCTGCAGCTGCAAATTGTCAGCGGCTGGAGACATCCACAACCGAACGCCATTAAAATCCCGAAGAAACAAGACCCAGACAGAGAGGTCCTGCTTAATCTCCGAGTATAAACGTAGCAAATGTCTCGGTTAGTGACACCAGCCGTGGCCCTTTCCAATTTACGTGAAAAAACTCTGCCCATTGGAATTACTTTACAGGCCCAGGAGTGATTGCGCCTGCCGCAGGGTAATTCTACTGGAAGCCGTGCATTCCGATATGGCATTGCGCAACTTGACAGGCTTATCGAGAGGAATGCGACAAGAACCCGCCGAGGTACAGATCTCGATACCCAGGAATGACAAGCAAGGGGAAGGGCCCTCCGTTTTGTCCGCAGCAACGGGAACTCCAAATGAAAAAACAGCGCTCGTAAAGAAAACAAAAGATAACTGCATCTGCCTGAACCGGAAGGGCCGACACACAGAAAGTCATCGAGATAGTGGGCTATCCCATGACTACCGCAAAAAGTAAATAAATAAATTCCGCACACCAGTGTAGGAAGGTGCTACAATGCTCGAAAAACGCACAAGACACAGAACACCCCATAGGCAAGCATTTGTCTATGCAATATCCATTGTCCAAGCTAAAAACCCATAAACTGGAATGACTCTGGGTGCAAAGGAAGTAGACGAAAAGCTGACTCAACATCTATCTTAGCCATCAGTGCGCCCGGACCATAACACCTAATGACGTCCAAAGCATTGTCAAAAGACTGGTACACCACCGAGGAAACCTCAACTGGTATGGCATAATTTACTGACGAGCCTGGCAGATAAGACAGATGTTGCATGAGCCTGTATTTTCCTGGAATTTTCTTGGGAACCACTCCCACCAGGGGAATTCACAAGATCACTAATGGGGGTTCTGCAAAAGGCCCTGCAATGCGCCTGACGCTAACCTCGCCAGCCACTTTTTCCTTAAGAATGTGAGGCAATTCAAAGGCAGACTTCAAATTTCTAGGCGAATATGTGTCGACATCCCTGCAAATAGGTAAACGAAAACCAAAACTGAAGCCTTTTAACGAAAATTCTGCATCCTGCAGAACCGGGTACCAACTCAACCATTTTGCTATCGCTGTGACACGGACAGGGGATGGAGCTTTACTTAGCACTTGTGCCTTTTGCTGGCTGTGCAGGCTGCTGCTGGGCACCCATCTTGAAACACTTGGCAACTGGGTGGTTTCCACCACATCGCAAGCAGAGGTGACGAAAACGACATTTTCGTCCCTGCGTACAGGTGGAATTATTAAAGGCGAAGCATTTTCCCCCAGACGCCTGCTGTTAGCCCTGATGAACTGTACTAGCTGCTTTGCTCGCGTTGTACCCCTCATAGGCAGGACGCGAAGGCTGCGTGACCTCCAGCAATGTATATTTGTGGAAGTAGGAGCATAGCTGAGAATGGAGCTTCCCGGTGACAGCTGCTTGGGGCAGTGATTGCAATAATAAGCTGTGCACCCTGTAGAAATTCACTGTAGCACATGTATTCTGTCTATTTTGTAAGTTAAACGCTCAGAATACAGTATATAATACAATCTCCTCTATTGACTGATAATAATGATTCAAAGGAGATAAAAGCTAGATCTAAGGTGCTATACATAAATAAAGCAGTGTTAAAGCCATTACCCCTTACTGTCACTAAAGCATTCTATTCCCCCAATGATACCTCAATGCCCAGCATAATACTGACACTGTTTGCTGCAACTGTTTTCTACGATTAAGAGGGCACTTAGACCAGCTATAAAATACATCATACGAATGTACTGAATGAAATAATTCTGGCATATACAGGACCAGCAAACACAGTAAGCAATTATATGTAGAAGTAGGGCCATCATGTCTGAGCTGAATCTTTTTATTTCATGTGCAGGCTCCTTTACAGATCATATGAGCAAGGGAATCTGGGGGAGGGCAGAAAAAGAAACCATGCACTGTCCTGGACATAGATGCACAGATTGGTCCCCTTATGTACTGGATGGTGTATTATCCAGTATTAATAATTGATCCAATAGGTGGTCCATATCAGTGCACCCCGAACAGTGCATGTTTTCCAGATCTCCTAGTTGGTGCACAACAATATTCATTACTGGCTTTTTAACTTTTTCTACTGGCTGACACATTTAAAAGATCAACAGGGACTGTAGTGCTAGTTATTTCATTTGTGACAATGAGGGGATCCTAAAAAACACGCAACTTTAGTATTATATGCTATTTCTATTGTAGTCCTCATGGTGTGGGCTGAGGGGGGGGGGTTCAAGCAAGGCACTCATAAACCCCTCCTGCATTTGCCTATGGTGCTGGCCACTGCAGCCACAAAGATGATATTGACCAGGGACATTAAGGACTGAAGGGAAGCACCCCTCCCCCGCACTGGCACACCTTCCACAAAGCTGCAGCAGCCTGAGGGGGGATAGAACTATCAATAGGGGAACCACACCTGCAGCCCCTAATAACATGGGGGCACTGTGGAGCCAGGGACCAGGGTCTGGGGAGGCTCATTACTAGGCAGGACATAGCTACACCCACCACCAGCAGAACAAGAAATCAGAAAAGACACAGATTGAGGACAGAAAGGAAAAGTAAAAGCAATGAAATTAAGTAAATGAAAAGAATGACTAAATACAATAAGGAAAAGGAGGAGAGAAGAAGGAGAAGCACTAAGAGAGTTTTATTAAGGAAAATGACAACTGACAAAATGCACTTCCCTGTCCTGGAGGAATCTGGAACAAAGAGGCTTTGGCCCACACTTTTATCCCACTATATAATGTTCCTGTTACAAACCCGCCCCTGCTTGCCATAGGCTAACTCCCACAAGTCATTTGCATACATGCCTGCCCCCATCCTAGAGGTTTAAAACACCTCTTTTCTTATGCAATCTTTCGGTTTCTCATTTTCCAGTTGCACCAGACACCATGTATGCCCTAATATTTAGTTAGAATAAACCCCACAGATATCATTCTCTCTCAACTCAGGAAAATGGGGATGCTACCACAGACTTAAATCAAGTAGGTGAATAAAAAAAGGGGGGAAATATCCATAGTGGTGCACTAAACAATACATAAAACATAAGTTTGAATAATTTGTATACATAATAGCAAGGCACTAAAAAGTGAAAATACAGTATATTTAAAAAGAATTTGGTGTGTGTAATGTAAATGAGTGTATTTAACAAGGGGGTGTGCGCTCCTGATCCACTAAATGTCCTATTATAGATGTTGAGTATAGGTCAGCGTATGTGTGTGTTGTTAAATTCGTAAATAAACCTTTTAATATATTCCTTCCTATAAACCTCTAAGATTCACCTGCCTAGAACCTCTAAGACAAAACCCTGCCTATACCTTCTAAAACCACAAGATGTCGCTATTTTGATTATACCATTAATGAAATACCGAGACAGTTGAATAGCGGTCCGAAGCACTAAAGATTATTATTCAGGTAAAAGTACAGATGTTACAACGCTATGATCTAATAATGAGCGCAAATAAATTGTACAAACATTAGGTCATAAGGTACAGTTAAAATACATGAAACGGTTATTAAAGATCAAAATACAATGAGCAATACGAGAAAGAGAGAGAGAGAGAGAGAAAGAGACATATTAAAATACAATGAGAGATATATCAATGTCTGCTGAGAGCACATGTTCAAGATGGCTGGTGATGGAGTGTGTGTGAGGGGGGGGGGGTTGGGAATGCTTCCTGCCCTATTGTCCAAACCGCATGGTCTACAAACAAACTCCATTATGAAGCTACCTCATTGAAATCTCCCATAATGCCATAGTTAGTTAAATATGCAAGCTGAATATCATATGCCAACACATCAGGCAAACACTGCACCATTTAATATTCCAATATACAACAATACCATCCTACTACAGACCTCATCCAGTAGTCACTAGACCGTGGGGAGGGGGAAGGGCTGAAGCACATGTTTTTCCTTTGTTTGCAAGCCTCATGATCCCTAGGCAAACTCCATCCTGCACCAAGCTGCAACTCCGCAAATCATCCATCAATGACCACAACCACAACAAAGACAATATACCTATCTGACCCACACAACACCACAACTGGGCAGAATCACCATTTCCCTTGTTCACCCCACATGGAGGCAAGCCATCTCCAACAAACCGCAGACAACATACCCATCTGACTCACACAACACCACACGGCAACCACCCACGACCATTCAAAGCTGCCATCAATTCAACCTCCACGATACAACACTGACACCACCCTATGATCACATTCATGAGTATACAGCACACACAAAGCTCATCTCTCCAACCAGCATCAATCATTCACAAATGGGAAGGCAAACACAGAACACATGGCAAGGCCCCAACACAGAACACATGGCAGGGCCCCAACACCGAACACATGGCAGGGCCCCAACACAGAACACATGGCAGGCCCCAACACAGAACACATGGCAGGCCCCAACACAAAACACATCAGAGGATCTCAATCAACCAGCATCAATCATTCACAAATATCACAACAATTCCACAATCAATCCCTTTCCTGCATGCTAACAACAGACTATTGTACCCTACAGTGTAGATGAAGAGTACAGATTAGATAACATATCATCCACTGTATGCTAACACAGACTCATGAATATCCTTAAAACTACAAACCACACACCATGCTAAGCTAATAACAGATTAACACCTAACATAGCTACAGACACCCAAATAGGCTAAATATTGCACATTTTATACTCAGCTATAACAACCCAGAGGAACTGAGACCCATTCTTCCGTTGTCTGGTCAGGGAGTGTACCTCTCTCTTCCTTCTAAAATCTGCAAGTGCCTCTGCTAAGCTGTGTGTGTTCTCAGGGTGTGCATGCTATGTTCCCGCCCCCTTTTACCTGTGAGGTCATCAGAAAGGGAGTATCCTTTTGGTTACCTGAGACTACTGTTTCTACTCTCAGCTAGCTAGCTCTATTGATTAGACTGGAATAACCAGTCCTTTGGACAAAAATGTAAATAGGCCTACACCATGTTATTGTCTTTTGGTAAGGTTAGAAATCTGTTACAGGGCATTTATTGGACAATTCCAAATGGATACAAAAGGTCTCCAACCTCCTTTTGTATCCCCCAACATGCAAATCTAAGCTGCTATGGAAAACAACATTTCAAATAGATATTCTCTCTAACATTCATATTTCATAGCCGCATGTTCTGATCTTCATATTGATGTCACCAGAATGCTGTAGAAGCAGAGTCGATCAGTATGGTTCCACACACAGTTCAATTGTCATTTACTAAGCCATAGTTACAGAAAACATTCGTTTCTTAATTATCCTTTTTGCGTTACGGGATCATTGCTTTTAAATGTATGTATGCGGGGAAAACACCACTGAATTGCGTTGTGCATCTGAGGGTCGGCGGGGCACTCAGCGAGCAGCACTAAGCTGGAAGGGCATCTATGTGTGTGTGTGGCCATGCCAGTATGATTTTGGGAAGGATCACTAAAAAAAACTGACTGTATTCTGTTTAACATTGTGTGTATGAGTTGCAGGGAATTTTGCTACTTTTCAAATATAAGTCTGTGTGATATTATAAATGGGCCACATATACACACACACACATATATATATATATATATATATATATATATATATATACATACACACATACACAAGCACACATGTATTTTTCTGATGTTCTTAAGCTGCAAATTGCAAAATGTGTTTATACAGTGAATTTAATTCTCATACAGGAAGGAGGCTTCCAGCTGTGCTGTCGGAGCCTCCCTGTTTAGTCTGCCTGTGTTTGTGGAAGGCTGACTATGTACCTTTTGTTTACAAAATAGTGCTGTGAGATTTTATTTCTGAGATGGAGTCTTGGCCCTTTACAAGACAGCATTGCGCAGATTCCAATTGCAAACAGATTCTGTCTTCGCCAATTATCCGGTTTTGACAGTCCACCCTTTGATAGCCAATCAAGCGCTATCACAACCTGTTCTGAATCTGTTTAGCCATGCATGAGAATATACCGTTCAATGTTATTATGGCATGACACGGTATGGTCATTTGAACCATTCAGATAATGCGTCTCCGGGAGGGACATGAAACTGTCCTTATACGCACACCGCGGATCCTTAAGGGATCATGGGAAAGATGTTGGGATGCACCTATCCTATAAGGAGAGCCTTGGAAGGGGTTGGGACTGCATTACCTAAGATGACTTAAAACAACATAAACGTTATATCCATGCATGACCACTCAAACTCAGGCTACATTATTATACACTACATATTGGACCGGCACTCCACTGGTTTGGTATAGCACTCCTCCTTTCGACTCCTCTGCATCAATGCCGACATCAGCTCCCATTGTCTGTATCAGTCCCCTATCACCGAAACCAGGAATCCCCGAGCAACCCAGGATGGTGAAAACTCTGAAAAAGAATGCAAAAATGAACACAGCGGACTGGTCCATTGCTACAACACTGATCTGCAATTTCTTTAGCTCAGATAGCTCACAGTCACCTTTTAATCTTCCCGGCACAAGCTCGCGATCGACAGGTCCATGCTATCGGCCTCGTCTCCGCCTTGCATCTCCCACGGTAGATTAATCCTCCCTGTATTTGGTGGAGTGGACTCTGGTATCTTAGTCGGATATCTTAGAGGATGTAGAATTTAGTTAACACGTCGGATATGGTTCTATCCCCCGATCAATCAGGCAATCTGAACACAAGAAAATATTAGATCAAATGAATTTTTCTCCAGGTTTAACATCATTACAGTTTGCTTCAGGCATGTTAGTAAATAACACTTCAATTCCTGTTGTTCTTACACATTGTCATGAGAACCTGCACAGTAACCTCATAATATTTTCACATGAGGCTACCTGGCAAACAGTATCTCAACGGGACAGGTGGTCTGGGATGATCTTGATACTAGTACCTATCACCTTACACATGTTGTAAAAGATATTACTTGTGAAATGAGTATCCCTTCTATCACTAATTCTAAGGATACTGTATTGATACAAAAATTCCTGCAATAAAAAAATTCTGTTATAAATGTCTACGGTTCTATTGTGTCTTTGTCCCCTGAGTAGGGCAGTACTTCAAATATTTAACCTTAGCCGGGTATGGCTGTCGTATGTCTTTGGCAGCCTTGCGTCCTGTATATGAGAGATAAGGCACAACAGTTTAATATCATTTAAACATATGGGCTGAAAAGATTTTAAACAGTTCTAGAAAGCTTTGACAAACAATTACTGGGTTAGTCCCTGGGACCCTGAGGCTTTCGTGTCTATGTGCAGTGTACCTCTCCCTTATATGGAAGCAAGAGGGCACTGGTAGTTGGGGTATAGGAGGGAGAAAGTAAACAATAGTTAAGCTACCTTACTCTGGGTCTCTTACATTTTTATGGGTTTTCACATTGACTGTACCTACACCCCCATCCGCATATGACGGTGGTGGTGCACGTGAACCATCTGTACTACCTTCCACAATGCTACTGTGCCGCACGTGCACGCTATTTTGCAGCTCGCACGCATTGCAATTCAGCGCTGCGGGTTTATTCTCTGGTAATGTGCTCACGACGCTAGTTTGCGTCATTTGCACATTGTTAAGCCACGCATCCCCTTCATGCTGCCATATTTTTTCTAAACATTCAAAATACTTAATCTTTTTCTCTCGGGATCGCACCATACTGATGTGATCCTGGACATTGTCTAACACATTTTTATCAAAACCACCAATTCTGGGAAAAGTTCTAACACTCATTTTCATCATATTAAACCATATATCACAATACCTTATTGCATAAGTACCGTACTTAGTATGCATAATATGTTGTGCCGACCAGAGCGGCGCTTTCAACAGCAGCAAACCTGTGGAAGAAATTTCTAGATGCGTCCATTCACCTATGAAAGTTATTTTTAGATGCTTTCACTCACCTATGAAAGTTATTTCTAGATGCTTTCACTCACCTATGAAAGTTATTTCTAGATGCTTTCACTCACCTATGAAAGTTATTTCTAGATGCTTTCACTCACCTATGAAAGTTATTTCTAGATGCTTTCACTCACCTATTATCTCTCAGCTCACAATCACACCTAGTGCGGCTCAACTACAATGCTCAAATATTATTGAACACTGCAGTCACACTGAGAGCCGGTCCCTAACAAAAATAACAAACCATACACCTGCTCTGTGTACTGAACGGTAAGCTGCTTACCGAGCGGCTAGGCTAACCCTTGCACCTAGCCCTTAAGGATCATACGATACCCTTAACTGTCCAACACATACTCACTGTTACACACTTTTTTCTCTGCGCTGAAAATAAACGTTTAACCCAGATATTGGTAGATAGAAAAAAAATGTAAACCTCAATGGCTTTGTTCAAACATGTGGCAGCAGAACCGGAAGTGCTTATTGTGCGACCGGCCGCATACACAATTATGCGACTACCACACAAGCGTATAATGACTTTTTAACTGCGTACACAAAAATGCATCTCAGCCGCATACTCAATACTGCGGCACCCCTCTAAACGTAAGGTTCTATCAACAGAGAAAAGTAACTTTTTTTTCCTCTTTTGTCCCTGAATTCTGATCAGCGCTTCCTCTACACATTAACCGGCAGTACGCTCTCAGCAACACTGTGGTAATGAGAGACTAATGCGTCTCTCAAAAGGCGCCTCCACCCTTTTGCTGAGAGAGGACTGACCGATTGTTATCGTGTATCAGATAGTGTGATAAACCGATGCGAGCCCCCACTGTTAAATTCGTAAATAAACCTTTTAATATATTCCTTCCTATAAACCTCTAAGATTCACCTGCCTAGAACCTCTAAGACAAAACCCTGCCTATACCTTCTAAAACCACAAGATGTCGCTATTTTGATTATACCATTAATGAATACCGAGACAGTTGAATAGCGGTCCGAAGCGCTAAAGATTATTATTCAGGTAAAAGTACAGATGTTACAACGCTATGATCTAATAATGAGCGCAAATAAATTGTACAAACATTAGGTCATAAGGTACAGTTAAAATACATGAAACGGTTATTAAAGATCAAAATACAATGAGCAATATGAGAAAGAGAGAGAGAGAGAGAGAGAGAGAGAGAAAGAGACATATTAAAATACAATGAGCAATATGAGAAAGAGAGAGAGAGAGAGAGAGAGAGAGAAAGAGACATATTAAAATACAATGAGAGATATATCAATGTCTGCTGAGAGCACATGATCAAGATGGCTGGTGATGGAGTGTGTGTGAGGGGGGGGTTGGGAATGCTTCCTGCCCTATTGTCCAAACCACATGGTCTACAAACAAACTCCATTATGAAGCTACCTCATTGAAATCTCCCATAATGCCATAGTTAGTTAAATATGCAAGCTGAATATCATATGCCAACACATCAGGCAAACACTGCACCATTTAATATTCCAATATACAACAATACCATCCTACTACAGACCTCATCCAGTAGTCACTAGACCGTGGGGAGGGGGAAGGGCCGAAGCACATGTTTTTCCTTTGTTTGCAAGCCTCATGATCCCTAGGCAAACTCCATCCTGCACCAAGCTGCAACTCCGCAAATCATCCTTCAATGACCACAACCACAACAAAGACAATATACCTATCTGACCCACACAACACCACAACTGGGCAGAATCACCATTTCCCTTGTTCACCCCACATGGAGGCAAGCCATCTCCAACAAACCGCAGACAACATACCCATCTGACTCACACAACACCACACGGCAACCACCCACGACCATTCAAAGCTGCCATCAATTCAACCTCCACGATACAACACTGACACCACCCTATGATCACATTCATGAGTATACAGCACACACAAAGCTCATCTCTCCAACCAGCATCAATCATTCACAAATGGGAAGGCAAACACAGAACACATGGCAAGGCCCCAACACAGAACAGGGCCCCAACACCGAACACATGGCAGGGCCCCAACACAGAACACATGGCAGGCCCCAACACAGAACACATGGCAGGCCCCAACACAGAACACATGGCAGGCCCCAACACAGAACACATCAGAGGATCTCAATCAACCAGCATCAATCATTCACAAATATCACAACAATTCCACAATCAATCCCTTTCCTGCATGCTAACAACAGACTATTGTACCCTACAGTGTAGATGAAGAGTACAGATTAGATAACATATCATCCACTGTATGCTAACACAGACTCATGAATATCCTTAAAACTACAAACCACACACCATGCTAAGCTAATAACAGATTAACACCTAACATAGCTACAGACACCCAAATAGGCTAAATATTGCACATTTTATACTCAGCTATAACAACCCAGAGGAACTGAGACCCATTCTTCCGTTGTCTGGTCAGGGAGTGTACCTCTCTCTTCCTTCTAAAATCTGCAAGTGCCTCTGCTAAGCTGTGTGTGTTCTCAGGGTGTGCATGCTATGTTCCCGCCCCCTTTTACCTGTGAGGTCATCAGAAAGGGAGTATCCTTTTGGTTACCTGAGACTACTGTTTCTACTCTCAGCTAGCTAGCTCTATTGATTAGACTGGAATAACCAGTCCTTTGGACAAAAATGTAAATAGGCCTACACCATGTTATTGTCTTTTGGTAAGGTTAGAAATCTGTTACAGGGCATTTATTGGACAATTCCAAATGGATACAAAAGGTCCCCAACCTCCTTTTGTATCCCCCAACATGCAAATCTAAGCTGCTATGGAAAACAACATTTCAAATAGATATTCTCTCTAACATTCATATTTCATAGCCGCATGTTCTGATCTTCATATTGATGTCACCGGAATGCTGTAGAAACAGAGTCGATCAGTATGGTTCCACACACAGTTCAATTGTCATTTACTAAGCCATAGTTACAGAAAACATTCATTTCTTAATTATCCTTTTTGCGTTACGGGACCATTGCTTTTAAATGTATGTATGCGGGGAAAACACCACTGAATTGCGTTGTGCGTCTGAGGGTCGGTGGGGCACTCAGCGAGCAGCACTAAGCTGGAAGGGCATCTATGTGTGTGTGTGGCCATGCCAGTATGATTTTGGGAAGGATCACTAAAAAAAACTGACTGTACTCTGTTTAACATTGTGTGTATGAGTTGCAGGGAATTTTGCTACTTTTCAAATATAAGTCTGTGTGATATTATAAATGGGCCACATATACACACACATATATATATTAGGGGTGTGCACCGGCCACTTTTCTTGTTTTGTGTTTTGGTTTTGGATCTGGATCTTTCTTCGTGTTTTGGATCTGGATTGGTTTTGCCAAAACCACCCTTCCGTGTTTTGGGTTCTGGGTTTTGTGTTTTGGATCTGTATTTTTTTTTAAAAAAGCATAAAAACAGCTAAAATCACAGAATTTGTAGGTTTTTCTGCTCCTATGCTATTATTAACCTCAATAACCTTAATTTCCACTCATTTCCAGTCTATTCTGAACACCTCACACCTCACAATAGTGTTTTTATGTCCAAAACGTTGCACCGAGGTAGCTGGATGACTATGCTAAGCGACACGAGTGGGCGGCACAAACACGTGACCCATCTAGGCGTGAAACTGCAGTGGCAGACAGGATGGCAGTTTGAAAAACTAGGCCCCAAACTGTACATAATGCAAAGAAAAAAAAGAGGTGCAAGATGGAATTATCCTTGGGCCCTCCCACCCACCCTTATGTTGTATAAACAGGACATGCACACTTTAACAAACCAATCATTTCAGCGCCAGGGTCTGCCACACAACTGTGGCTGAAATGATTGGTTCGTTTGGGCCCCCACAAAACAAGCTGGCAATTAATGTGTCCCTGCACAAACTGGCTCTATGGAGGCAAGATGTCATCCTCATCCTCCTCATCCACCGATTCCTCACCCTCTTCAGTGTGTACATCCTCATCCTCACAAAGTATTAACTCGTCCCCACTTGAATCCACCACCACAGGTCCCTCTGTACCTTCTGGAGGCTGGTCTCCCTGGAAGAGCTGATAATTCATTTTGATGAACATCATCTTCTCCACATTCTGTGGAAGCAACCTCCTACGCCTTTCGCTGACAAGGTTCCCGGCTGCACTAAACACTCTTTCGGAGTACACACTGGAGGGGGGGCAACTCAGGTAAAATAGAGCCAGTTTGTACAGGGGCCTCCAAATTGCCTCTTTTTCCTGCCAGTACAGGTATGGACTGTCTGCCATGCCTACTTGGATGCTGTCACCGATGTAATCCTCCACCATTCTGTCAATGGTGACAGTATCATATGCAGTGACAGTAGACATGTCAGAAATTGTTGCCAGGTCCTTCAGTCCGGACCAGATGTCCAAACTTGGTCCTGCCTGCCCTGCATCACCGCCAGCGGGTTGCTTAGGATACCTAAGTTTTTTCCTGGCAGCCCCAGTTGCAGGAGAAAATGAAGAAGGAGCCGTTGACGTGTCACGTTCCGCTTCAGCTGACAGTGTGTTCACCAGCAGGTCTTTGCACCTCTGCAGGCTTGTGTCGGCCGGAAAGAGAGACACCACATAGGCTTTAAACCTAGGATCGAGCACGGTGGCCAAAACGTAGTGGTCTGATTTCAACAGATTGACCACCCTGGAATCCTGGCAAAGCGAATGAAGGGCTTCATCCACAAGTCCCACATGCCGAGCGGAATCGCTCCGTCTTAGCTCCTCCTTCACTTTCTCCAGCTGCTTCTGCAAAAGCCTGATGAGGGGAATGACCTGACTCAAGCTGGCAGTGTCTGAACTGACTTCACGTGTGGCAAGTTCAAAGGGCTGGAGAACCTTGCACAACACGGAAATCATTCTCCACTGCGCTTGAGTCAGGTGCATACCCCCTCCTTTGCCTATGTCATAGGTGGATGTATAGGCTTGTATGGCCTTTTGCTGCTCCTCCATCCTCTGAAGCATATAGAGGGTTGAGTTCCACCGCATCACAACCTCTTGCTTCAGGTGATGGCGGGGCAGGTTCAAGAGTGTTTGCTGGCGCTCCAGTCTTCGGCACGCAGTCGCTGAATGGCGAAAGTGGCCAGAAATTTTTCGGGCCACCCAAAGCGTCTCCTGCACGCCCCTGTCGCTTTTCAGAAAATTCTGCACCACCAAGTTTATTGTGTGAGCAAAACATGGGACGTGCTGGAATTTGCCCAGATGTAATGCCCGCACAATATTGGTGGCATTGTCAGATATCACAAATCCCCAGGAGAGTCTAAGTGGGGTAAGCCACTGGGCGATGATTTCCCTCAGTTTCTCTAAGAGGTTGTCGGCGGTGTGCCTCTTACTGAAACCGGTGATACACAGCGTAGCCTGCCTTGTAACGAGCTGGCATTTCTGAGATGCTGCTACTGGTGACGCTGCTGCTGTTGCTGCGTAAGGTGATACATCTACCCAGTGGGCTGTCACAGTCATATAGTCCTTAGTCTGCCCTGTTCCACTTGTCCACATGTCCGTGGTTAAGTGGACATTGTGTACAACGGCATTTTTCAGGACACTGAGGACACTTTTTCTGATGTTTCTGTACAGTCTCGGTATCGCCTGCCTAGTGAAGTGGAATCTAGACGGGATTTGGAACCGGGGACACACTACCTCCATCAATTGTCTAAATCCCACTGCACTAATGGCGGATACCGGACGCACGTCTAACACCAACATAGCAGTCAAGGCCTCAGTTATACGTTTTGCTTCAGGATGACTGCTGTCGTACTTCATCCTCCTTGCTAAGGACTGTTGGAGGGTCAATTGTTTAGTAAAAGTAGTGGTGTTCCTACTTCCTCTCTGGGATGATGAACGACTCCCAGCAGCAGCAACAGCAGCAGCGGCAGCAGTAGGCGTAGCAATGCAGGATCCTCCAGAGGAATCCCGGATAGGAGAGTCAGTCATGCCAGTGACATGGCCTGCAGGACTACTTCCGATCCTGACTAAGGAGGAAATTGACGAGGAGGGAGTTGACGGTGTGGTTTGCAGGCGCTTGGATACAACAGGACAACGGGATTTAGGTGTCCCTGGACTGCTTACGGTCTTAGCCAAAGTTTCTGAACTTGACAGTAACTTTTTATGAACGCGCTGCAGGTGCCGTATAAGGGAGGATGTTCCTAGGTGGTTGACGTCCCTACCCCTACTTATTTCACCTTTACATATGGTACATATGGCAAGACAGTTGTTGTCCGGATTTGGATAGAAATATTGCCAGACCAAAGAGGTGGAATGTTTGGTCTTCTGCCCAGGCATGACCGTGATGGGCTTTTTCATCCCACGGACAACAACTGTCTCCCCCGGAGCCTGATTTAAATAAACCACATCACCATCAGAATCCTCCTCGCCAACTTCCTCCTCAGCGCCAGCTACACCAGTATCCTCATCCTGTTGTACTTCAACAGTGACATCTTCAATTTGCATATCAGCAAGTGGACTGTGGGTGCTCCTTTCAGCACTTGCAGGGGGCGTGCAAATGGTGGAAAGAGCCACCTCTTCCCGTCCAGTGCTGGGAAGGTCAGGCATCGCAACCACCACCACACTTGGACTCTCCTTGGGGATTTGTGATATCTTCTTAGAAAGCACAGTTCTTCGCTGTGCTTTTGCCAGCTTAACTCTTTTGATTTTTTTAGTGGGAGGAGGGCTTCCATCGTCATGTGAAGCTGAACCACTAGTCATGAACATACTAGGGATCGACCTTAGCCGTTCCTTGCCACTCCGTGTCGTAAATGGCATATTGGCAAGTTTACGTTTCTCTTCAGCTGATTTAAATGTCTTTTTCAAGGTCATTTTCCTGAACTTTGCCATTTGGGATTGTATGTGCCCTCTACTATGACATTGGGCATCGGCCTTGGCAGACGACGTTGATGGCATGTTATCGTCTATGTCATGACTAGTGGCAGCAGCTTCAGCACTAGGAGGAAGTGGTTCTTGATCTTTCTCTATTTTATTTTTATCGGAGAAAGTTTGGTCCTCCATTTATGTTATATCGATTTGATATATACGTGCGGCTAAACACAGAAAATAAATTTTTTTTTGGTTTGGACTGGAGTGTACTTTGTGGGTTACAGCACACTTTAACGGTCAAGCCAGCCGGCCCTTTACTTATGACACAGGCGCACGCTTGGCACTACTTTGTTGATGCACGTGCGGCTACTGCGCACACAATTCACAAACACAGAAAATAATTTTTTTTTGGTTTGGACTGGAGTGTACTTTCGGGGGTTACAGCACCCTTTAATGGTCAAGCCAGCCGGCCCTTTACTTATGACACAGGCGCACACTTGGCACTACTTTGTTGATGCACGTGCGGCTACTGCGCACACAATTCACAAACACAGAAAATAATTTTTTTTTTGTTTGGACTGGAGTGTACTTTCGGGGGTTACAGCACCCTTAACGGTCAAGCCAGCCGGCCCTTTACTTATGACACAGGCGCACGCTTGGCACTACTTTGTTGATGCACGTGCGGCTACTGCGCACACAATTCACAAACACAGAAAATAATTTTTTTTTGGTTTGGACTGGAGTGTACTTTCGGGGGTTACAGCACCCTTTAACGGTCAAGCCAGCCGGCCCTTTACTTATGACACAGGCGCACGCTTGGCACTACTTTGTTGATGCACGTGCGGCTACTGCACACACAATTCACAAACACAGAAAATAATTTTTTTTTGGTTTGGACTGGAGTGTACTTTCGGGGGTTACAGCACCCTTTAACGGTCAAGCCAGCCGGCCCTTTACTTATGACACAGGCGCACGCTTGGCACTACTTTGTTGATGCACGTGCGGCTACTGCGCACACAATTCACAAACACAGAAAATATTTTTTTTTTGGTTTGGACTGGAGTGTACTTTCGGGGGTTACAGCACCCTTTAACGGTCAAGCCAGCCGGCCCTTTACTTATGACACAGGCGCACGCTTGGCACTACTTTGTTGATGCACGTGCGGCTACTGCGCACACAATTCACAAACACAGAAAATATATTATTTTTTTAGCACTTGGGGGGAGCACCCCTGATGGACAGAGCACCCCCTGGACAACACTACAGCACTCCTTTAGGACTGGGACACTGCACAGGACTTTGGAGTGGACACAGCCCCTATGGAGAACTGACTGCACAACACAGTCCAGCCAGCCCCTATGGACTTTGAAGTAGTGGACACAGCCCCTATTAACAACAGCAGCACAGCACAACACAGCCAGCCCCTATGGACTTTGAAGTAGTGGACAACAGCAGCACTACACTACACTACACTACACTACACTACACAGCCCTAACTCCCACCCTCCCTCTTCACTGTCCACAGCCGAGTGAGAAAATGGCGCCGACGCGGGTACCTTATATAGGATCCAAAACCCGCGAGACTCGGAAGGCGGGATGATGACGTTTTGCCTCGATTTCAGATCCGAGTCAGGCGGGAAAAGTCGAGCCTGACTCGGATCGGACTCGGATCGGGGGGGCTCGGGGGGGTTCGGATTTCAGAAATCCGAACCCGCTCACCCCTAATATATATATATATATATATATACATACACACATACACAAGCACACATGTATTTTTCTGATGTTCTTAAACTGCAAATTGCAAAATGTGTTTATACAGTGAATTTAATTCTCATACAGGAAGGAGGCTTCCAGCTGTGCTGTCGGAGCCTCCCTGTTTAGTCTGCCTGTGTTTGAGGAAGGCTGACTATGTACCTTTTGTTTACAAAATAGTGCTGTGAGATTTTATTTCTGATGCTGGCCATACACTCTGCAATTATCGGGACGATCCGCCCGATATCGGCGGATCGCCGCGATAATTGCAGCGTGTATGCGGGCGACCGAGGGTTAAATATTGCTCGGTCGGGCATGCTGGATTGTCCAGCATGCCCGTCCGATGCGATATTTACCCGGGAAACTGTCGGCCGCATCAGGCAGTGTATGCCCAGCGCGGCCGACAGACAGACATTTCCTGTGTTCCTTCCTACGGAAGGAACAGGGAAATGTCTCCTCCCCCGGGGGCGGAGCACAGATGTCGGGCTATACACTGTAAGATTTCTCTCATAGTGTATGCCGCGGACATCTGCGGCTGGCTGCCGGCCAGATAAAATGTCTGTCGGTCTGACAGACATTTTATCTGGCAGTGTATGCCCAGCATGAGATGGAGTCTTGGCCCTTTACAAGACAGCATTGCGCAGATTCCAATTGCAAACAGATTCTGTCTTCGCCAATTATCCGGTTTTGACAGTGTCTATCAGTATAGACAATTCCATTTCCATATTGATCTCACATACAGGTGATGCACTAAGTGCTTCGGTTAATATATGTATAGTATGTCATATACCACAGCATATCAGGGATGTTATTCAATGGAAAAGAGGAAATAACAATTCTTTAAATATACTGTATTTTCACTTTTTAGTGCCACGCTATTATGTATACAAATTAATAAAACTTATGTTTTATGTATTGTTTAGTGCACCACTATGGATAATTCCCCCCTTTTTTTCTTCCCCTACTTGATGTGATAGACATGCTAGCGGGCAGCGGCTGGCATGTGAGAACCTCTGGTTTGCAGGTGGTGACATGTGAAGGCCATGTGTAGGGCATGGGGCTTGCTGGAAGGGCGAGGGTTACATTGGAGTGTTGTGTGTAGGGCACAGGGCACACTGGAAAGCTGTGGGTGTGGTGTGGGGCACTCTGAAGACCATGGGGCACACTGGCGTTCTATTCATGGAGCAGATAGAAACAAACTTCAGCTTCCCATCAGAAGCACATTTCCCTTCTAGCCCTAATGGAGCAGCAGCAGCAGCACTGAGGAGAGGTCAGGGGGCGCGGCGTATATCAGCATAGCTAACCTGTGTCACCTAACTCTACAGTGCGGATTCTGTACTACTACAGAGCAAACAAGCATCTGCTCCAGGCCAAGGGTGCAGCCTTTTAGGGCGTACAAGAGATGCAGCCACGTCATTGCTGCACCTTGCCAATTTAATTTAAAAAAAGATTGGACCGCTGACCTGGCTCCAGTTTTCCCGTGGGACCCTCCCCCCTCTTACTAATTTCCTGCGACACCCCTCTCCCTGCTGAGCCAACCTGTCTGCCACCTTGGAAGTCAGCAAATTTGGTACACAGGCTTATTGCAGAGTATGATGTGAATGTGCATTAATAGAGTACATGGGGCTACACTAAGAGGTAATAACTTCAGAAAGAAAACTAAGTTCATGGACTTGCCCTGATTTATCTTTGCTTATTATTACAAGGAGCTCACTATTGCCCCAGAATGACTCTCTTTGGTGTGAGAGAACTAGTGATCCGGGCAGCAGGTACAGTACATGTGCGCAGAGAAATATGGGGCCCAGTACAGAGGAATTAGGCTGTGTTTCTGGCCACAGTGGGCTCCCAGGCAGTCTGGCCCCCTTAGTGTTGTACCCCCCATAACTCTCTGATGGAGCCCCTGCATGTGCATGATGGAGACCCTGTGTCAGATATCTGACCTGCCATGGTTATGCAAATCAGTGATGTCACAGTGGCCAGTGATGTCATAACACAGGACAGCCAGTGAGGCTCACCCTCAGCAGAGACTTGCATTATAGTTACAGAATCCTAGCAAGGTGTATTGTTTTTATTATAAAGCACATTTTCTCTAATTCTACTACTGGAGAAGCATCTGAGAGGCTGTAACTCTAAATGTGAGGCTTCATGGCCTCGTCTAGGTAAGTGACTGTCTGTGTTGTGTTTTTAAAAATAGGGATTTCCTTGTTACAAATGTAATATTTATGATCAGAATTACAATTATGTGGAACACCAATTATAGCTAATTTATATCACTAAGTACATCAATACTGTCACTAATTACACAAACATTGATAGCATCCAAAATTGATTAACTTATAATTGTGCTTCAAATTCTTTGAAACAGAAGCTGAGATACTTTAATGTTTCACTGTTTGTTTGTTTTTGTGGGGATTGTTATTATTATTATTATTATTATTATTATTATTTTTAGTTATTTTTTTATTAGCTTTTTATTAGTTTTTTTTATTGAACCACCATAGAAAATTACAATTACAAAATTTGTTTAAAAAAAATAGAATATCACATCAATCCATTACATAATAGCATATAATAGTATTGTTTTTATTTTTATTTTCATATGAAACCACTTGAATTCTTTTAATAGTACTAAACAAGCGTTCTCATCCTCTGCACCCGGCCTAGACAACCTGTGGCTCCCCAGCTGTTGTGAAACTACAAGTCCCAGCATGCCCTGCCACAGTTTTGCTATTATGGAATTCTAAAACTGTAGCAGGGCATGCTGGGACTTGTAGTTTCACAACAGCTGGAGAGCCGCAGGTTGGCTCTACACAAGCTTCTTTAATGTAGTTGTCTCTAAGATAAGTCTGGAAACACAACCAGCCCTCATCCTCCTCATTATAAACCGTCCAATCCGCTTATAAAGCTAAATTCAAAATGATCCAAGGAAACAATTGTTATGTTTTGTTATTGTCATGTTGGAATATTAGGAACAATTTTATGCTGTATCAAAATTCTGTTCTCAGGGGCCAATGTAATAGTCTTCATTCTAGCACCCTGCACCTGTCACAGCCTGTGCCGTTCCTCTTTTCTGCCTGGGGTGTCGCTCTCTGCTCTGATGCTTCTAGCACACTCAGCTGATGTAACACACTGCCGAGATACACACCAGTGTGTGCTAGAATGAAGACTAATGTAATCTGAGCTGCAGAAGTATATATGCCTTATTACTGCAAACCCATTACCAATATCACTGTAATAATGTAAATAGATAATAACAGTAACATTACTGTATATATTAGCATAAACATGCTCAAGACACATTCAGCTGATTGGACTCTGCTGCCGCCTGTTATGGGGTGTATTTTTAAAGTGAAGGCGCTCATACTGTACTTTGGTCACATTACACCGCCCCCTTACCATAAGGGGAAGTAATCCTAAAATGTGTCTCTGCCAACATGGCTGTAGATACATAAGATATTTGGTGTGCATGCAAAGCTTACAATAGTGCATGGATTGGGGGGAAAAGGCGAGACCATTTCTACATGAGCAGACTGCAGATGGCATGGGGTGACGCTGTGCACTGACTGCAGGCGGCATTGAGGTGATGCTGTGCACTGACTGCAGACGGAATGGGGTGATGCTGTGCACTGACTGCAGATGGCATGGGGTGATGCTGTGCACTGACTGCAGACGGCATTGGGGTGACGCTGTGCGCTGACTGCAGATGGCATGAGGTGATGCTGTGCCTGTCTGCAGGTGGCATGGGGTGATGCTGTGCACTGACTGCAGATGGCATGGGGTGACGCTGTGCACTGACTGCAGACGGCATTGGGGTGACGCTGTGCGCTGACTGCAGATGGCATGAGGTGATGCTGTGCCTGTCTGCAGGTGGCATGGGGTGACGCTGTGCTCTGGCTGCAGGCAGCATTAGGTGATGCTGTGCGCCGACTGCAGACGGCATGGGGTGATGCTGTGCGCCAACTGCAGGCATCATGGGGTGACGCTGTGCGCTGACTGCAGACATCATGGGGTGATGCTGTGCACTAACTGCAGGCGGCATGGGGTGACGCTGTGCACTGACTGCTAATGGCATGGGGTGATGCTGTGCACTGACTGCAGACGGCATGGGGTAATGCTGTGCGCTGACTGCAGACGGCATGGGGTGATGCTGTGTGCTGACTGCAGACGGCATGGGGTGATGCTGTGCGCTGACTGCAGACGGCATGGGGTGATGCTGTGCACTGACTGCAGACGGCATGGGTTGACGCTGTGCACTGACTGCTAATGGCATGGGGTAATGCTGTGCGCTGACTGCAGACAGAATGGGGTAATGCTGTGCGCTGACTGCAGACAGCATGGGTTGATGCTGTGCGCTGACTCCAGACGGCATGGGGTGATGCTGTGCACTGACTGCTAATGGCATGGTGTGATGCTTGTCACTTAGTGACTCCTCTCAGAGGCAGAGTCATTCGGTTGGCATTGGGCTCAGCTGCAGGGCCACGGGCAGGGGAGGTACTTGTTTCCCCTTCATATATAACTGACTGAACTCAATACCGCCGCGTTCCAGCTCACTTTAACCCCTGCTTATCTGGTCCCATAAAACTAGCTACACTGTCCACAAAGGTAATTTTATACAGCAGCAGCACCTTGAGATCCACAGAACATATTATATATGACATATACATAAAGGAGGATTATTATTTGCACTTATAATTTACAGTTTTGTTTTTGCATCTCTATCTTTAGTAAGAGAAAGCGGAAGACAAATAGAGATTCGGCATCAAGCTCATCGCTAGAAGCCGATCCAGGTAAGACAGGAGCCAGAAGTCTTTATTAACCTTCAGTAATATATCTGTAATTTTGACATAGAGTAAAGCTGGGTACACACCTGGTCGAGCATCGCTCTCTCTACCCTCTGTCTCACAACTACATTCCCTCACCTATCTTGCATGTACTTGTTCTGGTTTAATGTGTGATTTGTGTTTTGTATGAAGAACACACCATACATAACGTCTTGCCTTGCTTCCACAGCATGCATTTTCTGTGGTCGTGCAGAAAATGACGTGCCCAAGTATGGAGAGCTGCTGCATAGCGCCAAGGAGAAGCTGACCGTCCACCACTACTGCCTGGTAAGTATGGAAAGTAATGATGGATGAGCATCAGTTATAGCAGCTGAAAGCAGCCTGTTACACAGTAAGGTGCACATTTATCACAATCTGCAATATTTATGCAAATGTGATAATCATTTTATCCTATGGGCCTGATTCAGCTTGGAACGCAAGTCTGTGGACCAGGGCCGGATTTACCATTATTCAACATAGGCACCCGCCTAGGGCCCGTCGGGTTTCAAGGGGCCCGTTACCGGGCCCCCCTACCCCTCAAAATCCTGCCCTGGAGTGAACCTGTTCAGCTGTGCTGTGCCTGTGATCGAAGTTGAACTGCTGCTGCTGCTGGCATACAAAGCAGCATCAGCATCATGGTCCAGGGCCCTGCCCCTAGCCAGCCCATTTTAACCAATCCCGAAGCAGTCTACACTGCTGTAGCCAGCCCTCCCCCACAGTGTAGCAAGCAGCCCCCCCACCCCCGCAGCATAGCGAGCAGCCTTCCGCGCCCCCCCTCCGCAAAATAGGAATCAGCTTTCCCCCCTCCGCACTGCAACCTTCAGTCTCCCCCGCAGTATTGCAAACAGCCTTCTGTCCCCCCTCCTCAGTGTAGGAAGCAGCCTTCCCCGCCCCCCCCCCCGCAATATGGCAGGCAGCCTTCTGCCGCACCCCCCCCTCAGCAGTATAGCGGGCTGCCTAAGCCGTGCCTCCCCTCCGCACTATAGCGGGCAGCCTAAGCCGCGCCTCCCCCTCCGCAGTATAGCGGGCAGCCTGAGCCGCGCCTCCCCCTCCGCAGTATAGCGGGCAGCCTTCTGCTGCACCCCCCCCCGCAGCATAGCAGGCAGCCTACCCCCCCTCCTCCGCAGTATGAAATGCAGCCTTCCGCCGCTCCCCCCTGCAGTGTAGCAGACAGTCTTCCTCCGGCATCGATCACCTTCCCCCTTCACCTCTTCTTGAGTTGGGTAAGTTTAACTTAAACATTTTTTGTATGGTATTAAATAGCCCAGCTTTCTTTACCTGTGTGTGTGTATATATATACTGTAAATACTGTATGTATGTATGTATGTATATATATATATATATATATATATATATACACACACTGTATGTGTGTATATATACTGTAAATATTGTATGTATGTATATATATATATATATACACTGAGTCTACCTCTGTTCTTTCCCCTTTTCCTTCTCTAACCATGTTTTTCCCCTTTTCCTTCTCCCTATGTTTGTCCTCCATATACTCCTGTCTACCTCTGTTTGACCCCCATTCCTCCTGTCTTCCACTTTGTCCTCCATATCCCATTCTACATTGCAGGCTTGCAAAAGAAGGGCCTTGGCCGTTCACTTAAAAATTGTGTGTGTGTGTGTGCATGTGTGTGTGCAAGTGGCATTAATCTGTGTCATATTTGATGTTTTTGCCTTGCTTTTGTGTGTATTTGATTACAGTAATAAAAACTGCATATATTACAGTAGTGTCACTGAAGCAAGTTAAACATATATATAAAGATGTGTGTATATAATTTAATGTGTGTATTTTGCTCCAGCGACACCTACTGTGATATATGCACAGGATTGTTTGAGGGTGGGGGGCCCCAAGCCGGTAACTTGCCTAGGGCCCCATGAGGTCTAAATCCGGCTCTGCTGCAGATGCACACGCACCCTGCCGATGTTTGCGTTCTGCGCATGTGTATGCATCACAGTGTACGAACCGGCCGCTGCGATCGAGAGGGGCAGTGGTCAAAGTAACGCAGGCGTGCCAGTGCATTTGAATGCCATTACAGCGGCATGCATAATTAAGCCCCTGCGATGGCACACGCAGCCTGAGCTCTAGGTACTGACAGGAAGTTTAGCAATTTCTGAGTCAGGTCAGCTCTACCACAACTGTGCGTCTGGGTCCGATGTTACCAATGCTTTCGCAGACTACCAAAGGCAGGGCTGCCATCAGAAATGGTGGGGCCCGGTACTAACAAATTAAGCAGGGCCCCACTCACCCCGGGGTATGGGGCAGAAGTGGGTGGAGCTGTGGATGTGGGTGGAGCTACTTTGGGGGGTGAGAGACAGGGACGGCTGGACCTATTGGGGGCACAGATTAATCATTCGTAACTGATGTTATATTACTTGCTGTGCTGACATTTTCATTTGCATGTTTTTAATTTAATATTTCTAAGCACAAGATGTTTTGCGTGTGTGTATATATATATATATATATATAAAACATACATACACAAACAAAAGCCTCTGGTGCTTAGCTATGTTAAATTAAAAGCATGCAAATGTAAGTGTCAGCACAGCAAGTAATATGGCAGCACTTACCCACATGTATGTGTATGATTATTTATATATATATACACTGTATATATACTATGTATATAAATATATATATATATATATATATATATATATATATATACACACACTGTATATATACTGTATATATACTATATATATATATTCACACTGTATATATACTATATATATACATATATAAATATATGCACACTGTATATATATATATATATATATACTGTATATAATACATAAATTAGGCACTCCCACCCTACAACAGAGCCCAAACTTACCTGGACACTTGGCCATCTCCGTGACTCTGGGAGCTCCCACAGCGCAGAGTGATGCGATGTACCGCGTGTCACTGGTGGAATGCACTGGCAGCTGCCAGAGAAGAGTCTCGGTGGCATTTAATACATGGAGCCGTTTGCAAGCCAATCACAGCTCATGGAATGGCAGCCAGCCAATCAGCAGCGGCCGCTACCCGGGCCCCCTCTCTCTCAGGGCCCGGGACTGGAGTCCCCACAGTACCCCCCTGATGGCAGCCCTGACCAAAGGTATTATGGAAGTGGGCAGCTTACTGAAGTGGTGGGTGTGTGAGTATACTGCTGCGATCGCAATGCATTCATAGCATATTTTCGCAGCGGCCGTGTGCGTGCGATTACAGACTTGCGATCTGTCCTGAATCAGGCCCTATATTCACAAGGTGATAATGTAAATGTTTACTCAAATGTCTCAATCTCCTCTACACGGGAGGCCAATGCCGATAAGAGCCCAGTCACGGTAAGCCTTTCAAGCAGAGAGATGGCTTGTGAGTGTTTTGGGCAGGGATGTAAAGAGATGGGCCCCGGGAGAGGGGTGTGTCCTAATTGTGGGAGGCATGGCTATGCCCCCTTAGGTTAAAAATACCCCTTTTTGTGAGCCCCTCAGCCTAGCATAAAGCCATGAGGTTGGGGGGGCGCGATAAGTGTGATAGCTCCCCCCCACATAAAGGCAACAAATTATTCTACCAAATGAAACCATACATTTTCTGTTAATTAAAATGGTGGAAAAATTTAAAAAAACATATTTTGTTTCATTTTTAACTTTAGGCATTAAATATTATTGGAGCCCTCCCCTAAGGATATGTAGTTATCTGCACAGTTTCATTAACATGCTAAGTGCATAAAACATGATAAAACTATATTGGAGCATATGTTAGAGATACAAGTCTTCCTAATTGTTATAGATAATGCAGCAGTGGTGACAGCCATAAGTACATCTCCTATCCAGTTACTATCCAGCGGTGTGCTGCAGAGGGGCAGTGACAGGCAAGGCTTCTATGGCTTCCTGTACCCAGATGTGCGGAAGGCAGCCAGCCGGGCGGCAGAGCAGGTGAGGAGCCGATCATGCTGATACTTTCTCATGTCATGTGAAGTCACCGGAGAACTAAATGACACATATTGGGCCTAATTGGGAGTTTATTCTATTCCCTGATAATCCACAAAGAATAAAATAAACAGCTTTGTGATGCCGCAGTGAGAACGGCTCCGCCTGGAGCCGCGGTGCAGAATGACTGTGTACTGACGTGACCAGAAAGGTCAAAAGCCACTCAGCCAATCAGAAGTGTTTTCCCAAGGTGGCCAACAGATTCTGGGGAGTCGTATTTATATAAAATGTTTTGGTGTATGGACCTAACTCAGAGGTGAATGCATTGCAGGTGTTGGCGCAGTTGGCCACTGTGCTTTTTTTACTGTTCATGTGTCCTGATGGTTTACCGACTGTGGTTGTAGTGAGTATTTGGATGCAGAGCAGACAATGGGTGCTTGTGGAAAGAAACAGAGTGATGCCGCCTGTCAGCGGTAATGCAGATCTTTTTGCTTCCTCGAGCCAGTGTGCTGCTAAATGCACATGTGTGATCCAGCTTGCCGGTTCCTGCATGCACAGAGGACTGGAAGCTCAGACATATGCACTTGCACTTCACTAAAATAAAAAAAAGAAAGAAAAAAAGATAGACGTGCCATAGGTCTCTCTGTTGGACGGCCGATCAGCAGCAGCAGCTATGATTGGAAGCCTTAGAGGAGCTATTTTCTATCTCTCCAACTAAGGTGGTTAGCAGAGGACCTGGTTATACTTGAGTGTTATATACAGTGACTGTTCTATTATTAGGAAGTAAAGGAGTCTAGAACAAAGGTTATTTATAGTGGGGGACCTATTTACACTCATTGTTCGTGTTTTGTCAGTATTGTCATTTGTTAATCATGTTTTGCAGCCCTGCACAGTGTGCAAGAGGATGGGCGCCTCCATACGCTGCAGCGGGAAGGGCTGCACTGAGACAGTGCACTTCCCCTGTGGCCAGGAAAAGGAATTTATATTCCAGTACTTCAGGGAGTTTCCGTAAGTAATCCATATATAGAACCCGATTCAGACCCGCTTGCTAGATGCGTTCGCACGCAGCTGGCGTATGCAAAACCGGCAAGGCAGGCGATCGTACGGCAAGGCATTAGCACACCCACTATATCTTGGCGCGCGATCGCGCTGTGTATGTATGTTCCGTTACAGTGGGGTTTTTTGTTTGAACTTCTCACTATTTATTCTGTAATATTTGTTTCCCTGCAGATCATTTTGCCCAAGGCATCGGCCAGTTCAGAAGGCTGCGGCACAGGACGGAGTAAGTGCATGTACCATCTGCCTGGAGGAGCTGACCCCTGCCCCTGCATATGATGTGATTAAGAGCCCCTGCTGCAAAAACACTTGGTTCCACAGGACTTGTCTGCAGGTGAGCTATGGCTTTACTATTTACTCCTCACTATCGGAGTCACCGGGAGGAGGCCAACCAGGAGAGAGCCGAGGAATGACGGCCAATGGAGTGGAGGGTTTGAAGCTGATTCCGGTGTCTGCTCTCTGTATATGAAGGATTATGGCGAATGCGGCCTTACAGTAGGCTGGTCGGCTTGTCCTCGCTCGTCAGCTCTTGTGCAGGACGTTTGCTTTATGACTGTACATATATATATATTTGGTATTTCATCTGAACTTCTTACATTACAGATGCAGGCATTAAACGCAGGGAAGTATTTCTTGAAGTGCCCCATATGCCAGAACATGGAGAGTTTCCAGCAGGAGATGCTGCAAATGGGGATTTACATTCCCCACAGGTATATATAACAATTGTCTTTATCTAGAACATAGAATCCAGCTCCATCACAGAGGCATTTTAAGACTGGAGGGGGCCCATGTGAGGATTTCTGAGAGCCCCCTCCCCCTGAAAAAAAAATGACACTGGCGCATGCACAGAACATCACCAACAATCTGGAATTTACCCATAATCCCCTGTGCATATGCAGTAATCTGGTGTTATATCGTACATATGATTCAGCTGCCATGTTTCTGGGGATCACTTCTGGAACATGGTGCTGGCAGCATTTTTTGAAAGCTATCAACGGAATAATGATGTGAACGGCATCAGTGGCGGTGTGCACCCCCCCCACACCAATTACAGAGACGAAACTGGTGCCGACATTAACTGTGCATTTGTGTAGCTTAAACAAGGAAACGAAAGCTCGCATCCCATTATTTTACCTTGTGTTTCGTACTTATGAAATGCTATAAGCAAAATGTGTCCTATTATAATTTACAGAGATTTATCAGTTCTTTAGTAAGCAAATTGCCAAATCCAGCCATAAGACTATGGGCACTTGGCTATGGGTCTATGGCCCTGATTCAGAGCCGGACACTCTGACAAAGCGCTCGCTCTGAATCAGGGCCGTCCTTCTGAATTTTTAGAGCGGCCTCCCGGCCGCTCGTATAGCTGTGGGTGACCACCTACAGCTATAGCGAGCGGCCAGGAAGATGGTCGCGATGCTCAAGACCATCGCGACCATCGGCCTTGCGACGTGACCCTTGTGGTAGGGTCTCGTTGCCGCAAGGCCTGGAGTGCTTTTAGCTCTATCAGAGCCGAAAGAACTCCCACTGACATCACTTGTGATGTCAGTGGGGCCGGCCCCAGATGGTAGGCGTTCCCATGGGAATGCCTCTGTCTGGCCAGTCACGCCCCCGGCACACCCACCAAATGGGGCGTGCTGTCACTCACCATCAACAGCACGCCCCCTTTGTAGCGAGACCCATAGTGACGGCTTGCCGGACTGGACTGCTGGACTAGATGAAACAGACAGAAGAAAGCGTTGTAATGTCACATTGATTAATTACATCAGCGATATTACCTCACATTAACCTTTCAGAGATGCATCCTGGGAACTGGAGAACAACGCCTTTGGAGAACTACTGCAGGTCCACCAACAGTGCGACGCGGATCCCTGCCGCTGCGACCATGGAAGAACTCACAGCGAGAGCGGCAGGTAAAACTTTTCGCATTTTATTTCTTAAAGGCTGCCAGTGTGCTATGGCCCAGCAGCAGCCCCTGGGAAGATTCCCCAGCTCATTCCGCATGATTAATGCGGCCTAGACTCTGATAAATAGGACCCTACGTTTATTAGCTAAGGATCTGCTGGGTGTATGCGTAATATATGTGACGATGTATTTAATAAGAGGTTGATATCTTTCACATTTACTGTGTGCTTACTAAGAGGCCGACACCAAGAACCTGGATACTATAATCGTGTTCTGTTATTATATATGTTATGGGATGGGTACAGGATGCACCGGGATACTGAACGTATCCCATATCTTATATGTGTTGTGAATCTAATATGTATTCAATAAATTGTAATATTGGAATCTTTATCAGAGAGTTCCCGGTACCTTAGGTTTTCTTGACAGCGCTGCCCACTTTGTTATTGGTTTCACCCCACACTTACCTGCTCCTCCGTCTCTTTCTTCTTCCTCTGCCCTATAATTCTGTTCTTCTCTTTATCGTGCTTCACTGTGCTGGTTGGGCGGCTCGGAGGCTTCTCTTCCCGGCTGCTCTTCTATTTGGCACCAGAGACACATTATGATAGCCAATGCCCACAATATAAAAGAATGAGGGGAGCAGGGGGGCGTTTTATCCATTGTGCCGGGTGGCGTATGAACCATTGTGCCGGGTGGCGCATCAACCATTGTGTGGGTGACGTATCAGCTGTTACAGTGTCAAAGCCACTGGCACTGTAACATAGCATTTCGCATACAGATACACCCGCTGTCACACACAGAATATAGGCATGCCACATATCTTTTTAATCAGCAGAAGTTGCTTGTGCGTCCTACTCCTATCACCGTTTGATTAAGATGCATTTGAAGGTAAAAAAATTGCTGAAATGTATACATTCTTATAAGCTGCCAAATTGTTTCATCCTCTCTAGAATACAATAAAACATTTAGTATCTTAGGGGCTATTTCTTCCTGTAGCGAAATACTCCATCGCTGAGATTTATAGCTCCAGCTGTAGATTTATCCTCTGTGTCTCCTCTTTCAGTGAATGGTGTATAATTCGGTGTCACTGCTGTGGGTCAGCAGGAACCCACCTCACCTGCTCAGCCCTGAGATCTGCTGAGAGCACATGGACCTGTGCAGAGTGTACCTCCATTCTGGAGAAGCCGGAGGATGTTGTTGGTAAGTACTTTCCCCTGTCATTTGTCACCTATTACTAGGTAGTACAGTATCTAACATCATAACTTATATTTCACTTACGTGGTAGAATGAGGCATTAGTGAAAACTATCATTAAGTTACCAATCTTGGGTTATTGTCACTGTAGTGTAATCGATGTGTGGCCCTTTTCATGTTACAGTAGCCTTAGCCAACCTGCGACTTGTAGGACACAGAGTATGTCCATCCACATAAACATATCGCTAACAATGTTGGATCTCTTTCTGATTGCAGAGTCATTGGCAGAGGCATCTGTGGTAATACCATCAACGAGCAGAGCAAATCCTCCGCCTGCAGTAACACCAGGAGAGACCTGCGCCCGGACAAGGGGGCATCCTTCATTAACACCAGGAGAGACCTGCGCCCGGGTGAGGGGGCATCTTTCAGTAACACCAAGAGAGACTTGCGCCCGGGTGAGGGGTTACAAAATAATAACATCCAGGAGGACCAGAAAATCACCATTGTAGGGTGCTAAACCCAGAACCTGGGGGCCCAGGTGGAGACAAGATGCCTCATGATCTGCTCCCTACCTGTCGTACACATCCTGCAGGAACAGAGAACTGTGTGGATCCGTGCAGTGTCTCTCACTCTCGTCCCCATATTCACATCAGTGGAATTAGAGCAATTAAATATCTTTTGCTTTCCAAACCAAGTAAAGAGAAAATTCTTCTTTTATATCATATTTTAGCAGGGGATTACAAATCAGTAATATTGATATTAAGCATGCCTAAGGCTTCAATCCAAAGGCTCCATTCACATGGCTTCACTGCATAACGGTGTGTTTTGTTCTGATCGAAGTGAATGGTTATACCATATAACCAACTGAGTGAGTACAAATTAACACACTTTATTTATAAGTAACAAACATACAAAGTATACAGTATACTTTTGTCTATGTGTTCAGATGACACCGGTGATTCATTATCTTCAACATAAGATGTAGTTCATGTTAATCTGGGGAACCCTCATTTCACAATGCCCAGGTCTTTCAATTTACATTGCAGACACTCTACTGCAGTCTCAGGTCCATGCACGAGCCAAAGAGCCTTTGTCTAGGTCTTGATTTATATACCATAGTCTGGGTGTTTGGCTTTCCAGATATTAAGCCCATATTAGTTACATACTGGGTATCGTGTACTGATTGGTACAACATAGCATGGACCATTCTTATCTCTTGCACATGCTCAGTAAGCACTAAGATATACTCAGGACAAAGAAATACAGTTATGGCGTGTCCTAGAATGTCTGGAGTTACACTATCTCAAAGCCCCTCTTTGTCTAAAGAATATGGACATCACTTTCAGTAACCCATAATGCTTAGCATCTCTACACATCTTACAATGGTTATTCTATTGCAATGTGGCTAACGTTCTACTACTAACACCATATAAGGTCTTAAGGGCTTATTATACATTTCTGCTAATGACAGGTACAAGTATAGGCCCCCAATATATGTCTTGTCTGACCCCAAAGGTGAATCTGACCAGTCTAGGCATAGACTAGAACTACATGAATACAAACTCTTTTCAAACCTCAATGGGGCCTAGCACAGTTGTGTATTACAACTTATATACCTATGTAGAAATTAATTATTTAACCCACTGGTTACACTTCAGTCCTGCTATTTATCCTGTACTTTTGTGCCTATCAATTACATATTCAAATGAGTTCTAATTAAAGACTGTTGCTTTTAATCAGACATTATAAATTTAAGTGGTTGGCACGGTTCCTGGCATCCTCCCATCAGTTATGGGTTGGTTGATGGATCCCTGCAGTGTTCTGGAAATCAATTCATCAGTGAACGTTATTAAAGGGGGATGGTGTTAATCTGTGCTGCTGCCACCTTTATGTGGACTTTCTCCAAGTTGTCTGAGAGCGTAATCACTGGTGACAGATGGACCTTAATATCTCTAGCCCGCGATCTTCATATAGCAAGGTGGACAGTATATTTTAGCACAGTCCTCTATGATCCGCCATCTCAGGAAGCATCTGTGAGCCTATAGATTACACTCGGCACAAAATAAGAAACAACATGTTATATAACGCGACCTCTTGGCATGCTGACATCTTCGATAAGTTAGACACATATATAATCCTATAATCATGCATTTTCTATATGCAAGCTTTTATTAATTTTACACTTGTTACTTATTATTTCTAGTTCAGATATATTTATAATATATATAATTATTGCTAATCAATATGTTATCACTCATAAACATTCCAAGGTTAATAGCTCAATTAACTTCACACTAATATCTTTATTCTTAATATAAGGGAAGATTATAGTCCTTCTGTAACAGTGAAAAACTCTGCTATTTTCATTGGAGTATGACAGGGAGAGACATGCGGTGAGGTATTGATAGGTTATCCTCCCCTCTGACAATCAGAAACTGCCTGAAGCATAGGGGGGGGGCTGTGCTGCAGGCAATAATACTGCACTGAAAAAAAACAGGGTCATGCCCTTCTCAGTGAGAGATGTGATAGCTCTGATGGACAACTCTGATGATCAGGCGACCTATCCAGAGGGTTCTGACAGCGCACTACCACTGCCATAATGCTCCTGTGTCATTTATACCCAGCATCTACTTCACCTACCACTTACTAATGAGAGTTGAGCTGCTATTTTCATTGGAGTATGACAGGGAGAGGTGAGAGGTGAGGCAGCAACAAGGTCAGCCTCCCCTCTGACTATCAAAAACTGCCTGGAGCACAGGGCAGGCCGTACCACAGGCAAAAATACTGCACTGAAAAAGGTGGGTGGCAGCTCAGTTCTGCAGTAAACCGTTGGTGAGTCAGCAGAATTTGTAGAATCAAATGGAGACAGAACAAGCACCTGATAGTGTAGCAGAAAAGCTAATTTCACATCAGAATGGGCATAATTCCAAATGATATTGTATTGGTAATAACATGTATATTTCCCTCTTGTAGTATGTAACAATCCTTTGTAGAGTGTTATTCTAGAGTCTGTGTACTCTAATCAGCATGAGGTCTGGTGTGTGGAAAGGTGACAAAACCCCTCTTGACTAGTCCCCTTTGAAGCTGGGCAAGCGAGGATGTAAGAAGATCTGTCTTCCTAAAACAGTCATTAAGAGCCCTGTGTTCTGTTTGGGGACAGTGATCAAAAGAATGGATGGACCAAGGAGACATTCGGTCTCCAGGGGTGTGAATCTCCTCACCTAGTCACTGGGCATGTTTATTGACCCAGGCCTGTTCCTCAAACTTCAAATATAGCTGAGTGTGTAATTAAAAAACCCCTGCTCAGGTGGCCAGGAAACCCTGAGCTTCAGCCAGCTAAACAATCCACTCTGAGCTGAAAAGGGTAAAATCATCCCCACGGAGGGGGTGAGGTGGGTGCCTGGAAAAAGCAGGCCTAAATATGTCAGTCAACCCTGACCCATTGGTTCATCCTGCATGAGGCTATCGAAGGATACAGATGATCCTGAGTTAGTCACTGGGAAGGCCTCGTCCCAGAACCATTTAAACCGCCGTGACCCGAATGGTTTGTTTCCCCATTTATTATTTTATTTTCTGGAAAGTGTGAGTAACTGTGATTTTTTTTAACATTATTATATTCTTTGTAAACTTTTGTACATAAGCTTTGAAGACATTCTTCAATTAAACATTAATTCTAGTTCTGGATCTTTGTTTTTATGACCCAAGTCTTCATATGACTCATGTTACCTATTTTTCTAAGTATTGATAAATGTGTGTGCAGGTAAGAGCATAAACTTACTTTATGCTTTAACATTATGTTCTGCTGGTGGCAGTTACCAGGTTTAGTTAACCACACATGCTGAGGGTAACCTGTAAAAGTCACGGGCGGCGATTCTCAGATTGGTGTATCTGGAGGGTTGGCCTTCAGGATCGTGACAGATAGTGTAATATTATGGTTGAAAATAATTTGATAATATGCATACCAAATGTACACTTGTTCAAAAGTGTAACTGCAGGGGTTTAAATTTGCAGGTTCGGTACTCCTCCCAGAAGAGAATACTTCACTTATGAGAAGCCTCATGTATCAATAAAAGATATCTCCATAGCATATATGTACATTTCAAAAGTGAGAACAATACATACAGCATACAAGCTATATCATACAGAATAAAATAGCTTATCTGTGAATGAAGATGTGAGGGCATGGATGCCATCCAATAGGATATCTCTTTTTGAGAAGCAAAAGTTCAGAAGATGAGGCAAACAAGGGGGTAGATCCTAAAAACAAAGATATATTCAGCTTGTCATCCCACTACTTATCACAATCTGAAGTATCAATACTCAGTAAAGGATTGATGTTTGCCCTCACACAGAAACACAATACATTTAAAATGTTTATCGATTTGAACACACTTGCCGGGAAATTAACACTTACAAGGCATTTTGCAAAGACGGAAACGGCCATAATAACTAATTATAACAACTTCTCTAAATGAGGATACTCAGGCACTGGCCTCGTCACTCCGAGAAAACAGGGCTGATGCCCTAACGTGCGAACCATGGCAATCGTGCAGCAGCTTAGGGGGCACTTGCTCTGCACATGCATAGTTTGTAGCATGGACGTGTGAAGATCTCACTCTATGGGAGTTGTACATAAACCCAATGAATTGGGTCCATATTACAAGTCTGGCAAAAATCTTTAATTTTTCTAGCAGTTTCTTTTGTTTACATAAAAAAAGACATTTATAGGATGTTTGTCTCCAGCTGTTCAGTTCTACATCACATTGTTCAGTATGGTAATAAATATAAATCATTAAAGTAAGATAATCTTGCTCTACTCAGTTCTTCCAAAAAAAAACCATACATCCTTGCTCTACTTATTTCTTAAAAAAGAGCACTGTAATATGTTCTGTCCTGGCCTTGCTATCGATCTCCCAGATAACAAGGTCTGTGATAGATGTATTAGCATGCTTCCTGTTGGACATTTGCACAGTGGTCTGTGTTTACCTACTAAAGCATGGCAGTAATATAAAAATGTATAGAATACATGGTCTGATTAGTATGATTCCACGCTCACCTCCAGTGAGATCTGATTAGTATGGTTTCACACTCACCTCCAGTGAGGTCTGATTAGAATGGTTCCACGCTCACCTCCAGTGAGGTCTGATTAGTATGGTTCCACGCTCACCTCCTGTGAGGTCTGATTAGTATGGTTCCACGCTCACCTCCAGTGAGGTCTGATTAGTATGGTTTCACGCTCACCTCCAGTGAGGTCTGATTAGTATGGATCCACGCTCACCTCCAGTGAGGTCTGATTAGTATGATTCCACGCTCACCTCCAGTAAGGTCTGATTAGTATGGTTCCAGGCTCACCTCCTGTGAGGTCTGATTAGTATGGATCCACGCTCACCTCCAGTGAGGGTCTGATTAGTATGATTCCACGCTCAACTCCAGTAAGGTCTGATTAATATGGTTCCACGCTCATCTCCAGTGAGGTCTGATTAGAATGGTTCCATGCTCACCACCAGTGAGGTCTGATTAGAATGGTTCCACGCTCACCACCAGTGAGGTCTGATTAGTAGATACAGAACAGTTTCTACTTCTGAACTTTGAAATCTGATCTAGAAACATTCCTATGTCCACTAAGTGGTTCGTACTTGTGTTCCAGTGACTGCAATGAGGGGGTAATTAAATAACCAGCCCAGAGCCTGTGCAGCATACAGGGGCCCCTAGAGCTGCTGGGATCTATTGCAGTTTGTAAAAGTAATTTATTTGCTCATGATAGCACATGCTGTTATATAATGGGTGGTGACTGGATTACCGTGTTACGCTATAACAAAGGGGTTCCCAACCACGGTCCTCAAGGCACACTAACCATCCAGGTTTTAAGGATAGCCATACTTGAGCACAAGCTACTTAATTAGTACCTTATTTTGATTAAACCATCTGTGCTTTAGCATGGATATCACCAAAACCAGGACTGTTAGTGTTCCTTGAGGACCGAGGTTGGGAATCACTGCTATATCATACAGATGACCATGTATACAGGTGCACTTTCAAATTAATTTGCAAATATGAAAAGTCTGTCTTTAATTCATAGTTAAATGGACTGTCTCAATTTAATTATTTCTTTACATTGAGTGCTACATATGTTTGCATGGATACTATAATATTTTAGTATTTGATTGACAAAAATAAAAAAAGTGATTCCCCTATTTACGTAGTACATTATATAGCTTTCCCAGTTATGTTACAGAATATAGTGTCCTTACTATATACATTACATCCTCCCCTCAGCTACAATCAGATGCTGCATCCCATCCCCTAATTAGGCACCTCTCAGCTTTCCCTGTCTAAAGCTGAATTGGAACCTGGCACCAGGAATATCCCCAATTCAAGATTAATGTCTCTAGAGCACAGATAATAAAATTGGTTCCTCACCTCGTTCCAGCAGCTTCTCAGTGAGAGGAACCTCATAGGCCTGGCACAGTCCCAGGATCTTGTAATACTGCTGCAGCCCCTGTCTCCAGAACTGTTCCACCAGCTCTGCTGTCTCCCCTCCCAGTGTAGAAGGCAGGGAATGGGCATCCATGACAGCATTGCCAGTGTGCACCAAACGGCACTGCTCTAACTAGTCCAAAAGCCGAGTGTTACTCTGGGGGGGATGGAAGCCAGTGTGAATACCGAATGCTTATACCGTGCTGTCACCAGGTTCCCTAAGCCTGACGCTAAGGGCCTGATCCTGAATCATGCACAGGTTCGTAGGCGGCCGCATCTAGTGATTTTTTGCAGACCGCGCATGCATTGTGGGTTGCACATGCATCTATGCGAATATACGCACTATTCATAGTGGTATGCCATTTTGAGTATGGAAACTAAATGGACGGCAACAATATGGATGCACATTTTGGGTTTGCTGCGTTGCGTTCTATTATGAGTTGTGTGAATGCACAGTAGATGCCAATTTCAGATGCATCTCCTGCACCCAGTAGAGGGTAAGGGCAAGTGCCGCTGACAGTGATGACTGCTACTCCTGTACAAAGTATAACTCTCTGGCAAAGGATGCTGAAACTTGTAGTTCAGTAATAGCGGGAGTGGTGGCCATGCCTTCGTCTCTCCATCTTTGGTGTCCTCACCTTTACTCTGCACTTCCTCTCTCTGTAGTTCTTCCCAATGTCCTCATAGCTGAGGGGTCTTCTTTCCTCCAAACTGACCGGGGGCACCTGCAGAAACTGTGACTCGCTCTCCCCGCTTTGCACACTGTGAACTGGCCAAGATTCTGTTCTTACGCTTCCTAGGTCATCCAGCATCCCAGAGAGGGTCACCACAGGCTGAGAATCGCCTCCCTCAGTGTTGTGGTCGCTGGGAGGCTGGAAATACCTCACTGCGGCTGCAAGGACAGAGGAAACTTATGTTTAACATGATCATGGCCAACGGAGACACAAAACACGCAGCATCGCAGCTCACGTTACACCCAAACAAAAACAGTACTTATGCTTTTCTGTAGTGAAGGAGCAATCTGTTCTCTGTACCCACAAAGGATGATGTTACCACCAAGCATAATGGTCCATGCCATGGACAGTGTAAGTATGGTCACCCCGTGTCTTCTGCCATCTTATCACTATCCACTCATTTCATTGAAAATTTCCCATTAACACCACCTAAAAACTAACAGCCGTGATGTATAGATGTATGACGTAGCTACCACACTTATCATGCTCTCAGCTTTGTCTCTCATTCATTAGATAGAAAACCAATATTTGGTCAGTAATAAGACCATGGGCAACTATTCTGCAAAGGAAGGATCCCCAAGGTGAGGGTGTGTAGGAGATGACCATGTTAGTCTACCTGGGCTGACGGTTACACCATTCTTACAGTCTTCCATGTTCTTTCTCCAGGAATAATGTCCCACTGACAGCTCCTTGTAGTTGATTTGATTTGGCTGCTTATTGCTGAGTGAGATCACCAGGTCATCAAACTGCAAGTCACTGATGGGACTATTAGCCTAGGAAAGAGCAGGGCTTGCGTTACAGCCCAGCAGTCAGTTCAATAAACATCTCAACTATCCAAGGTTGAATGCAGGAACTGAGGAGCCTATTACATGAGGGCCAGCACCACTGGATACACTTTTTCTATAAGATAGCTATATTAGAAAGATTTTTTAAGTATAGTATGTATTTATCTACAAGTAATAAATAAGAGAAAATAAGAACTTAGGAGAGAGTTATCCTTTGACCAAACAACCCAACCACCATTCTTAAATCTTCACCTCTTTTCTCACAGTCTTCAGGTCATGGCTGGAGATTTGCTTCCTCTTGCTCTTGTCTGTCTGGTTATAGAGTCCACCAGGCACAGCCGGTGCTGATTCAGGTAACCTTCCAGGATAGCCAGGGCTTCTGGTTTAAACTGCTGGATGGTGGGTGTGATCACACGGGACTGCGAGCTCCTCATCATGCGGAAACCGCCTGCCTCAGTTTTATATGGCTGGAAGCAGAATACTATAGTTATCTGGTAACAGGGATCATCTAGTTGAGGTATATCAAATATCACAAGTATCTGGGAATAGTGAAAAGATGTTTCAAACCAGAGCAGATGCATTTTTAGTCCAGCCAACGCAAGTTCCCTGAAAACCCTTCATTATTTAAGCAGAGATTTAGTCAGCAAACTGAAATGCTGCCTCTACTAGGGGTGTGTGTCAGTATGAGGGGGTGCCAAATATAATTTCTGGAGGGAATGCTGATTCTTGTATTGTCATACTGGAGGATCCTGGGGTGCCACCAGGTGAGTTAGCATTTAATATATGACCCAAAGTCAACGGCGGAACTACTGGCGGTGCAGCCGGTGCCTTGCACCGGGGCCCGCAGTGGTGCAGGGTCCCATAGCCGCCAGCACCCGCCTCCAGTATCTCCTGGCAGGGTCACCATCAGACACTAGTCCCGGGCCCTGACAGAGGGGTGCCCGGCAGCAGATCAAGGACCGGCAACCAGACAGAGACAGCAGGCTGATTTTCAGATTTAATGCCGGTCGCGGGCCAAACACAGCTCGAGGACCGGCGGCCACTCCTGATTGGCTGCCGGTCCGCAAACTATGATTGGCTCACGGCTGCAAGCTGTCAGAGGGAGGCGAAGCCTAGTGACTGGGAGGCCTGGATCAAAAAAGTTTACTTTGATGCTGGTGCGCAACGTCACGCTGCTGGTTGCAGGGAGGACTGGAGCCAGGACCAAGCTGCCGAGGAAGAGGAACAGCACAGGAGACAGCAGGTAAGTGTTGGCTGGGGGGGAGCCATGGTATGGGAGGGGGCAAAGCTGGAGACGAAGATGATGGGGGAGGGACTGGAAATTAAGACGCTGTTACTGTGAGGCCCAAGGGCTGGGAGATATGGGCTGTGAGGCCAAGGGGCTGAGAGCTGGGAGGCCCAGGAGCTGGGGCCTGTGAGGCACAGAGGCTGGGCTTTGTGAGGCACAGGAGTTGAGGAATGTGAGACACAGGGGCTGAGGCATGTGAGACACAGGCTGGAGGATGTAAGACACAGGCTGGGGGATGTGAGACACAGGGGCTGAGGGATGTGAGACACAGGGGCTGAGGGATGCGAGACACAGGGGCTGAGGGATGTGAGACACCGGGGCAGGGTTTGGAGATGAGAGTTGCAGGGGCTGGGCCTGGGTCTGGAGCTGAGAGATGCAGTAGATGGGTTTGGGGCTGAGAGACCCAGGGACTGAGGTTGTAGCTGAGAGATGCAGGTGCTGGGTTTGGGATTTGAGAGATGCAGGGGCTGGGTTTGGGGCTGAGAGACGCAGGGGCTGGGTTTGGGGCTGAGAGACGCTGGGTTTGGGTTTGGGATTTAGAGACGCAGTGGGTGGGTTTGGGGCTGAGAGACGCAGGTGAAGTCTTACCCATCTGTACTACACAATGGGTAATGGTGGCACTTTGGGCCTGATTCAGAGCTGAACGCTCTGACCAGAGCGCTCGCTCTGAATCAGGGCTGTCCTATTTAAATGTGGAGCGGCCTTTTGGATGCTCACATAGCTGTGGGTTACCACCCACAGCTTATGCGAGCATCCATGATGATGGTCGCGATGGTCAAAGACCATCGCGACCATCGGCTTGCGACGAGACCCTGCTGTAGGGTCTCACTGCCGCAAGCCCAGGAGTGATTTTGGCTCTATCAGAGCCAAAGTCACTCTCACTGACATCATTACTGATGGGAACGCCTCCGTCTGGCAGCCATGCCCCCGGCACACCCACCAAACGGGGCGTGCTGTCTGTCACCATCAACAGCACGCCCCCTTTGGTGCAAGACCCCGAGCGACGTATTTCTCGTCGCTCACCGGGTCTCGAGCATGCGCATGACGGAGCGCCCTCTGTCGTGCGCATGCGCATTCGCACAACATCGACCCGCTGAATAACCCCCTTAATGCGGAAGTGGCTATATCAATGTATTTTATGTAAATTATACTTTTTTAATGTATTTAATTTACATCCGGTTTTTCCAACGTATTTAATGAGGACATAAAGTAATTATGTACATATAGGTGGAATTCCAGAGACTTCTACCTTCGTGAACAAACGTGTTTTATTTGAAACATTTTAAGATTACATCCCCTTCATCAGGATACATGCACGGGAGGAGGGGGGCCCAAAGCATATTCTTGCACCTGGGCCCACCACTCTCTAGTTCCGCCACTGCCCAAAGTGGTGCTAATATTATGTAGTGTAGGAGCTGATTGGTCGGTACTTTATCTCTATCCATTTTCTCTCTCTCCAAGGCTTAGTACTTAGGGCTCGATTCAGACCCGCTCGCTAGATGCGTTCGCACGCACACAGCCTATGCAAATTCGGCACACAACCAGCATGCCCACTATGTCTTAGCGTGCGATCGCTTTGTGTATGCAGATGCCCACCAGCCTGTCTTAAGACACCCACTAGCACACGTCATCTCCAGGAAGTGTATGCAACCATCGGTACATCGGGTACCATCAGAAGCGAATGCAGCGCTTGAGGTTGACTATACCCTACCGCAAGCACTTCAGTGTAAAAACAACCAGGTGGCGTGTACAATGACACTGCCTGTTAATTATGCACGCCTCTGATACGGCGTTAAGACACTCGGGCACGACTGCATTTGCACCTCCACTCCCCCATTTCTAGTGGCCAGCCCCTGTTACCACCCACAAACAGCTGCTCCTGTCACTCACTCTGCTGGGCTGTCTATGCTCGGCGAGTGTACGCTTCCCAATCGATCAGACTAGTTTGCGCACTGTGATGCATACGCATGCGCACATTGCGAACCATCACCAGCAACGAGCGAATGCTTCTTAGCGAGCGGGTCTGAATCAGCTCCTTAGACCCCAATTTAACTGCAATGATTGCAGTGTAGGTAGAACTCCAATGCACAGAAATGGATATAGTGCTAAAGCGTGTGTGGTTGAATTGTAGTGTATTGCTATTCAGAAGTTGCTTACTGCCCTTTACCATATTGAAAGTATGCCCCACATTTTTAATGACTGATTTGGGTCAATAAATAAATTAACATATGTTTTACCATCCTCTACCTGTTTACACCTCCTATTAATAAATAAGAATATTGTCCTTCTGTAACAATAACATGGTCTTAGCTCTCAGTATGTAAAACACGCTTAGCAAAACCACGGGTAGTACACCCGGGGAGTACACGGGAGAGCAGAACATGCACAGACATGGGGAGAGGGGAACAGGGGGCACAGGTGGGGAAAGTACACAGGAGAGCAGAAGGGGTACAGACATGGGGAGAGAGGACTAGGGGGCACAGGTGGAAGGGCAGAGTACACGGGAGAGCAGAAGGGGTATAGACATGGGGAGAGGGGAACAGGAGACAGAGGTGGGAGGGCAAAGTACACAGGAGAGCAGAACATGCACAGACATGGGGAGAGGGGAACAGGGGGCCATGGCCGGATTAACAATGGGGCGGATGGAGCTGCAGCTCCAGACCCTCCATTGCAATAGGCCCACAGGATCTGCAGAGTTGCATAAGACAAGAAAAAAATATTTTCTTATTATAGCCCAGCTGCTGCCGGCTACCCAATACCTGCCCACTGAAAGCGCAACTCCCCGATTCCCCGTCTGGCCGCCCTACCGGCGGTTCAAGTACCGGCATTGGGCATAAATCGGCAGTGCAGTGGGAGGCTTCATAAGCTCTCCTTGCACTGCACGCATGGTTTCCCAGCTCCTCTTCCCCCTCCACACCATGTGACAAGTGCCGTGGCCGCCGCACCCTCACACCCGACTGTAGCTGAGCTAACCTCAGTCATCTCCATGAAGGCTGCCCAGCTTCTGCTTCTGATCGGGGACGGGCTGCTGCTGCTGATGGGGAACAGGCTGCTGCTGAGCCTTATTAGGAACATGATGTCCGTATCCTGTAGCTTGAGTCTCCGTGCAGTGTCTCTGAAAAAGGCATGCTCTGCTCCCTATGAGTGCACTGCTACGTACTGTGAGTGATATATATGGTGATATAGGTATAGATATGCACAGTATGTATGTTTTGATACATACAGGTATATATATACAGTATATATATATATATATATATATATATATATATATAGTATATATAAATGTATACACACATATACTGGGGTACAGTATATATTTTGATACATACAGGTATATATATATACACACACATATACCTAATTCTGGGGTACCTAATTCTCTGTACTGCCCTCTGCTCTGGCCGGCCACATCCCTTATCTGCTGTACTGACCCTCTTTGCTCCATCCTGACACCCCCTTCATTGCTCTGTCCCACCGCCCTCTCCGTTTGCCCAGTCCTGCCTCTCTACCCTTAACTCCTTAGTCCCAGCTCCCATACTTTCTTGTTCCCAGCGGCTGGTCGTCTTATTTCAATTTCCATCTCCCTTGCCTGGTAGCCAATGGGGCGAGAGCCGAGGCTTCTACTGTGCCCGCACGGGGGGACTGGGCAGACCTTAGACAATTATTGTGTGTATGTGTGTGTGTGTATGTGTGTGTATGTATGTGTGTGTGTATGTGTGTGTGTGTATATGTGTGTGTGTGTATGTGTGTGTGTGTATGTGTGTGTGTGTGTGTGTGTGTGTATACAGAGACAGATATATATAATTTTTTAAATATACTCACAAACACATATTTTATATATATCTATATATCTATATATATATATATATATATACATACATATACGTGTGTGTACAATAGGCCCTTTCTCAATTACAGCTCCAGGCCCATGTGTACCTTAATCTGGCACTGCAGGGGGCACAGGTGGGAGGGGAGAGGGGAACAGGGGGCATAATGGAGCTGGAGAGCAAGCATATTATTGCGCATGCCCAAACAAATTAAGGGGCCGTGAGCTCATGGAAAAAGCCATAATCATTACACATACCCCTTTCTTGTCACTCTGGGAACAGTCCTTTCCATACAGTACCCCCAGTATGCAATGCCCCAAGTAGTTGTCACTCTTATGCAGGCCCCCAGTAGTGATCCCCCTTATACTGTGCCCCCAGTAGTAGTCCCCCCCTGTGCAGTGCAGTGCACCAGGAGTGGTCCCCATTATACAGTCTCCCAGTAGTGCCCCTTATATAGTGCCCCCAGTATAGTGTTCACTCTAGCTCCGGTGGCAGGCAGGGCGCTGGAGCTAGAGAGGACACTACCGTGCGCGCGCCCGATAAGAGGGCATGGCCATTGAAAAGGGGGCATGTCTATAAGCCACGTCCCCTTTTCATCACTCTTGGGGGCGTGCCCGGCACTTACGGACACACTGGGCAGTCCCCAAATGCTGCCGACAGGGAGAATAGATGCCGGGCATATTTCCCCACCCATGGGACACTGCGACCCGCGGGTGAAGTTGGCACCCACAGGCTGTGAAGGCAGGGCACTCTTTGCCCACCTTCTGGAGGGCAGGGCACCGCGTCCCGCTAAAACAGCCTAGCGGGAACGCTACAGTAGTAGCCCCTCCCTATGCAGTGCCCCCAGTAGTGGTCCCCCCTATGCAGTACCCCTTATACAGCACCCCCTGTAGTGGTCCTCCCAATAAAGTGCCCCCAGTAGTGGTCCCCCCTATGCAGTGCCCCTTGTGCCCCAGGAGAGGTCCCCCTTATGCTGCCCTCCAGTAGTGCCCCCAGTAGTGATCCCCCCTATGCAGTGCCCCTTATACAGTGCCCCCAGTAGTGGTCTCCCCTGTGCAGTGCCCCTTGTGCCCCCAGTAGCAAGCCCCTTATATAGTGCCCCCAGTAGTAGTAGTACCCCCTATGCAGTGCCCCCAGTAGTGGTACCCCTTATGCAGTGCCCTTTAAATAGTGGCACCAGTTGTAGTCCCCCCCTACACAGTACCCCCAGTATTGCCCTTTATATAGAGCCCCCAGTAGTGGTGCAGTGATCCCAGTGGTAGTGACCCCAGTGGTAGTCTCCCCCCTATGCAGTGCCCCTAGTAGTAGTCCCCTCCCCTTAAAGTGCCCCTAGTAGTAGTCCCCCCCCTTGTAGTGCCCCTAGTAGTTGTCCCCCCCCTTTGTAGTAGTAGTCCCCCTAGTAGTAATCCCCCCACAGTAGTGCCTCCCTCAGTAGACACACATGTAATGAAAAAAAAAAAAAAAACACTTACCTGAATGGTAGGGGAGGCAGCAGGCAGGTCTTCCCCGGGCTTTTGCCGAACTAGCTGCTCCCTGTTACTAGAGGTACAGCTGGTCCTCTAGAGTCTGGCAGCAGAACATGGCAAATTAAGACCTCTTAAATTTCAATGTGCTACGATTGTCTCCTATGAGGCGGCGGCCATTTTGGGAGAGACAATTTCAATAATACTGTTTCCATGTAGACGGACAGACCGGCCCACGCAGCCATCGGCCATTTTTGCATTTGCCAGAAGTGCCCGATAGTCAGTCGGGCCCTGCCGTCAAGTGATTATCCATTGGTGGATGAAAGTCCTGGAACAAGATTTCTGTAGCCATTGTCACATTCAGCATAGTTTCATCCCGGATAATGTCATTGGAGCAGCTTCCATGCGTTACATGCGCTGCAGCATAGAGGCAGCGGTGCCACAAATTCTACTTATTCTGCTATTTCCATGGGTGACAGTTCTCTGGAGCTTACACTAGGGCTGGTCCTGGAATGGAGAAATATGTAAGTGGCTGAACATGTCCAGGATCATTGTTTTAGCGGTTCTGCTTCACAAAACAACATTAGACTCTAATTTGATTGCAAACGCAAATTAGGTTCACAAAAAAAAAATCACAAATTGCAATACACATACAAAGCGACGCCGATGACTATTCTTGGACAGGAGCCTATGCGCCTGATTTACGCCAGGCACACATCACAGACACTTACGGCTCACTTGTACCCATGTTGTAAACCAATTTTTTAAAATGTAACAAGCAAATTCGCTATTACGCATCAATTAAATTTTAAATCCTGTCGGTGACCGTCGCTACGGCATAGCCGCACATGCAAAATCGCCTACTGCGTCCAACATCAACATTGCGTGTAATTTTGGATTAAGCCCAAGGAACAGAGGAATTGTGTAGCTGGAAGGTTATGCTGGAACTTGCAGTGCCACTACCGGCTGAGCCTGGACTAGATGGCAGACATAGACTACTCCTAAAAATGACCAAATAATAATAGATAATGAGAATAGCCTCCGGCTGGACAGCATGGTACCTTGCAGTAAAAAAACAGGGACAAATACATAAAATTGTACCCACTGTAAAAAATCTGATATCAGGGCTGTCACACCCCATGCATTAGTGATGATATCAATCAGGCTTCCAGGCTTTAATAAGTTAGCACAGGGCTAGGCAACATCACGCACTCAAGCTCATGTGGTACTACAAGTCCCAGCATGCCCTGCCACAGGGTTATAATGCTCTAACAGCAAAGCTGTGGCAGGGCATGCTGGGAGGTGTAGTTCCACAGCAGCTGGAGTGTCACACATTCCCTAACCCTGCTAAAAAAAAAACTAGTGTATAAAATAAAGTACCCCTGACATGAAGGTGCAGCTCCCCAGCTATGCTCTGTAGGTGCAGGAGCCTTCCAGTCCCTCTCACATCCCAGGCTTGTTGCTTTCAAGGTACCATGGTGACAGCCCGACCCCACTCTCTGATTGGCCTGGTTAAAACATGTCCCCAAATGTCTGACAGTGGGTCTGGCGTTGTCTCCATTTTCTTGAAGACCGAAGCTGGTTAACGATAAGGATGTGGGCTCAAGGAAAATGTCTCCTGTACTGGAGACAAGTTGATTAATTAATAAAAATAAAATAATAATAAAACAAATGTCAGAAATCAGAAATCTGTTTTGCTGCCAGTGAGTGTTTGGCTCTCTGCTGCCGGTAATATGCCTCACAAGCTAACATCTGACTTCCTGTGGAAGCAGCAGAGCTAGTTTGTGTCAGAACCATGGTGTGTACCCCAAATGGACGCGTAATACCCCTTTTATACCAGAGCTAAAACCCGGGTTTTTGAAGTGTTAACCCGGGCAGCTCCCTGGTGTAAAAGGGGAGAGAGTTGGATCGCCGGGTCGAGTGACCCGGCAATCCAACCCAGGCAACTAGCAGGGTTTGTGAAACCGAAAGATTGCATAAGAAAAGAGGTGTGTTAAACCTCTAGGATGGGGGCCGGCATGTATGCAAATTACTGTTTAGAGTTAGCCTATCGTTAGCAGGGGCGGGTTTTCAATAGAGACATTATATAAGGGGCTAGAAGTGAGGGCCAAAGCCTCTTGGTTCCAGATTGCCCACCCTCCCTTCCCTTTGCAATTATTGGCAGGTTGTTGTAGTTAATTATGTAGTGGCGGGAAAGAACGGCAGTTCACCAGTCCAGGTGCAATTATGATTTAAGGGCGCTCCCTTCGTTGACTGGTAGTTGGCTGTACCAACCTAACGGGGGGCAGTATCATCACCTAAACGGGTGGGTAGTCAAGTTAGAGGGTGAGCGTTACCTTTTGTGTTTGACATGGTTTACATGGTTATGTGTATGCACTCTGGGTGATCTACGCCTGCTATGTCTTTTGTTGTTTGTGTGTGGGCATAGCAGATCTGGCTGATTTCTGGCCGTCCTTTCTTTGCCACCATACATCCTTAATTAATTTAAGAATTAATAAATAATATTAATTTCTCCAATAAATCGCCATCAAGTTATCTGCCAAATCCACGTCTCAGTGTCTTTATTTTATGTTAGTATGATAAATGGTTTGCACACATGACAACACCTCATCCGATAGAAGGTTTAAACACGGGCGTAACCTGTGAAACCCTGCTATGAGAACAGCGCACTCCGGGTCACGATGACCTGGAGTGCGCTGCCAGCCGGCCGATTGGTCCGGCTTCAGTGGCGCTTGGAGATGACGTCATCTCCAAGCGGCCACTTTCACTCCGCAAAAGCCGGGTCTATGCAGACCCGACTGCGGTGTGAGCGGCGCTGACTCGGGAATATCCCGAATCGGCGCCGGCAAAATTCTGGGTCTGATCCGGATAGGTACTTTGTTCCAACTCCAGGTCAGACCCGGAATTTAGGTGGAAAAGGGGTATAAGTTGTGTTTTGTCAACTTTCTGAGGCAAAAATGCAAGATATTTTAATTGACATGATGTTAGTCCTCATGGGATGATACTACGTGCTCTCTCTCTCTCTCCTAATTCAAGAATTCTGAGTTTGCATGGAATGATTTTTTTGTTATTACTGTACTGTAGGCGTAGGGGTGTGTATTGTGTATATATAAAAAAGTAGGCTATAAGGAGATTTTTGGGTGCTTTGAGGGTACTTTAAAAAAAAATGATAAAAATTTATTATTTTTCAATTAAAGAAAATTCTGTCATTACATTTGGGGTGATTAAACTAACAAGTTGATTTTGGGATAATTTGAGGGCATTTTTTTAACCCCAAAAAATTACATGTAATTAGAGGACTAAGGGGGAGATGTATTATTGATCGCCTTTTTTTTCGCATATATTTCGCAGCGAAATAGTAAATCCATGTTTTGAACTACGCCGGAATGTATTATTATTTTAACAAAGAGCTTCCATTGCGTTGTCAGGATGTCAACGCGATATGTTCGAGCAAGATCCACGCGCATGCGCAGAGTTGTGTTTTCACGTCGGCATGCGCAGTAGAACATTCGGAGACGCCAATCTGTCAATGCGGCCGCCATTTCTTTTCGGGCACGACTGGGAACCACTGAAGCGGGAACAGACATCAGAGGTAAGTTTTAAGAAGTTCTCTTTCAGATAAGCCCTCGCAGAACGGTTGCAGAACGGTTGCATCTCCTCTGATTTCAGCCACGGCAGCAGGGTCGTTCTTCCCTAGTTATTGATTTGGCCAACCAAATGGTGGCTTGATGTTTTTATGGGTTGTGCTTCTGTGTGTAGGCTGCTGTGAATGTGACCCTGTGTATGTGTGGGAGGCTGCTGTGAGTGTGACCCTGTGTATGTTATGTGTGGGAGGCTGCTGTGAGTGTGACCCTGTGTATGTGTGGGAGGCTGCTGTGAGTGTGACCCTGTGGATGTGTGGGAGGCTGCTGTGTAAGTGTGGGAGGCTGCTGTGAGTGTGACCCTGTGTATGTGTGGGAGGCTGCTGTGAGTGTGACCCTGTGTATGTGTGGAAGGCTGCTGTGAGTGTGACCCTGTGTATGTGTGGGAGGCTGCTGTGAGTGTGACCCTGTGTATGTGTGGGAGGCTGCTGTGTATGTGTGGGAGGCTGCTGTGAGTGTGACCATGTGGATGTGTGGGAGGCTGCTATGTATGTGTGGGAGGCTGCTGTGAGTGTGACCCTGTGTATGTGTGGGAGGCTGCTGTGAGTGTGACCCTGTGTATGTGTGGGAGGCTGCTGTGAGTGTGACCCTGTGTATGTGTGGGAGGCTGCTGTGAGTGTGACCCTGTGTATGTGTGGGAGGCTGCTGTGAGTGTGACCATGTGGATGTGTGGGAGGCTGCTGTGTATGTGTGGGAGGCTGCTGTGAGTGTGACCATGTGTATGTGTGGGAGGCTGCTGTGAGTGTGACCATGTGGATGTGTGGGAGGTTGCTGTGTATGTGTGGGAGGCTGCTGTGAGTGTGACCCTGTGTATGTGTGGGAGGCTGCTGTGAGTGTGACCCTGTGTATGTGTGGGAGGTTGCTGTGAGTGTGACCCTGTGTCAGGGTTGCCTACCTTTAATATTCTCTTCCCGGGAGAAGCCCGGGTAAGAGAAACAGCAGGGGGCCGACGGGGGCAGGGCTTGTTGATTTGCGTCATTAAGCCCGCCCCCTCACGGTAAAATTGCAGCGATTGGGCACAATTTACATAGGGGGCGGGGCCAAATGCTGTGATTCATGCAGAATCACAGCTTAAGCCCCACCCCCTTCACGGAGACCCGCGATTGCCGCGGGTATTCTCCCTAATTCTGCCCACTTCACTAGGAAGTGGGCAGAATGCGGGAGAAATGCCTACCATTCCGGGGGTGCGGGGGGTTACCCGAAGAATCGGGAGCCTCCCGAGAAAACCGGGAGGGTAGGCATGTATGCCCTGTGTATGTGTGGGAGGCTGCTGTGAGTGTGACCCTGTGTATGTGTGGGAGGCTGCTGTGTATGTGTGGGAGGCTGCTGTGAGTGTGACCATGTGGATGTGTGGGAGGCTGCTATGTATGTGTGGGAGGCTGCTGTGAGTGTGACCCTGTGTATGTGTGGGAGGCTGCTGTGAGTGTGACCCTGTGTATGTGTGGGAGGCTGCTGTGAGTGTGACCCTGTGTATGTGTGGGAGGCTGCTGTGTATGTGTGGGAGGCTGCTGTGAGTGTGACCATGTGGATGTGTGGGAGGCTGCTATGTATGTGTGGGAGGCTGCTGTGAGTGTGACCCTGTGTATGTGTGGGAGGCTGCTGTGAGTATGACCCTGTGGATGTGTGGGAGGCTGCTATGTATGTGTGGGAGGCTGCTGTGAGTGTGACCTTGTGTATGTGTGGGAGGCTGCTGTGAGTGTGACCCTGTGTATGTGTGGGAGGCTGCTGTGAGTGTGACCCTGTGTATGTGTGGGAGGCTGCTGTGTGGTTTTATTTTTTTGTTAACCATTATGTTTATATGTTTAATCATAGATGAGCTCCTCTAATCTGTCTGGGGATGATGAGCCTGTTAAAAATTCCTCAGATTTTGTACCTGAAAATAACTCCTCAGATGAAATGGAAATGGAATCTGAAGAAAAGATTAAAAATTTTCCAAAATGTAAAAGAGGACCACGTTTTAAAACGGCTGAAAATGAAGCACTTATAGATGGTGTCATTTCTAATTACAAAATTTTGTTTGGAAGGCACATAGGTCAGAATGTCAATTTTGAATGAAAGGAGGTTGTCTGGAATAGAATAGCTAAAGCTGTGTCTGCAGTAGGAAATGTTCAGAGAACAGCCTATGTGTGTAAAAAGAGGTATTCAGATTGCAAAATGAAAGTCAAAGAAAAAATGTCAGCGCTAAATGAGCATACCAAAAAAACTGGAGGTGGTGAACCAATGAAAATCCTTTTTTTGGATTGGGAAAAAAATCTTCAAGCAAAATTATCCCCAAATGCAGTGATGGGCATCCCGGACGGGATTGATACTGAAGACTATAGTATGCCTCCTAAAATATTTGGTTTCTATTATCTTTAAAGTTTTATTTGCCTACAAGTTAATTTGTGAAATCTTTTTAAACTTTACTTTTTAAAAAAATGAATGGAACATCTTTCAGCTGGAACATCCCAGATGAACGTAGAGCCTGGATGCAAACCAAAATCTTTGAAAAAACACAATAAAGCTGTAATTCGACAACATGGACCCATCAATATTGAAAAGTCAGGTAAACATTTTTATATTAAAAATTTTTTTTTTAAAGTTTTTAATTAATTTTTAGTTTAATTAAATCATAGGGGGCTACTTATTTTTATACTGGATTTCTTTAGAAGGAAGTGCATTCAATAAACATTATGTTTTTTGAAATAGTGTATTAACTGAAAATAAAATAGTAAGATTAGTTATGTGTTTTATGTTATTTCAAAAACTTGTAGAATTTTTTTTTTTAAGAAGTTTAGAAATATGTAAGTTTCTATGAAATAGTTTAGTTTCCATCTGTGAAATTAAGTTATTCAATATTGGGTTATCTAGACTAGATAAATATATAATAAATAAGGGGGAGTTGTATCATCGTGGAAAATGTGGTAAAACCCCTGAAAATGCAGTTTTCGGGGGTTTTACTGCATTCTCCGTATGTATTAAATTCAGCTGCTTCGTGTTGCCCATTAGAAGCCTTTGGGCTTCTAAAACGCAATGCTCAGGGCTGGGATGGATCCAAACGGATCGCTCCCTTCAGCCCCCGTGGCCCGCGTCCATCTATGCATGCGCAGAAGGACTTCTGGTTGTTATAGCCGGAAGTCCTTCTGCCTGGCAGCATTGCAAAGGACAGCTCTCATGGAGAGAGTTGTCCTTTGTGAAATCTTTGGAACCTACCGCGGTACGGAAACGCGACATGTACGCAAAGTCAGTGGGGATGTATTGTATTGGTGAAATCACCATTAATACATCTCCCCCATATTTTTATTTGTACAATAATATTTATATTTGTGTAATGTGTTTTATTTTTTATGTTTTTTTTTTTACATTTTAAATAAAATATATTCATTTACATTACTTTGTTTTAGATGCTTTATTAAAGAACATTTCCAAGTACTCTGGAAAATTTGTAAGTTTGAAATGTACAGAAGGTACTGAAGGTAGGTAAAAGTGAACCCAATTGTAAATTTCTAAATGCAATACTTTAAAACTGTTCTAAAATTTTTATTCTTAGAAAGGCACATCCAAAACCTTTTATGATGTTGGCTTTATAATAAACTTGAGATTTCATAATATATTTGAGAGTGGGGAAGGCAGCGGTGGTACTGAGGAAGACAATGGAGACCACTGCTGCAGGGCAACAGCCCTGATTGGAACAACACCCCTCCATGTCCTCTTGATTCCAGGGCTGTGTCAGAAATGCCACTGAGCATGAGCTGAGGGCTGTTCATGAATTTGTTGGTGCAGTTCACAATGCCTCTCTTTACAGGTAGAATCATGTGTATACAGTAGTAAGGCCATTTTTTTTTTACAACAATTGATTGGTAACACTAAGAAAAGTAACCTGGGAACCCCAGGCTTCTGTCTCCACTCATAAAACTATCATACAGTATCCTCGGCCTGTCCAAGTTGAACATTAGTCTCAGTTGATGTTAGAGTTTATTCTGCGCAGGGGCACTTCAACAGGGCAGGTTGTTCTCCTCTCTTTTACGTGATGTCTGATGCCTTTATACCAGCATAATCACTAAAGAATGATGTTGAATGAATGTTTGGCAGCTGGGGCGGTCATGGTGTGGCCTGCAGGATCCGGCTTCTGGATCCCAAACTATGTGCGTTTCACTAGTGGAACTAGAACCATCATTTTTTATAAAGTTAATTTGTTTTTATACAGTTAGATTAATGTTACCAATTGCGTTATAGGGGTGGTATAGGCCACAGGGGGTCAAATCCTTCCAAGGGGTTACACCACATTGCCCACTCCTCACTCAACATTATCATTATCAGTGATAGGAGCCTTGTGCTTAACTATTGATCCTTGTGCAGCACTCTGTTCCTGTCACATTTAAGGGAGCCGGTCGTATTGTAACACTGGTCCTCGGGGGCAGTGTGCACCTTTTCAGAGCTGCTGGAGAGAGCTAAAGATGGGGTTCCGTTGTGAGGGTCAGCCCTCTGTCACATGGCCTTCCTGCCTTGTCAAGAGGCCACCACACCTTTTTCTTATAGGTTTAGATTCCTAAGTGGATATTCAATACTTTTGCAACTTTATAACAATAATGAATATGTGTTTTTTTTATACATTTTTATAAATAAATTAATCTTTAATATTATTTTGTTACAATTATTTACTTATTTCATTTGTACAGTTCCAAAAAAACATGTCTCAAATCAGCGCACAAAAATGCAAAGTTCCTCCTCGAAAAATCGATCCACAAAAAGTAACCATGCATCCTATGGAGAACTAAATCATGGAGAATCAAGTCGGTACCCAAAAAAAGCATCAATAGATAATTTTTAAATTAATAAACAAAATTTTTATATAATTAGTTTAATTAGCTTTTGTATATTTTTTTTTTAATTTTTAGATCATTTTTAGATTCCCGTAACAATTCTGTATCGAATCAGATTGATATTGATGATTCGAGTGATTCCACAGGATCTGTATACGAAATACCAACTACATTTAAGCCAAATTTCAAAAATACTGTGACAAGTCAAATTGTAGTAGATGAAAGCTCAAAAGAAATGCATGAGAGGGATAAAAATCCCGAACAAGAGGCTACAAAATTAGATGAATGGTTTAAAGCAGAAAATGGAACAAAAAATAATAGTGATTTGGATTCATTACATCTCTCAAAGATGTTAAATGCTGCCCTAGAGTTCACAAATTCCAAAATGGATTCAGATGGGGATTTGATAGTAAAAGAAATAGAAAAAATTCGAAATGTCATACAAATGCAGGGTAACAATTATTCACAAATGTTTGAGAAGATGTTATTTGAAATAAAAGAAATTTCCAAAAATATAAAAATGATAGCAATGACACAACAAGAGTATGTGAATTCTCTACAACATACCAAGGAAATTGAGAAAAACACAGAGAGAGTTCCATCAAAACATGTAAAGGAAATTCTGCCAGACTCCGTTCTAGATTCAGATTTTGCAAAGGAGAATGCTGACGTGCAAAGTTCAATGGATAGTAAATCATGCATTCATCCAAAGCGCAGTTTCAAAAAGCCACAACGTTTTGTTGAGAAAGTTGACTCTTAGAAGACAAGGTAGGTGTAAAAAAGCATAGATTAACCATTGTTAATTAGATCATTTAACCATATTATTATTGTAAAATTTTTAGGTAAAAGTTTATTGTGATGCAAATATTGTTTAAAATACATTCAGAAATTATACAAGAAATTTTTTGATATAACCGGTTAAATACCTAATGAAATAAATCAGGATTGTTAAGATTTGCCCCCACTTCATTTTTGGTTGCTAGAAAGGCATCATGTTTACACCAAAAAAAACAACAACAAAAAAAACAAGAAACATCATTATTGTCTAATTGTGTTACCTGTTTTTCAAAAGTTTGGAGGGTTTTTATTTTTCTTTTAAAATCCTCAAATACCAAACTACCAGGAAACCCAAGTTTACATAGAAACACGTTTACATACTTAATTGAATACACACCCTCGTCAGAAAACAAAAATGATAAATATGTATAGATTTCTTGTTTAAATGCAGCTATATTATTTACTGACGTATTAAAGTAAATTATGTTTTTTCATTGTTTCTTTAGGAAAACACACTGGACATTCCTGACATTTTGGACAAAATGTGGTGAATCCAAGAAAATTATATGTGTAATTAAACAGTTAATTTTAGATTGAAAAATATAAAAATTTTAAAGTTTTTGATCAACAAAGTTTAACAAGCTGAAAACTCTTAGCTGTTGCAAAATTTGTTTCAGTTTTTCCAAGACTTATTGTTTCTTAACAAAAAAAATCTTAACAAAACGAATACTCATTTTGATGTTGTTAGCATTTAATTTAATTTTTTTTTGTCATTGAAGAACATAAATATACAGTAAAACTTTAAGAAAAAACATTTTTTTTACTGTAAAAACAAGGACCACATTGTCTTTCAAATGTTTTCAGACAAAAATGGTTAATCCAATTTTTTAATAAAAAAACTCGAAAGTTGTATTTGCGTTTTTTTTATTATTAATAAAGTTTTAAACGTTGATAAATAACTTTAAATAGAAATTTACATTTAAACAACAAATAGCAGATTACAAATGCAACTACATGGTATACATTTTAATGAAAAGTAGATTGCCTTTTCACCTGTTATATTTTGAACATTTAAGAAAAGTAATTAGTTATTACATTTGCTCTCACTAGATTTCCAGTATATGTTTCTAATTCATTCTCTGCAGATACATTAGAACAATTTTCCTCTTGAAAAAAAAATTGTTCCTCTAAAGCAAGATTATGATTCAAACAGATGTTGTGAAGAACGCAACATACAACAAAAATTTTACAGACTTTACTTGCTCCATACTGTAGTGCACCACCTGATTTTGATAAGCACCTAAATCTGCTTTTCAGTAATCCAAATGACCTCTCGATCACTCCTCTAGTAGATATATGTGAGCGATTGTATCTCTTCTGCGCTCTTCCCTTTGGTTTGCTTAAAGGTGTTAGTAACCATGGACGACATCTGTATCCAGAATCCCCTGATTAAAATGTATGTAATTAAAAAATTTAAATTTAATTCAAGTTAATTATATTTGCAAAAAAAACCATGACATACAAGTCAAAAATATTTATAAAAAAAAAATAAACCTAACAGTGACTAGAAAGCCATTTTAAAATATGTAAACCAGCATTGTAAAGAGACTTGCAAACTCCAGAGTGAATGAAATATCACACTTATGTAGTAATTTTGGCCTATTTAAAAAAATACCTTTACTAATTTAAAAAAAAAGGTTATAAAAAGGGTAAGCCTTGCCTCATACAACTAATGTTCACTCATCAATACAGTTTGTAAACATAATTCTGCATTCAATTTATAAATAATTGTTTGAACTTCCTGATAGGATGACATTAAAGGTTTTGCTTATACAAAAAATCTTGTTCATAATTACAAAACCAATAATGTTGTGTAATATCCAACAATGAGGGACCCACCCTCACATTTTTAATTGTAAACAAAGAATTTTTTTAGTACAAAGTACTGTATTTTAGAAAGCAGTACCTCTCAACTGGTATACATATAGGAATTTGTCTTTGCATGAAATTTTTAATTTATGTACTTTTTGCTGTTTGGGGAAAAGTTGTACAGCAAAAAAATTTCCAAAAATATCACTCATTGATTTAAGAATTCAACTAAAAATAGTATTGGGAAATAACTGCACCTCTTGCTGCGTGATTTCAAGACGATCAGATATTACAGCATTGAATTATTTTTTTTTTATATGTTTACAAAATTTGAAATTTAATCGTAATAAAATATATATTTAAAAAACAAAATTAAATATATAAATATGTATACTGTATACTTAAGTAAACTTACCTAATAACCAGCCCTCAGGGAACTGGTTAGTTTCAAATTTTTAAAAATTTGAGAATGTCTTAAAACATAGGCATCATGAGTAGAACCCGGGAATGCTGCATAAATATTCATAAATCTCATCTTGGCATCACAAATTGCTTGAAAATTCATTGAATGGAAATTTTTGCGGTTTCTACACACCTCATCTAACTCTTGAGTTGGAGTGAAAGCAACATGTGTGCAGTCAATAGCTCCCACCACATTTGGAAAATTGTCTATATCATAGAATTCTTGTTTAACGGCATTCCAATCATTCAAGGTTTGAGGAAAATGAATATAATTTTTAGTGTGTTTCAAAATTGCATTTAGTACCTTTTCAAAAAAACGACTAAACGATGACTGGCTTACACCACAGATCACAGAAACTGAATTTTGAAAAGATCCAGATGCAAAAAAATTAAGTGTGGCCAAAAACTTTGTAAGACCGGGGATAGATTTACTTCTTCTGGTTTTAGGAGAAAGATCAATTTTAATTTTTTTATATAACTGGAGGATGGCTTTAGTAGGTAATCTGAACATTCTACGTATGTAGCTTTCTCTCAAACCTCTCAAAACTCTCCTAGATTTAAACAATCTCTTCCTACGAAGTTTGAAATGATTTGGAGCTGAAGTGATCACTCTGGACTGCACAGTTTTCCTCAATCCATTTCTGACAAGTAACAATGTCAAGAGAAATCTAAAAAACCGTAGTCTATAATTCATCTGTCAAAGTATAGAAAAAGATTTTTGATTATATTTTAAAAGATAATTAAAAATTATGATGTTAGGTTAATATATACATTATATAACATAAATTTAATAAATATTTAAAGTTCGTAACTGGCTTAAAATTCTAAATGAATTTGTCATTTTATTAGGTTTAACATATACAGTAGTTTAAAGGATAATTTGAACATGTAAATATTTTGATATGTTCAAAATAAAAAAATTTTAGACTACAAACATACAAACAATTCACAACATTTGGGAAAAAGTAGTTCATAAAACTTTTTCTATTAAAAAACATAGGTGTAACCTTAATTTACCTTGACTGTCTACACTTGATGACTACACTTATAGGGTCAGTACTAATTGATGTATTGTCTTCCAAAGGCGAGCTTTAAAGATTTTGCAATAAAAAAAAGAAATTGATGTAAAGAGTCGATGGAATAATCAATTATTTTATTAAATCTAAAGACACAAATATACAAAAACAAGTTATTTCAGTTAATTTCAGAAACAAATATTAAGCATAAATATACAGATTTTTCTAAACATCCATTGCTGAAATTTTTTAGCCCATAAAAAAGTAGATATTTATGACATGAATGGCTATGGAATTTGTGCATCACCCGCTAGCAGTATCTGGCCAAACTCCAGAGCCAACACACGGACTCCGGGCCTGATTCCGAGTTGGGAATAGAGAGAGATCTCCCTAAACTGATCATCTTGATGAAACCATGCTGCACTGCAGGTGGGTCAGTTTAAAATGAGCAGAGATATTTACATTTGGGTGGAACTTGTCCAAACCTACAGAAAAAGTGCAGTGTAATAAAAACGCTTTGCAGCTTACATCTAAAGTGCTGTGTAATATTAAAGCTGTGCAGTATTTGTAACCAAGATGCAAAAACACACACTATTTAGACTACATTCAAAACAAATATGTATTTACACCCCTTCATTGCAATGCGATCATCTGGAAGCCGCCGATCTAAATGCCGACCACCAACTTCCAGACTGCTTTATCCCGACTAGGGACAAATGACAGCCTGTCATTTTCCCAACGTTGAGAGACCAGCGCCCAGCATCCCAAACAAGCAGATGTCGGGCGCCGGACGCGGCCAGCCTCGGGGGGAGGGTTAGGTTTATTTAGGCCTCCCGGGGGGGTCTTACGGTTAAGCACCCCCCAGGATGGTTTCGCTAGGGGGAGGAAGGGTTAGGTTAGGCAACCCCCTGGGGGAAGGTTAGGGTTAGGAACCCCCACGGGGGACTTTAGGTTTAGGCAGTGGCACAGGAGGTTAGGGTTAGGCACCCATAAGGAGGGTTAGGGTTGGAAGGGTTCAATTAGTAAACTCAATACTTACCTTCCAACGAACGGGATTTCCTCTTTCGTCGGACTTCCACTGGCGGAAATTGATCCCGGCGGTAATACATATCACAACCATTGCAATATGGTTTGTCAAGGGAAACATTTAAGTGCTATCTCTTCCAAATTCAAAAGGCCCTCAATCCTATCGTACACCTTGTCTCTCCATTGGTACATGCATCATTCACAAAAAAACCTCATCAGAAGGCCAAAAAGTATTTTTCAAATTAACCAGCACATGCACAGGGGACTGTATAGCAGTGTATTGCCCACTGTGTACTGTTGTTTCAGTTGGCGGTCTGAAGGATCAGTTAAACCTGTGTCGTCAAGATAGGTGGATAGTCATGATAGTTATTTAACATGGGAGAACTAGATCAATAGTTCACTGGGAGAAACTGGAGTGGAATTTGATTAGCAAACGTCTCAAACACTGAAATGCAAGACATGGGGGTTATCTTATTGGCCCTGCACATAATTGAGTTGACACCATAATCACATTTTGGATTACTGTGGCCATTCACACTATCCATACCCGCATGTATCAAATTTTAATTGCAAGGAATTTATGTTAGGAAAGGAAGAGAGAATTAAAAAAAAAAAATTACTCAACATGCAAACAGCTGGTGAAGCAGTGTATGGAGAGCACAGTGTGAAGTAGTGTGTGCTTGGTGCTTTGTAGGGTGTGCTAGGAGCGGGTGTAGTGTAGTGAGTTCTGGCAGCTGGTGCAGTGTAGTGTAGTGAGTGTTGGGAGTGGGAGCAGGTGTAGTGTAGTGAGTTCTGGCAGCTGGTGCAGTGTAGTGTAGTGAGTGTTGGGAGTGGGAGCAGGTGTAGTGTAGTGCGTTCTGGCAGCTGGTGCAGTCTAGTGTAGTGAGTGTTGGGAGTGGGAGCAGGTGTAGTGTAGTGCGTTCTGGCAGCTGGTGCAGTGTAGTGTAGTGAGTGTTGGGAGTGGGAGCAGGTGTAGTGTAGTGCGTTCTGGCAGCTGGTGCAGTGTAGTGTAGTGAGTGTTGGGAGTGGGAGCAGGTGTAGTGTAGTGAGTTCTGGCAGCTGGTGCAGTCTAGTGTAGTGAGTGTTGGGAGTGGGAGCAGGTGTAGTGTAGTGCATTCTGGCAGCTGGTGCAGTGTAGTGAGTGTTGGGAGTGGGAGCAGGTGTAGTGTAGTGAGTTCTGGCAGCTGGTACAGTGTAGTGTAGTAGTGGGTGCAGTGTAGTGTTGTGAGTGCTGGGAGCGGGTGTAGTATATGCAGTATAGTTTAGTGTGCAAGGAGCAATTAGTAAAATTTACATAAGTTAAAATCGCAACCACAATGAGGCGTTGTTTAATATGCGCTATCAATGATGATACATACAACCTCCCGAAAGCCTCCACGTCTGACAATGACAGAACGAAACGCCGCGATATTACAGCGGGATTTCATGCTTGCGATGTTTACAAGTTTTTTTTCCCGGAAACTTTATTGATACATACGCGATACAGAACTTCAGTATGGTAAGCACTGTTTAAGGCTGCGATAAAACAATAATACATCTCCCCCTAATTAAGCTAATTGAAAACTTCCAATTGCCTAGTTAGGCATTGGGAGGGGAGGGGGTGTCGGCGTGGCCAAGGGGTTTTGCAGATTGTCCCAAAATTGTATCCTTAAGATAAAGATTTTCCCTACCATGGGCGGTATTCAATTAGTTTCACGTCCGCGATAAAGTTTCGCCTGCCCGACTTTCCGCCTACATTACGTGTTTTGGACACGGAAACTTATCGTGTGCGCCCCCGATATTCACCCTATTCAATTCCAAACCACGCGAAAACGGCAGGCCGCGAAGTCGGAATAGGTGGCAAGTGCTATCAGAAATAGGGAAATCAGCCTGAACCCCCCAAAAAGATGCACTAACATTGGGGATCAATGTAGATGTGCCTGAATAGCCCTTATAAATCTATTTGGGGTACTTAAGTTGTGTTAATGGCTTCTTATTAGCGTCTTTGCACAAGTGGTAAAGAATGGCATAAAGCAGTATTTTTTGGTGAATATAAATAGTCCTGTATAAATTTGGGGTACATGAAAATGGGTGCAAGCAGGGTTTTTATGTCTCTAAAGTAAACTTTTTAAAAACATGAAAAACGCACCTGCTGCATGCACCTGCAATCCTAAAAACACCTGACCCATCCTTGTAGACCCCCAAAAAGTCTATTTCGCTAGTTTTTATGCTTGTCCCCCTACTTTTTACTTTTTCGCCCCCAAAATGAAAGTACTTTTTTGGGGTGTTCTTTTTCTCTGAATTTTTTGACACAGTTGTCCTTTGGGGGGCTGTCCCAAGGGTTCTGAGAGGTTTCCCCACCTTTTGCACCCTAAAAAAAAATAATTGCACTTCTTTTCTCCTACTATGCAGAGGCGAATCTTTTTTGCCTATTACTTTGCATTGACTTTCCATGTACGCGAAAAGCGGCTGGAATTGAATACGGTGATAAGATTCCGCCACGCGAAAAGACGAGATCGGCGATACTTTTCTGCGGATCTGGGCTTTTCGCGTCTAATTGAATACGGCCCAATGTCTCACCCCCAGGGAGGTGCGGATGGAAGAATTTAGAGTTTACTCTGACTGGTTCAGTGCGAGTTGCTAATTGGATTGCAACATGAATTTGCAGAGAAAACGTCAACTCGCACCTCACAATTCGCACCTAATTGGATTCGTCCATGTCAGTAAGCAGTGTGTATTGCAATGTCTGTGTCAGTAAGCAGTGTGAGTCATTGTCCTTGTCAGTACGCGGTGTGTGGCTGTGTCTGTGTCAGTAAGCAGTGTGTATTGCAGTGTCAGTAAGCAGTGTGAGTCATTGTCCTTGTCAGTAAGCGGTGTGTGGCTGTGTCCATGTCAGTAAGCAGTGTGTATTGCAGTGTCTGTGTCAGTAAGCAGCGCGAGTCATTGTCCGTGTCAGTAAGCGGTGTGTGACTGTGTCTGTGTCAGTGAGCAGTGTGCATTGCAGTGTCTGTGTCAGTAAGCAGTGTGAGTCATTGTCCGTGTCAGTAAGCGGTGTGTGGCTGTCTCCGTGTCAGTAATCGGTGTGTGGCTATGTCAGTAAGCAGTGACAGCGTCAGTAAGGAGGGACGCAGGAGGGGCAAGGGTATATAATAGGTTAGACAGGAATATATATGAAGTCACTGCTTTTGCTTTAGATAACTTGTTTTGTTTTCTTACATTACAGCCTCCAGCCTCAGAGAGTCTGCCTGGACCACAGCTGTATAGCGACAGCAGATGTAGCAGCAGCATCCTACCTGCAGCAGCAGATGAGATCCAACTTATCTGGACAAGTAAGTCAGAACCAGAGACTGCTCTGGTCACACAAGGGGCATGTGATAGAAATGCTAGGGGGCAGGGGATGGCATGTGAGAACCTCTAGTTTGCAGGTGGTAACATGTGAAAGCCATGGGTAGGGCATGGGGCTCGCTGGAAGGGCAATGGCTACATTGGAGTGTTGTGTGTAGGGCGCAGGGCACACTGGAAAGCTGTGGGTGTGGTGTGGGGCACTCTGAAGACCATGGGGCACACTGGCGTTCTGTTCATGGAGCAGATAGAAACAAACTTCAGCTTCCCATCAGAAGCACATTTCCCTTCTAGCCCCAACGGAGCAGCAGCAGCACTGAGGAGAGGTCAGGGGGCATGGCGTATATGTAGCATCGCTAACTCGCGTCACCTAACTCTACGGTGCGGATTCTGTACTACTACAGAGCAAACAAGCATCTGCTCCAGGCCCAGGGTGCAGCCTTTTAGGGCGCACAAGAGATGCAGCTGCATCATTGCTGCACCTTGCCAATTTAATTAAAAAAAGATTGGACCACTGACCTGGCTCCAGTTTTCCCGTGGGACCCTCCCACCTGCTGAGCCAACCTGTCTGCCACTTCAGAAGTCAGCAAATTTGGAACACAGGCTTATTGCAGAGTATGATGTGAAGGTGCATTAATAGTGTACATTGGGCCATACTTGCCAACCCTCCCGATTTGGTCGGGAGCCTCCTGAAAATCGGGTGTTGCTCCCGATCTCCCGGGAAGGCAGGCAATCCTCCCGGCCCCGGCGATGTGCCCGCACCCCCCCGCTCATTTAGGTAAAAACACCGGCAGCAGGGGGGCCGGTGACGCGATTCGCGACGAATCGCATCATCGTGGCTCCGCCCCCGGCTGCACAATGCCATTAATCACGGCATTGTGCAGAGGGGGCGGAGCCATGATGACGCGATCGCGCTGTCACGCCTCATGCTCCGCCCCCAACAACACATCAGGTGCTGGGCCCCGCCCCCTTTGGCCACGTCACGCCCCCAGCCCTGTAAGCCCAACAGCTCCCTCCCGGAAGGAGGGAGCTAAATGTCGGCAAGCCTGACATTGGGCTACACTAAGTGGTAATAACTTCAAAAAGAAAACTTTAAGTTCATGGACTTGCCCTGATTTATCTTTGCTTATTATTACAAGGAGCTCACTATTGCCCCAGAATGACTCTCTTTGGTGTGAGAGAACTAGTGATCCGGGCAGCAGGTACAGTACATGTGCGCAGAGAAATATGGGGCCCAGTACAGAGGAATTAGGCTGTGTTTCTGGCCACAGCGGGCTCCCAGGCAGTCTGGCCCCCTTAGTGTTGTACCCCCCATAACTCTCTGATGGAGCCCCTGCATGTGCATGATGGAGACCCTGTGTCAGATATCTGACCTGCCATGGTTATGCAAATCAGTGATGTCACAGTGGCCAGTGATGTCATAACACAGGACAGCCAGTGAGGCTCACCCTCAGCAGAGACTTGCATTATAGTTACAGAATCCTAGCAAGGTGTATTGTTTTTATTATAAAGCACATTTTCTCTAATTCTACTACTGGAGAAGCATCTGAGAGGCTGTAACTCTAAATGTGAGGCTTCATGGCCTCGTCTAGGTAAGTGACTGTCTGTGTTGTGTTTTTAAAAATAGGGATTTCCTTGTTACAAATGTAATATTTATGATCAGATTTACAATTATGTGGAACACCAATTATAGCTAATTTATATCACTAAGTACATCAATACTGTCACTAATTACACAAACATTGATAGCATCCAAAATTGATTAACTTATAATTGTGCTTCAAATTCTTTGAAACAGAAGCTGAGATACTTTAATGTTTCACTGTTTGTTTGTTTATGTGGGGATTGTTATTATTATTATTATTATTATTATTATTATTATTATTATTATTATTATTTTTAGTTATTTTTTTATTAGTTTTTTTTATTGAACCACCATAGAAAATGACAATTACAAAATTTGTTTAAAAAAAAAATAGAATATCACATCAATCCATTACATAATAGCATATAATAGAATTGTTTTTATTTTCATATGAAACCACTTGAATCTTTTAATAGTACTAAACAAGCGTTCTCATCCTCTACACCAGGCCTGGACAACCTGTGGCTCCCCAGCTGTTGTGAAACTACAAGTCCCAGCATGCCCTGCCACAGTTTTGCTATTAGGGAATGCTAAAACTGTAGCAGGACATACTGGGACTTGTAGTTTCACAACAGCTGGAGAGTCGCAGGTTGGCTCTACATAAACTTCTTTAATGTAGTTGTCTCTAAGATAAGTCTGGAAACACAACCAGCCCTCATCCTCCTCATTATAAACCGTCCAATCCGCTTATAAAGCTAAATTCAAAATGATCCAAGGAAACAATTGTTATGTTTTGTTATTGTCATGTTGGAATATTAGGAACAATTTTATGCTGTATCAAAATTCTGTTCTTAGGGACCAATGTAAGTGTTCATTCTAGCACCCTGCACCTGTCACAGCCCGTGCCGTTCCTCTTTCCTGCCTGGAGTGTCACTCTCTGCTCTGGTGCTTCTAGCACCATAAGCTGAAGCAACACTGCTGATTCACAGACCAGAGTGTACTAGAATGAAGACTAATGTAATCTGAGCTTCAGTAGTATATGTCTTATTACTGTAAACCCATTACCAATATCACTGTAATAATGTAAATAGATAATAACAGTAACATTACTGTATATTAGCATAAACATGCTCAAGACGCATTCAGCTGATTGGACTCTGCTGCCGCCCATATTTGTAAAGTGAAGGCGCTCATACTGTACTTTGGTCACATTACACCGTCCCCTTACAATAAGGGGAAGTAAAGCTAAAATGTGTCTCTGCCAACACGGTTGTAGATACATAAGATATTTGGTGTGCATGCACAGCTTACAATAGTGCATGGATTGGGGGAAAAGCCGAGTCCATCTCTACATGAGCAGACTGCAGATGGCATGGGGTGACGCTGTGCCCTGACTGCAGGCGGCATAGGTGACGCTGTGTGCTGACTGCAGATGGCATGGGGTGACGCTGTGCACTGACTACAGACGGCATGGGGTGACGCTGTGCACTGACTGCAGACGGCATGGGGTGACGCTGTGCGCTGACTGCAGACGGCATGGGGTGACGCTGTGCGCTGACTGCAGACGGCATGGGGTGATGCTGTCCACTGACTGCAGGTGGCATGGGGTGACACTGTGCACTGACTGCAGATGGCATGAGGTGACGCTGTGCGCTGACTGCAGGCGGCATGGGGTGACGCTGTGCACTGACTGCAGACGGCATGGGGTGACGCTGTGCGCTGACTGCAGATGGCATGGGGTGACGCTGTGCACTGACTGCAGACGGCATGGGGTGATGCTGTCCGCTGACTGCAGGTGGCATGGGGTGACACTGTGCACTGACTGCAGATGGCATGAGGTGACGCTGTGCGCTGACAGCAGGCGGCATGGGGTGATGCTGTGCGCTGACTGCAGACGGCATGGGGTGACGCTGTGCACTGACTGCAGGCGGCATGGGGTGATGCTGTGCACTGACTGCAGGTGGCATGGCGTGATGCTTGTCACTTAGTGATTCCTCTCAGAGGCAGAGTCACTCGGTTGGCATTGGGTGCAGCTACAGGGCCGCGGGCAGGGGAGGGACTTGTTTCCCCTTCATATATAACTAACTGAACTCAGTACTGCCGCGTTCCAGCTCACTTTAACCCCTGCTTATCTGGTCCCATAAAAATAGCTACACTATCCACAAAGGTAATTTTATACAGCAGCACCTTGAGATCCACTGCTACTAAAGCACCAGCTCACAGAACATATTATATATCACATATACATAAAGGAGGATTATTATTTGCACTTATAATTTACAATTTTGTTTTTGCATCTCTATCTTTAGTAAGAGAAAGCGGATGACAAACAGAGATTCGGCATCAAGCTCATCGCTAGAAGCCGATCCAGGTAAGACAGGAGCCAGAAGCCTTTATTAACCTTCAGTAATATACCTGTAATTATGACATAGAGTAAAGCTGGGTACACTCCTGGTCGAGCATCGCTCTCTCTACCCTCTGTCTCACAACTACATTCCCTCACCTATCTTGCATGTACTTGTTCTGGTTTAATGTGTGATTTGTGTTTTGTATGAAGAACACACCATACATAACGTCTTGCCTTGCTTCCACAGCATGCATTTTCTGTGGTCGTGCAGAAAATGACGTGCCCAAGTATGGAGAGCTGCTGCATAACGCCAAGGAGAAGCTGACTGTCCACCACTACTGCCTGGTAAGTATGGAAAGTAATGATGGATGAGCATCAGTTATAGCAGCTGAAAGCAGCCTGTTACACAGTAAGGTGCACATTTATCACAATCTGCAATATTTATGCAAATGAGATAATCATTTTGTCCTATGGGCCTGATTCAGCTTGGAACGCAAGTCTGCGGATGCACACCCACCCTGCCGATGTTAGCGTTCTGCGCATTCGTATGCATCACAGTGTGCCAACCGGCCGCTGCGATCGCGAGGGGCAGTGGTCGAAGGAACGCAGACATGCCAGTGCGTTTGAATGCCATTACAGCGGCGTGCATAATTAAGCCCCTGTGACGGCACACGCAGCCTGAGCTCTAGGTACTGACAGGAAGTTTAGCAATTTCTGAGTCAGGTCAGCTCTACCACAACTGTGCGTCTGGGTCCGATGTTACTCTATGTTACCGATGCTTTCGCAGACTACCAAGGTATTGCGGAAGTGGTCAGCTTACTGAAGTGGTGGGTGTGTGAGTATACTGCTGCGATCGCAATGCATTCATAGCATATTTTCGCAGCGGCCGGGTGCGTGCGATTACAGACTTGCGATCCATCCTGAATCAGGCCCTATATTCACAAGGTGATAATGTAAATGTTTACTCAAATGTCTCAATCTCCTCTACACGGGAGGCCAATGCCGATAAGAGCCCAGTCACGGTAAACCTTTGAAGCAGAAAGATGGCTTGTGAGTGTTTTGGGCAGGGATGTAAAGAGATGGGCCCAGGGAGAGGGGTGTGTCCTAATTGTGGGAGGCATGGCTATGCCCCCTTAGGTTAAAAATACCCCTTTTTGTGAGCCCCTCAGCCTAGCATAAAGCCACGGGTTTGGGGGGCGTGATAAGTGTGATAGCTCCCTCCCACATAAAGGCAACAAATTATTCTACCAAATAAAACCATACATTTTCTGTTAATTAAAATGGTGGAAAAATTTAAAAAAACATATTTTGTTTCATTTTTAACTTTAGGCATTAAATATTATTGGAGCCCTCCCCTAAGGATATGTAGTTATCTGCACAGTTTCATTAACATGCTAAGTACATAAAACATAATAAAACTATATTGGAGCATATGTTAGAGATACAAGTCTTCCTAATTGTTATAGATAATGCAGCAGTGGTGACAGCCATAAGTACATCTCCCCTCTCTCCTATCCAGTTACTATCCAGCGGTGTGCTGCAGAGGGGCAGTGACAGGCAAGGCTTCTATGGCTTCCTGTACCCAGATGTGCGGAAGGCAGCCAGCCGGGCGGCAGAGCAGGTGAGGAGCCGATCATGCTGATACTTTCTCATGTCATGTGAAGTCACCGGAGAACTGAATGACACATATTGGGCCTAATTGGGAGTTTATTCTATTCCCTGATAATCCACAAAGAATAAAATAAACAGCTTTGTGATGCCGCAGTGAGAACGGCTCCGCCTGGAGCCGCGGTGCAGAATGACTGTGGTACTGACGTGACCAGAAAGGTCAAAAGCCACTCAGCCAATCAGAAGTGTTTTCCCAAGGTGGCCGACAGATTCTGGGGAGTCGAATTTATATAAAATGTTTTGGTGTATGGACCTAACTCAGAGGTGAATGCATTGCAGGTGTTGGCGCAGTTGGCCACTGTGCTTTTTTTACTGTTCATGTGTCCTGATGGTTTACCGACTGTGGTTGTAGTGAGTATTTGGATGCAGAGCAGACAATGGGTGCTTGTGGAAAGAAACAGAGTGATGCCGCCTGTCAGCGGTAATGCAGATGTTTTTGCTTCCTCGAGCCAGTGTGCTGCTAAATGCACATGTGTGATTCAGCTTGCCGGTTCCTGCATGCACAGAGGACTGGAAGCTCAGACATATGCACTTGCACTTCACTAAAATAAAAAAAAGAAAGAAAAAAAGATTAACGTGCCATAGGTCTCTCTGTTGGACGGCCGATCAGCCGCAGCAGCTATGATTGGAAGCCTTAGAGGAGCTATTTTCTATCTCTCCCACTAAGGTGGTTAGCAGAGGACCTGGTTATACTTGAGTGTTATATACAGTGACTGTTCTATTATTAGGAAGTAAAGGAGTCTAGAACAAAGGTTATTTATAGTGGGGGACCTATTTACACTCATTGTTTGTGTTTTTCTCAGTATTGTCATTTGTTAATCATGTTTTGCAGCCCTGCACAGTGTGCAAGAGGACGGGCGCCTCCATACGCTGCAGCGGGAAGGGCTGCACTGAGACAGTGCACTTCCCCTGTGGCCAGGAAAAGGAATTTATATTCCAGTACTTCAAGGAGTTTCCGTGAGTAATCCATTTGCTTCTAGGTATATAGAACCCGATTCAGACCTGCTTGCTAGATGCGTTCGCATGCAGCTGGCTTATGCAAATCCGGCAAGGCAGGCGATCATACGGCAAAGCATTAGCACACCCACTATGTCTTGGCGTGCGATCGCGCTGTGTATGTATGTTCCGTTACAGTGGGGTTTTTTGTTTGAACTTCTCACTATTTATTCTGTAATATTTGTTTCCCTGCAGATCATTTTGCCCAAGGCATCGGCCAGTTCAGAAGGCTGCGGCACAGGACGGAGTAAGTGCATGTACCATCTGCCTGGAGGAGCTGACCCCTGCCCCTGCATATGATGTGATTAAGAGCCCCTGCTGCAAAAACACCTGGTTCCACAGGACTTGTCTGCAGGTGAGCTATGGCTTTACTATTTACTCTTCACTATTGGAGTCATCGGGGGGAGGCCAACCAGGAGAGAGCCGAGGAATGACGGCCAATGGAGTGGAGGGTTTGAAGCTGATTCCGGTGTCCGCTCTCTGTATATGAAGGATTATGGTGAATGCGGCCTGACAGTAGGCTGGTCGGCTTGTCCTCGCTCATCAGCTCTTGTGCAGGACGTTTGCTTTATGACTGTACATATATATATATTTGGTATTTCATCTGAACTTCTTACATTACAGATGCAGGCATTAAACGCAGGGAAGTATTTCTTGAAGTGCCCCATATGCCAGAACATGGAGAGTTTCCAGCAGGAGATGCTGCAAATGGGAATTTACATTCCCCACAGGTATATGTAACAATTGTCTTTATCTAGAACATAGAATCCAGCTCCATCACAGAGGCATTTTAAGACTGGAGGGGGCCCATGTGAGGATTTCTGTGAGCCCCCTCCCCCTGAAAAAAAAATAACACTGGCGCATGCACAGAACATCACCAACAATCTGGAATTTACCCATAATCCCCTGTGCATATGCAGTAATCTGGTGTTATATCATACATATGATGCAGCTGCCATGTTTCTGGGGATCACTTCTGGAACATGGTGCTGGCTGCATTTTTTGAAAGCTATCAACGGAATAATGACGTGAACGGCATCAGTGGTGGTGTGCACCCCCCCACACCAATTACAGAGACGAAACTGGTGCCGACATTAACTGTGCATTTGTGTAGCTTAAACAAGGAAACGAAAGCTCGCATCCCGTTATTTTACCTTGTGTTTCGTACTTATGAAATGCTATAAGCAAAATGTGTCCTATTATAATTTACAGAGATTTATCAGTTCTTTAGTAAACAAATTGCCAAATCCAGCCATAAGACTATGGGCACTTGGCTATGGGTCTATGGCCCTGATTCAGAGCCGGACACTCTGACAAAGCGCTCGCTCTGAATCAGGGCCGTCCTTCTGAATTTTTAGAGACCCTTATGGTAGGGTCTCGTTGCCGCAAGCCCTGGAGTGCTTTTAGCTCTATCAGAGCCGAAAGCACTCCCATTGACATCACTTGTGATGTCAGTGGGGCCGGCCCCAGATGGTAGGCTTTCCCATGGGAATGCCTCCGTCTGGCCAGTCACGCCCCCGGCACGCCCACCAAACAGGGCGTGCTGTCACTCACCATCAACAGCACGCCCCCTTTGTAGCGAGACCCATAGTGACGGCTTGCCGGACTGGACTGCTGGACTAGATGAAACAGACAGAAGAAAGCGTTGTAATGTCACATTGATTAATTACATCAGCGATATTACCTCACATTAACCTTTCAGAGATGCATCCTGGGAACTGGAGAACAACGCCTTTGGAGAACTACTGCAGGTCCACCAACAGTGCGATGCGGATCCCTGCCGCTGCGACCATGGAAGAACTCACAGCGAGAGCGGCAGGTAAACCTTTTCGCATTTTATTTCTTAAAGGCTGCCAGTGTGCTATGGCCCAACAGCAGCCCCTGGGAAGGTTCCCCTGCTCATTCCACATGATTAATGTGGCCTAGACTCTGATAAATAGGACCCTACATTTATTAGCTAAGGATCTACTGGGTGTATGCGTAATATATGTGACGATGTATTTAATAAGAGGTTGATATCTTTCACATTTACTGTGTGCTTACTAAGAGGCCGACACCAAGAACCTGGATACTATGATCGTGTTCTGTTATTATATATGTTATGGGATGGGTACAGGATGCACCGGGATACTGAACGTATCCCATATCTTATATGTGTTGTGAATCTAATATGTATTCAATAAATTGTAATATTGGAATCTTTATCAGAGAGTTCCCGGTACCTTAGGGTTTCTTGACAGCGCTGCCCACTTTGTTATTGGTTTCACCCCACACTTACCTGCTCCTCCATCTCTTTCTTCTTCCTCTGCCCTATAATTCTGTTCTTCTCTTTATCATGCTTCACTGTGCTGGTTGGGCGGCTCGGAGGCTTCTCTTCCCGGCTGCTCTTCTATTCGGCACCAGAGACACATTATGATAGCCAATGCCCACAATATAAAAGAATGAGGGGAGCAGGGGGGCGTTTTATCCATTGTGCCGGGTGGCGTATGAACCATTGTGCCGGGTGGCGTATCAACCATTGTGTGGGTGACGTATCAGCTGGCAGTGTAACATAGCATTTCGCATACAGATACACCCGCTGTCACACACAGAATATAGGCATGCCGCATATCATTTTAATCAGCAGAAGTTGCTTGTGCGTCCTACTCCCATCACTGTTTGATTAAGATGCATTTGAAGGTAAAAAATTTGCTGAAATGTATACATTCTTATAAGCTGCCAAATTGTTTAATCCTCTCTAGAATACAATAAAACATTTAGTATCTTAGGGCCTATTTCTTCCTGTAGCGAAATGCTCCATCACTGAGATTTATAGCTCCAGCTGTAGATTTATCCTCTGTGTCTCCTCTTTCAGTGAATGGTGTATAATTCGGTGTCACTGCTGTGGGTCAGCAGGAACCCACCTCGCCTGCTCAGCCCTGAGATCTGCTGAGAGCACATGGACCTGTGCAGAGTGTACCTCCATTCTGGAGAAGCCGGAGGATGTTGTTGGTAAGTACTTTCCCCTGTCATTTGTCACCTATTACTAGGTAGTACAGTATCTAACATCATAACTTATATTTCACTTACGTGGTAGAATGAGACATTAGTGAAAACTATCATTAAGTTACCAATCTTGGGTTATTGCCACTGTAGTGTAATCGATGTGTGGCCCTTTTCATGTTACAGTAGCCTTAGCCAACCTGCGACTTGTAGGACACAGAGTACGTCCATCCACATAAAGATATCGCTAACAATGTTGGATCTCTTTCTGATTGCAGAGTCATTGGCAGAGGCATCTGTGGTAATACCATCAACGAGTAGAGCAAATCCTCCGCCTGCAGTAACACCAGGAGAGACCTGCGCCCGGACGAGGGGGCATCTTTCAGTAACACCAGGAGAGACCTGAGCCCGGGTGAGGGGTTACAAAATAATAACATCCAGGAGGACCAGAAAATCACCATTGTAGGGTGCTAAACCCAGAACCTGGGGGCCCAGGTGGAGACAAGATGCCTCATGATCTGCTCCCTACCTGTCGTACACATCCTGCAGGAACAGAGAACTGTGTGGATCCGTGCAGTGTCTCTCACTCTCATCCCCATATTCACATCAGTGGAATTAGAGCAATTAAATATCTTTTGCTTTCCAAACCAAGTAAAGAGAAAATTCTTCTTTTATATAATATTTTAGCAGGGGATTACAAATCAGTAATATTGATATTAGGCATGCCTAAGGCTTCAATCCAAAGGCTCCATTCACATGGCTTCAGTGCATAACGGTGTGTTTCGTTCTGATCGAAGTGAATGGTTATACCACATAACCAACTGTGTGAGTACAAATTAACACACTTTATTTATAAGCAACAAACATACAAAGTATACAGTATACTTTTGTCTATGTGTTCAGATGACACCAGTCATTCATTATCTTCAACATAAGATGTAGTTCATGTTAATCTGGGGAGCCCTCGTTTCACAATGCCCAGGTCTTTCAATTTACATTGCAGACACTCTACTGCAGACTCAGGTCCATGCACGAGCCAAAGAGCCTTTGTCTAGGTCTTGATTTATATACCATAGTCTGGGTGTTTGGCTTTCCAGATATTAAGCCCATATTAGTTACATACTGGGTATCAAGCACTGATTGGTACAACATAACATGGACCATTCTTATCTCTTGCACATGCTCAGTAAGCATTAAGATATACTCAGGACAAAGAAATACTGTTATGGCGTGTCCTAGAATGTCTGGAGTTACACTATCTCAAAGCCCCTCTTTGTCTAAAGAATATAGGGCCTCATTCAGACCCACTCGCGAGCGGCTGTCCGCTCGCAAGTGGGTCGATGGTGTGCACTGCGCATGCGCACGACGGAGGGAGCTCCGTCGTGCGCATGCGCGAGACGCGACGAGCGAAGGACTTTCCTTTGCTCGTTGTGTCTGATCAAAGGGGGCGTGCTGTCGATGTTGATTGACAGCACACCCCCTTTGGTGGGCGTGCGGGGGCGTGCCAGCCAGATGGAGGCATTCCCAAGGGAACGCCTACCGTCAGAAGCCGGCCCCACTGACATCACTAGTGATGTCAGTGGGAGTGATTTTGGCTCTGATAGAGCCAAAATCACTCCTGGCCTTGCGGTTGAGAAACTCAACCGCAGGCTTCTGGTTGCACTGGCGATGGTCGCGATGGTCAAGACCATCGCGACCATCATCCTGCACGCTCGTATAGGCTGTGGGTGGTGACCCACAGCTATACGAGCGTCCAGGAGGGCGCTCCATATTTATGGAGGTGGGCCCTGATTCAGAGCGAGCGCTCTGGTCAGAGCATCCGGCTCTGAATCAGGGCCATGGACATCACTTTCAGTAACCCATAATGCTTAGCATCTCTACACATCTTACAATGGTTATTCTATTGCAATGTGGCTAACTTTCTACAACTACCACCATATAAGGTCTTAAAGGCTTATTATTAGGGATGAGCGGTTTCAGTTCCCTGAGAACCGAACCCACCCAAACTTCGGGGATCCGGGGCGATCCGAGCACAAGCTCGGATCTCCCTGTCTGCCCCGGATCCCTCTCCCGAGGCAAAACCTCGAGATCTGCTGTCGGATCTCGAGGTTTTGCCTTGAGCGGCCATTTAAATAAAAATGCCTTTGCTTTTAGTGGCCAAAGTGCTGATTGGCTGACAGAGCCGTCTGTCATGGCTCTCAGCCAATCAGCATTATGGTGCTCATTTGCATGTAGCACGGACTCGTGAGATCCGTGCTACATGCATCTGTGTGATTGACACAGAGCACTGACGGGTCCGTGAGACCCATCTGTGCTGCTGTGGTAAAAAAAAAAAAAAACCTGTGTAAAAAAAGAAAAAAATGGCGTGCACCCCCCCCAAAAAAGAGCAACCAGCCTCGGGCATTAGTGACCCAGTGCTGGGTGTGCTTAAATACAGGGGACAAATGACGTAGGGGTCTCCTGTACTTAAGCACAACCAGCACCGGGCTAGTCAGAACCAGTGCTGGTTGCCAAAATACGGGGGACAAACGACGTAGGGGTCCCCCGTATTCTGCGCAACCAGCTCTGGGCTCTGATCCGGTCCTGGTTCTGGAAATACAGGGGAAAAAAATGAGTAGGGTTCCCCTGTATGTTCCAGAACCAGCACTGGACTTTTTGTAGCGGGGGGCTGATGCCACAGCCAGGGGAGCCCTTTCGCCGGGCCCCCCAGCCGCAGCATCAGCCCTGACCGCTAGTCAGCCCAGGCCGGGGATCCCTGGAGAGCTGGGGACCCCCCCAATAAAGGGGTCACCCACTCCAGGGCACCCCAGGCCCAGGCTGATAGCCCAGGGCTATCCCCGCCACCCCTGGTGGCCGTTTTATTGTGTGGTGTGGTGTAAATAAAGAATATGAAACATTGTCTTTACAAGTAGAACTGCAAGTCCCAGCAAGCCTGCCCCACATGCTGGTACTTGGAGAACCACAAGTACCAGCATGCAGGGCATTAAGGGCCCACTAGTACCTGTAGTTCACCTGTAAAAAAATGTTTAAAATAAACACAGGACACACACACCGTGACAGTATAAGTTTATTAAACATACATACACACACACACACACACACACATGTACACATACTTACCTATGTAACCTGTAGCATCGGTCCACTTGTCCGGTAAAGTATCCATAGGGGACCTGTGAAAAAAAACATACTCACCATCTCCTATGCGAGGTTCTGTCCTCTTCGTTCCAAAGTAGGCATCCCCGGACTTGGCAAAAAAAAAAAAAACGAAAACGCGATCCACGAGCTTAGTACCGTTCTATAGAACGGTACTTCCCGAATGAGAGCTTAGCGGCGGGGTATCACCATGGAAACCCCACTGCTAAGCGTTCATTGGCTGAGAGAGGCCATCTCCCGTCTCTCAGCCAATGAACGGCTCCCTCCATTGTAGTCAATGGTGGGAGCCGCAAGGTTATTAAAGTTTACCCTGCGGTTCCCACCATTGACTACAATGGAGGGAGCCGTTCATTGGCTGAGAGACGGGAGATGGCCTCTCTCAGCCAATGAACGCTTAGCAGCGGGGTTTCCATGGTGATACCCCGCCACTAAGCTCTCATTCGGGAAGTACCGTTCTATAGAACGGTACTAAGTTCGTGGATCGCGTTTTCGTTTTTTTTTTTGCCAAGTCCGGGGATGCCTACTTTGGAACGAAGAGGACAGTATCTCGCATAGGAGATGGTGAGTATGTTTTTTTTCACAGGTCCCCTATGGATACTTTACCGGACAAGCGGACAGATGCTACAGGTTACATAGGTGAGTATGTGTACATGTGTGTGTGTGTGTGTGTGTATGTATGTTTAATAAACTTATACTGTCACGGTGTGTGTCTCCTGTTTTTTTTAAACATTTTTTTTACAGGTGAACTACAGGTACTAGTGGGCCCTTAATGCCCTGCATGCTGGTACTTGTGGTTCTCCAAGTACCAGCATGCGGGGCAGGCTAGCTGGGACTTGCAGTTCTACTTGTAAAGACAATGTTTGATATTCTTTATTTACACCACACCACACAATCAACCCGCCACCCACCGCCACCAGGGGTGGCAGGGATAGCCCGGGCTATCAGCCTGGGCCTGGGGTGCCCTGGAGAGGGTGACCCCTTTATTGGGGGGGTCCCCAGCTCTCCAGGGATCCCCGGCCTGGGCTGACTAGCGGTCAGGGCTGATGCTGCGGCTGGGGGGCCCGGTGAAAGGGCTCCCCTGGCTGTGGCATCAGCCCCCCACTAGAAAAAGTCCAGTGCTGGTTCTGGAACATACAGGGGAACCCTACTAATTTTTTTCCCCTGTATTTCCAGAACCAGGACCGGATCAGAGCCCAGAGCTGGTTGCGCAGAATACGGGGGACCCCTACATTGTTTGTCCCCCATATTTTGGCAACCAGCGCTGGTTCTGACTAGCCCGGTGCTGGTTGTGCTTAAGTACAAGGGACCCCTACATCATTTGTACCCTGTATTTAAGCACACCCAGCACTGGGTTACTAATGCCCGGGGCTGGTTGCTCTTTTTTGGGGGGGTGCACGTCATTTTGTTATTTTTTTACACAGGTTTTTTTTTTTTTTACCACAGCAGCACAGACGGGTCTCACGGACCTGTCATTGCTCTGTGCCAATCACACAGATGCATGTAGCACGGATCTCCCGGGTTCGTGCTACATGCAAATGGGCACCATAACGCTGATTGGCTTCCTGTCTGCCACTGCAGTGCCACTCCTAGATGGGCCACGTGTTTGTGCCGCCCACTTGTGTCGCTTAGCATAGTCATCCAGCTACCTCGGTGCAACCTTTTGGCCTAAAAACAATATTGTGAGGTGTTCAGAATAGAGTGGAAATGAGTGGAAATTAATGTTATTGGGGTTATTAATAGCGTAGGAACAAAAAAAGGCCCATTTTATGTGATTTTAGCGTTTTTCTTTATTTTTTAAGAAAAAATCCAGATCCAAAACACAAAACCCAGAACCCAAAACACGGAAGGGTGGTTTTGGCAAAACCAATCCAGATCCAAAACACGAAGAAAGATCCAGATCCAAAACCAAAACACAAAACACGAAAAGTGGCTGGTGCACACCCCTACTTATTATACATTTCTGTTAATGACAGGTACAAGTATAGGCCCCCCAATATATGTCTTGTCTGACCCCAAAGGTGAATCTGACCAGTCTAGGCATAGACTAGAACTACATGAATACAAACTCTTTTCAAACCTCAATGGGGCCTAGCACAGTTGTGTATTACAACTTATATACCTATGAAGAAATTATTTAACCCACTGGTTACACTTCAGTCCTGCTATTTATCCTGTGCTTTTGTGCCTATCAATTACATATTCAAATGAGTTCTAATTAAAGACTGTTGCTTTTAATCAGATATTATAAATATAAGTGGTTGGCACGGTTCCTGGCATCCTCCCATCAGTTATGGGTTGGTTGATTGATCCCTGCAGTGTTCTGGAAATCAATTCATCAGTGAATGTTATTAAAGGGGGATGGTGTTAATCTGTGCTGCTGCCACCTTTATGTGGACTTTCTCCAAGTTATCTGAGAGCACAATCACTGGTGACAGATGGACCTTAATATCTCTAGCCTGCGATCTTCATATAGCAAGGTGGACAGTATATTTTAGCATTGGGCCTGATTCAGACCCACTCGCGAGCGGCTGTCCGCTCGCAAGTGGGTCGATGTTATGGACTGAGCATGCGCACGACGGAGGGAGCTCCGTCGTGCGCATGCGCCAGACGCGACGAGTGAAGGAAAGTCCTTCGCTCGTTGTGTCCGATCAAAGGGGGCGTGCTGTCAATGTTGATTGACAGCACGCCCCCTTTGGTGGGCGTGCCGGGGGCGTGCCTCCCTGATGGGGGCGTTCCCACGGGAACGCCACCCGTCAAAAGCCGGCCCACTGACATCACTAGTGATGTCAGTGGGAGTGATTTTGGCTCTGATAGAGCCAAAATCACTCCGGAGCTTGCGGTTGAAAACTTCAACCGCAGGCTCCGGCTCGCAATTTCGATGGTCGCGATGGTCACGACCATCGCGGCCATCACAATGCACGCTCGTATAGCCTGTGGGTGGTGACCCACAGCTATACGAGCATCCAGGAGGACGCTCCATGAAAATGGAGCCCGGCCCTCATTCAGAGCATGCGCTCTGCTCAGAGCGTACGGCTCTGAATGAGGGCCATAGTCCTCTATGATCCGCCATCTCAGGAAGCATCTGTGAGCCTATAGATTACACTCGGCCCAAAATAAGAAACAACATGTTATATAACGCGACCTCTTGGCATTCTGACATCTTCGATAAGTTAGACACATATATATTCCTATAATCGTGCATTTTCTATATGCAAGCTTTTATTAATTTTACACTTGTTACTTATTATTTCTAGTTCAGATATATTTATAATATATATAATTATTGCTGATCAATATGTTATCACTTATAAACATTCCAAGGTTAATAGCTCAATTAACTTCACACTAATATCTTTATTCTTAATATAAGGGAAGATTATAGTTCTTCTGTAACAGTGGAAAACTCTGCTATTTTCATTGGAGTTTGACAGGGAGAGACATGCGGTGAGGTATTGATAGGTTATCCTCCCCTCTGATAATCAGAAACTGCCTGAAGCATAGGGGGGGCTGTGCCGCAGACAATAATACTGCACTGAAAAAAAACAGGGTCACGCCCTTCTCAGTGAGAGATGTGATAGCTCTGATGGACAACTCTGATGATCAGGCGACCTATCCAGAGGGTTCTGACAGCACACTGCCACTGCCATAATGCTCCTGTGCCATCTATAGCCAGCATCTACTTCACCTACCACTTGCTAATGAGAGTTGAGCTGCTATTTTCATTGGAGTATGACAGGGAGAGGTGAGGCAGCAACAAGGTCAGCCTCCCCTCTGACTATCAGAAACTGCCTGGAGCACAGGGCAGGCCGTACCACAGGCAAAAATACTGCACTGAAAAAGGTGGGTGGCAGCTCAGTTCTGCAGTAAACCGTTGGTGAGTCAGCAGAATTTGTAGAATCAAATGGAGACAGAACAAGCACCTGATAGTGTAGCGGAAAAGCTAATTTCACATCAGAATGGGCATAATTCCAAATTATATTGTATTGGTAATAACATGTATATTTCCCTCTTGTACAGTTGTATGTAACAATCCTTTGTATAGTGTTATTCTAGAGTCTGTGTACTCTAATCAGCATGAGGTCTGGTGTGTGGAAAGGTGGCAAAACCCCTCTTGACTAGTCCCCTTTGAAGCTGGGCAAGCGAGGATGTAAGAAGGTCTGTCTTCCTAAAACAGTCATTAAGAGCCCTGTGTTCTGTTTGGGGACAGTGATCAAAAGAATGGATAGACCAGGGAGACATTCGGTCTCCGGAGGTGTGAATCTCCTCACCTAGTCACTGGGCATGTTTATTGACCCAGGCCTGTTCCTCAAACTTCAAATATAGCAAAAACATGGTGATGCCAGTAGGCCCGTATCATACTACAGTGCCCAATTGGACACGGTAGCAAGATCACTCCCCACCTGTTTGAGAAGTGTAGCAGCTACCACTTTATTGGTGAGTAAAAGTGAGGACGTAGTATTGGGCCATGATATGATTGTCTACACTCCCCATGCTGTATCTGCTCTGTAGAACTCAGCTCAAACCAGACACGTCTCCTCGGCTAGGTTCACCAAATGGGAACTAGCTCTAATCGCTCCTGCAAATATTACTGTCAAATGTTGCAGTAGGCTGAATCCAGCAACATACCTACCATATGTACAACATTATGTACAAAGGGTGGAAGGAGAAGAGTTGCTGGCGGGAGGTGAGTTCGGCAGACATGATGATACTCACGATTGTATGACATATCTGAATCAGACCTTTACTGCTAGTCCAGACATACATGACACACCTTTAGATAATGTGGATGTAACTTTCTATACGGATGGGAGTTGTATTGACAAACAGACACAGGTGAATTATGTACAGGTTATGCTGTTGTAAATGATACAGACATCATGGAAGCTAAACGTCTCGGTCCTCCTCACTCAGCCCAGGTGGCAGAGTTAGTAGCACTGACTAGAGCATGTGAACTGGCAGCAGGCAAATCTGCTAACATTTACACTGACTCGAGGTATGCGTTCGGGGTGGTGCACAATTTTGGGGCTCTATGGCATCTGAGAAATTTTATGACAGCAGCAGGCACACCAGTTGCACATTCCCGACATATAAAACATCTTTTAGAAGCAATCCAACTGCCCAAAGCAGTGGCAGTAATTAAATGCAAAGCCCACACATGTGAGGATGACCCAGTGTCACTGGGCAACAACAGAGCTGATGAAGATGCAAAATGGGCAGCAGGGTTAAAAATGTCTTCCCCAATTGAAACAATTATGTCATTCCAAACCATTGATATGCTGAAATTAATTGAGATGCAAAGTTTGTGTTCAATTCAGGAAAAATCCATTTGGAAGTCCAAGGGATGTGGGCCAGAGTCCTCTGGGCTCTGGAGGGACGGACATGGTAAGCCAGTAGCCCCCAAGGCATATTACCCCAGCCTGGCTGAGGCAGCATACGGTCTAACTCACCTAGGTAAACAGGGTATGTGCAAGTTGGTGAGGGCATACTGGCGCGCACCAGGTTTTTCTTCACAAGCAGAGAAGATGGCAATGTCCTGTCTGACCTGCTTGAGAAAGAACATAGGGAAAGCGATCCCTACCGAACCGTCCCACATTCCACCTACTGATGGACCTTTCCAGGTGATACAAATTGATTTCATCCAATTACCACCCTGCAGCAACCTTAAGTATGTACTAGTGTGCACAGACGTATTCTCCAACTGGGTTGAGGCCTACCCAGCGGCCACTAATACTGCTGCGTTTACTGCCAAGAAAATAGTCCAGGAATTTGTATGCAGGTACGGTATCCCTAAGATCATCGAGAGTGACAGGGGTACTCATTTCACATGTGATGTGTTCCAAAATATGTGTAAGCTGATGGGTATTAATAGCCGACTTCACACCCCCTACCGACCGCAAGCCAGTGCCAAGGTAGAGAGAATGAACGGGACTATTAAAAATAAATTAAGTAAAATTATGGCAGAAACTGGACTAGGATGGCCAGAAGCGTTACCTTTGATCCTACATAGCATAAGGACCACTCCTAGACTTCCTCTGAACCTGTCCCCATTTGAAATACTATTCGGCAGACAACCTCATTTGATTATAAGTCCCCAGGAAGACTTGAAGGGTAACAACAAGGTAACTGTAAAGTATCTTATATCAATGAGTAGGCAGTTAAAGCAACAGCAGCAGAAACTGAAATTGTTGTCTAATGATATGCCTGAAACTAACTGTCATGATGTTGAACCAGGAGAATATGTAATGATCAGAAATTTCTTGCGTTCAGGTTGTTTGACTGATCAGTGGGAAGGTCCATACCAGGTGCTGCTGACGAGTACTACATCTTTGAAGGTGGCCGAGAGAGATACCTGGGTCCATTCCACTCACTGCAAAAAGGTCAATCAACTGCTGGAGAAACAAGGCGGAGACAAGGCTGATAGTGTGGACCTGTCGCTCGCGAGCTTGTTCCGGGAGGATTGAAAAGGTCGTAGTGAGATACCTGAACCGAGAGAAATTTTGCAGGACTTGTTGTTAAAATGGACGGGCCTGCTGTGTTCATTCTCATATTCTCTTTTAGAGTGTTCACCATCCTGGTCAGTTCGGGTATATCCAGTGTCTGTGATGGGGGACCGATTGATGAAACGGGAGCTGATGGCAGTGCTGATGGAGTGGAATCAGGAGGAGTGCAATGCCAATCAGGGGAGTGTCTGACCAATCTTAGTACTGTTATTGTTAAGAGAGCTGTCATTCCGGATACTCAGGGAAGGTGTGGAGGTTTATCGTCTGAAGATTCCGGTATTTGTGAGTTTTGTGGGTCCCTAGTTGATGAGAACTGTATCCAACGGTGCCAACCCAAATATAACCTGTACTGGGGAGGGTATCCTTTAGTGGATTATCACAGCATGGTAGGCAAAATGTTAAATCAAACTGATTGCTGGGTGTGTTCACATGTGCCACAGGGACAGCATAATGTAGGGTTGGTGCCATTTCCGCTGAATGTCACGGAAATTTTAGAACTGCAAAAAGGGAAAACATTGGATGGAAAATTCCTCTCATCCAAACCGCCTCATTTCAAACTCTATCAATTCCAAGTAGATAGATCACTTTTGTGTTTGAACATAACCAACCCCAATAAACCCAGAGGTTGGGAAGTGACGGGGAATAATCAGACGATGACCTTCTCACAAAGAGTTGATAATGAGTCCATAAACTATGATCTGTTACGCTCAATTAAATCAAGTGGGAAACATTTTAGGTACAGGTATACATTGAGTTCCACCAAAGAAATTATTGGTAAAGTACCAGATGGTTATTGTGCTAAAATAATACAACCAGAAACTTGCATATACCAGATGGAAGAGCCTGAGATAGGATTGTTTGCAAGGGAAATGTGTGTAATGATAATGATGCATGCCATTCCTTATGTTCTCCCCGATAATGTATATTTTATATGTGGAAGAAAAGCATACAAATGGCTCTCCCCGAGTTCCGAAGGTTTGCGTTACCTGGGAAGAGTAGTCCCAGAAGTTATGACCCTCACACATGTTGAAATGCTGGGAATACATAAAAACACACCGTCACCATATCTTCACACACAATATGAACACAGGGGCAAGAGAAATATGATACCTGGTGATATGCATAAAGCCGCTCAGTTAATCAGTGAGACAACTGGCTTCCAAGTTTTAGTCACCCTGGATCCCACTAGGATTGCTAGGGGTACATTAAATTTTAGATATATCCAGGAACTTTCTAAATTAATAGATAATATCACCGAGATGTACAATGACACATTCAGGTACACAGGGAGAGAATTGCAAGCATATAAGAAAGAACTAGTGCAACACAGGCTAGTGTTGAATTATTTAACTGCTGTTACTGGAGGGTATTGTGTAATGTTAGCCACCCAATTTGGAGTAAAATGTTGCACTTATGTCACCAATGATACCAGCAACTCTAAGGAGGTGATAGACCAGAAGATGGATGAGATTCTGCAGCTAAAGTGGGAATTTCATAAGAACCATAACGCATCAGTGGCTGAAGCAGGGGAAAAGATAGAAGGATGGGTGTCATGGCTGAACCCAGTGAAATGGTTCTCAGGTCTAGGGGAATGGGTCCAGGAAGTGATCGCCAGCATAGGCAAATTCTTGATCCTTATACTGATTGTCATCATAGTAATTGGCATATGTGTCCGGTGTGTTCCTATTGTGTTGAAGTGTGGAAAATGTAAAAATAGAGTAAAACAAAAGAATTAAACTATGATGGTGGTCAGAAATGACAATATGTATACCGAGGTAGATACAGAACTGCATTACAACCCTGAGCTAGGAAGTACCATCATTTAAATGTATAATATTTAGACATGCATAGAAGATATTATTGAAATGTTATTTATAGAACACCTCAGACAATGTAAAAAGTCTCAAATTCCCCTTCAAGACTGCTGTTATAAGACTGGTGCATTCCCACACCTGTCACATGATCTTCCAAGATCCGCGGTGTGCGTATAATAGTAGTTTTATGTCCCCACCCAGAGACACATTATTGATGGACTAAGAACCGCCATGTGCCATCCCATAATAACACTAAATAATATGTAATTTAAGCCTAAAATAAGTTTAGATTGTGATAGCATGTTGTTTGCTATCAAAGGGTGGACTGTCGAAGCTGAATAATTGGCTGAGACAAGTTCAGTTTAACATTTAATCGCAGTGACACCATCTTGTGAATGGCCGCAAGATTCCATTTTAGAAATGAGATCGCAAGATGCCATTTTGCGAATGGCAGCCTAAGCGCCATTTTAGGTAAACTCACAGTATAGTACATGTGGCGATATTTATGTTAGCACTATGAGATCGCTTCTTTCATCATTTCTCATACACACAATCATACCCACAAGAGCGCTATTAACTAGTCACATATTAGCGAATGCATAAGACTTTGAATGAAACCGCTGTAAAAGTAGCTTTATGCGCACGCATCTGCCCCAAGTTAACTAGCGTCCTTATATCAAACCCTGAATACCCACGCATTCCATATTCACACATAAGGTTCCATAAGCATCAAAATGTATGATTTAAGTCGGTTAAGTTAGTTTCAATGCTGAGAAATAAAGGTTTTTGATAACTAAGGTATTATACATGATAAGCAAATTGTGTTTGGTCTTGTTCTGATGCGTACGCTTTTTACAGCATTCCGGTATTATCGGTGGAGAGATCGCTTCATGCAAACTCAATTTATGGATCGCAGAAACTACAAGCAACAAAATGTTTAACTGTTGGAATGTACAGAAGGCGTTACTAGAAAGATTCCCCTGCTGTTAGAGGCAGGGAGAGTCTATTTGAACCAGCCTGTTAAATGTGCTGTAACATATGCTTCTCCTCTGGGAACCAATGACATCAGCAAGAAACTTCCCCTTTATCCTGTTTTAGTCTGAGGGGGATAAATATGTGTGCCCGTATACTGGTTTTTTAGTCCATGCTGAATGCTGTATGAACTGAGGTTCTCTATTCTGAGGTCTATCTCTGGGTCCGGAGGCGCAGCGTATGTATACTGTACTTGGGTCTGTAATATTTCCTTTTACGCATAAATTGTGTATGTATCAATTGCGTGTAACTGACTGTACTTTTACCTGAATAATACTGAATACTGAATAATACTTGTGCGTTGGAACCACAGATTCCACTCCTGTCTTTATTTGCGGTCAGACTGCGTATGCAAATTAGCGCTATTCTTAGAGGTTTATAGGAAGGGTTTTAGAAGGAATAGGCAGGGGTATATAAAGGTTCTGATCCAGTTTCGTTAACTCAGTAAAGGATTGATGTTTGCCCTCACACAGAAACACAATACATTTAAAATGTTTATCGTTTTGAACACATTTGCCGGGAAATTAACACTTGCAAGGCATTTTGCAAAGAAGGAAAGGCCATAATAACTAATTATAACAACTTCTCTAAATTAGGATACTCAGGCACTGGCCTCGTCACTCCGAGAAAACGGGGCTGATGCCCTAACGTGCGAACCATGGCAATCGTGCAGCAGCTTAGGGGGCACTTGATCTGCACATGCATAGTTTGTAACATGGACGTGTGAAGATCTCGCTGGATAGGAGTTGAACATAAACCCAATTAATTGGGTTTATAGTATCCTATACAAGTTTGACAGAAATATTTAATTTTTCTAGCTTTTTCTTTTGTTTACATAAAAAATAACATTTATAGGATGTTTGTCTCCAGCTGTTCAGTTCTACATCACATTGTTCAGTATGGTAATAAATGTAATTCATTAAAGTAAGATAATCTTGCTCTACTCAGTTCTTCCAAAAAAAAAACATACATCCTTGCTCTACTTATTTCTTAAAAAAGAGCACTGTAATATGTTCTGTCCTGGCCTTGCTATCGATCTCCCAGATAACAAGGTCAGTGATAGATGTATTAGCATGCTTCCTGCTGGACATTTGCACAGTGGTCTGTGTTTACCTACTAAAGAATGGCAGTAATATTAAAATGTATAGAATACATGTGTATTTGTTTTTAAATATAAGGTGCGGCTTTGTGGAATTGCATTATCCAGAAAAAGGAGATTTATGTTCTTACCTGTTAAATCCTTTTCTTTGACTCCATAGGGGGCATAGGGATCACTCTATTTCCCAGCAGCCCAGGCTCCCTTTCCTTTGTACCCCAGCCCCAGCCACTGGCAGCCAGTTAAGTTAGCAAGCCATGGCAAGGAGCGAGGAGAAGGAAGACAGGCAGATACTCTGAATCACACATAGGCAAGGTGAACAGAACCGATACTCAAGCAACTAAACCCCCGTCAGCCAGGTGCTTCAGGGTGGGCGTCCAGTGCCCCCTATGGAGTCGAAGGAAAGAATTTAACCAGTAAGAACATATAATCTGCTTTCTTCCTCCACTAGGGGGTAGAGGGATCACTCTGGGATGTCCCACAGCTTGTCCCCATATGGGAGGAGATGCTCCTGGGCTTCACACGAAGGCTGCGTCTGAAGACGCAAAGGTGTCAAATACATAGAAGCAAACAAATGTGTGGGCGGGAGACCATGGGGCAGCCTTACAAAGCTGTTCCACAGAAGTGCTACATTGAGCCATCCAAGAGGCTCCCACTAACCGGGTGGAATGGGCATTCACCATGGCAAGGGCAGGAAGATCCGCCAAAGAGTAGGCCTGGAAGATAGTCAAACAGAGCCACCTGGCCAAGGACTGCTTTGGAGCCGGCCAGTCCTGCTCGCGAAATCACACAGGACAAACTGAGAACCTGTTGTGCGGATATCTCTGGTCCTGTCCACGTAAATCCGGAGAGCCAGCACAACATCCAAAGAGGCATCCTCCTGTGAAGAATCTGGAATGCTGAAAAGTGTGGTTAATGTGAAAGCAAGACAACTCTGGCAAGGTAACCCAAGCGAGTCCACAGAATGGACCGATCCGAGTGGAATACCAGAATGGTAGCAAGGCGATCAACTCAGACATTTTTGGGGGCTGATGCAAAGGCAAGCAGAAAATAGTCTTCCATGCAAGCCATCCCATGTCCACCATATCCAGAGGCCAAAGGGAGCCCACTGGAGAGCCCTATGAACCAAGATAGGGTCATTGGAGCCACTGGAGGAATAAATGGCGGCTGTATGTGGAAAACTTTCTGAAAAAAGTTAGAACATCTGGAAAGAGCGCAATCTGCCCTCTGGAAGAGAACAGAACAGGCTGAAACCTGTACCTTCAAAGAAGGGAGCCGGGAGAGGCAGAATGTTAAAGCCTGTGGCCAAACACCAATATAAGTATGTCCGCCAAATGCGGACATAAAGAGTAGCTGAAGAGGGCTTCTAGGCATTAAGCATGGTACTAATGACCCTTCTGGAAAACTCCTTTAGTTGTATGACTGATGTCGTAAGAGCCACTCCATCAAAGCAAGACAGTCCAGATCTGAATGGAAGCAGTGGTCCTGATACAGAAGATCTCGCCACAGAGGAAGATGGTCCCTGTCCTTGTGTGGGACTGGTGGAGCCACCATAGGAGAGAGTGACAACTGTCCGAAGGGAAAATGAGCCTCTGCACCCTGAGGTGCAAAAAGGACTTGTTCCACCATGCTAGAATTTCCAACTGAAGAGGACAGGAGAGGAACTAGACATACGCCACTATTTTGAAGATGGAGACCAAAGAACCCAAGATCTGCATGCAGCTGTGGAGCCACACCTGATGGTGGCTCAGGAATTCGCAAATCCTGGACTGCAGGGCTAAAATTTTATCTGCAGGATGGAAGCCCTGTCGAACCCTGGAATCCAGTAAAGACCCTAAGTGTAGCATCTACTGAGAAGGTGTCAAAATGGATTTCCTCCAATTGACTATCCACCCCAGTGACTGCAGTTCTTCCACTATTTACAAAGTCTCACTTACTGTCCCAAAAATGACAGAGAAATTACACTCCTCAGGTCTGAGTGGCAGCTCCAAAAGTCTTCAGAGGAGGACTATTGCTCCATAGGTCCAAATAGAAAGACTGTTCAGCAATTGTGACACATCAGCGCTATCTAGTGTATAGTAGAGTCCAAAAGACCTCCTGTGTTTTCTTCCAATTTTAAGTTTCTTTCATTTAAAGCTCCAGAATTGTTTTTTTTACAGCCATAAAAGTAAACAAAGAATTAAAGTGCATTAGTTATGTACCAAAAAAAATCTCTCTTTTTACATACATTAACTGCCACCTCTGTAGGTGTAAATTTAATATTCGTTTTGTATGAGAAATTTTGTGCCCCTCATACACAATTTAGATTATACCAATGCAAAAAAAACACAGCAAAGTAAACAAAGTGCACAGTGTTATGTCACACCCCCTACAAATATCTGAAAAACCACTATGCATGGTACGGTCAGATCCAGGGGAGTGGGAGCGATCAGTACGATTCCTTCCCCACACACCTTGCAGGCAGAGAGAGCCTCCAAAGGCCAGCACACAGCAGCTGGGCTGGGGAGAGAAGCTACTGCCGAAAACAGTTAAGCAGTGTTATGGGGGAACCAGACCTCCAATAAGCCCTGGCCTGGGTAATTAATAACCCCCTCTCTCTGCGCCCCTGGAAACATTCTCTTCTGACTAAACAGCTGCTGTAATGTCTATACACAGATTGCAGGTCTACATAGTGCAGCAGAATATTTTAGTCAGAAAGGGAAAACAGGAAAATGTGTCTCCCTTTCTACGTCGGAGCTATTTCTGCACATTTGCTCCAATTTATTTGGTTTAAAGTAGGGGTGTGCAGGCTCGGATAGGTTTGAATTTGCACGCCGAGTTTGGAATTTTCCCTCCAAAAAATGGGACTCAGAAACAGGCAAAACGTCATCTTGCATGGACAAACATCATCATTCCTCTACTAGTTTAAAGTAGGGGTGTGCACCGGCCACTTCTCGTGTTTTGTGTTTTGGATCTGGATCTTTCTTAGTGTTTTGGATTGGTTTTGCCAAAACCACCCTTCCGTGTTTTGTGTTTTGGATATGTATTTTTTTGGAAAAAAGCATAAAAACAGCTAAAATCACAGAATTAGTTTTTTTTGTTCCTACGCTATTATTAACCTCAATAACAGTCATTTCCACTAATTTCCAGTCTATTCTGAACACCTCACACCTCACAATATTGTTTTTAGGCCAAAAGGTTGCACCGAGGCAGCTGGATGACTATGCTAAGTGACACAAGTGGGCGGCACACAGAGTACAGGGCAGCGTTCCCCTGCACCACACCGGACAGCCCCTGTAAAAATTATTTGTATTTTGGGCAGCGTAGCCCTGCACCACACAGGACAGTACCTGTAAAAATAATTTGTATTTTTGGGCAGCAGCCCCTTGATAGGAGCACAGCAGCCCTGCGCACCTACCTACGCCAATGACAGGTGTGGCTGAATCCGACAGCGGGATAATGACGTTTTGCCTCGATTTCAGTTCCGAGCCAGGCGGGAAAACCCGAGCCTGATTCGGTCCCTAGCTCAGATCAGGGGGGGGGGGCTAGGGGTGGTTCGGATTTCGGAAATCCGAACCCGGTCATCCCTAGTATACACTAGCAGCAACCCACCCGGGTTTCATACGGGAGCAATTTTGAATTTACGTTTTTTAACCGATGTCTTATAAGATTACCTTGTAAGATGACATTAGTAATTTTTCCTTTCTGACGTCAACACAAAAAGAGTTTTTGTTTTGATGTGATACGCAAAAGAGCCACGTAAAGTTGTCCCTTAGAAAAACAGTCTCCACTAAGGTCAGCTCCAGCCACGTTACGTGTCTGTCCCTGAGCTTTATTATTGTCATACCAAAGCAGACTCTTACCGGGAATTGGACTCATTTGACATTAAAGAATCGTTTTTTACATAAATTAAACAGGAACGGTAAAAAAAAAAGGGAGAACTTAATTTTTGTATCAGTAAATATCAATTTTTCTGGAGAAACCGGATAATACGTACCAGTCTCCACATGGTATAAAATAAAGTCCATCGTTGTGCTATACTGTATCTTTAGTGGTTTAGGCAGTGTAAGCCAAGAAAACGCACGGACGTAAGTATTTTCATTGACTTTCTTCACTAAAATCATCACTGCCCGGCTCCCTTCTGTCACACATTAATAATTCCTACACCTAAACCTTCCTCTGTAAATGCTCCATATAATGGTGATAATTGCATCAAATTCCATTAAGTGGTTCTCGAGATTAGCCCAAACTAACAGACAGATGCTCACCATAGACTTTATTTTATATATTTCTAAATATATATATATATATATATATATACAGGTGTGGCCCCCGCGCATGCAGGGGGGGTTTCCGAGTACCTAGAAACCCCCCCTGCCCGTTGCTCCATCGCCGACGGCCCGGCGAGCAGCTGAACACTATTACTTTTTGTTTTTGGTAAGGAGACACTGCCTGGGCTGGCTGTAGGGGGAGCTGCAGCGCGAAAGCCCCTCCCCGTCAGTTCCTATAGGGGCACTGTGACCGGCAATGTGAGAGAGCACCTGCCGCCGGGACACTATCAACTAGTGCCAGCGCAGCGAGTCCCAGAGCCGCACGACGTAGGTGGGGGTGCAGGGGGGATAATATTTGCTAGAACGGCTGCTGTATGTACATGCCGATGGGGGGGATGAATTGAAGGTGAAGGAAGGAAGAGGATCTTATGACTGCTGTATGTATATGCCAGGGAGAGGGGAAGATAATATTTACGAAATGATGCCAGATCAACTGCTGCATGTATTTGCTGGGGGGGGTAATATTTATTAAATGCTGCTCTTGTAATTAACTACTTGTATTTTGGCTCTGCATTCGTGTTTTTTAGGTGAGCGCTGCGTTGTGTGTGTGTCAGTGTGTAGTCTTTGTCAGTGTGTGTGTGTGCAATGTGTAGTCTTTGTCAGTGTGTGTGTGTGCGATGTGTAGTCTTTGTCAGTGTGTGTGTGTGCGATGTGTAGTCTTTGTCAGTTTGTGTGTGTCAGTGTGTAGTCTTTGGCAGTGTGTGTGCGTGTCTGTGTCATTGTGTGTGCAATGCTGAACTGTCCATAAAAAAAATATATATATATATAAAATCTCTCGATCAGCTTGGAAACCCCCCTTTCAAAATCCTGCATTTGCCACTGGGTGGATTGGGCCGCCGGGAGACAGGACAGTTCCCGCTGGGCCGGCACATTACCATGTCCGGCAATCCCCTCAGTGGCTTACACAGTCAGCCCAACCCTCTTCACCTTCCGGGCTGGGCCGCGCAGCGCCCTACAGAGACAGCTTCCCCCCGACCGGGCCGTGCACTCCCTCAGTGGTTATTACAGTACACAAACAGTCCACCTCCTGGGCTGGGCCGCGCCGCGCTGCACACTACACATACAACCTCCCCCCTGGCCGGGCCGTGCACTCCCTCAGTGGCTTATTACAGTACACAAACAGTCCACCTCCCGGGCCGAGCCACGCCACGCTGCGCACTACACATACAACCTTCCCCCTGGCCGGGCCGTGCACTCACCTCAGTGGCTTCCCAGCTTTACACAGACAGCCTCTGCCGGGCCGGGAAATAACATCCGTGATCGGAGCTCTGCTCAGCTCCGATCAGGCTGCATTGGGAGCATCTACGCATGCAGAGAATCTCTTTGTGTAGTCTGTGTAGGGGCAAACAGAGGACTGGGAGAGAGACTGTCTGGAGCCTGCATGAGATCTGGAGCCTGCATGAGATCTGGAGCCTGCATGAGAAGAGAATGGGCTGTACGGAGAGAAACAGCTACAGTAATGTGCAGAGGTAAGGAGCTCAGGGAACTGGCTGCAGTGTTAGAAGGGCTGGAGCATTAAACTCACAGAGCAATGCTGTATACAGCTCAGTATCAAACCTTTGTCAGCTATTGTTCCTGAGCAAAAAGTATTAGCCCACTAAATACTTGAAAATTTATTATCCAAATTGGCACTGTCCCTCCCTGCATATCCCTGAGACAGAACTAACTTGTTAGCTTTAGCAGTGTGTGCCAGTCATGTTTCGCTCCCAGGACTCCTCAGATGCTCTGCGGGAAAGTGGCCTCCTAGGGGTAATGGGGAAGAAATTGGTGAGGGGTCTAGCTGCACACACGGAGGGCAGTAGCTCTGGACTAAAAGGGAATTACAATCCCCCTACATACCCTGCACAGGTGAGAAACTACTCAAATTGGGCGGCACAGTTCGTGTAATTTCTGCCACGGCCCTATCTGTGTGTAGTTTGTATATTCTCCCTGTATGTGCTTGGGTGTCCTTTGGGAACTCTGGTATACACCCACTATCCAAACATATACTGGTAGGTGAATTGGCTCCAGACAAAATTTAACTCTAGTGTGTATGTGATAGGGAATATAGGGCCCCATTTACAAACAAAGTATAACCCCTTTAGCGCTCACTAAAGTTGTTATACCATCTTGCTGTATTTAGTAAACAGCGGTAATCTTAGATTACCACTGTTTGTACAGCATCGCTCTCGCCATCTAAAAGATGGCGAGAGCGATGCGGGCCCCATTGCCGGCAATGGAGACCCGGCGGTGCCTTTCCGGCTTCAGCAAAGCCTTCCAGGCACTGCTGGGTCTCCCTGTCATGCACATGTGCAGACGGAACGTCACGCATGCGCATGACCCTGAAGCCCCGTCACTGGCAGCTGGAGGGGTAAGTATTACTAAATACCAGTGGAATTTTCGTTTGTATCACAGTGATACTAAACAAAAATTGCCGCTGGTATTTCACTTCGTTTGTAAATGGGGCCCATAGATTGTTGTAAGCTCCACTGGGGCAGATACTGATGTGAATGGCCAAATAGTCTCTGTAAGTGCTGCAGGGTATGTTTGCACTATATAATTAACTTGTAATAATAATAATAATGATGACCCTTCCATCCCCCTCTGAACCTGCCCCCTTTCTACCCTCCAAACTGGCCATCCTTTCCAAACTGCTCTCTTAGTACTTATGATCCCAGCGGTCAAGATGCTGGCGCTCAGAATCCAGACACCAGTCAGAATCCTGATGCCAGCATCCTGACTGCTGACATCCCGATGGAAAGTATTGGGGTTAGGGTTAGGCTGCGGGGGTGTAATGGTTAAGGTTAGATTTATCACATTCTGCAGTTTTAATGTAGTTGTCATGTGTTAATGCCCCAAAATTGCAAAGCGAAAATTAATATTTGTCAATCTTTAGGTGCTGGGACAGAGCTTGTGAGAAGTCTTGTCCCGGGAGAGAGTTAAAAGTTAATTATTAAAGTTATATAGTAGGAATAATAATGTAATGTGTAGGTGATGGGCATAATATATCATACAGGGCTAGTTGGAGCAACGTGGCCAATTTTTAAAGGAAGTTGCAACTGAATAATGTTGGGCAGGGCCGGCCCGAGCCTTATTTTTTTGTTAAGCGAAGATAGATTTCGGCGCCTCTTGGTCAACTTTGCATGTACCGAAGTCACAAGCCCGAAAAAGGAAAGGGGCGTGGTACTGTTTGTATTGCTTACCCATGTGACATACATTTAATGTTGTGAACTCCGGACACAGTGTGCGCCATCTGCAAAGGGCGCGTGGCCTCGTAACAGGGTATGGCCTTGCCTCACACCACCGTTTCGAGGGGGCCTGCTCAGCACTCCTGGAGATTATGGGCTCCCCCCAGAGATTCTCCCCACACTGTGTAGATGCCTGTGTGCATGCACTTCTATCAGGGTTGCCTACACTCCCAATTTGGGCGGGAGCCTCCCGATAAACGGGTGTAGCTCCCGCCCCCCAGAAAGGCAGGCAAGCCTCCCGCCTGCCGCCAATCCCCGGACCCCCCCGCTAGTACCTGTTAAACCCCTGCAGGGGGGGGGCGCTGACGTGATTCACGCAGAGTCGCGTCATTTTGACCCTGCCCCCTGCCTCACAATGCCTGTTTTTTCGGCATTGTGTAGCGGGGGCGGGGCCAAAATGACACGATCGCGTGTCCCTGCTCCCTGTCGTGCCAGCAAACTGACCTCAGCCCTTCTGGACATGCCCCCTTTTGCCGGCCACGCCCCCTGTTCTGCCAATCTGGCTGCTCCCTCCCGGAAGGAGCAGCCAGATAGTCGGCAAGTATGCTTCTATGTATTTCTATGATAGAAATACATGGAAATATGTCCAAATTTAAATAACTAACAAAAAAAGAAAGATATCAACAAACATAATCTACGTTGAAAACACATATACTGTATATATATATATATATATATATATAATTAGATATATATATATATATTTCCATAAACTCCCAATAGCTTTTTTTTCCACTAAATATGTTAATGCCTGGTCTTTAAAAAGATATAGCAATGTGCGGGTGTATATGTATATATATATATATATATATATATATATATATATTAGGGGTGTGCACCGGCCACTTTTCGTGTTTTGTGTTTTGGTTTTGGATCTGGATCTTTCTTCGTGTTTTGGATCTGGATTGGTTTTGCCAAAACCACCCTTCCGTGTTTTGGGTTCTGGGTTTTGTGTTTTGGATCTGTATTTTTTTTTAAAAAAGGATAAAAACAGCTAAAATCACAGAATTTGTAGGTTTTTCTGCTCCTATGCTATTATTAACCTCAATAACCTTAATTTCCACTCATTTCCAGTCTATTCTGAACACCTCACACCTCACAATAGTGTTTTTATGTCCAAAAGGTTGCACCAAGGTAGCTGGATGACTATGCTAAGCGACACGAGTGGGCGGCACAAACACGTGACCCATCTAGGAGTGACACTGCAGTGGCAGACAGGATGGCAGTTAGAAAAACTAGGCCCCAAACTGTACATAATGCAAAGAAAAAAAAGAGGTGCAAGATGGAATTGTCCTTGGGCCCTCCCACCCACCCTTATGTTGTATAAACAGGACATGCACACTTTAACAAATCAATCATTTCAGCGCCAGGGTCTGCCACACAACTGTGGCTGAAATGATTGGTTCGTTTGGGCCCCCACAAAACAAGCTGGCAATTAATGTGTCCCTGCACAAACTGGCTCTACGGAGGCAAGATGTCATCCTCATCCTCCTCATCCACCGATTCCTCACCCTCTTTAGTGTGTACATCCTCATCCTCACAAAGTATTAACTCGTCCCCACTTGAATCCACCACCACAGGTCCCTCTGTACGTTCTGGAGGCTGGTCTCCCTGGAAGAGCTGATAATTCATTTTGATGAACATCATCTTCTCCACATTCTGTGGAAGCAACCTCCTACGCCTTTCGCTGACAAGGTTCCCGGCTGCACTAAACACTCTTTCGGAGTACACACTGGAGGGGGGGCAACTCAGGTAAAATAGAGCCAGTTTGTACAGGGGCCTCCAAATTGCCTCTTTTTCCTGCCAGTACAGGTATGGACTGTCTGACATGCCTACTTGGATGCTGTCACCGATGTAATCCTCCACCATTCTGTCAATGGTGACAGTATCATATGCAGTGACAGTAGACATGTCAGAAATTGTTGCCAGGTCCTTCAGTCCGGACCAGATGTCCAAACTTGGTCCTGCCTGCCCTGCATCACCGCCAGCGGGTTGCTTAGGATACCTAAGTTTTTTCCTGGCAGCCCCAGTTGCGGGAGAAAATGAAGAAGGAGCCGTTGACGTGTCACGTTCCGCTTCAGCTGACAGTGTGTTCACCAGCAGGTCTTTGCACCTCTGCAGGCTTGTGTTGGCCGGAAAGAGAGACACCACATAGGCTTTAAACCTAGGATCGAGCACGGTGGCCAAAATGTAGTGGTCTGATTTCAACAGATTGACCACCCTGGAATCCTGGCAAAGCGAATGAAGGGCTTCATCCACAAGTCCCACATGCCGAGCGGAATCGCTCCATCTTAGCTCCTCCTTCACTTTCTCCAGCTGCTTCTGCAAAAGCCTGATGAGGGGAATGACCTGACTCAAGCTGGCAGTGTCTGAACTGACTTCACGTGTGGCAAGTTCGAAGGGCTGGAGAACCTTGCACAACACGGAAATCATTCTCCACTGCGCTTGAGTCAGGTGCATACCCCCTCCTTTGCCTATGTCATAGGTGGATGTATAGGCTTGTATGGCCTTTTGCTGCTCCTCCATCCTCTGAAGCATATAGAGGGTTGAGTTCCACCGCGTCACAACCTCTTGCTTCAGGTGATGGCGGGGCAGGTTCAAGAGTGTTTGCTGGTGCTCCAGTCTTCGGCACGCAGTCGCTGAATGGCGAAAGTGGGCAGAAATTTTTCGGGCTACCCAAAGCGTCTCCTGCATGCCCCTGTCGCTTTTCAGAAAATTCTGCACCACCAAGTTTATTGTGTGAGCAAAACATGGGACGTGCTGGAATTTGCCCAGATGTAATGCCCGCACAATATTGGTGGCGTTGTCAGATATCACAAATCCCCAGGAGAGTCTAAGTGGGGTAAGCCACTGGGCGATGATTTCCCTCAGTTTCTCTAAGAGGTTGTCGGCGGTGTGCCTCTTACTGAAACTGGTGATACACAGCGTAGCCTGCCTTGTAACGAGCTGTCGTTTCTGAGATGCTGCTACTGGTGACGCTGCTGCTGTTGCTGCGTAAGGTGATACATCTACCCAGTGGGCTGTCACAGTCATATAGTCCTTAGTCTGCCCTGTTCCACTTGTCCACATGTCCGTGGTTAAGTGGACATTGTGTACAACGGCATTTTTCAGGACACTGAGGACACTTTTTCTGACGTTTCTGTACAGTCTCGGTATCGCCTGCCTAGTGAAGTGGAATCTAGATGGGATTTGGAACCGGGAACACACTACCTCCATCAATTGTCTAAATCCCACTGCACTAATGGCGGATACCGGACGCACGTCTAACACCAACATAGCAGTCAAGGCCTCAGTTATACGTTTTGCTTCAGGATGACTGCTGTCGTACTTCATCCTCCTCGCTAAGGACTGTTGGACGGTCAATTGTTTAGTAAAAGTAGTGGTGTTCCTACTTCCTCTCTGGGATGATGAATGACTCCCAGCAGCAGCAACAGCAGCAGCGGCAACAGTAGGTGTAGCAATGCAGGATCCTCCGGAGGAATCCCGGATAGGAGAGTCAGTCATGCCAGTGACATGGCCTGCAGGACTACTTCCGATCCTGACTAAGGAGGAAATTGACGAGGAGGGAGTTGATGGTGTGGTTTGCAGGTGCTTGGATACAACAGGACAACGGGATTTAGGTGTCCCTGGACTGCTTACGGTCTTAGCCAAAGTTTCTGAACTTGACAGTAACTTTTTATGAACGCGCTGCAGGTGCCGTATAAGGGAGGATGTTCCTAGGTGGTTGACGTCCCTACCCCTACTTATTTCACCTTTACATATGGTACATATGGCAAGACAGTTGTTGTCCGGATTTGGATAGAAATATTGCCAGACCAAAGAGGTGGAATGTTTGGTATTCTGCCCAGGCATGACCGTGATGGGCTTTTTCATCCCACGGACAACAACTGTCTCCCCCGGAGCCTGATTTAAACAAACCACATCACCATCAGAATCCTCCTCGCCAACTTCCTCCTCAGCGCCAGCTACACCAGTATCCTCATCCTGTTGTACTTCAACAGTGACATCTTCAATTTGCATATCAGCAAGTGGACTGTGGGTGCTCCTTTCAGCACTTGCAGGGGGCATGCAAATGGTGGAAAGAGCCACCTCTTCCCGTCCAGTGCTGGGAAGGTCAGGCATCGCAACCACCACCACACTTGGACTCTCCTTGGGGATTTGTGATATCTTCTTAGAAAGCACAGTTCTTCGCTGTGCTTTTGCCAGCTTAACTCTTTTGATTTTTTTAGTGGGAGGAGGGCTTCCATCGTCATGTGAAGCTGAACCACTAGTCATGAACATACTAGGGATCGACCTTAGCCGTTCCTTGCCACTCCGTGTCGTAAATGGCATATTGGCAAGTTTACGTTTCTCTTCAGCTGATTTAAATGTCTTTTTCAAGGTCATTTTCCTGAACTTTGCCATTTGGGATTGTATGTGCCCTCTACTATGACATTGGGCATCGGCCTTGGCAGACGACGTTGATGGCATGTTATCGTCTATGTCATGACTAGTGGCAGCAGCTTCAGCACTAGGAGGAAGTGGTTCTTGATCTTTCTCTATTTTATTTTTATCGGAGAAAGTTTGGTCCTCCATTTATGTTATATCGATTTGATATATACGTGCGGCTAAACACAGAAAATAATTTTTTTTTTGGTTTGGACTGGAGTGTACTTTCGGGGGTTACAGCACCCTTAACGGTCAAGCCAGCCGGCCCTTTACTTATGACACAGGCGCACGCTTTGCACTACTTTGTTGATGCACGTGCGGCTACTGCGCACACAATTCACAAACACAGAAAATATATAATTTTTTTTTTGGTTTGGACTGGAGTGTACTTTCGGGGGTTACAGCACCCTTTAACGGTCAAGCCAGCCGGCCCTTTACTTATGACACAGGCGCACGCTTGGCACTACTTTGTTGATGCACGTGCGGCTACTGCGCACACAATTCACAAACACAGAAAATATTTTTTTTTTTGGTTTGGACTGGAGTGTACTTTCGGGGGTTACAGCACCCTTTAACAGTCAAGCCACCTGGCCCTTTACTTATGACACAGGCGCATGCTTGGCACTACTTTGTTGATGCACGTGCGGCTACTGCGCACACAATTCACAAAGACAGAAAATAAATTTTTTTTTGGTTTGGACTGGAGTGTACTTTCGGGGGTTACAGCACCCTTAATGGTCAAGCCAGCCGGCCCTTTACTTATGACACAGGCGCACGCTTGGCACTACTTTGTTGATGCACGTGCGGCTACTGCGCACACAATTCACAAACACAGAAAATTATTTTTTTTTTGGTTTGGACTGGAGTGTACTTTCGGGGGTTACAGCACCCTTAACGGTCAAGCCAGCCGGCCCTTTACTTATGACACAGGCGCACGCTTGGCACTACTTTGTTGATGCACGTGCGGCTACTGCGCACACAATTCACAAACACAGAAAATAATTTTTTTTTTGTTTGGACTGGAGTGTACTTTCGGGGGTTACAGCACCCTTTAACGGTCAAGCCAGCCGGCCCTTTACTTATGACACAGGCGCACGCTTGGCACTACTTTGTTGATGCACGTGCGGCTACTGCGCACACAATTCACAAACACAGAAAATAATTTTTTTTTTTGGTTTGGACTGGAGTGTACTTTCGGGGGTTACAGCACCCTTTAACGGTCAAGCCAGCCGGCCCTTTACTTATGACACAGGCGCACGCTTGGCACTACTTTGTTGATGCACGTGCGGCTACTGCGCACACAATTCACAAACACAGAAAATAATTTTTTTTTTGGTTTGGACTGGAGTGTACTTTCGGGGGTTACAGCACCCTTAACGGTCAAGCCAGCCGGCCCTTTACTTATGACACTGGCGCACGCTTGGCACTACTTTGTTGATGCACGTGCGGCTACTGCGCACACAATTCACAAACACAGAAAATATATAATTTTTTTTTGGTTTGGACTGGAGTGTACTTTCGGGGGTTACAGCACCCTTTAACGGTCAAGCCAGCCGGCCCTTTACTTATGACACAGGCGCACACTTGGCACTACTTTGTTGATGCACGTGCGGCTACTGCGCACACAATTCACAAACACAGAAAATAATTTTTTTTTTGGTTTGGACTGGAGTGTACTTCCGGGGGTTACAGCACCCTTTAACGGTCAAGCCAGCTGGCCCTTAACTTATGACACAGGCGCACGCTTGGTACTACTTTGTTGATGCATGTGCGGCTACTGCGCACACAATTCACAAACACAGAAAATAATTTTTTTTTGGTTTGGACTGGAGTGTACTTTCGGGGGTTACAGCACCCTTAACGGTCAAGCCAGCCGGCCCTTTACTTATGACACAGGCGCACGCTTGGCACTACTTTGTTGATGCACGTGCGGCTACTGCGCACACAATTCACAAAGACAGAAAATAATTTTTTTTTTGGTTTGGACTGGAGTGTACTTTCGGGGGTTACAGCACCCTTAACGGTCAAGCCAGCCGGCCCTTTACTTATGACACAGGCGCACGCTTGGCACTACTTTGTTGATACACGTGCGGCTACTGCGCACACAATTCACAAACACAGAAAATATATAATTTTTTTTTGGGTTTGGACTGGAGTGTACTTTCGGGGGTTACAGCACCCTTTAACGGTCAAGCCAGCCGGCCCTTTACTTATGACACAGGCGCACGCTTGGCACTACTTTGTTGATGCACGTGCGGCTACTGCGCACACAATTCACAAACACAAAAAATTATTTTTTTTTTGGTTTGGACTGGAGTGTACTTTCGGGGGTTACAGCACCCATAACGGTCAAGCCAGCCGGCCCTTTACTTATGACACAGGCGCACGCTTGGCACTACTTTGTTGATGCACGTGCGGCTACTGCGCACACAATTCACAAACACAGAAAATTATTTATTTTTTGGTTTGGACTGGAGTGTACTTTGGGGGTTACAGCACCCTTAACGGTCAAGCCAGCCGGCCCTTTACTTATGACACAGGCGCACGCTTGGCACTACTTTGTTGATGCACGTGCGGCTACTGCGCACACAATTCACAAACACAGAAAATAATTTTTTTTTTGGTTTGGACTGGAGTGTACTTTCGGGGGTTACAGCACCCTTTAACGGTCAAGCCAGCTGGCCCTTTACTTATGACACAGGCGCACGCTTGGCACTACTTTGTTGATGCACGTGCGGCTACTGCGCACACAATTCACAAAGACAGAAAATAATTTTTTTCTTGGTTTGGACTGGAGTGTACTTTCGGGGGTTACAGCACCCTTAACGGTCAAGCCAGCCGGCCCTTTACTTATGACACAGGCGCACGCTTGGCACTACTTTGTTGATGCACGTGCGGCTACTGCGCACACAATTCACAAACACAGAAAATTATTTTTTTTTTGGTTTGGACTGGAGTGTACTTTCGGGGGTTACAGCACCCTTAACGGTCAAGCCAGCCGGCCCTTTACTTATGACACAGGCGCACGCTTGGCACTACTTTGTTGATGCACGTGCGGTTACTGCGCACACAATTCACAAACACAGAAATAATTTTTTTTTTGGTTTGGACTGGAGTGTACTTTCGGGGGTTACAGCACCCTTTAACGGTCAAGCCAGCCGGCCCTTTACTTATGACACAGGCGCACGCTTGGCACTCCTTTGTTGATGCACGTGCGGCTACTGCGCACACAATTCACAAACACAGAAAAAAAAATTTTTTTTGGTTTGGACTGGAGTGTACTTTCGGGGGTTACAGCACCCTTTAACGGTCAAGCCAGCCGGCCCTTTACTTATGACACAGGCGCACGCTTGGCACTACTTTGTTGATGCACGTGCGGCTACTGCGCACACAATTCACAAACACAGAAAATAATTTTTTTTTTGGTTTGGACTGGAGTGTACTTTCGGGGGTTACAGCACCCTTAACGGTCAAGCCAGCCGGCCCTTTACTTATGACACTGGCGCACGCTTGGCACTACTTTGTTGATACACGTGCGGCTACTGCGCACACAATTCACAAACACAGAAAATATATAATTTTTTTTTTGGTTTGGACTGGAGTGTACTTTCGGGGGTTACAGCACCCTTTAACGGTCAAGCCAGCCGGCCCTTTACTTATGACACAGGCACACACTTGGCACTACTTTGTTGATGCACGTGCGGCTACTGCGCACACAATTCACAAACACAGAAAATAATTTTTTTTTTGGTTTGGACTGGAGTGTACTTTCGGGGGTTACAGCACCCTTTAACGGTCAAGCCAGCCGGCCCTTTACTTATGACACAGGCGCACGCTTGGCACTACTTTGTTGATGCACGTGCGACTGCTGCGCACACAATTCACAAACACAGAAAATAATTTTTTTTTTGGTTTGGACTGGAGTGTACTTTCGGGGGTTACAGCACCCTTAACGGTCAAGCCAGCCGGCCCTTTACTTATGACACAGGCGCACGCTTGGCACTACTTTGTTGATGCGCGTGCGGCTACTGCGCACACAATTCTCAAACACAGAAAATATTTTTTTTTTTGGTTTGGACTGGAGTGTACTTTCGGGGGTTACAGCACCCTTAACGGTCAAGCCAGCCGGCCCTTTACTTATGACACAGGCGCACGCTTGGTACTACTTTGTTGATGCATGTGCGGCTACTGCGCACACAATTCACAAACACAGAAAATAATTTTTTTTTGGTTTGGACTGGAGTGTACTTTCGGGGGTTACAGCACCCTTAACGGTCAAGCCAGCCGGCCCTTTACTTATGACACAGGCGCACGCTTGGCACTACTTTGTTGATGCACGTGCGGCTACTGCGCACACAATTCACAAAGACAGAAAATAATTTTTTTTTTTGGTTTGGACTGGAGTGTACTTTCGGGGGTTACAGCACCCTTAACGGTCAAGCCAGCCGGCCCTTTACTTATGACACAGGCGCACGCTTGGCACTACTTTGTTGATGCACGTGCGGCTACTGCGCACACAATTCACAAACACAGAAAATAATTTTTTTTTTGGTTTGGACTGGAGTGTACTTTCGGGGGTTACAGCACCCTTAACGGTCAAGCCAGCCGGCCCTTTACTTATGACACAGGCGCACGCTTGGCACTACTTTGTTGATGCACGTGCGGCTACTGCGCACACAATTCACAAACACAGAAAATATTTAATTTTTTTAGCACTTGGGGGGAGCACCCCTGATGGACAGAGCACCCCCTGGACAACACTACAGCACCCCTTTAGGACTGGGACACTGCACAGGACTTTGGAGTGGACACAGCCCCTATGGAGAACTGACTGCACAACACAGTCCAGCCAGCCCCTATGGACTTTGAAGTAGTGGACACAGCCCCTATTAACAACAGCAGCACAGCACAACACAGCCAGCCCCTATGGACTTTGAAGTAGTGGACAACAGCAGCACTACACTACACTACACTACACAGCCCTAACTCCCACCCTCCCTCTTCACTGTCCACAGCCGAGTGAGAAAATGGCGCCGACGCGGGTACCTTATATAGGATCCAAAACCCGCGAGACTCGGAAGGCGGGAAGATGACGTTTTGCCTCGATTTCAGATCCGAGTCAGGCGGGAAAAGTCGAGCTTGACTCGGATCGGACTTGGATCGGGGGGGCTCGGGGGGGTTCGGATTTCAGAAATCCGAACCCGCTCACCCCTAATATATATACACACATATATACATATATACATACACACACACATTAGTATGTCTTTTTAAAGACCAGACATTAATATAAAATGGTATTGGGAGTTTCATATATATATATATATTAGGGGTGAGCGGGTTCGGATTTCTGAAATCCGAACCCCCCCGAGCCCCCCCGATCCGAGTCCGATCCGAGTCAGGCTCGACTTTTCCCGCCTGACTCGGATCTGACATCGAGGCAAAACGTCATCATCCCGCCTTCCGAGTCTCGCGGGTTTTGGATCCTATATAAGGTACCCGCGTCGGCGCCATTTTCTCACTCGGCTGTGGACAGTGAAGAGGGAGGGTGGGAGTTAGTGCTGTGTAGTGTAGTGTAGTGTAGTGCTGCTGTTGTCCACTACTTCAAAGTCCATAGGGGCTGGCTGTGTTGTGCTGTGCTGCTGTTGTTAATAGGGGCTGTGTCCACTACTTCAAAGTCCATAGGGGCTGGCTGGACTGTGTTGTGCAGTCAGTTCTCCATAGGGGCTGTGTCCACTCCAAAGTCCTGTGCAGTGTCCCAGTCCTAAAGGGGTGCTGTAGTGTTGTCCAGGGGGTGCTCTGTCCATCAGGGGTGCTCCCCCCAAGTGCTAAAAAAATAATATATTTTCTGTGTTTGTGAATTGTGTGCGCAGTAGCCGCACGTGCATCAACAAAGTAGTGCCAAGCGTGTGCCTGTGTCATAAGTAAAGGGCCGGCTGGCTTGACCGTTAAAGGGTGCTGTAACCCCCGAAAGTACACTCCAGTCCAAACCAAAAAAAAATTATTTTCTGTGTTTGTGAATTGTGTGCGCAGTAGCCGCACGTGCATCAACAAAGTAGTGCCAAGCGTGCGCCTGTGTCATAAGTAAAGGGCCGGCTGGCTTGACCGTTAAGGGTGCTGTAACCCCCGAAAGTACACTCCAGTCCAAACCAAAAAAAAAATTATTTTCTGTGTTTGTGAATTGTGTGCGCAGTAGCCGCACGTGCATCAACAAAGTAGTGCCAAGCGTGCGCCTGTGTCATAAGTAAAGGGCCGGCTGGCTTGACCGTTAAGGGTGCTGTAACCCCCGAAAGTACACTCCAGTCCAAACCAAAAAAAAAATTATTTTCAGTGTTTGTGAATTGTGTGCGCAGTAGCCGCACGTGCATCAACAAAGTAGTGCCAAACGTGCGCCTGTGTCATAAGTAAAGGGCCGGCTGGCTTGACTGTTAAGGGTGCTGTAACCCCCGAAAGTACACTCCAGTCCAAACCAAAAAAAAAATTATTTTCTGTGTTTGTGAATTGTGTGCGCAGTAGCCGCACGTGCATCAACAAAGGAGTGCCAAGCGTGCACCTGTGTCATAAGTAAAGGGCCGGCTGGCTTGACCGTTAAGGGTGCTGTAACCCCCGAAAGTACACTCCAGTCCAAACCAAAAAAAAAATTATTTTCTGTGTTTGTGAATTGTGTGCGCAGTAGCCGCACGTGCATCAACAAAGTAGTGCCAAGCGTGCGCCTGTGTCATAAGTAAAGGGCCGGCTGGCTTGACCGTTAAGGGTGCTGTAACCCCCGAAAGTACACTCCAGTCCAAACCTAAAAAAAAATTATTTTCTGTGTTTGTGAATTGTGTGCGCAGTAGCCGCACGTGCATCAACAAAGTAGTGCCAAGCGTGCGCCTGTGTCATAAGTAAAGGGCCGGCTGGCTTGACCGTTAAAGGGTGCTGTAACCCCCGAAAGTACACTCCAGTCCAAACCAAAAAAAAATTATTTTCTGTGTTTGTGAATTGTGTGCGCAGTAGCCGCACGTGCATCAACAAAGTAGTGCCAAGCGTGCGCCTGTGTCATAAGTAAAGGGCCGGCTGGCTTGACCGTTAAGGGTGCTGTAACCCCCGAAAGTACACTCCAGTCCAAACCTAAAAAAAAAATATTTTCTGTGTTTGTGAATTGTGTGCGCAGTAGCCGCACGTGCATCAACAAAGTAGTGCCAAGAGTGCGCCTGTGTCATAAGTAAAGGGCCGGCTGGCTTGACCGTTAAAGGGTGCTGTAACCCCCGAAAGTACACTCCAGTCCAAACCCAAAAAAAATTATTTTCTGTGTTTGTGAATTGTGTGCGCAGTAGCCGCACGTGCATCAACAAAGTAGTGCCAAGCGTGCGCCTGTGTCATAAGTAAAGGGCCGGCTGGCTTGACCGTTAAAGGGTGCTGTAACCCCTGAAAGTATACTCCAGTCCAAACCAAAAAAAAATTATTTTCTGTGTTTGTGAATTGTGTGCGCAGTAGCCGCACGTGCATCAACAAAGTAGTGCCAAGCGTGCGCCTGTGTCATAAGTAAAGGGCCGGCTGGCTTGACCGTTAAAGGGTGCTGTAACCCCTGAAAGTACACTCCAGTCCAAACCCAAAAAAAATTATTTTCTGTGTTTGTGAATTGTGTGCGCAGTAGCCGCACGTGCATCAACAAAGTAGTGCCAAGCGTGCGCCTGTGTCATAAGTAAAGGGCCAGCTGGCTTGACCGTTAAGGGTGCTGTAACCCCCGAAAGTACACTCCAGTCCAAACCTAAAAAAAAATTATTTTCTGTGTTTGTGAATTGTGTGCGCAGTAGCCGCACGTGCATCAACAAAGTAGTGCCAAGCGTGCGCCTGTGTCATAAGTAAAGGGCCGGCTGGCTTGACCGTTAAAGGGTGCTGTAACCCCCGAAAGTACACTCCAGTCCAAACCAAAAAAAAATTATTTTCTGTGTTTGTGAATTGTGTGCGCAGTAGCCGCACGTGCATCAACAAAGTAGTGCCAGGCGTGCGCCTGTGTCATAAGTAAAGGGCCGGCTGGCTTGACCGTTAAGGGTGCTGTAACCCCCGAAAGTACACTCCAGTCCAAACCTAAAAAAAAATTATTTTCTGTGTTTGTGAATTGTGTGCGCAGTAGCCGCACGTGCATCAACAAAGTAGTGCCAAGAGTGCGCCTGTGTCATAAGTAAAGGGCCGGCTGGCTTGACCGTTAAAGGGTGCTGTAACCCCCGAAAGTACACTCCAGTCCAAACCAAAAAAAAATTATTTTCTGTGTTTGTGAATTGTGTGCGCAGTATCCGCACGTGCATCAACAAAGTAGTGCCAAGCGTGCGCCTGTGTCATAAGTAAAGGGCCGGCTGGCTTGACCGTTAAGGGTGCTGTAACCCCCGAAAGTACACTCCAGTCCAAACCAAAAAAAAAATTATTTTCTGTGTTTGTGAATTGTGTGCGCAGTAGCCGCACGTGCATCAACAAAGTAGTGCCAAGCGTGCACCTGTGTCATAAGTAAAGGGCCGGCTGGCTTGACCGTTAAGGGTGCTGTAACCCCCGAAAGTACACTCCAGTCCAAACCAAAAAAAAAATTATTTTCTGTGTTTGTGAATTGTGTGCGCAGTAGCCGCACGTGCATCAACAAAGTAGTGCCAAGCGTGCTCCTGTGTCATAAGTAAAGGGCCGGCTGGCTTGACCGTTAAGGGTGCTGTAACCCCCGAAAGTACACTCCAGTCCAAACCTAAAAAAAAATTATTTTCTGTGTTTGTGAATTGTGTGCGCAGTAGCCGCACGTGCATCAACAAAGTAGTGCCAAGCGTGCGCCTGTGTCATAAGTAAAGGGCCGGCTGGCTTGACCGTTAAAGGGTGCTGTAACCCCCGAAAGTACACTCCAGTCCAAACCAAAAAAAAATATTTTCTGTGTTTGTGAATTGTGTGCGCAGTAGCCGCACGTGCATCAACAAAGTAGTGCCAAGCGTGCGCCTGTGTCATAAGTAAAGGGCCGGCTGGCTTGACCGTTAAGGGTGCTGTAACCCCCGAAAGTACACTCCAGTCCAAACCTAAAAAAAAATTATTTTCTGTGTTTGTGAATTGTGTGCGCAGTAGCCGCACGTGCATCAACAAAGTAGTGCCAAGAGTGCGCCTGTGTCATAAGTAAAGGGCCGGCTGGCTTGACCGTTAAAGGGTGCTGTAACCCCCGAAAGTACACTCCAGTCCAAACCAAAAAAAAATTATTTTCTGTGTTTGTGAATTGTGTGCGCAGTAGCCGCACGTGCATCAACAAAGTAGTGCCAAGCGTGCGCCTGTGTCATAAGTAAAGGGCCGGCTGGCTTGACTGTTAAAGGGTGCTGTAACCCCTGAAAGTACACTCCAGTTCAAACCAAAAAAAAATTATTTTCTGTGTTTGTGAATTGTGTGCGCAGTAGCCGCACGTGCATCAACAAAGTAGTGCCAAGCGTGCGCCTGTGTCATAAGTAAAGGGCCGGCTGGCTTGACCGTTAAAGGGTGCTGTAACCCCTGAAAGTACACTCCAGTCCAAACCAAAAAAAAATTATTTTCTGTGTTTGTGAATTGTGTGCGCAGTAGCCGCACGTGCATCAACAAAGTAGTGCCAAGCGTGCGCCTGTGTCATAAGTAAAGGGCCGGCTGGCTTGACCGTTAAGGGTGCTGTAACCCCCGAAAGTACACTCGAGTCCAAACCTAAAAAAAAATTATTTTCTGTGTTTGTGAATTGTGTGCGCAGTAGCCGCACGTGCATCAACAAAGTAGTGCCAAGCGTGCGCCTGTGTCATAAGTAAAGGGCCGGCTGGCTTGACCGTTAAAGGGTGCTGTAACCCCCGAAAGTACACTCCAGTCCAAACCAAAAAAAAATTATTTTCTGTGTTTGTGAATTGTGTGCGCAGTAGCCGCACGTGCATCAACAAAGTAGTGCCAAGCGTGCGCCTGTGTCATAAGTAAAGGGCCGGCTGGCTTGACCGTTAAGGGTGCTGTAACCCCCGAAAGTACACTCCAGTCCAAACCAAAAAAAAAATTATTTTCTGTGTTTGTGAATTGTGTGCGCAGTAGCCGCACGTGCATCAACAAAGTAGTGCCAAGCGTGCGCCTGTGTCATAAGTAAAGGGCTGGCTGGCTTGACCGTTAAGGGTGCTGTAACCCCCGAAAGTACACTCCAGTCCAAACCTAAAAAAAAATTATTTTCTGTGTTTGTGAATTGTGTGCGCAGTAGCCGCACGTGCATCAACAAAGTAGTGCCAAGCGTGCGCCTGTGTCATAAGTAAAGGGCCGGCTGGCTTGACCGTTAAAGGGTGCTGTAACCCCTGAAAGTACACTCCAGTCCAAACCAAAAAAAAATTATTTTCTGTGTTTGTGAATTGTGTGCGCAGTAGCCGCACGTGCATCAACAAAGTAGTGCTAAGCGTGTGCCTGTGTCATAAGTAAAGGGCCGGCTGGCTTGACCGTTAAGGGTGCTGTAACCCCCGAAAGTACACTCCAGTCCAAACCAAAAAAAAAATTATTTTCTGTGTTTGTGAATTGTGTGCGCAGTAGCCGCACGTGCATCAACAAAGTAGTGCCAAGCGTGCGCCTGTGTCATAAGTAAAGGGCCGGCTGGCTTGACCGTTAAGGGTGCTGTAACCCCCGAAAGTACACTCCAGTCCAAACCAAAAAAAAATTATTTTCTGTGTTTGTGAATTGTGTGCGCAGTAGCCGCACGTGCATCAACAAAGTAGTGCCAAGCGTGCGCCTGTGTCATAAGTAAAGGGCCGGCTGGCTTGACCGTTAAGGGTGCTGTAACCCCCGAAAGTACACTCCAGTCCAAACCTAAAAAAAAATTATTTTCTGTGTTTGTGAATTGTGTGCGCAGTAGCCGCACGTGCATCAACAAAGTAGTGCCAAGCGTGCGCCTGTGTCTTAAGTAAAGGGCCGGCTGGCTTGACCGTTAAAGGGTGCTGTAACCCCCGAAAGTACACTCCAGTCCAAACCAAAAAAAAATTATTTTCTGTGTTTGTGAATTGTGTGCGCAGTAGCCGCACGTGCATCAACAAAGTAGTGCCAAGCGTGCGCCTGTGTCATAAGTAAAGGGCCGGCTGGCTTGACCGTTAAGGGTGCTGTAACCCCCGAAAGTACACTCCAGTCCAAACCCAAAAAAAAATTATTTTCTGTGTTTGTGAATTGTGTGCGCAGTAGCCGCACGTGCATCAACAAAGTAGTGCCAAGCGTGCGCCTGTGTCATAAGTAAAGGGCCGGCTGGCTTGACCGTTAAGGGTGCTGTAACCCCCGAAAGTACACTCCAGTCCAAACCAAAAAAAAAATTATTTTCTGTGTTTGTGAATTGTGTGCGCAGTAGCCGCACATGCATCAACAAAGTAGTGCCAAGCGTGCGCCTGTGTCATAAGTAAAGGGCCGGCTGGCTTGACCGTTAAGGGTGCTGTAACCCCCGAAAGTACACTCCAGTCCAAACCTAAAAAAAAATTATTTTCTGTGTTTGTGAATTGTGTGCGCAGTAGCCGCACGTGCATCAACAAAGTAGTGCCAAGCGTGCGCCTGTGTCATAAGTAAAGGGCCGGCTGGCTTGACCGTTAAAGGGTGCTGTAACCCCCGAAAGTACACTCCAGTCCAAACCAAAAAAAAATTATTTTCTGTGTTTGTGAATTGTGTGCGCAGTAGCCGCACGTGCATCAACAAAGTAGTGCCAAGCGTGCGCCTGTGTCATAAGTAAAGGGCCGGCTGGCTTGACCGTTAAAGGGTGCTGTAACCCCCAAAGTACACTCCAGTCCAAACCAAAAAAAAATTATTTTCTGTGTTTGTGAATTGTGTGCGCAGTAGCCGCACGTGCATCAACAAAGTAGTGCCAAGAGTGCGCCTGTGTCATAAGTAAAGGGCCGGCTGGCTTGACCGTTAAAGGGTGCTGTAACCCACAAAGTACACTCCAGTCCAAACCAAAAAAAAAATTATTTTCTGTGTTTAGCCGCACGTATATATCAAATCGATATAACATAAATGGAGGACCAAACTTTCTCCGATAAAAATAAAATAGAGAAAGATCAAGAACCACTTCCTCCTAGTGCTGAAGCTGCTGCCACTAGTCATGACATAGACGATAACATGCCATCAACGTCGTCTGCCAAGGCCGATGCCCAATGTCATAGTAGAGGGCACATACAATCCCAAATGGCAAAGTTCAGGAAAATGACCTTGAAAAAGACATTTAAATCAGCTGAAGAGAAACGTAAACTTGCCAATATGCCATTTACGACACGGAGTGGCAAGGAACGGCTAAGGTCGATCCCTAGTATGTTCATGACTAGTGGTTCAGCTTCACATGACGATGGAAGCACTCCTCCCACTAAAAAAATCAAAAGAGATAAGCTGGCAAAAGCACAGCGAAGAACTGTGCTTTCTAAGAAGATATCACAAATCCCCAAGGAGAGTCCAAGTGTGGTGGTGGTTGCGATGCCTGACCTTCCCAGCACTGGACGGGAAGAGGTGGCTCTTTCCACCATTTGCACGCCCCCTGCAAGTGCTGAAAGGAGCACCCACAGTCCACTTGCTGATATGCAAATTGAAGATGTCACTGTTGAAGTACAACAGGATGAGGATACTGGTGTAGCTGGCACTGAGGAGGAAGTTGGCAAGGAGGATTCTGATGGTGATGTGGTTTGTTTAAATCAGGCTCCGGGGGAGACAGTTGTTGTCCGTGGGATGAAAAAGCCCATCACGGTCATGCCTGGGCAGAAGACCAAACATTCCACCTCTTTGGTCTGGCAATATTTCTATCCAAATCCGGACAACAACTGTCTTGCCATATGTACCATATGTAAAGGTGAAATAAGTAGGGGTAGGGACGTCAACCACCTAGGAACATCCTCCCTTATACGGCACCTGCAGCGCGTTCATAAAAAGTTACTGTCAAGTTCAGAAACTTTGGCTCAGACCGTAAGCAGTCCAGGGACACCTAAATCCCGTTGTCCTGTTGTATCCAAGCGCCTGCAAACCACACCGTCAACTCCCTCCTCGTCAATTTCCTCCTTAGTCAGGATCGGAAGTAGTCCTGCAGGCCATATCACTGGCATGACTGACTCTCCTATCCGGGATTCCTCCGGAGGATCCTGCATTGCTACGCCTATTGCTGCCGCTGCTGCTGTTGCTGCTGCTGGGAGTCGTTCATCATCCCAGAGAGGAAGTAGGAACACCACTACTTTTACTAAACAATTGACCCTCCAACAGTCCTTAGCGAGGAGGATGAAGTACGACAGCAGTCATCCTGAAGCAAAACGTATAACTGAGGCCTTGACTGCTATGTTGGTGTTAGACGTGCGTCCGGTATCCGCCATTAGTGCAGTGGGATTTAGACAATTGATGGAGGTAGTGTGTCCCCGGTTCCAAATCCCGTCTAGATTCCACTTCACTAGGCAGGCGATACCGAGACTGTACAGAAACGTCAGAAAAAGTGTCCTCAGTGTCCTGAAAAATGCCGTTGTACACAATGTCCACTTAACCACGGACATGTGGACAAGTGGAACAGGGCAGACTAAGGACTATATGACTGTGACAGCCCACTGGGTAGATGTATCACCTTACGCAGCAACAGCAGCAGCGTCACCAGTAGCAGCATCTCAGAAACGCCAGCTCATTACAAGGCAGGCTACGCTGTGTATCACCGGTTTCAGTAAGAGGCACACCGCCGACAACCTCTTAGAGAAACTGAGGGAAATCATCGCCCAGTGGCTTACCCCACTTAGACTCTCCTGGGGATTTGTGATATCTGACAACGCCACCAATATTGTGCGGGCATTACATCTGGGCAAATTCCAGCACGTCCCATGTTTTGCTCACACAATAAACTTGGTGGTGCAGAATTTTCTGAAAAGCGACAGGGGCGTGCAGGAGACGCTTTGGGTGACCCGAAAAATTTCTGGCCACTTTCACCATTCAGCGACTGCGTGCCGAAGACTGGAGCGCCAGCAAACACTCTTGAACCTGCCCCGCCATCACCTGAAGCAAGAGGTTGTGACGCGGTGGAACTCAACCCTCTATATGCTTCAGAGGATGGAGGAGCAGCAAAAGGCCATACAAGCCTATACATCCACCTATGACATAGGCAAAGGAGGGGGTATGCACCTGACTCAAGCGCAGTGGAGAATGATTTCCGTGTTGTGCAAGGTTCTTCAGCCCTTCGAACTTGCCACACGTGAAGTCAGTTCAGACACTGCCAGCTTGAGTCAGGTCATTCCCCTCATCAGGCTTTTGCAGAAGCAGCTGGAGAAAGTGAAGGAGGAGCTAAGACGGAGCGATTCCGCTCGGCATGTGGGACTTGTGGATGAAGCCCTTCATTCGCTTTGCCAGGATTCCAGGGTGGTCAATCTGTTGAAATCAGACCACTACATTTTGGCCACCGTGCTCGATCCTAGGTTTAAAGCCTATGTGGTGTCTCTCTTTCCGGCCAACACAAGCCTGCAGAGGTGCAAAGACCTGCTGGTGAACACACTGTCAGCTGAAGCGGAACGTGACACGTCAACGGCTCCTTCTTCATTTTCTCCCGCAACTGGGGCTGCCAGGAAAAAACTTAGGTATCCTAAGCAACCCGCTGGCGGTGATGCAGGGCAGGCAGGACCAAGTTTGGACATCTGGTCCGGACTGAAGGACCTGGCAACAATTTCTGACATGTCTACTGTCACTGCATATGATACTGTCACCATTGACAGAATGGTGGAGGATTACATCGGTGACAGCATCCAAGTAGGCATGTCAGACAGTCCATACCTGTACTGGCAGGAAAAAGAGGCAATTTGGAGGCCCCTGTACAAACTGGCTCTATTTTACCTGAGTTGCCCCCCCTCCAGTGTGTACTCCGAAAGAGTGTTTAGTGCAGCCGGGAACCTTGTCAGCGAAAGGCGTAGGAGGTTGCTTCCACAGAATGTGGAGAAGATGATGTTCATCAAAATGAATTATCAGCTCTTCCAGGGAGACCAGCCTCCAGAAGGTACAGAGGGACCTGTGGTGGTGGATTCAAGTGGGGACGAGTTAATACTTTGTGAGGATGAGGATGTACACACTGAAGAGGGTGAGGAATCGGTGGATGAGGAGGATGAGGATGACATCTTGCCTCCGTAGAGCCAGTTTGTGCAGGGACACATTAATTGCCAGCTTGTTTTGTGGGGGCCCAAACGAACCAATCATTTCAGCCACAGTTGTGTGGCAGACCCTGGCGCTGAAATGATTGATTTGTTAAAGTGTGCATGTCCTGTTTATACAACATAAGGGTGGGTGGGAGGGCCCAAGGACAATTCCATCTTGCACCTCTTTTTTTCTTTGCATTATGTACAGTTTGGGGCCTAGTTTTTCTAACTGCCATCCTGTCTGCCACTGCAGTGTCACTCCTAGATGGGTCACGTGTTTGTGCCGCCCACTCGTGTCGCTTAGCATAGTCATCCAGCTACCTCGGTGCAACCTTTTGGACATAAAAACACTATTGTGAGGTGTGAGGTGTTCAGAATAGACTGGAAATGAGTGGAAATTAAGGTTATTGAGGTTAATAATAGCATAGGAGCAGAAAAACCTACAAATTCTGTGATTTTAGCTGTTTTTATGCTTTTTTTCAAAAAAATACAGATCCAAAACACAAAACCCAGAACCCAAAACACGGAAGGGTGGTTTTGGCAAAACCAATCCAGATCCAAAACACGAAGAAAGATCCAGATCCAAAACCAAAACACAAAACACGAAAAGTGGCCGGTGCACACCCCTAATATATATATATATATATATATATACTACACATTTGGGAGTTTCATATATATATATATTAATCTTATAATTAAATAATTAAACCAAACACTTTATATAGTGCACCCCTCCTTCTCCTTCCCCTCTCCCCCAACGTCCTCCAGGATCTGAGGCAGTGACAGGCAGCCTGACAGGTGAGTGATCATTGCTCACCTTGACTTCTACTGTAAATGACATGTGGGCATCCTAGGAGGAGCGTCAGCTTCTCATCACTGTTACAGTAGCAAGAGAGCGGATGGGCGGCGCCGGTGTGACGTCACCACGCCACGTTGCGCAGCCAGAAGAGTTGGAGCTGCTGATTGAGCTGCTGAGTTAAAAGGAAGCCATTAGTCCTCCCGGTCAGTAAATCTATTCCTGACCGGGCGGACATTAAGTAATGCATCTGCGGTCTGGCTAATGGGTGGTCCGGTGCACATCAGGACCATCCCTTAGCTTTCCTACAGACAGTAAATAGATGAACCCAGGGTTCATCATCTCTATCACCATTTCAGTGTCTGTGGCCGTGCCGGGAACAGAACTGCGGCTTCATGGCGCCCTCTGCCCGCTGGCACCCTACGCGCTTGCATAGTTGGTGGAATGGGTGGACCGGCCCTGCAAGCGTACAGAGATTAATAGTGTAATGTATGCCATGTTTGTCAATAATGTCTGCATCTATCACCGCCAGAATGCATGCCTTAGGGGTAAGAATATCCTGAGGTATACCCGTAGAGACAATAACACGGGATACCCCTTGCCAAAAGGAATTTACCAAGGGACATGACCATATTAGATGCCAAAAGTTCCCCTCAGCTGAATTACATTTAAGACACTTTGAATCCGTCCTACCCCCTATTCTCAGTAATCGAGCGGGTGTCATATATACTCTATGTATTATGAAATAGTATATCTGCTGATATCTGATAGACGTGATGGCAATACGAGGGCTGGCGAGAGCCACTCTCCACTCATCTTCCTCTATTACCCCAATATCATTTTCCCATTGCTGTTTCAATGATAATAAATCAGACTTATGATGCTTGTTCAATAAACTAGAGTATATCGTAGATATTAAGTGACTAGAACTAACAGACTGCTATTAGGTTTTAATGGGAAACTCCTGTAACGACAGAGGAACTTTAGAGAACTGAGCATTAACCGCATGTCTAAGCTGAAGATATCTATAGAAGAAGTGGTTGGGGACGTCAAACTCTAGCCGCAGTTGATGGAAGGTCTTTAGAGTGTCTGCCTGAATTATCTGACCAATAGACACTACACCCCACTGACCCCAGGCTTCTCCGACCTGAAGAGCTTAGAGCTCCCTAAAGCAATTAGCATGAGCAAAAGGAGTATCTGGATCAATGCCCTCCACTTGTAATAGAAGGTGAGACAAGTCTCCAAATCGTGAGGGCCTGCCTAATTACGGGCATCCTAAATATAGGTATATTATCACTCAATATTAGTCGTAATGGTGACAAGCCTGTCTTAGAATAAGCCATGACCTGGGCATGCAAGGAATTATCAGTTTGTTCATTAATCCATTCCCAGATATGCGTTAATTGTGCAGCAAAATAATAAAATTAAAAAAGTGGTAATGCCAAGCCTCCAACATCACGAGGTGTAGTTATTTGCAGGTGGTGACATGTGAAGGCCATGTGTAGGGTATGGGGCTCGCTGGAAGGGCGAGGGTTACATTGGAGTGTTGTGTGTAGGGCACAGGGCACACTGGAAAGCTGTGGGTGTGGTGTGGGGCACTCTGAAGACCATGGGGCACACTGGCGTTCTGTTCATGGAGCAGATAGAAACAAACTTCAGCTTCCCATCAGAAGCACATTTCCCTTCTAGCCCTAATGGAGCAGCAGCAGCAGCACTGAGGAGAGGTCAGGGGGCGCGGCGTATATCAGCATAGCTAACCTGTGTCACCTAACTCTACAGTGCGGATTCTGTACTACTACAGAGCAAACAACGCATCTGCTCCAGGCCAAGGGTGCAGCCTTTTAGGGCGCACAAGAGATGCAGCCACGTCATTGCTGCACCTTGCCAATTTAATTTAAAAAAAGATTGGACCGCTGACCTGGCTCCAGTTTTCCCATGGGACCCTCCCCCCTCATACTAATTTCCTGCGACACCCCTCTCCCTGCTGAGCCAACCTGTCTGCCACCTTGGAAGTCAGCAAATTTGGTACACAGGCTTATTGCAGAGTATGATGTGAATGTGCATTAATAGAGTACATGGGGCTACACTAAGTGGTAATAACTTCAGAAAGAAAACTAAGTTCATGGACTTGCCCTGATTTATCTTTGCTTATTATTACAAGGAGCTCACTATTGCCCCAGAATGACTCTCTTTGGTGTGAGAGAACTAGTGATCCGGGCAGCAGGTACAGTACATGTGCGCAGAGAAATATGGGGCCCAGTACAGAGGAATTAGGCTGTGTTTCTGGCCACAGCGGGCTCCCAGGCAGTCTGGCCCCCTTAGTGTTGTACCCCCCATAACTCTCTGATAGAGCCCCTGCATGTGCATGATGGAGACCCTGTGTCAGATATCTGACCTGCCATGGTTATGCAAATCAGTGATGTCACAGTGGCCAGTGATGTCATAACACAGGACAGCCAGTGAGGCTCACCCTCAGCAGAGACTTGCATTATAGTTACAGAATCCTAGCAAGGTGTATTGTTTTTATTATAAAGCACATTTTCTCTAATTCTACTACTGGAGAAGCATCTGAGAGGCTGTAACTCTAAATGTGAGGCTTCATGGCCTCGTCTAGGTAAGTGACTGGTTGTGTTGTGTTTTTAAAAATAGGGATTTCCTTGTTACAAATGTAATATTTATGATCAGATTTACAATTATGTGGAACACCAATTATAGCTAATTTATATCACTAAGTACATCAATACTGTCACTAATTACACAAACATTGATAGCATCCAAAATTGATTAACTTATAATTGTGCTTCAAATTCTTTGAAACAGAAGCTGAGATACTTTAATGTTTCACTGTTTGTTTGTTTTTGTGGGGATTGTTATTATTATTATTATTATTATTATTATTATTAGCTTTTTATTAGTTTTTTTTATTGAACCACCAAAGAAAATTACAGTTACAAAATTTGTTTAAAAAAAAATAGAATATCACATCAATCCATTACATAATAGCATATAATAGTATTGTTTTTATTTTTATTTTCATATGAAACCACTTGAATTCTTTTAATAGTACTAAACAGGCGTTCTCATCCTCTACACCCGGCCTGGACAACCTGTGGCTCCCCAGCTGTTGTGAAACTACAAGTCCCAGCATGCCCTGCCACAGTTTCGCTATTAGGGAATGCTAAAACTGTAGCAGGGCATGCTGAGACTTGTAGTTTCACAACAGCTGGAGAGCCGCAGGTTGGCTCTACACAAACTTCTTTAATGTAGTTGTCTCTAAGATAAGTCTGGAAACACAACCAGCCCTCATCCTCCTCATTATAAACCGTCCAATCCGCTTATAAAGCTAAATTCAAAATGATCCAAGGAAACAATTGTTATGTTTTGTTATTGTCATGTTGGAATATTAGGAACAGTTTTATGCTGTATAAAAATTCTGTTCTCAGGGGCCAATGTAATAGTCTTCATTCTAGCACCCTGCACCTGTCACAGCCCGTGCCGTTCCTCTTTTCTGCCTGGGGTGTCGCTCTCTGCTCTGATGCTTCTAGCACACTCAGCTGATGTAACACACTGCCGAGATATAGACCAGAGTGTGCTAGAATGAAGACTAATGTAATCTGAGCTGCAGAAGTATATATGCCTTATTACTGCAAACCCATTACCAATATCACTGTAATAATGTAAATAGATAATAACAGTAACATTACTGTATATATTAGCATAAACATGCTCAAGATGCATTCAGCTGATTGGACTCTGCTGCCGCCCGTTATGGGGTGTATTTTTAAAGTGAAGGCGCTCATACTGTACTTTGGTCACATTACACCGCCCCCTTACCATAAGGGGAAGTAATCCTAAAATGTGTCTCTGCCAACACGGCTGTAGATACATGATATTTGGTGTGCATGCAAAGCTTACAATAGTGCATGGATTGGGGGGAAAAGGCGAGACCATCTCTACATGAGCAGACTGCAGACGGCATGGGGTGATGCTGTGCACTGACTGCAGGCGGCATTGGGGTGACGCTGTGCACTGACTGCAGGTGGCATTGGGGTGACGCTGTGCACTGACTGCAGACGGCATGGGGTGACGCTGTGCACTGACTGCAGGCGGCATTGGGGTGATGCTGTGCACTGATTGCAGGCGGCATTGGGGTGATGCTGTGCGCTGACTGCAGATGGCATGGGGTGACGCTGTGCGCCAACTGCAGGCAGCATGGGGTGATGCTGTGCGCTGACTGCAGATGGCATGGGGTGACGCTGTGCAATTGACTGCTAATGGCATGGGGTGACGCTGTGCGCTGACTTCAGACGGCATGGGGTAATGCTGTGCGCTGACTGCAGATGGCATGGGGTGACGCTGTGCACTGACTGCTAATGGCATGGGGTGACGCTGTGTGCTGACTGCAGACGGCATGGGGTGATGCTGTGCACTGACTGCAGATGGCATGGGGTGACACTGTGCACTGACTGCTAATGGCATGGGGTGACGCTGTGCGCTGACTGCAGACGGCATGGGGTGGTGCTGTGCGCTGACCGCAGACAGCATGGGGTAATGCTGTGCACTGACTGCTAACGGCATGGTGTAATGCTTCTCACTTAGTGACTCCTCTCAGAGGCAGAGTCATTCGGTTGGCATTGGGCTCAGCTACAGGGCCGCGGGCAGGGGAGGGACTTGTTTCCCCTTCATATATAACTGACTGAACTCAATACCGCCGCGTTCCAGCTCACTTTAACCCCTGCTTATCTGGTCCCATAAAACTAGCTGCACTGTCTACAAAGGTAATTTTATACAGCAGCAGCACATTGAGATCCACAGAACATATTATATATGACATATACATAAAGAGGATTATTATTTGCACTTATAATTTACAATTTTGTTTTTGCATCTCTATCTTTAGTAAGAGAAAGCGGAAGACTAATAGAGATTCGGCATCAAGCTCATCGCTAGAAGCCGATCCAGGTAAGACAGGAGCCAGAAGTCTTTATTAACCTTCAGTAATATACCTGTAATTATGACATAGAGTAAAGCTGGGTACACACCTGGTCGAGCATCGCTCTCTCTACCCTCTGTCTCACAACTACATTCCCTCACCTATCTTGCATGTACTTGTTCTGGTTTAATGTGTGATTTGTGTTTTGTATGAAGAACACACCATACATAACGTCTTACCTTGCTTCCACAGCATGCATTTTCTGTGGTCGTGCAGATAATGACGTGCCCAAGTATGGAGAGCTGCTGCATAGTGCCAAGGAGAAGCTGACTGTCCACCACTACTGCCTGGTAAGTATGGAAAGTAATGATGGATGAGCATCAGTTATAGCAGCTGAAAGCAGCCTGTTACACAGTAAGGTGCACATTTATCACAATCTGCAATATTTATGCAAATGTGATATTCATTTTGTCCTATGGGCCTGATTCAGCTTGGAACGCAAGTCTGCGGACGCACACGCACCCTGCCGATGTTTGCGTTCTGCGCATGCGTATGCATCACAGTGTGCGAACCGGCCGCTGTGATCGCGAGGGGCAGTGGTCGAAGGAATGCAGACATGCCAGTGCGTTTGAATGCCATTACAGCGGCGTGCATAATTAAGCCCCTGCGACAGCACACGCAGCCTGAGCTCTAGGTACTGACAGGAAGTTTAGCAATTTCTGAGTCAGGTCAGCTCTACCACAACTGTGCGTCTGGGTCCGATGTTACCAATGCTTTCGCAGACTACCAAAGGCAGGGCTGCCATCAGAAATGGTGGGGCCCGGTACTGACAAATTAAGCAGGGCCCCCCTCACCCCGGGGTATGGGGCAGAAGTGGGTGGAGCTGTGGATGTGGGTGGAGCTACTTTGGGGGGTGAGAGACAGGGAGGGCTGGACCTATTGGGGGCACAGATTAATCGTTCGTAAGTGATGTTATATTAATAGCTGTGCTGACATTTTCATTTGCATGTTTTTAATTTAATATATCTAAGCACAAGATGTTTTGTGTGTGTGTATGTATATATATATATATATATATATATATATATATATATAAAACATACATACACAAACAAAAGCCTCTGGTGCTTAACTATATTAAATTAAAAGTATGCAAATATAAGTGTCAGCACAGCAAGTAATATAGCAGCACTTACCCACATATATGTGTATGATTATCTATATATAATTATATATATATATATATATATATACACACTGTATATATACTATGTATATATATATACATACACTGTATATATACTGTATATATACTATATATATATATAATTATATATATATATATTCACACTGTATATATACTATATATATATATATATATATGCACACTATATATATATATATATATATATATATATATACTGTATATAATATATAAATTAGGCACTCCCACCCTACAACAGAGCCCAAACTTACCTTGACACTTGGCCATCTCCGTGACTCTGGGAGCTCCCACAGCGCAGAGTGATGTGAGGTACCGCGTGTCACTGGTGGAATGCACTGGCAGCTGCCAGAGAAGAGTCTCAGTGGCATTTAATACATGGAGCCGGTTGCAAGCCAATCACAGCTCACGGAACGGCAAACATCCAATCAGCAGTGGCCGCTGCTGATTGACTGGATGCTGTTCCACGAGCTGTGATTGGCTCGCAGAGCTGCAGCCAATCAGCAGCGGCCGGCTGCCGTTCCGCGAGCTGCTGTGATTGGCTAGCGGCCGGCTCCTTGTATTAAATGAGTATACTGCTGCGATCGCAATGCATTCATAGCATATTTTCGCAGCGGCCGTGTGCGTGCTATTACAGACTTGCGATCCGTCCTGAATCAGGCCCTATATTCACAAGGTGATAATGTAAATGTTTACTCAAATGTCTCAATCTCCTCTACACGGGAGGCCAATGCCGATAAGAGCCCAGTCACGGTAAGCCTTTGAAGCAGAGAGATGGCTTGTGCGTGTTTTGGGCAGGGATGTAAAGAGATGGGCCCAGGGAGAGGGGTGTGTCCTAATTGTGGGAGGCATGGCTATGCCCCCTTAGGTTAAAAATACCCCTTTTTGTGAGCCCCTCAGCCTAGCATAAAGCCACGGGGTTGGGGGGCGCGATAAGTGTGATAGCTCCCCCCACATAAAGGCAACAAATTATTCTACCAAATGAAACCATACATTTTCTGTTAATTAAAATGGTGGAAAAATTTAAAAAAACATATTTTGTTTCATTTTTAACTTTAGGCATTAAATATTATTGGAGCCCTCCCCTAAGGATATGTAGTTATCTGCACAGTTTCATTAACATGCTAAGTGCATAAAACATGATAAAACTATATTGGAGCATATGTTAGAGATACAAGTCTTCCTAATTGTTATAGATAATGCAGCAGTGGTGACAGCCATAAGTACATCTCCCCTCTCTCCTATCCAGTTACTATCCAGCGGTGTGCTGCAGAGGGGCAGTGACAGGCAAGGCTTCTATGGCTTCCTGTACCCAGATGTGCGGAAGGCAGCCAGCCGGGCGGCAGAGCAGGTGAGGAGCCGATCGTGCTGATACTTTCTCATGTCATGTGAAGTCACCGGAGAACTGAATGACACATATTGGGCCTAATTGGGAGTTTATTCTATTCCCTGATAATCCACAAAGAGTAAAATAAACAGCTTTGTGATGCCGCAGTGAGAACGGCTCCGCCTGGAGCCGCGGTGCAGAATGACTGTGGTACTGACGTGACCAGAAAGGTCAAAAGCCACTCAGCCAATCAGAAGTGTTTTCCCAAGGTGGCCGACAGATTCTGGGGAGTCTTATTTATATAAAATGTTTTGGTGTATGGACCTAACTCAGAGGTGAATGCATTGCAGGTGTTGGCGCAGTTGGCCACTGTGCTTTTTTTACTGTTCATGTGTCCTGATGGTTTACCAACTGTGGTTGTAATGAGTATTTGGATGCAGAGCAGACAATGGGTGCTTGTGGAAAGAAACGGAGTGATGCCGCCTGTCAGCGGTAATGCAGATCTTTTTGCTTCCTCGAGCCAGTGTGCTGCTAAATGCACATGTGTGATCCAGCTTGCCAGTTCCTGCATGCACAGAGGACTGGAAGCTCAGACATATGCACTTGCACTTCACTAAAATAAAAAAAGAATGAAAAAAGATTAACGTGCCATAGGTCTCTGTAGGACGGCCGATCAGCCACAGCAGCTATGATTGGAAGCCTTAGAGGAGCTATTTTCTATCTCTCCCACTAAGGTGGTTAGCAGAGGACCTGGCTATACTTGAGTGTTATATACAGTGACTGTTCTATTATTAGGAAGTAAAGGAGTCTAGAACAAAGGTTATTTATAGTGGGGGACCTATTTACACGCAATGTTCGTGTTTTGCTCAGTATTGTCATTTGTTAATTACGTTTTGCAGCCCTGCACAGTGTGCAAGAGGACGGGTGCCTCCATACGCTGCAGCGGGAAGGGCTGCACTGAGACCGTGCACTTCCCCTGTGGCCAGGAAAAGGAATTTATATTCCAGTACTTCAAGGAGTTTCCGTGAGTAATCCATTTGCTTCTAGGTATATAGGGCCTGATTCAGACCCGCTTGCTAGATGCGTTCGCACGCAGCTGGCGTATGCAAATCTGGCAAGGCAGGCGATCATACGGCAAGGCATTAGCACGCCCACTATGTCTTGGCGTGCGATCGCGCTGTGTATGTATGTTCCGTTACAGTCCGGTTTTTTGTTTGAACTTCTCACAATTTATTCTGTAATATTTGTTTCCCTGCAGATCATTTTGCCCAAGGCATCGGCCAGTTCAGAAGGCTGCGGCACAGGACGGAGTAAGTGCATGTACCATCTGCCTGGAGGAGCTGACCCTTGCCCCTGCATATGATGTGATTAAGAGCCCCTGCTGCAAAAACACCTGGTTCCACAGGACTTGTCTGCAGGTGAGCTATGGCTTTACTATTTACTCCTCACTATCGGAGTCACCGGGAGGAGACCAACCAGGAGAGAGCTGAGGAATGACGGCCAATGGAGTGGAGGGTTTGAAGGTGATCCTGGTGCCCGCTCTCTGTATATGAAGGATTATGGTGAATGCGGCCTGACAGTAGGCTGGTCGGCTTGTCCTCGCTCGTCAGCTCTTGTGCAGGACGTTTGCTTTATGACTGTACATATATATATATTTGGTATTTCATCTGAACTTCTTACATTACAGATGCAGGCATTAAATGCAGGGAAGTATTTCTTGAAGTGCCCCATATGCCAGAACATGGAGAGTTTCCAGCAGGAGATGCTGCGAATGGGAATTTACATTCCCCACAGGTATATGTAACAATTGTCTTTATCTAGAACATAGAATCCAGCTCCATCACAGAGGCATTTTAAGACTGGAGGGGGCCAATGTGAGATTTCTGTGAGCCCCCTCCCCCTGTAAAAAAATATGGCACTGGCGCATGCACAGAACATCACCAACAATCTGGAATTTACCGAGAATCCCCTGTGCATACGCAGTAATCTGGCGTTATATCGTACATATGGTGCAGCTGCCATGTTTCTGGGGATCACTTCTGGAACATGGTGCTGGCTGCATTTTTTGAAAGCTATCAATGGAATAATGACGTGAACGGCATCAGTGGCGGTGTGCACCCCCCCACACCAATTAGAGAGATGAAACTGGTGCTGACATTAACTGTGCATTTGTGTAGCTTAAACAAGGAAACAAAAGCTTGCATCCCGTTATTTTACCTTGTGTTTCGTACTTATGAAATGCTATAAGCAAAATGTGCCCTAAGACTATGGGCACTTGACTATGGGTCTATGGCCCTGATTCAGAGCCGGCGCTCTGACAAAGTGCTCGCTCTGAATCAGGGCTGTCCTTCTGAATTTTTAGAGCGGCCTCCCGGCCGCTCGTATAGCTGTGGGTGACCACCCACAGCTATAGCGAGCGGCCAGGAAGATGGTCATGATGGTCAAGACTTGCGACGAGACCCTTGTGTTATGGTCTCCTTGCCGCAAGCCCTGGACTGCTTTTGGCTCTATCAGAGCCGAAAGCACTCCCACTGACATCACTTGTGATGTCAGTGGGGCCGGCCCCAGATGGTAGGCATTCCCATGGGAATGCCTCCATCTGGCCAGTCACGCCCCCGGCATGCCCACCAAAGGGGGCGTGCTGTCACTCACCATCGACAGCACGCCACCTTTGTAGCAAGACCCATAGCGACGGCTTGCCGGACTGGACTGCTGGACTAGATGAAACAGACAGAAGAAAGTATTGTAATGTCACATTGATTAATTATATCAGCGATATAACCTCACATTAACCTTTCAGAGATGCATCTTGGGAACTGGAGAACAATGCCTTCGGAGAACTACTGCAGGTCCACCAACAGTGCGACGCGGATCTCTGCCGCTGCGACCATGGAAGAACTCACAGCGAGAGCGGCAGGTAAAACTTTTTGCATTTTATTTATTAAAGGCTGCCAGTGTGCTATGGCCCAGCAGCAGCCCCTGGGAAGGTTCCCCTGCTCATTCCGCATGATTAATGTGGCCTAGACTCTAGATAAATAGGACCATATGTTTATTAGCTAAGGATCTACTGGGTGTATGCGTAATATATGTGACGGTGTATTTACTAAAAGGTTGATATCTTTCACATTTACTGTGTGCTTACTAAGAGGCCGACACCAAGAACCTGGCTACTTATTATATATGTTATGGGATGGGTACAGGATGCACCGGGATACTGAACGTATCCCATATCTTATATGTGTTGTGAATCTAATATGTATTCAATAAATTTTAATATTTGAATCTTTATCAGAGAGTTCCCGGTACCTTAGGTTTTCTTGACAGCGCTGCCCACTTTGTTATTGGTTTCACACCACACTTACCTGCTCCTCCATCTCTTTCTTCTTCCTCTGCCCTATAATTCTGTTCTTCTCTTTATCGTGCTTCACTGTGCTGGTTGGGCTGCTCAGAGGCTTCTCTTCCCGGCTGCTCTTCTATTCGGCACCAGAGACACATTATGATATCCAATGCCCACAATATAAAAGAATGAGGGGAGCAGGGGGGCATTTTATCCATTGTGCCGTGTGGCGTATCAACCATTGTGTGGGTGACGTATCAGCTGTTACAGTGTCGTAGTCACTGGCACTGTAACATAGCATTTCGCATACAGATACACCCGCTGTCACACACAGAATATAGGCATGCCGCATATAATTTTAATCAGCAGAAGTTGCTTGTGCGTCCTACTCCCATCACTGTTTGATTAAGATGCATTTGAAGGTAAAAAATTTGCTGAAATGTATACATTCTTATAAGCTGCCAAATTGTTTAATCCTCTCTAGAATACAATAAAACATTTATAGGGGTATTCAATATGGGTGTGATAACATAGTTTTTTGCGTTAATATCGCACTTTTTAACATTTTTGCGTTAATATCACTTGTTTTAGTTTTACACCGTATTCAATTTCAAAGACTTATCGCAGTTTTGAAAAGTCTTTGATAAAAAACGGTGATAACTTTTCACTATTGAATAGGTGTCAAAAAAAAGTGCAGAATTGGGGTTTAGGGGTGCAGGCTTAAAAAAAATAGCCTGCACCCCTGAGATTGACATTTAAAAAAGAACTGTGTCAAAAAAAGTTTTAAAAAAAAATAGGGACACCCCAAAAAATTTATAAAAAAATTGGGGTGCAAAAAAAAAAATGGATAAAAATTGTTAAACAATAGGGAAATAGGTTCAGGGCTATTCTGCAAGTATGCGGCAGATGTTTTCTAGAATAGAATTATAGCGGCAGGTGCACAAATGCAGAATTTTTAAAAAATTACTTTAGGGACACCAAAATATGCTAGTACCCATTTTCATGTACCCCAAATTTGATGGGACCACTTTAAAAAATGAAAAAAATAACCTAAGTGCTCTTCTGCATCACTTCTTCAATGTCAGGAAAAAAACACCTGCTGCAGCTATTTAAATCCCCGACTTTCAATTAAAGGCTAAAACAGGGGTACCCATAGTGTTCCCCCATGTTTTTACAACTTATGGGGGATCTTAAAATTATTTTAAGGAAAAATTCATAACTTTACGCAAATCCAACTTAGGAGTTTCCCGTTTTCGTTAATTTTATATTGAATACGGGGATAAGCGGGAGCGCGCACCAGACTTTAACGCAGGAAAAAACTCCGATATGAAACGTTAACTTCGACAGTGAAGTTAACGTTACATATTGAATACCCCTCTTAGTATCTTAGGGGCTATTTTTTCCAGAAGCGAAATGCTCCATCGCTGAGATTTATAGCTCCAGCTGTAGATTTATCCTCTGTGTCTCCTCTTTCAGTGAATGGTGTATAATTCGGTGTCACTGCTGTGGGTCAGCGGGAACCCACCTCGCCTGCTCAGCCCTGAGATCTGCTGAGAGCACATGGACCTGTGCAGAGTGTACCTCCATTCTGGAGAAGCCGGAGGATGTTGTTGGTAAGTACTTTCCCCTGTCATTTGTCACCTATTACTAGGTAGTACAGTATCTAACATCATAACTTATATTTCACTTACGTGGTAGAATGAGACATTAGTGAAAACTATCATTAAGTTACCAATCTTGGGTTATTGCCACTGTAGTGTAATCGATGTATGGCCCTTTTCATGTTACAGTAGCCTTAGCCAACTTGCGACTTGTAGGACACAGAGTACGTCCATCCACATAAACATATCGCTAACAATGTTGGATCTCTTTCTGATTGCAGAGTCATTGGCAGAGGCATCTGTGGTAATACCATCAACGAGCAGAGCAAATCCTCCGCCTGCAGTAACACCAGGAGAGACCTGCGCCCGGACGAGGGGGCATCTTTCAGTAACACCAAGAGAGACTTGCGCCCGGGTGAGGGGTTACAAAATAGTAACATCCAGGAGGACCAGAAAATCACCATTGTAGGGTGCTAAACCCAGAACCTGGGGGCCCAGGTGGAGACAAGATGCCTCATGATCTGCTACCTACCTGTCGTACACATCCTGCAGGAACAGAGAACTGTGTGGATCTGTGCAGTGTCTCTCACTCTTGTCCCCAAATTCACATCAGTGGAATTAGAGCAATTAAATATCTTTTGCTTTCCAAACCAAGTAAAGAGAAAATTCTTCTTTTATATCATATTTTAGCAGGGGATTACAAATCAGTAATATTGATATTAGGCATGCCTAAGGCTTCAATCCATAGGCTCCATTCACATGGCTTCAGTGCATAACGGTGTGTTTCGTTCTGATTGAAGTAAGTGGTTATACCACATAACCAACTGAGTGAGTACAAATTAACACACCTTATTTATAAACAACAAACATACAAAGTATACAGTATACTTTTGTCTATGTGTTCAGATGACACCGGTTATTCATTATCTTCAACATAAGATGTAGTTCATGTTAATCTGGGGAGCCCTCATTTCACAATGCCCAGGTCTTTCAATTTACATTGCAGAGACTCTACTGCAGTCTCAGGTCCATGCACGAGCCAAAGAGCCTTTGTCTAGGTCTTGATTTATGTACCATAGTCTGGGTGTTTGGCTTTCCAGATATTAAGCCCATATTAGTTACATACTGGGTATCAAGCACTGATTGGTACAACATAGCATGGACCATTCTTATCTCTTGCACATGCTCAGTAAGCACTAAGATATACTCAGGACAAAGAAATACAGTTATGGCGTGTCCTAGAATGTCTGGAGTTACACTATCTCAAAGCCCCTCTTTGTCTAAAGAATATGGACATCACTTTCAGAAACCCATAATGCTTAGCATCTCTACACATCTTACAATGGTTATTCTATTGCAATGTGGCTAACTTTCTACAACTAACACCATATAAGGTCTTAAGGGCTTATTATACATTTCTGCTAATGACAGGTACAAGTATAGGCCCCCCAATATATGTGTTGTCTGACCCCAAAGGTGAATCTGACCAGTCTAAGCATAGACTAGAACTACATGAATACAAACTCTTTTCAAACCTCAATGGGGCCTAGCACAGTTGTGTATTACAACTTATATACCTTTGAAGAAATTATTTAACCCACTGGTTACACTTCAGTCCTGCTATTTATCCTGTGCTTTTGTGCCTATCAATTACATATTCAAATGAGTTCTAATTAAAGACTGTTGCTTTTAATCAGATATTATAAATATAAGTGGTTGGCACGGTTCCTGGCATCCTCCCATCAGTTATGGGTTGGTTGATGGATCCCTGCAGTGTTCTGGAAATCAATTCATCAGTGAATGTTATTAAAGGGGGATGGTGTTAATCTGTGCTGCTGCCACCTTTATATGGACTTTCTCCAAGTTATCTGAGAGCGCAATCACTGGTGACAGATGGACCTTAATATCTCTAGCCCGCGATCTTCATATAGCAAGGTGGACAGTATATTTTAGCATAGTCCTCTAAGATCCGCCATCTCAGGAAGCATCTGTGAGCTTATAGATTACACTCGGCACAAAATAAGAAACAACATGCTATATAACGCGACCTCTTGGCATTCTGACATCTTTGATAAGTTAGACACATATATATTCCTATAATCGTGCATTTTCTATATGCAAGCTTTTATTAATTTTACACTTGTTACTTATTATTTCTAGTTCAGATATATTTATAATATATATAATTATTGCTGATCAATACGTTATCACTTATAAACATTGCAAGGTTAATAGCTCAATTAACTTCACACTAATATCTTTATTCTTAATATAAGGGAAGATTATAGTCCTTCTGTAACAGTGGAAAACTATTTTCATTGGAGTTTGACAGGGAGAGACATGCGGTGAGGTATTGATAGGTTATCCTCCCCTCTGACAATCAGAAACTGCCTGAAGCATAGGGGGGGCTGTGCCGCAGACAATAATACTGCACTGAAAAAAAACAGGGTCACGCCCTTCTCAGTGAGAGATGTGATAGCTCTGATGGACAACTCTGATGATCAGGCGACCTATCCAGAGGGTTCTGACAGCACACTGCCACTGCCATAATGCTCCTGTGCCATCTATACCCAGCATCTACTTCACCTACCACTTGCTAATGAGAGTTGAGCTGCTATTTTCATTGGAGTATGACAGGGAGAGGTGAGGCAGCAACAAGGTCAGCCTCCCCTCTGACTATCAGAAACTGCCTGGAGCACAGGACAGGCCGTACCACAGGCAAAACTACTGCCCTGAAAAGCGTGGGTGGCAGCTCAGTTCTGCAGTAAACCATTGGTGAGTCAGCAGAATTTGTAGAATCAAATGGAGACAGAACAAGGGCCTAATAGTGTAGCGGAAAAGCTAATTTCACATCAGAATGGGCATAATTCCAAATGATATTATATTGGTAATAACATGTATTTTTCCCTCTTATACAGTTGTATGTAACAATCCTTTGTATAGCGTTATTCTAGAGTCTGTGTACTCTAATCAGCATGAGGTCTGGTGTGTGGAAAGGTGACAAAACCCCTCTTGACTAGTCCCCTTTGAAGCTAGGCAAGTGAGGATGTAAGAAGGTCTGTCTTCCTAAAACAATCATTAAGAACCCTGTGTTCTGTTTGGGGACAGTGATCAAAAGAATGGATAGACCAGGGAGACATTCGGTCTCCGGAGGTGTGACTCTCCTCACCTAATCACTGGGTATGTTTATTGACCCAGGCCTGTTCCCCAAACTTCAAATATAGCTGAGTGTGTAATTAAAGAACCCCTGCTCAGGTGGCCATGAAACCCTGAGCTTCAGCCAGCTAAACAATCCACTCTGAACTGAAAAGGGTAAAATCATCCCCATGGAGGGGGTGAGGGGGGTGCCTGGAAAAAGCAGGCCTAAATATGTGAGTCAACCCTGACCCATTGGTTCATCCTACATGAGGCTATCGAAGGATACAGATGATCCTGAGTTCATCACTGGGAAGGCCTCATCCCAGAACCATTTAATCCGCCGTCACCCGAATGGTTTGTTTCTCCATTTATTATTTTATTTTCTGGAAAGTGTGAGTAACTGTGTGATTTTTTTTAACATTATTATATTCTTTGTAAACTTTTGTACATAAGCTTTGAAGACATTCTTCAATTAAACATTAATTCTAGTTCTGGATCTTTGTTTTTATGACCCAAGTCCTCATATGACTCATGTTACCTATTTTTCTAAGTATTGATAAATGTGTGTGCAGGTAAGAGCATAAGCTTACTTTATGCTTTAACATTATATTCTTCTGCTGGTGGCAGTTACCAGGTTTAGTTAACCACACATGCTGAGGGTAACCTGTAAAAGTCACGGGCAGCGATTCTCAGATTGGTGTATCTGGAGGGTCGGCCCGCAGGACCGTGACAGATAATGTAATATTATGGTTGAAAATCCTTTGATAATATGCATACCAAATGTACACTTGTTCAAAAGCGTAACTGCAGGAGTTTAAATTTGCAGGTTTGGTACTCCTCCCAGAAGAGAATACTTCACTTATGAGAAGCCTCATATATCAATAAAAGATATCTCCATAGCATATATGTACGTTTCAAAAGTGAGAACAATACATACAGCACACAAGCTATATCATACAGAATAAAATAGCTTATCTGTGAATGAAGATGTGAGGGCATGGATGCCATCCAATAGGATATCTCTTTTTGAGAAGCAAAAGTTCAGAAGATGAGGCAAACAAGGGGGTAGATCCTTAAAACAAAGATATATTCAGCTTGTCATCCCACTATTTATCACAATCTGAAGTATCAATACTCAGTAAAGGATTGATGTTTGCCCTCACACAGAAACACAATACATTTAAAATGTTTATCGATTTGAACACATTTGCCAGGAAACTAACACTTACAAGGCATTTTGCAAAGACGGAAACGGCCATAATAACTAATTATAACAACGTCTCTAAATTAGGATACTCAGGCACTGGCCTCGTCACTCTGAGAAAACGGGGCTGATGCCCTAACGTGCGAACCATGGCAATTGTGCAGCAGCTTAGGGGGCACTTGATCTGCACATGCATAGTTTGTAACATGGACGTGTGAAGATCTCGCTTCATAGGAGTTGTACATAAACCCAATGAATTGGGTCCATAGTATCCTATACAAGTTTGACAGAAATATAAAATTTTTCTAGCAGTTTCTTTTGTTTACATAAAAAATAACATTTATAGGATGTTTGTCTCCAGCTGTTCAGTTCTACATCACATTGTTCAGTATGGTAATAAATGTAATTCATTAAAGTAAGATAATCTTGCTCTACTCAGTTCTTCCAAAAAAAACCATACATCCTTGCTCTACTTATTTCTTAAAAAAGAGCACTGTAATATGTTCTGTCCTGGACTTGCTATCGATCTCCCAGATAACAAGGTCAGTGATAGATGTATTAGCATGCTTCCTGCTGGACATTTGCACAGTGGTCTGTGTTTACCTACTAAAGCATGGCAGTAATATAAAAATGTATAGAATACATGTGTATTTGTTTTTAAATATAAGGTGCACCTTTGTGGAATTGCATTATCCAGAAAAAGGAGATTTATGTTCTTACCTGTTAAATCCTTTTCTTTGACTCCATAGGGGGTACAGGGATCACTCTAGCTATAGCCTGGAGAGAGGAGAGCCTGGGCACCAAATAGTTAACATTTATTTCCCAGCAGCCCAGGCTCCCTTTCCTTTGTACCCCGACCCCAGCCACCAGCAGCCAGTTAAGTTAGCAAGCCATGGCAAGGAGCGAGGAGAAGGAAGACAGGCAGACACTCTGAATCACACACATAGGCAAGGTGAACAGAACCGATACTCAGGCAAGAAGATCCATGTATCACTCCTGCTGTGGCCACACTGGAGCCATAAGGATCACTGTGCCTCCCTCTAGCATTAACCTGCGAAAGACCTGTGGGATCTTTGAGATTGGAGGAAAGATGTATATTAGCAGAAACATCCATGGTACCTATAGAGTGTCCACCAGAAGAGCTGCAGGCTTCCTGGTGTGGGAACTGCATCACTGCAACTGATGATTGTGTTGAGATGCCATCATATCTATGTTTGTTAGGTCCCAACGGTGGACTAGTAGAGTCTTGATGTAGAGCCTACTCGCTCAAGTGATAATCCTGGAGGTTTAGGGAGTCCGCATCCCAATTCTGGACTCCAGGGAGGAAGGCTGCTGACAGTGCAGATGGATACCGCTCTGCTCAGCGGAGAATGCAGTTGACTCCATCATGGCTTTGCAACTGCGAGTGCCACCCTGGTGGTTTATATATAGAGACATCGGTTGACCGGATAACCCAGGAGGAGTGACTGTGCCTGGCAAAACGCACTGTGTACTGCGTGGAGCTCCAGGACATTGATGGATAGTCTGCTTTCCTGAGTCATCCATAGACCCTGGAAGGTCTGAAAACACATCATCATCCCCCACCCCCCCGAAGACCTGCGTCAGAGTTGAGTAGGACCCAGTCTGGGATCTGAAGAAGATGGTCCCTGTCCATGTGTGGGACTGGTGGAGCCACCATAAGAGAGAGTGACAACTGTCCCAAGGGAAAATGAGCATCTGCACCCTGAGGTGCAAAAGGGACTTGTTCCACCATGCTAGAATTTCCAACTGAAGAGGACAGGAGAGGAACTAGACATACGCCACTATGTTGAAGATGGACACCAAAGAACCCAAGATCTGCATGCAGCTGTGGAGCCACACCTGATGGTTACTCAGGAATTCGCAAATCCTGGACTGCAGAGCTAAAATGTTATCTGCAGGATGGAAGACCTGTCGAACCCTGGAAATGAGTAAAGAGCCTAAGTGTAGCATCTACTGAGAAGGTGTCAGAATGGATTTCCTCCAATTGACTATCCACCCGAGTGACTGCAGTTCTTCCACTATTTACAAAGTCTCACTGTCCCAAAAATGACAGAGAAATTACACTCCTCAGTTTTGAGTGGCAGCTCCAAAAGTCTCCAGAAAAGGACTATTGCTCCATAGGTCCAAATAGAAAGACTGTTCAGCAATTGTGACACATCAGCGCTATCTAGTGTATAGAGTCCAAAAGACCTCCTGTGTTTTCTTCCAATTTTAAGTTTCTTTCATTTAAGGCTCTAGAATTGTTTTTTTCACAGCCATAAAAGTAAACAAAGAATTAAAGTGCATTAGTTATGTACCAAAAAATCTCTCTTTTTACATACATTAACTGCCACCTCTGTAGGGGTAAATTTAATATTCGTTTGTATTAGAATTTTTTGTGCCCCTCATACACAATATAGATTATACCAATGCAAAAAAACACAGCAAAGTAAACAAAGTGCACAGTGTTATGTCACACCCCCTACAAATATCTGAAAAACCACTATGCATGGTACGGTCAGATCCAGGGGAGTGGGAGCGATCAGTATGATTCCTTCCCCACACACCTTGCAGGCAGAGAGAGCCTCCAAAGCCCAGCACACAGCAGCTGGGCTGGGGAGAGAGGCTACTGCCGAAAACAGTTAAGCAGTGTTATGGGGGGAACCAGACCTCCAATAAGCCCAGGCCTGGGTAATTAATAACCCCCTCTCTCTGTGCCCCTGGAAACATTCTCTTCTGACTAAACAGCTGCTGTAATGTCTATACACAGATTGCAGGTCTACACAGTGCACCAGAATATTTTAGTCGGAAAGGGAAAACAGGAAAATGTGTCTCCCTTTCTACGTCGGAGCTATTTGTGCACATTTGCTCCAATTTATTTGGTTTAAAGTTAAACTAAAGTAGGGGTGTGCACCGGCTCACAGCACTACACAGCACTACAGCCAGCCAGCCCCTATGGACAGGACAACAGCCAGCCCCTTATATAGACAACAGTAGCCAGCCAGCCCCTATGTATATGGACAACAGTAGCCAGCCAGCATCAGCAACAGCTCCCAGCTCCCTCCTCTTCACAGTAGCCAGCCAGCCCAGTATTGTAATGTATATATATGTACTACTAAGTTTATTTTTTATTATCACAACAGTACAGTAGCCAACAGCTCCCAGCTCCCTCCCTCTGCCAGCCCCTATGGACAGGATAACAGCCAGCCCCTATATGGACAAAAGTAGCCACCCAGCCCCTATGTATGGACAACAGTAGCCAGCCAGCATCAGCAACAGCTCCCAGCTCCCCCCCTCCACACTAGCCAACAGCTCCCAACTCCCTTCCTCTGCACGCACACTCCACAGCCGGAATGAAAAATGGCAACGATCGTGGGACCTTTATAGAATCAAAACCTGCGAGAATCCAACAGCGGGATAATGACGTTTTGCCTCGATTTCAGTTCCGAGCCAGGCGGGAAAACCAGAGCCTGACTCGGTTCCCAGCTCAGATCAGGGGGGGGCTAGAGGTGGTTCAGATTTCAGAAATCTGAACCCGGTCATCCCTAGTATACACTAGTAGCAACCCACCCAGGTTTCATACAGGAGCAATTTTGAATTTACGTTTTTTAACCGAGGTCTTATAAGATTGCCTTGTAAGATGACATTAGTAATTTTTCCTTTATGACGTCAACACAAAAAGATTTTGTTTTGATGTGATATGCAAAAGAGCCACGTAAAGTTGTCCCTTAGAAAAACAGTCTCCACTAAGGTCAGCTCCAGCCACGTTACGTGTCTGTCCCTGAGCTTTATTTATTGTCATACCAAAGCAGACTCTTACCAGGAATTGGACTCGTTTGACATTAAAGAATCGTTTTTTACATAAATTAAACAGGAACAGTAAAAAAAAAAAGGGAGGACTTAATTTTTCTATCAGTAAATATACATTTTTCTGGAGAAACCGGATAATACATATCAGTCTCCACATGGTATAAAATAAAGTCCATCGTTGTGCTATACTGTATCTTTAGTGGTTTAGGCAGTGTAAGCCAAGAAAACGCACGGACATAAGTATTTTCATTGACTTTCTTCACTAAAATCATCACTGCCCGGCTCCCTTCTGTCACACATTAATATTTCCTACACGTAAACCTTCCTCTGCAAATGCTCCATATAATGGTGAAAATTGCATCAAATTCCATTAAGTGGTTCTCGAGATTAGCTCGAACTAACAGAAAGACGCTCACAATAGACTTTATTTTATATATTTATATATATATTTATATATATATATATATATATATATTGTGACACAGTCAGATTAGGGGTTCCCTCTTCTGGGTAGAAGGACTCCTTTCTTACACACACCCACAGCAGCAGGGAAGCAGCACACCAGTCTGGATGCGAGTACAAGCTGGTCGGCGCCAGTCTTTATTGTACAATGTCAGAAATAACATAAAGAAAACATAAACATAAATCTTAGCCCTGTCGGGGCACTAACTTCACAGGTGGTTCCCTCACTACCAGAACCTGGCAGGGCCTAATGCCCTCACCAGCAACAAAGGCACAGCACAACACTCACAGTTAGGTTTTCAAGTGTCTCTGAGCAAATTCCCTGCCTGCTGTCCCAGGTGAGACACAAACTAGGCTTATATTGGCCACTCTCAGGTGGAAACCCTAACAAGCCTGTTACCAGGCTGCGAGAACCAAAACCTGGAGTGGCCGTGGGTGGAGCCCTCCCTCTCCTCTCACCCACAACCCCCAGGTCCCAAACTGGCTTTTCAAAAAGCCGAGACTCAAGCCTGCTACACTGCAGATTTTCTCCTGGGGGTTTAAAACACATAAGACAGGAATCTGGGACAAATGTACCTGCCACAGACCACTTTACCAGTGATCCTATCACATATCCCCCCCCTTTGTTTCGACCTGTGGGGCGGAAAAACTGAAGCCCCCAAGCAATGAACGCATGACAACACGTCTGCATTGGCCAGCTGGCTTCCTGGCCTATGTTCCACTGAAAATTTTAAAGTTGGTAACGCCAAGAACCATCTCGTAATTCTCGCATTACTGTCCTTATTTTCGGACATCCACTTCAAAGGGGCATGATCAGTGATCAATTTGAACTTTCTTCCAACCAAGTAGTACCTGAGAGCCTCTAACGCCTACTTTAAGGCCTATGCCTCCTTCTCCACTGTGGCATCGGGTAGGCATCGAATTTTGAAACACTGTTCAACTTTCGGAAGTCATTGCAGAAACGCACACTCCCATCGGGCTTTGGAATCAACACAATGGGACTTGACCATTCACTATGTGATTCTTCAATAACCCCTAACTCTAGCAAATGTTTAATTTCTTTCGACACCGATTCTCTTTGTGCTACTGGTAACCTATAGGGCTTTAGATTAACTTTAACCCCTGGGTCAGTGCTTATGTCATGTTTAATGACCGAGGTTTTCCCAGGTACGCCAGAGAACAGCACCCTATTTCTGATCAGAAACTCCTTGACCTCTTGTTGTTGAATTGCCGACAGGGTTTTTTCCACTGTCACTTCGGGAACTAAGGGCCCTGGATTTACTGGAGGGGCTCGGACGGCCGACAGTACCGTTCTATCTTTCCAGGGCTTTAACAGATTTATATGGTATATCTGTTCCGGCTTTCTTTTCCCCGGCTGGTAAACGTTGTAATTGATCTGTCCCACTCTTTCTAAGATTTCAAAGGGCCCTTGCCATTTAGCCAAAAGTTTATTTTCCACAGTGGGAACCAACACTAACACTCTGTCCCCAGGAGCAAAGCTGCGTAACCGAGCATTGCGGTTGTATACCCTCTGCTGTGCCTGTTGAGCCTGTTCCAGGTGCTCTCTCACTATTGGCACCTCTATAATAGGCAATGGAACTAGTGGACCCTTAAAATGTGGTCTGGGAGCATGATACTGACACTCAGGGCAGGATGCGCAAAAGTCAGATACCTCTCTATGAAGCCCGGGCCAGAAAAACCTCTGCATTATTCGCTCAGTGGTTTTCTCTACCCCTAGATGGCCTGCCATTATATGACCATGGGCCAGATCCAACACTGTTCTTCTGTAGGCTTTGGGAACTATTAGTTGTTCCACAACATCTTCCCCCTTCTTAGTCACCTGATATAACAAATCCTGACACATTGCCATGTGGGGATAGGACAAAGGACTATCAGGGTCTATGGGTTTACCATCAACTACTTTTACATTCTCCCTGGCTTTTACCAAAGTATGGTCATTCAACTGCTCCACGGCAAAGACCTCTCTTCTGACCTCTAAATCAGGCAGACGATCCACTGGCCCAACAACACTTCCCACCTCAATGGGAGGCACATCAGTTGGTGGGCCACCGTCATGCTCCGCATTCTCTAGTTCGCCAATCATAGTAGAAAAAGTGAATAACTCTGACTCAGAAGAAACTCCCTCCTCCACTACATCGACAACCTTCTCAAATGGACCGGGGTTGTTCACTTCTGGAACAAAACGACTTTCCCACAACTTCCAGAAGTGAGCAAAGTCTCTCCCCAATATTGCATCATACATCAGACCATGCACCAAACCCACAGAAACTATAGCCGGACCACATGGTGTCTCAATGTTCACCTCGGCAGTAACATAATATCGAGTATCCCCTTGTATGCAGGTCACACCAACAGTTTTCCCTGTATGCCTCAAGGGGTTCACCAGCTCAGCTTTCATAAGTGTCACCAAGCTACCAGAGTCTAACAGTGCCTCTACTCGGTTGCCACCTACAGTGAGTACACACATGTGCTTATCAGTCTCAGCCTGCCGGTCAGCTGTACAGGCTGTCTGTGCAAAGAAAGACGCCCTGCGGTAGACATGAGCAGTATCACATTGCATAGGTTCAGTAGTAAGTGAACAATTAGCGGCAATATGGCCAAAGTCACCACATCGGAAACACTGAGTCATATTAATGTCTAGTTGTTTACGGGGCAAGAACCTTCCTGGCCTGGCAGGCCTGTCTCCAGGTTCTACACCCTCAGTCTTAGGTACTTTCCACCGCCCAGCACCCTTCTCCCCTGGAACAGTCTTACCGGTCTGTGGGAGTTCGCCGGTGCGCCATCGGGGCTCGGTGGGGCATACTCATCAGCTCCTCAGCCACCACGTACCTCTCCACCAGCTCAACCAACTGGTCCGCGGACTTAGGGTCTGCATGGCTCACCCACTTGCGCAGAGTCACAGGTAATGATTGCAGGTACCGGTCCATCACGACCCTTTCCACGATCTGTAGTCCCGTCAGCATCTCGGGCTGTAGGCATTTTGAGGACAGATGGACGAGGTCATGCATCTGTGAACGTGGAGGCTTGTCCATATGGAACTCCCAGCGGTGGACCCGTTGGGCACGAACAAAGGTGGTGACTCCCAAGCGAGTTAGGATCTCCTGTTTTAGTTTTTTATAGTCCTTGGCATCAGCCAGGCATAAGTCGAAATATGCTTTTTGTGGCTCCCCAGACAAAAAAGGTGCCACCAGACTTGCCCACTGCTCCTTGGGCCAACTCTCCATTTCGGCCGTTCTTTCAAATGCGGCAAGATAGGCCTCCACATCATCGCCCGAAGTCATCTTTTGGAGGAAGTGACTGGCTCGTATGGAGTGAGTGGTGGTGGGAGGACCAGTATTAACATCTCTGGGCCGGGCGACCAGGTGCTGTACCACCTCTTTTATGGCCTGGCTGTTTTCCGCTAAGGCCTGGCGGGTTTCCTCGATGGCAACCTGTTGTTGCCTCTGGGCTGTCTCCAAGGCCAACAGTTGCACCCTGGTGGATTCCTGCTGAGCCCTGGTAGATTCCTGCTGAGCCCTGGTAGATTCCTGCTGAGCTTTGTTCGTCTCCTGCTGAACTGCTGTAGCTTGGAGCAAGGCTTTAATAATGTCCTCCATTTTGTCCTGGGGTGTAGGTTGGAAGCTGAACCTTGCCTCTCTGAGCATGGGCTGATGCCTCCTCTATGGGACTCCAAGGACACAGCATTATTTCCACACTCACAAATTGGGTGTCTGTCCCTTTAATTTTTAAACGGAAAGTTTTCCTCTCGCTGCAACTTCAGTGTGTGTGGGTGCCTGCATTCTCCACCATATTGTGACACAGTCAGATTAGGGGTTCCCTCTTCTGTATAGAAGGACTCCTTTCTTACACACACCCACAGCAGCAGGGAAGCAGCACACCAGTCTGGATGCGAGTACAAGCTGGTCGGCGCCAGTCTTTATTGTACAATGTCAGAAATAACATAAAGAAAACATAAACATAAATCCTAGCCCTGTCGGGGCACTAACTTCACAGGTGGTTCCCTCACTACCAGAACCTGGCAGGGCCTAATTCCCTCACCAGCAACAAAGGCACAGCACAACACTCACAGTTAGGTTTTCAAGTGTCTCTGAGCAAACTCCCTGCCTGCTCTCCCAGGTGAGACACTCAGCCCTAAACAAACTTGGCTTATATTGGCCACTCTCAGGTGGAAACCCTAACAAGCCTGTTACCAGGCTGTGAGAACTAAAACCTGGAGTGGCCATGGGTGGAGCCCTCCCTCTCCTTTCACCCACAACCCCCAGGTCCCAAACTGGCTTTTCAAAAAGCCGAGACTCAAGCCTGCTACACTGCAGATTTTCTCCTGGGGGTTTAAAACACATAAGACAGGAATCTGGGACAAATGTACCTGCCACAGACCACTTTACCAGTGATCCTATCACAATATATATATATACACAGGGGCGGATTGGGCCGCCGGGAGACAGGACAGTTCCCGCTGGGCTGGCACATGATCATGTCCGGCAATCCCCTCAGTGGCTTACACAGTCAGCCCAACCCTCTCCCCCTTCTGGGCTGGGCTGCGCAGTGCACTACAGAGACAGCTCCCCCACCCCAATCGGACCGTGCACTCCCTCAGTGGCTTATTACAGTACACAAACAGTCCACCTCCCGGGCCGAGCCACGCTGCGCACTACACATACAACCTCCCCCCTGGCCGGGCCGTGCACTCCCTCAGTGGCTTATTACAGTACACAAACAGTCCACCTCCCGGGCCGAGCCACGCCACGCTGCCCACTACACATACAACCTTCCCCCTGGCCGGGCCATGCACTCACCTCAGTGGCTTATTACAGTACACAAACAGTCCACCTCCCGGGCCGAGCCACGCCGCGCTGCCCACTACACATACAACCTTCCCCCTGGCCGGGCCGTGCACTCACCTCAGTGGCTTGCTCAGCTTTACACAGACAGCCTCTGCCGGGCCGGGAAATAACATCCGCGATCAGAGCTCTGCTCAGCTCCGATCAGGCTGCATTGGGAGCGTCTACTCATGCAGAGAATCTCTTTGTGTAGTCTGTGTAGGGGCAAACAGAGGACTGGGAGAGAGACTGTCTGGAGCCTGCATGAGATCTGGAGCCTGCATGAGATCTGGAGCCTGCATGAGAAGAGAATGACGTGGGCTGCATGGACAGAAACAGCTACAGTAATGTGCAGAGGTAAGGAGCTCAGGGGGAATCGGTATGTAATAACGCCGGCCGCATGGCCGGCAGTTCAATTCCCGGCAGCGTCAGGCCGACAGTGGAACAGATCCCGGCAGCGGCAGCCCGACAGCGCTGGAATTCCCGATCGTCCCCAGGTAAATATGAACTATCCTAACCACATCCCTAAACCTAACCCCCCCTTAGGGGTGCCTAACCCTAAACTCCCCCCAAGTGCCTAACCCTAATGCCTCCCAGGGCCGGATTAACCATGGGGCAGATGGAGCTGCAGCTCCAGGCCCCACATTAAAATAGGCCCACAGACAGCCACTGCTATACTACTTTAGACAGGAGTTTTTTCCCCTGCTACAGCATGACAGCAGGCCACGGCAGCCTGAGGCCCCGCCCACTCTACCACAGCAGGCAGTCAATCCCCCTCCCCAGCGTCCCGCCACTGAAACAGTGGGCACACATGATGCTTCTATAACCTTCCTTGGTTGGCTGGCTGTACCGTGGAGCAGCTGCATAGTGAGTGACTCAGTGGCCAGCGCAGCTCCGACTGACCAGACATCATATAGATGTCGCCCCATCAGCGTCGGTGTGTTCCATGCTGGCTGCTGCTGATGGGGTTCTGTGTGCCATGCTGGCTGCTGCTGATGGGGTGCTGTGTGCCATTCTGGCTGCTGCTGCTGATGATGGGGTGCTGTGTGCCATGCTGGCTGCTGCTGCTGATGGGGTGCTGTGTGCCATGCTGACTGCTGCTGATGGCATGCTGTGTGCCATGCTGGCTGCTGCTGATGGCATGCTGTGTGCCATTCTGGCTGCTGATGATGGCATGCTGTGTGCCATGCTGGCTGCTGCTGATGGGGTGCTGTGTGCCATGCTGGCTGCTGCTGATGGGGTGCTGTGTGCCATGCTGGCTGCTGCTGATGGGGTGCTGTGTGCCATGCTGGCTGCTGCTGATGGCATGCTGTGTGCCATGCTGGCTGCAGGCTTCAGTCTGAGCATAAAACTGCCTATGTGAAAGGTACTGCAATAACAGAGATCATACACTGTATATACTGTTTTTATTGTATGGAGGCCGCTCTTAAAAAAGATAAGGACAGCCCTGATTCAGAGCGAGCGCTCTGTCAGAGCTTCCAGCTCTGAATCAGGGCCTATGTGTGTAATATGTCAAAAAAAGAAGAAACCCTGTCTTTGTAATTTGGTTTAACCCCAGCTATAGTTTCCAATTCAGGGCCGGCTCCAGGGGTCTGAGCACCCTGTGCTGGCCCGGTACGCTGTGCTCATGGCACGCATCCAAATAACATCAGGCTGGGGGTAAAGTCCAGCCTTCCGTCACTGGCTGGGCTTCCCCCAGCCCTCTCACATCAGTGAATGGATGCCGTGTGCATGCGCGCTATATCCATTCACACTCCGGGTGTCCAGCACCACCGCACAGCTGCGGCGGTGGGGGTCCCCAACCCCCCGATTTGACCACCCGCGGGCCACTGTGGCCACAGGTGGAACAGCGGGACAGTACTGTCCTGCTGAAATCAGGATGTTGGGGAGGGGTGCGCACTGGTCGAACACCCCTAGAGCCGGCCCTGTTCCAAATACCATATAAATAACAATAATATGTGGATTCATGAATCAATCCGGAAAACCTAAACTTGCTCCTACTCTACTTTCTCTCCAACACGGTTGAAATGCAGTAAAACAATGTGAAACCACTGTTAGGCTGATGATTTTACTGCCTTGACACGCTGGACATAATGAAGTATACCATTATTAGAACTTTTTTTCAAATATCATGACTTAAGCACCTTTTTTGATATTTACTAATTGGTGCTGTGTCACTCCGGCATTTGAGTCCATGTTTATCTGGATTTTTATATTTTTGAGTAAGTGCCCTCTATGAATTAAAGCTGTTTGTATGGGAGAATCTCCTTATTTTACTATGTATTTTAGCTATGCCTTCCATGGTGCTAGCCACTCTCACTGGGCAGACAACACCCCCACAGCACTGGTCGTCCAACCCACATCACTAGTCACGCCCCGCGACACTGGTCACACCCCCTGCGGCGGCACACAGTAGGCCCCTTATAAATTTCAGCTCCAAGCCCATGTGGACCTTAATCTGGCCTCCTCTAAGTGTCTAAACCTAACCCCTCCTTCGCCGCTGCCTAAACCTAAGTCCCCCGGAGGGTGCCTAACCCTAACCTCCCCCTGGGGGTGCCTAACTCTAACCCTCCCTCCCCCTAGCCTAACCCTAACCTCTTGGGGGGTGTCTAACCCTAAGTCCCCCCCGAGTGCCCTAAACCTAACCCTCCTCTCCCCCCCCACGGCTGTCCGAACGCGGCGCCCGGTCTCCCAGCGTTGGTGAAATGAGCGGCGTCTACATCTAGATGCTGCTCATTTCACCCTCACCGGGATATGACAGTCGGGTAGCTCGTATACCTGTGGGTCACCACCCACAGCCTATACGAACGTGCAGTTTGATGGCCGCGATGGTCGCCCCGGAGTGCTTTTGGCTCTATCAGCATGCGCACTTGGGCAACATCGACCCGCTTGCGAGCGCTCAACGCTCGCGAGTGGGTAAGAATCAGGCCCTTTGTACTTATGATCCCAGCGGTCAAGATGCCGGCGCTCAGAATCCAGACACCAGTCAGAATCCTGATCCCAACATCCTGACTGCTGACATCCCGATGGAAAGTATTGTGGTTAGGGTTAGGCTGCGGGGGTGTGATGGTTAAGGTTAGATTTATCACATTCTGCAGTTTTAATGTAGTTGTGTTAATGCCCCAAAACTGCAAAGCGAAAATTAATATTTGTCAATCTTTAGGTGCTGGGACAGAGCTTGTGAGAAGTCTTGTCCAGGGAGAGAGTTAAAAGTTAATTATTAAAGTTATATAGTAGGAATAATAATGTAATGTGTAGGTGACGGGCATAATATATCATACAGGGCTAGTTGGAGCAACGTGGCCAATTTTTAAATGAAGTTGCAACTGAATAATGTTGGGCAGGGCCGGCCCGAGCCTTATTTTTTTGTTAAACGAAGATAGATTTCGGCGCCTCTTGGTGGACTTTGCATGTACCGAAGTCACAAGCCCGAAAAAGAAAAGGGGCGTGGTACCGTTAGTATTGCTTACCCATGTGACATACATTTAATGTTGTGAACTCCGGACACAGTGTGCGCCATCTGCAAAGGGCGCGTGGCTTCGTGACAGGGGTATGGCCTTGCCTCTCACCACCGTTTCGTGGGGGTGTGCTCAGCACTCCTGGAGATTATGGGCTCCCCCCAGAGATTCTCCCCACACTGTGTAGATGCCTGTGTGCATGCACTTCTATCAGGGTTGCCTACCCTCCCGATTCAGAAGGATGCCTCCCGATAAACGGGTTCAGCTCCCACCCCCTCGGAAAGGCAGGCAAGCCTCCAGCCTGCCGCCGATCCCCGAACCCCCCCTCCGCCAGAACCTGTTAAACTCCTGCAGCAGGGGGGTCCGCTGATGTGATTCATGCAGAATCGCGTCATTTTGGCATCGCCCCCTGCTTCACAATACCTGTTTTTTAGGCATTGTGTAGCGGGGGCGGGGCCAAAATGACGCGATCGCGTGGCCCCGTCCCCTGTCGCGCCCGCAAACTGACCTCAGCCCTTCTTGACATGCCCCCTTTTGCCAGACACGCCCCATGTTCTGCCGATCTGGCTGCTCCGTCCCGGAAGGAGCAGCCAGATAGTCGGCAAGTATGCTTCTATGTATTTTTATGATAGAAATACATGGAAATATGTCCACTTCAAATTTAAATAACTAACAATAACAGTAAGATATCAACAAACGTAATCTACGTTGAAAACACATATACTGTATATATATATATATATATACATATATATCATTATATATATATATATATATATATATATATATATATTTCTATAAACTCCCAATAGCTTTTTTTTCCACTAAATATGTTAATGCCTGGTCTTTAGAAAGATATAGCAATGTGTGTGTGTGTATATATATTTACATATATATATTTAAATTAGGGGTGTGCACCAGCCACTTTTCGTGTTTTGTGTTTTGGTTTTGGATCTGGATCTTTCTTCATGTTTTAGATCTGGATTGGTTTTGCCAAAACCACCCTTCCGTGTTTTGGGTTCTGGGTTTTGTGTTTTGGATCTGTATTTTTTTGAAAAAAAGCATAAAAACAACTAAAATCACAGAATTTGTAGGTTTTTCTGCTCCTATGCTATTATTAACCTCAATAACCTTAATTTCCACTCATTTCCAGTCTATTCTGAACACCTCACACCTCACAATAGTGTTTTTATGTCCAAAAGGTTGCACCGAGGTAGCTGGATGACTATGCTAAGCGACACGAGTGGGCGGCACAAACACGTGACCCATCTAGGCGTGATACTGCAGTGGCAGACAGGATGGCAGTTTGAAAAACTAGGCCCCAAACTGTACATAATGCAAAGAAAAAAAAGAGGTGCAAGATGGAATTGTCCTTGGGCCCTCCCACCCACCCTTATGTTGTATAAACAGGACATGCACACTTTAACAAACCAATCATTTCAGCGCCATGGTCTGCCACACAACTGTGGCTGAAATTATTGGTTCGTTTGGGCCCCCACAAAACAAGCTGGCAATTAATGTGTCCCTGCACAAACTGGCTCTACGGAGGCAAGATGTCATCCTCATCCTCCTCATCCACCGATTCCTCACCCTCTTTAGTGTGTACATCCTCATCCTCACAAAGTATTAACTCGTCCCCACTTGAATCCACAACCACAGGTCCCTCTGTACGTTCTGGAGGCTGGTCTCCCTGGAAGAGCTGTTAATTCATTTTGATGAACATCATCTTCTCCACATTCTGTGGAAGCAACCTCCTACGCCTTTCGCTGACAAGGTTCCCGGCTGCACTAAACACTCTTTCGGAGTACACACTGGAGGGGGGGCAACTCAGGTAAAATAGAGCCAGTTTGTACAGGGGCCTCCAAATTGCCTCTTTTTCCTGCCAGTACAGGTATGGACTGTCTGACATGCCTACTTGGATGCTGTCACCGATGTAATCCTCCACCATTCTGTCAATGGTGACAGTATCATATGCAGTGACAGTAGACATGTCAGAAATTGTTGCCAGGTCCTTCAGTCCGGACCAGATGTCCAAACTTGGTCCTGCCTGCCCTGCATCACTGCCAGCGGGTTGCTTAGGATACCTAAGTTTTTTCCTGGCAGCCCCAGTTGCGGGAGAAAATGAAGAAGGAGCCGTTGACGTGTCACGTTCCGCTTCAGCTGACAGTGTGTTCACCAGCAGGTCTTTGCACCTCTGCAGGCTTGTGTCGGCCGGAAAGAGAGACACCACATAGGCTTTAAACCTAGGATCGAGCACGGTGGCCAAAATGTAGTGGTCTGATTTCAACAGATTGACCACCCTGGAATCCTGGCAAAGCGAATGAAGGGCTTCATCCACAAGTCCCACATGCCGAGCGGAATCGCTCCGTCTTAGCTCCTCCTTTACTTTCTCCAGCTGCTTCTGCAAAAGCCTGATGAGGGGAATGACCTGACTCAAGCTGGCAGTGTCTGAACTGACTTCACGTGTGGCAAGTTCGAAGGGCTGGAGAACCTTGCACAACACGGAAATCATTCTCCACTGCGCTTGAGTCAGGTGCATACCCCCTCCTTTGCCTATGTCATAGGTGGATGTATAGGCTTGAATGGCCTTTTGCTGCTCCTCCATCCTCTGAAGCATATAGAGGGTTGAGTTCCACCGCGTCACAACCTCTTGCTTCAGGTGATGGCGGGGCAGGTTCAAGAGTGTTTGCTGGCGCTCCAGTCTTCGGCACGCAGTCGCTGAATGGCGAAAGTGGCCTGAAATTTTTCGGGCTACCCAAAGCGTCTCCTGCACACCCCTGTCGCTTTTCAGAAAATTCTGCACCACCAAGTTTATTGTGTGAGCAAAACATGGGACGTGCTGGAATTTGCCCAGATGTAATGCCCGCACAATATTGGTGGCGTTGTCAGATATCACAAATCCCCAGGAGAGTCTAAGTGGGGTAAGCCACTGGGCGATGATTTCCCTCAGTTTCTCTAAGAGGTTGTCGGCGGTGTGCCTCTTACTGAAACTGGTGATACACAGCGTAGCCTGCCTTGGAACGAGCTGGCGTTTCTGAGATGCTGCGACTGGTGACGCTGCTGCTGTTGCTGCGTAAGGTGATACATCTACCCAGTGGGCTGTCACAGTCATATAGTCCTTAGTCTGCCCTGTTCCACTTGTCCACATGTCCGTGGTTAAGTGGACATTGGGTACAACGGCATTTTTCAGGACACTGAGGACACTTTTTCTGATGTTTCTGTACAGTCTCGGTATCGCCTGCCTAGTGAAGTGGAATCTAGACAGGATTTGGAACCGGGGACACACTACCTCCAGCAATTGTCTAAATCCCACTGCACTAATGGCAGATACCGGATGCACGTCTAACACCAACATAGCAGTCAAGGCCTCAGTTATACGTTTTGCTTCAGGATGACTGCTGTCGTACTTCATCCTCCTCGCTAAGGACTGTTGGAGGGTCAATTGTTTAGTAAAAGTAGTGGTGTTCCTACTTCCTCTCTGGGATGATGAACGACTCCCAGCAGCAGCAACAGCAGCAGCGGCAGCAGGAGGCGTAGCAATGCAGGATCCTCCAGAGGAATCCGGGATAGGAGAGTCAGTCATGCCAGTGACATGGCCTGCAGGACTACTTCCGATCCTGACTAAGGAGGAAATTGACGAGGAGGGAGTTGACGGTGTGGTTTGCAGGCGCTTGGATACAACAGGACAACGGGATTTAGGTGTCCCTGGACTGCTTACGGTCTTAGCCAAAGTTTCTGAACTTGACAGTAACTTATTATGAACGCGCTGCAGGTGCCGTATAAGGGAGGATGTTCCTAGGTGGTTAACGTCCCTACCCCTACTTATTCCACCTTTATATAAGGTACATATGGCAAGACAGTTGTTGTCCGGATTTGGATAGAAATATTGCCAGACCAAAGAGGTGGAATGTTTGGTATTCTGCCCAGGCATGACCGTGATGGGCTTTTTCATCCCACGGACAACAACTGTCTCCCCCGGAGCCTGATTTAAACAAACCACATCACCATCAGAATCCTCCTCGCCAACTTCCTCCTCAGCGCCAGCTACACCAGTATCCTCATCCTGTTGTACTTCAACAGTGACATCTTCAATTTGCATATCAGCAAGTGGACTGTGGGTGCTCCTTTCAGCACTTGCAGGGGGCGTGCAAATGGTGGAAAGAGCCACCTCTTCCCGTCCAGTGCTGGGAAGGTCAGGCATCGCAACCACCACCACACTTGGACTCTCCTTGGGGATTTGTGATATCTTCTTAGAAAGCACAGTTCTTCGCTGTGCTTTTGCCAGCTTAACTCTTTTGATTTTTTTAGTGGGAGGAGGGCTTCCATCGTCATGTGAAGCTGAACCACTAGTCATGAACATACTAGGGATCGACCTTAGCCGTTCCTTGCCACTCCGTGTCGTAAATGGCATATTGGCAAGTTTACGTTTCTCTTCAGCTGATTTAAATGTTTTTTTCAAGGTCATTTTCCTGAACTTTGTCATTTGGGATTGTATGTGCCATCTATTATGACATTGGGCATCGGCCTTGGCAGACGACGTTGATGGCATGTTATCGTCTATGTCATGACTAGTGGCAGCAGCTTCAGCACTAGGAGGAAGTGGTTCTTGATCTTTCTCTATTTTATTTTTATCGGAGAAAGTTTGGTCCTCCATTTATGTTATATCGATTTGATATATACGTGCGGCTAAACACAGAAAATATTTCTTTATTTTTGCTGGAGAGTAGTGCACTTTGTGGGTTACACCAGCCTTTAAGAAATGAGCCAGCTGGCTCTTTACTTATGGGACACAGGCACACGCTTGGCGCTGCTCCTTTGTTGATGCACGTGCGGCTCCTGCGCACACAATTCACAAACACAGAAAATAATTTTTTTTTTGGTTTGGACTGGAGTGTACTGTGGGGGTTACAGCACCCTTTAACGGTCAAGCCAGCCGGCCCTTTACTTATGACACAGGCGCACGCTTGGCACTACTTTGTTGATGCACGTGCGGCTACTGCGCACACTATTCACAAACACACAAAAAATATTATTTTTTTGGTTTGAACTGGAGTGTACTTTGGGGGTTACAGCACCCTTTAACGGTCAAGCCAGCCGGCCTTTTACTTATGACACAGGCGCACGCTTGGCACTACTTTGTTGATGCACGTGCGGCTACTGCACACACAATTCACAAACACAGAAAATAATTTTTTTTTTGGTTTGGACTGGAGTGTACTTTGGGGGTTACAGCACCCTTTAACGGTCAAGCCAGCCGGCCCTTTACTTATGACACAGGCGCAAGCTTGGCACTACTTTGTTGATGCACGTGCGGCTACTGCGCACACAATTCACAAACACAGAAAATAATTTTTAATTTGGTTTGGACTGGAGTGTACTTTGGGGGTTACAGCACCCTTTAATGGTCAAGCCAGCCGGCCCTTTACTTATGACACAGGCGCACGCTTGGCACTACTTTGTTGATGCACGTGCGGCTACTGTGCACACAATTCACAAACACAGAAAATATATAATTTTTTTAGCACTTGGGGGGAGCACCCTTGATGGACAGAGCACCCCCAGGACAACACTACAGCACCCCTTTAGGACTGGGACACTGCACAGGACTTTGGAGTGGACACAGCCCCTATGGAGAACTGACTGCACAACACAGTCCAGCCAGCCCCTATGGACTTTGAAGTAGTGGACACAGCCCCTATTAACAACAGCAGCACAGCACAACACAGCCAGCCCCTATGGACTTTGAAGTAGTGGACAACAGCAGCACAGCGCAGCACAGCACAGCACAACACTACTCTGCACTACACTACACTACACTACACAGCCCAGCCAGGCCTAACTCCCACCCTCCCTCTTCACTGTCCATAGCTGAGTGAGAAAATGGCGCCGACGCAGGTACCTTATATAGGATCCAAAATCCGCGAGACTCGGAAGGCGGATGATGACGTTTTGCCTCGATTTCAGATCCGAGTCAGGCGGGAAAAGTCGAGCCTGACTCGGATCAGCCTCGGATCGGGGGGGCTCGGGGGGGTTCGGATTTCAGAAATCCGAACCCGCTCACCCCTAATTTAAATATATATATATATATATATATACACACATATATACATATATACATACAGACACGTTAGTATATCTTTTTAAAGACCAGGCATTAACATATTTATTGGAAAAAAAAGGTATTGGGAGTTTCATATATATATTAGGGGTGTGCACCGGCCACTTTTCGTGTTTTGTGTTTTGGTTTTGGATCAGGATCTTTCTTCGTGTTTTGGATCTGGATTGGTTTTGCCAAAACCACCCTTCCGTGTTTTGGGTTCTGGGTTTTGTGTTTTGGATCTGTATTTTTTTTTTAAAAAGCATAAAAACAGCTACAATCACAGAATTTGTGGGTTTTTCTGCTCCTATGCTATTATTAACCTCAATAACCTTAATTTCCACTCATTTCCAGTCTATTCTGAACACCTCACACCTCACAATAGTGTTTTTATATCCAAAAGGTTGCACCGAGGTAGCTGGATGACTATGCTAAGAGATACGAGTGGGCGGCACAAACACGTGGTCCATCTAGGAGTGACACTGCAGTGGCAGACAGGATGGCAGTTTGAAAAACTAGGCCTCAAACAGTACATAATTCAAAGAAAAAAAAGAGGTGCAAGATGGAATTGTCCTTGGGCCCTCCCACCCACCCTTATGTTGTATAAAAAGGACATGCACACTTTAACAAAGCAAACATTTCAGCGCCATGGTCTGCCACACGACTGTGGCTGAAATGATTGGTTCGTTTGGGCCCCCACAAAACAAGCTGGCAATTAATCTGTCCCTGCACAAACTGGCTCTACGGAGGCAAGATGTCGTCCTCATCCTCCTCATCCACCGATTCCTCACCCTCTTCAGTGTTGTGTACATCCTCATCCTCACAGAGTATTAATTCGTCCCCGCTGGAATCCACAACCACAGGTCCCTCTGTACGTTCTGGAGGCTGGTCTCCCTGGAAGAGTTGATAATTCATTTTATGAACATCATCTTCTCCACAGTTTGTGGAAGCAGCCTCCTACGCCTTTCGCTGACAAGGTTCCCGGCTGCACTAAACACTCTTTCGGAGTACACACTGGAGGGGGGGCAACTCAGGTAAAATAGAGCCAGTTTATACAGGGACCTCCAAATTGCATCTTTTTCCTGCCAGTACAGGTATGACCTGTCTGACATGCCTACTTGGATGCTGTCACCGATGTAATCCTTTAACAGACAGACGCACGCTTGTCACTGCTGCTTTAAGGATGCAGGTGCGGCTACAGCCCACACATTTCACAAAGACAGAAAAAAAAAGAATTTTTTTATTGTTTGTGGAGCGCACTTTGAGGGTTACACCACCCTTTAACAGACAGATGCACACTTGTCGCTGCTGCTTTGAGGATGCAAGTGCGGCTACAGCCCACACAATTCACAAAGACAGAAAAAAAAAGAAGAATTTTTTTATTGTTTGTGGAGCACACTTTGAGGGTGTCACCACCCTTTAACAGACAGACGCACGCTTGTCGCTGCTGCTTTGAGCATGCAAGTGCGGCTACAGCCCACACAATTCACAAAGACAGAAAAAAAAGAAGAATTTTTTTATTGTTTGTGGAGCGCACTTTGAGGGTAACACCACCCTTTAACAGACAGACGCACACTTGACGCTGCTGCTTTGAGGATGCAGGTGGAATCTAGATGGGATTTGGAACCGGGGACACACTACCTCCATCAATTGTCTAAATCCCACTGCACTAATGGCAGATACCGGATGCACGTCTAGCACCAACATAGCAGTCAAGGCCTCAGTTATACGTTTTGCTTCAGGATGACTGCTGTCGTACTTCATCCTCATCGCTAGGGACTGTTGGAGGGTCAATTGTTTAGTAAAAGTAGTGGTGTTCCTACTTCCTCTCTGGGATGATGAACAACTCCCAGCAGCAGCAACAGCAGTAGGAGGAAGTGGTTCTTGATCTTTCCCTATTTTATTTTTATCGGAGAAAGTTTGGTCCTCCATTTATGTTATATTGATATATACGTGCGGCTAAGGCACACACAAACACAAAAAATATTTTTTTTATTTTTGCTGGAGAGTAGTGCACTTTGTGGGTTACACCACCCTTTAAGAAATGAGCCAGCCAGCTCTTTACTTATGGGATACAGGCGCACGCTTGGCGCTGCTCCTTTGTTGATGCACGTGCAGCCACAGTGCACACAATTCACAAACACAGAAAATATTTTTTTATTTGGTTTGGACTGGAGTGTACTTTGGGGGTTACAGCACCCTTTAACGGTCAAGCCAGCCGGCCCTTTACTTATGACACAGGCGCACACTTGGCACTACTTTGTTGATGCATGTGCGGCTACTGCGCACACAATTCACAAACACAGAAAATATTTTTTAATTTGGTTTGGACTGGAGTGTACTTTGGGGGTTACAGCACCCTTTAATGGTCAAGCCAGCCGGCCCTTTACTTATGACACAGGCGCACGCTTGGCACTACTTTGTTGATGCACGTGCGGCTACTGTGCACACAATTCACAAACACAGAAAAAATATGTTTTTTTTTTAGCACTTTGGGGGAGCACCCTTGATGGACAGAGCACCCCCTGGACAACACTACAGCACCCCTTTAGGACTGGGACACTGCACAGGACTTTGGAGTGGACACAGCCCCTATGGAGAACTGACTGCACAACACAGTCCAGCCAGCCCCTATGGACTTTGAAGTAGTGGACACAGCCCCTATTAACAACAGCAGCACAGCACAACACAGCCAGCCCCTATGGACTTTGAAGTAGTGGACACAGCCCCTATGGACAACAGCAGCACAGCGCAGCACAGCACAGCACAACACTACTCTGCACTACACTACACTACACAGCCCAGCCAGCCCTAACTCCCATCCTCCCTCTTCACTGTCCACAGCCGAGTGAGAAAATGGCGCCGACGCGGGAACCTTATATAGGGTCCAAAACCTGCGAGACCCGGAAGGTGGGATGATGATGTTTTGTCTCGAATTCAGATCCGAGTCAGGCGGGAAAAGTCGAGCCTGACTCAGATCAGCCTCGGATCGGGGGGCTCGGGGGGGTTCGGATTTCAGAAATCCGAACCCGCTCACCCCTAATATATATATATATATATATATATATATATTAATCTTGTAATTAAAAAATTAAACCAAACACTTTATATAGTGCACCCCCCCTTCTCCTTCCCCTCTCCCCCAACGTCCTCCAGGATCTGAGGCAGTGACAGACAGCCTGACAGGTGAGTGATCATTGCTCACCTTGACTTCTACTGTAAATGACATGTGGGCATCCTAGGAGGAGCATCAGTGTGCAGCTCCTCATCACTGTTACAGCAGCAAGAGAACGGATGGGCGGCGCCGGCGTGATGTCACCATGCCACGTTGTGCAGCCAGAAGAGTTGGAGCTGCTGACTGAGCTGCTGAGTTAATAGGAAGCCATTAGTCCTCCCGGTCAGTAAATCTATTCCTAACCGGGCGGACATTAAGTAGTGCATCTGTGGTCTGCCTAATGGGTGGTCCGGTGCACATCAGGACCATCCCTTAGCTTTCCTACAGACAGTGGATAGATGATCCCAGGGTTCATCATCTCTCTCACCACTTCAGTGTCTGTGGCCACGCCGGGAACAGAACTGCAGCTTCACGGCGTCCTCTGCCCGCTGGCGCCCTATGCGCTTGCGTGGTTGGTGTAATGGGTGGACCGGCCCTTCAAGCGTACAGAGATTAATAGTGTAATGTATGCCATGTTTGTTGATTATGTCTGCATCTATCACCACCAGAATGCATGCCTTAGGGGTAAGAATATCCTGAGGTATACCCATAGAGACAATAACACGGGATACCCCTTGCCAAAAGGAATTTACCTGGGGACATGACCATATCAGATACCAAAAGTTCCCCTCAGCTGAATTACATTTAGGACATTTTGAATCCGTCCTACCCCCTATTCTCAGTAATCGAGCGGGTGTCATATATACTCTATGTATTATGAAATAGTGTATCTGCTGATATCTGATAGACGTGATGGCAATACGAGGGCTGGCGAGAGCCACTCTCCACTCATCTTCCTCTATTACCCCAATATAATTTTCCCATTGCTGTTTCAATGATAATAAATCAGACTTATGATGCTTGTTCAATAAATTAGAGTATATCGTAGATATTAAGTGACTAGAACTAACAGACTGCAATAAGGTTTTAATGGGAAACTCCTGTAACGACAGAGGAACTTTAGAGAACTGAGCATTAACCGCATGTCTAAGCTGAAGATATCTATAGAAGAAGTGGTTGGGGACGTCAAACTCTAGCCGCAGTTGATGGAAGGTCTTTAGAGTGTCTGCCTGAATTATCTGACCAATAGACACTACACCCCACTGACCCCAGGCTTCTCCGACCGGAAGAGCTTAGAGCTCCCTAAAGCAATTAGCATGAGCAAGAGGAGTATCTGGATCAATGCCCTCCGCTTGTAATAGAAGTGAGACAAGTCTCCAAATCGTGAGGGCCTGCCTAATTACGGGCATCCTAAATATAGGTATATTATCACTCAATATTAGTCGTAATGGTGACAAGCCTGTCTTAGAATGAGCCATGACCTGGGCATGCAAGGAATTATCAGTTTGATCATTAATCCATTCCCATATATGCGTTAATTGTGCAGCAAAATAATAAAATTTAAAAAGGGGTAATGCCAAGCCTCCAACATAACGAGGTCTAGTTAAAGTATCCAATTTGATTCTGACCCTTTTGTTGGCCCAGATCAGTGAAGATAAGAGGCCATCAATCTGTTTAAAAACATTCTGTGGGATATAGACCGGAGAATGATAGAAAGTATACAGGAGTTTAGGTTGGAGAACCATTTTAACAAGATTTACTCTTCCCGTTACCGTTAGTGGCAGTTTACTCCAAATTTGGACAGGGGACTTAAGATATTCAATTTGCGGCAACATATTCAGTGGCAGATAATGTTGAGGGATACTGGAGATCCATATTCTTAAATATTTAAATGAGTTCACCCATTTTAGAGGAAGATTAATAATAGGAACAGTGGGACAAGTCCCTTTGAAAGGTAAAATACATGATTTATCCCAGTTAATCAATAAACCGGAGTATTTCCCAAATAAATCAATAACCTCAAGAGCCTTAGGCATAGAAGTAATATATTGCCTGATAAATAATAGTATGTCATCCACATACAGCGCAATCTTATCTACCCTTGATCCTAGCTGAAACCCATGAATGTCAGAATGAGCTCTAATCATGCAAGCTAAGGGCTCGATGGCCATAGCAAAGAGAATGGGTGACAGGGGACATCCCTGCCTCATTCCCCTATGGAGTGAAAATTATGTGGAAATAAATCCGTTCATTGACACTCTTGCCACAGGGTCCTTATATAACAGCTTTACCCACTTAATATATCCCAGGCCAATACCAAAACGTTCCATGGTCTCCCAAAAAAATATCCACTCAATCGAATCGAATGCCTTAGCGGCATCTAATGACACAATAATAGAGGTTTGTGGATCCCCACGTTTTATCTGTAAGTGTGTGAATAACTGCCGTAGATTTATTGCCGTGGACTTACCGGGCATAAAGCCTGTCTGATCAGGATGAATCAGTTGGGTTATGACCCGGTTAATCCTGGAGGCCAATAGTTTTGCCAGGATTTTTACATCTGCAGGGAAAAGTGATATAGGTCTATATGAGTCAGTCCTAGTGGTATCTTTGCCTGATTTAGGTAAGACAATTATCAGTGCCTCAGACATAGAATTTGGCAGCGTATTGTTTATGTAAATTTGATCAAAGAGCTCTAGTAATTGAGGAGCAAATATGTTTTTATGTTTTTTGTAGACCTCAAGGGGGATCCCATCTAAGCCAGGGGCTTTACCATTTGGAAACGAGTTTAGGGCCACCTCTATTTCCTCTAGTGACAGTGGAGAGTCAAGAGAGTCCCTTGCCTCCGAGGAGAGTGTCGGGAGTGATACAGTAGACAAAAATTCACGCACCTCCGGTTGGGTATAAACCAACCTAGATTTGTATAGGTCATGGTAATATTTAACGAATTGCCCCACAATATCTGGGGTATGCACATATACAACGCTGTCTGACCCAACTAATTTTACCACTGTATTGGATGACTTTTGTTCGATGCGAGCCAAGCTAGCTAGATAAGAACCAGGTCTATCACCTGATGCATATTTCAAATGTGAGTTAAACAGAATCTTGTATTGTGCCTTGTCCATCAGACAATCCTTCCATAATTTATGGGCATCCCACCATGCTTTTTTATTTAAATCTGACCCGTCAGCAATATAGGCTAACTCCAAAGACTTATAAGAAGCCTCCAGATCCATTTCAGCTTTTTTATATGAAGATATCAACCCAGCCACCCTACGAATTAAAGAACCTCTTAAAAATTACTTAAAGGTGTCCCATATTACTGCAACAGAAGCAGTACCACTGTTCAATTCAAAAAATTTCCACTCCGCCTCCAACTCTGCTCCTGAACCCATGCGTGATAACCAGAACTGGTTGAATTTCCAAAAGTATTGACCCCTCTGTCACTCTAAATCTATACTGATTGATATTGGGGAGTGGTCAGAGATTCCCCATGTCTCATATGTTATCTTGTGTATTCTAGGTATTAAATCCGGTATAAACAGAGAAATACTGCAATGGCGCTATACCACCTAGAGCAAAATATCAGACCAAATTGAAAAGTAGTAATACAATATTTATTAAACATAAAAAAGTATCATAGATATAAAACAATTACTCCCAGGAGCAAGAAATTACATGTGATACATGAAAACAGCGCTGTGCAAAATAAGCATAAATGAATAAAAAATAAATAATAAATAAAAAGTCAGAAAAAATTCCAATCCATGTGGCTGAATGTGGAAGAAAAAAATCATAATTGCAGTAGAGTGTCCAATGTTAGTTGGAATAAAAATAGGACTCCACAGTAATATATAGAGATCCGCAAGTAAGATGTAATAGTGAGTGATGATATGTGAGCAATGTGCTCTAAATACTCACTCCGCTAGTGTCCACCACCAGACTCCAGTCTGTAACAGGTAAGGAGACTGCGGGGTAATCCTCCGTTTTTAAGCTCCATGGTAAGGTAGGGACAGCGCAGGTCCTGCGGCTCCTGTAGTAGTGAGCTAGCTCAGTTGCAAATGTATTGCCACGGGAGTCGGCTCCACGCAGTAGTGCTCACCTGACTGCTGTGGATGAGTCCGCACATAAACTGTGTTCACCTGTAGAATGAGTAGGTAACGACTTGCTCCAGCAAGATGTTGACTGTGTGGCAAATGATGAATAACCTCCGAATGGAGATACACCGGTGTAGCTAAAGCCAGATCTATCCTGGAAAAAGAGGAATGTGTGTAAAAGAAACAGGAATATTGTCTTACAGAGGGATACCTCAACCTCCAGGCATCAACCAGGCCCATTCCCCTAATCATACTCAAAAATCCAGTTCCCCTACCCTGTGTTACTGAAGTAGTCATTCTATGTCTATCTAGTATAGGGTCTAATATGTTATTAAAATCCCCCACGCATAGAGTGGGTGTACCCGGCAAAAGGCCAAAAATTCAGCGACCTTCTTAAGAACATCGTGGGAGTACGGTGGTGGAATATAGACTGCCAATAGTAATAAGGACATAGGGCTCTATTTACTACAATCCGCATTTGTAATGCAGATTGTAGTGTGATATTAACGACTGACTGACTGACTTCGCATTGCGAATTCAGGCAATATCACAGGGATTTTCTACAAATCCCTTACAGGGACAGAGCTTGCGATAAAGCTCTGTCCCTGCGAATCCCCTTCGAGGCCTTATCCCAGGATTTTCGCAAAAAATACTGTGATTAAGTGCCCGCGCATGCGCCGACCGGTCGCCGCTGCTACCCCCCCACCGGCGCTAAGCCCTGCCCCCGGCACTAAGCCCTGCCCCCCGCGATCGCGGACCCCCCGCGACCCCCCCCACGACCCCCCTCTCCCTTACTTACACTTACCTGCATGCTCCAGGCCTCCGGTGATGTTCTCCATTCCTCCAGTCAGGTGATCTCCCATACTGCACTGGGACCCGATCACCTGATGACCGGGCAGCAGTGCACTGTGGGAGACCAGCTGACCAGAGGGGAGTCATCACTGGAGGCCCGATCACCGTTCCCTGGAGTCAGGTAAGTCATTTTTTTTTTTACTATTTTTTTTTCTTTTTTTTACAGTAATCAGCTTGCGGTCTGTTTAGAGTCTAGACCACACAGCTGATTACTGGGACCGACTCCTGGCTCTGCTTTCCCTGTTAGAACAGGTCAGGAGTCCGGAAACCGGGGGAGACCCTGGATAACGCCACCTCCAGGTGGCGTTATTATCACAGGGCTTTCCCCAATATTTTTTTCACATTTATTTTTAGTAACTATGGTCGAATCACATTTCCCATTACAGTTATGGGAAATGCAATCTGCTTTACTAAAAAGAAGCGATACTTAGGGTTGGAGTAGAATTTTACGAATTCTACTCCAATTGCCCTGTAATAACTATAGGTGATACTAAAATAATGTGAAAAGGGTGTGAAAACACCCTTTTTCACTTTATTTTAGTCAAAATAATGTTAATAAATAGAGCCCATAGAATTAATTGTACATTTTAAGAATACATATCTACCCCAGGCATCACACTGCACCCTTTTCAATGAGAACAGGGCAGATTAAAATAGATACACCCCTTGATGCTGAGATATGTGAAGAGTGATATGTCCATCCTATCCACGGCTTCCTCAGCGACAACAATTTCCCACCATTCAAGTGAGTCTCCATTAGACAAATTATATCTGAAGCATATTTTTTACCTGTCTGAACACCAATAATCTATTAACCTTATCGTTTAAGCCCCTCATGTTCCATGTAAGAATATTAACAGTTTGTGAAGCTGTAATTTGAAGTAACTGTGGAAATATTTAAACAACCATGAGAGCATATGGAAAGCGCGTACATGACACCACACACAATAAAAGAAACCACTATATTTGAAAAGAAAAGAAAAAAAGACAAACTATCCCATACAACTGGTATGAGTCCAGCCCCTATAACTCCCCCCACCCTGTATACCACACCCAACCTAGGCATACCTTGTACCTGAACCCCTAAAGACTAAAGAACAAACACATGGAGGCCTCCGAACACGGAGTATTCCCCCGGGAACACAGACACGTCTTTAGAAAATGCAGTAGAACTTATCCGGCATCTATCCAGCCGAAAAAACATATATTGATTAACCCATATAAGACGGGGCGTTGCACCATATACATACTATACATAATTATGAATATATCTTTAGAGATGTAAGATTAGCAACAACATGCCCCTATTTGTATATACTGATTCGTATCTACAAGAACAATACCGATCTAGCAGAAAACGAAACACCATAACGGAAATACATTATACAGTATTCTTGCAACTACATATGCTTGATATATCTCAAGGAAAAGGAAGAGAAAGAAAAAACAAACAGGATATCAATCATTAGCCAGTGCTTCCCTGGCTGGTGTGCGGCGGTCCAGCCACAGTGCTGCTTCCCTCGTGTCACGACCAAGGTCTCTCGATATGGTAGTTGACGGGTAATACCTGTGAGGACGCTATGGCGAGGGGCGTCTGGCAGTGGCGGAGGTGCCTAGCAAAGAGCATTGGATGTGCGTGGTTCTGTGGGGGCATACTGTCACTCTCGTCTGGTTAGGCCTGGTGGTACTTCCGTTCCGTTCTGGCATGGGCGTCGCCATCTTGCCTCCGGACATGTGACCTAGTTGCCCTATCCTGGTGTGTCACATGCTCCTCTCTGACCAGTCATGGCTGAGCACTGGGGATTTAAGGGAGTTCAGAGCTCCCTTGCATTGCCAGTGCAACGTGTTTCTCTGCGAGAGCTGAGAGAGAGTGTTCCTGTGCTTAAACCTGTCTATTGGATTCATTGCCTAAGCCTGCTTTTCCTAACCTGCTCCAAACCCTGCTGGATTCCCCTACCTCCTCCATATACCTTTCTACCTGCCTGAGTACCTGAACCTGCTGTTTCCCTGCACCTTGTTTCATTTCATTCCCAGCTGGACTTCACTACCTCTGTCTGCATCAGCTACAGCTCACCATACCTGCATTCACTTACAGCTCATCAAGCCTGCATTCTGTTTTAGCTCACCATACCTATACTGGACTGTTCTGCATGTCACTACCTGGACATTTGTTCATTAACCCTCACAACAGTTATCAAGTGCACTTTAGTGCTATACCTGGACTTTTGTTTGCCACTCCCATGTCTTCTCAGTCCCTTATTAAAAACCCCACTTTTTCATTTAAGTCTGCTCCTGTGTCTGCTTCTATCACCACCCCGGGTCCACAACAAATTCAGAAACTAACACCTCGGAGTCGTGAAGAATTTGGTCTCCTCATCAGCAATAACACGAAGCTTGGATGGGTATAACATGGCGTATGAAATACTTAGATCACGTAGACGTCTTTTAATCGGGAGAAATTGAGCCCTATCGTTTTGTATTTCCATTGCGGAATCCGGAAATACGCGGAGACACGAGTCCCGTTCCATTGTAATGGACCGTTAGTACAGGCCAGTCTGAGGACAGAGTCCCAATAACGGAAATGTAAGAACTTTGCTATGAGAGTACGTGGTGGCGCCCCAGGTGGTAGGGGTCTAGAAGGCACCTGATGAGCTCTTTCAATTGTAAAATAAGATGAGAAAGAGGTAGAATCGAACGTGTCGCACAACCATTTTTCCAGGAATTTTTCAGGATTGGTTCCCTCCTCCTTCTCTGGCAACCCCACGAATCGAACATTATTGCGCCTTAGGCGTCCCTCCATGTCAGACATTTTCCTTTGTATGGAGATAATCTGGGAATCCTAGAGTTAACACGGATGCTTAAAGGTGTCATCTTATTAGGGATGTGCAGGCTCGGATAGGTTCGAGTTTGCACGTGGAGTTCGGATTTTTCCCTCCAAAAAAACTGAACTCAGAACGAGGCAAAACGTCATCTTACATGGACGAACATCATCATTCCTGGACAAAAGACCAGGAATGATGATGTTCGTCCATGTAAGATGACGTTTTGCCTCGTTCTGAGTTCCGTTTTTTTGGAGGGAAAAATCCGAACTCCACGTGCAAACTCGAACCTATCCGAGCCTGCACATCCCTACATCTTATCCTCCAAAGTGGAAGTCCGCGTCTCCACCTAACCAACTATCTCACGCACACACTGTAGGTCATGGTGTATTATTGAAAGATCGGACTGTACTTTCCCAATCTTCTCTGACAACCTAGCCTCACAAGCTTCCTCAAGGACACGTTGAAGCGCAGTGTCAGAGGACTGAGCCGAGGTTAGTGACTCCACAGGGGATGTAGGAGGGGAATCGCGGCCCGCTGTGCCGCAGAAGTGGACTGGGCCGGAGGTATTCTGGAGAGCTTCTCCAGTTTAGCTGCCGCAGCTGAATTCTTCCCCATCATGAGGGTGTAAATGGGAGGATCTGACTGGAATTCGCTGACTACAGCAGAAAATATAATTATATAGGAATAAATATATGTGAAAGTGACACCTCTTTCTTCATGGTAGTATTGCACAAATGATACATGGGGCTCTATTTACTACAATCCGCATATTGAATGTGGATTGTAGTGTGATATTACCGAGTGAATTCGCATTGCGAATTCAGGTAATATCACAGGGATTTACTATAAATCCCTTGCAGGGACAGAGCTTGCGATAAAGCTCTGTCCCTGCGGATCCCATCCGCACTCTAGTCACGGTATTTTCGGAAAAAATACCGCGACTAAGAGCACGCGCATGCGCCAACCGACCACCGCTACTACCCCCCCACCGACACTAAGCCCCGCCCCTGGCGATCGCGGGCCCCCGCGACACCCCCTCCCCCCCGCGCCCCCCCCTCTCTTCATTACACTTACCTGCATCCTCCTGGCCTCCGGTGGTCTTCTCCGGGCTTCCCGATCAGGTGATCTCCCATACTGCACTGGGGCCCGATCACCTGATGACCGGGCCCCAGTGCACTGTGGGAGACCAGCTGACCGGAGAGGAGCCATCACTGGAGGCCCGATCACCGGTCCCTGGATTCAGGTAAGTGAAAAATAAAATGTTTAATTTTTTTTTTCTTTTTTTTACAGCAATCAGCTTGCGGTCTCTTTAGACCACATAGCTGATTACTGGTACCGGCTCCCGCCTCTGCTCTCCCCGTTAGAGCAGAGTGGGAGCCCGGTAACCGGGGGAGACCCTGAATAACGCCACCTCCAGGTGGCGTTATTATCACAGGGCTTCCCCCGGTATTTTTTACAATTTATTTTTAGTAACTTGCACACAGATCACATTTCCCATTACAATTATGGGAAATGCGATCTGCTTTACTAAAAATAAGTGATACTGGGGGTTGGAGTAGAATTTTACTAATTCTACTCCAATTGCCCTGTAATAAATACAGGTGAAACTAAAATAATGTGAAAAGGGTGTGAAAACACCCTTTTTCACTTTATTTTAGTAAAAATAATGTTAATAAATAGAGCCCCTAGAGAGGCACTTTAATAGTAAAAGCTGCTGCAGGTGATTACATGCAGAGGAGGCTGTAGCTGCAAATATAGCACCATGAGAGTCACAGCCCTGTAGTGTAGAAGGGAGAATGGAGCCCACTCACATGCCCAGGGTTTACACTCTGGAAGGCCACAGGGTGTGCCTCAGCTCCGCTTCAGCCACCAGGGAGTATCACCTCCTGTCTCTCAGGACCCGCTGCAGGACTCTGCCCGGCTAGGAAGATGGCGCCGGCGGCACACGTGATCCTGCTTCCGGGTGAGTCAGCCCTCATTTTCACACCAATGCTGCACAGTGCAGTCACCGTACATTCCGCCAGACATACACCGGTTTTGGGTCCCAGGGGTTGAGGTCAGGAAGGGTAAGCAGGATAGTAGGGTCCGGAGAGTGCACCAATACGTGTGCTACAGCATGCTCTCCGTGGCCATGCCCCCTTATTGTTTGCTTTTTTATTTCAGCATGGGACTGCGGGTCTGGATTTCCCTTCCCGACCAAGCAGCGGCTGCCTGTGTCTCGTGCGGAGCTGACTGCAGCGCACAGCTGAGTGTTGTTTGTTTTTTATTTTACCCCTTTGCCTGTGTTTGCTGAGGTTTCAGATTTACAGATTGTAAAGAAATCCACTGTCGTTAGCCAACTCACAAACCCAGGTAGTGCAGCGGACAACCCCCCCGTCGCCTGTCAAGACCACCCCAGGGGACCCTGTGGATGGATGCGTCTGGCTTGCAGCGGGGCTATGGGCCTGAGGAAACCAAGAACCCAGGTAAGAACTGGCTGCCTGGGAACCCCAATTCCTATGCCTGTCCTTTCCCAAAGTCCAGTTCCACTGTCCAACCACGTCTCTTTGCCGCAGCTCTGTGCATTGTTAGTCAAGGCCCCATCAGAGGGAAAGGAACGAGGGACAGTAGTGCTTACCTTTAATCAATTTCTTGCTTGCTTTCTTTTTTTAATCCAATAATTTTTTATTGAGTTTTTAAATATGCAATAAATTTACATTATACAACAATATAAACATTACAATGCAAAAAAAATATATATATATTGTGTGTGGTTTCACTTCTTATTATCTAAATAGCATGTGTACGGTATATCATTCATCGCATGCATGTCAAACAACAAATAAGGTATTTGGGTACATATATACATGGTAAAGACAGTTTGCACAGCATTATACAAATATAATTATTATTGTTATTTAAATATAGAAGCTTGGGGACTAGATAGTAAACAAGCTGGGTGCAATCAACCTTGAATGACTATATGGAGAATCGAGCCATCTTTCCCAAGTATCATAATACTTCCGCACCGAGCCTCTAGCGGTATAAACATACTTTTCATGTGCAGCAACCGCCCTAACCAAAGATAACCAGGTTTCCATATTTGGTACAGTGGTTGCCATCCAATCCCTTGCTATGCAGACTTTGACCAGCGTACAGGGCCGGCCCTAGCCCAAATCTTTTGGTAAGCAAGTATATTTTTTGGTGCCCCCCTATGCAGTGCCCCTTTTACAGTGCCCTCAGTAGTAAACCCCTTATATAGTGCCCCCAGTAGTAGCCCCCCATGCAGTGCCCCCAATAGTGGTACCCCCTATGCAGTGCCCCTTATATAGTGCCCCCAATAGTAGTCTCCTATGCAGTGCCATCAAAAGTGGTACCCCTTATGCAGTGCCCTTTAAACAGTGGTCCCAGTTGTAGTTCCCCCCTATGCAGTACCCCCAGTATTACCCTTTATATAGTGCCCCTAGTAGTAGTCCCCCATCTTGTAGTGCCCCTAGTAGTAATCCCCCCTTGTAGTAGTCCCCCCATTGTTGTGCCCCCAGTGGAAGTTCCCCCCCAAGCAGTGCCCACAGTAGTAGCCCCCCTTGTAGTGCCCCCAGTAGTAGCCCCCCCTTGTAGTGTCCCCACTAGTAATTCCCCCCTTGTAGTAGTCCCCCCTTGTAGTGCCTCCAGTAGTAGTGCCCCCAGTAGTAGTCCCCCCAGTAGTAGCCCCCCTTGTAGTGCCCCCAGTAGTAGCCCCCTTGTAGTACCCCCAGTAGAGACCCCCCTTGTAGTGCCCCCAGAATCAGTCACCTCTTATAGTGCCCCTGGTAGTAGCCCCCCCTTGTAATGCCCCCAGTAGTAGTCCCCCCTTGTAGCACCGCCTTGTAGTGCCCCCAGTAGTAGCCCTTATAGGACCCCCTTGTAGTGCCCCCAGTAGTAGTCCCCTCTTGTAGTGCCCCCAGTAGTAGCCCCCCTTGTAGTGCCCCCAGTAGTAGCCCCCCCCAGTAGAGACAAACATAATAAAAAATAAAAAAAACCACTTACCTGAAACCCCGCTCCTGCTCCTGGTCCCGCCGCCGCTATCAACTCCTCCGTCCATCTTCCCGGGCCGGGCCGCGTTGCATCATGGGAGAGACGTCATGACGTCGGAAGATGGCTCCGGCAGTGGGCGCAGTAGCCAATGAGAGTCTGACAAACTCTCATTGGATGCTAATCCCAACAAACACACAGCTGGCGGCGCTGGCAGCTGTGTGTTTGGCACTGTGTAGAGCTGACCAAACTCCGTCCGGTCAGTGCTACACACGCGGTGCAGCTGTGTCACAGAGACACAGTCTGCCCGTGGCCCGCATGGTACGCAGCTGATCCGCCCTCCACTATGTGACGCCCTACTCAGCTGTGTACCATGCGTAACGGTAGAACCAGCCCTGTCTCTCACACCAATGCCACTGTGTGCCCTGTGCAGACTGCTATATAACCTCTCCTACTCACGCACCACTCACACCAATGTCACTGTGTGCCCTGTGCACATACTGCTATGTAGCCTATCCTATTCACCCACCACTCACACCAATGTCACTGTGTGCCCTGTGCATAGACTGCTATGTAACCTAGCCTATTCATCCACCACTCACACCAATGTCACTGTGTGCCCTGTGCACAGACTGCTATGTATCCTCTCCTATTCACCCACCACTCACACCCATGTCACTGTGTGCCCTGTACACAGACTGCTATGTAACCTCTCCTATTCACCCACCACTCACACCCATGTCACTGTGTGCCCTGAGCACAGACTGCTATGTAACCTCTCCTATTCACCCACCACTCATACCCATGTCACTGTGTGCCCTGTGCACAGACTGCTATGTAACGTCTCCTATTCACCTACCACTCACACCAATGTCACTGTGTGCCCTGTGCACAGACGGCTATGTAACCTATCCTATTCATCCACCTCTCACACCAATGTCACTGTGTGCCCTGTGCACAGACTGCTATGTAACCTCTCCTATTCACCCACCACTCACACCAATGTCACTGTGTGCCCTGTGCACAGACTGCTATGCAATCTCTCCTATTCACCCACCACTCACACCAATGTCACTGTGTGCCCTGTGCACAGACTGCTATGCCGCCTATCCTACTCACCCACCACTCACACCAATGTCACTGTGTGCCCTGTGCACAGACTGCTATGTAACTTCTCCTATTCACCCATCTCTCACACCAATGTCACTGTGTGCCCTGTGCACAGATTGCTATGTAACTTCTCCTAAGCACCCACCTCTCACACCAATGTCTCTGTGTGCCCTGTGCATAGACTGCTATGTAACCTCTCCGATTCACCCACCACTCACACCAATGTCACTGTGTGTCCTGTGCACAGACTGCTATGTGACATATCCTATTCACCCACCACTCACACCAATGTCACTGTGTGCCCTGTGCTCAGACTGCTATGTAGCCTATCCTATTCACCCACCACTCACACCAATGTCACTGTGTTCCCTGTGCTCAGACTGCTATGTAACCTATGCTATTCACTAGGGATGAGCGGGTTCGGTTCCCTGAGAACTGAACCCACCCGAACTTCGGGGATCCGGGGCGATCCGAGCCCAAGCTCGGATCTCCCTGTCTGCCCCGGATCCCTCTCCCGAGGCAAAACCTCGAGATCTGCTGTCGGATCTCAAGGTTTTGCCTCGAGCGGCCATTTAAAAAAAAATGCCTTTGCCTTTAATGGGCAAAGTGCTGATGGGCTGACAGAGCCGTCTGTCACGGCTCTCAGCCAATCAGCATTATGGTGCTCATTTGCATGTAGCACGGACTCGTGAGATCCGTGCTACATGCATCTGTGTGACTGACAGTGACACAGAGCACAGATGGGTCAGTGAGACCCGTCTGTGCTGCTGTGTATTTCAATTACACAGATGCACGCACGGACCAGGAGATCCGTGCTACTTGCATCTGTGTCCATTGACACAGGGCACTGACGGGTCCGTGAGACCCGTCTGTGCTGCTGTGGTAAAAAAAAAAAAAAAAACCTGTGTAAAAAAAGAAAAAAATGGCGTGCCCCCCCCAAAAAAGAGCAACCAGCCCCGGGCATTAGTGACCCAGTGCTGGGTGTGCTTAAATACAGGGGACAAACGACATAGGGGTCCCCTGTACTTAAGCACAACCAGCACCGGGCTAGTCAGAACCAGCGCTGGTTGCCAAAATACGGGGGACAAACGACGTAGGGGTCCCCCGTATTCTGCGCAACCAGCTCTGGGCTCTGATCCGGTCCTGGTTCTGGAAATACAGGGGAAAAAAATTAGTAGGGTTCCCCTGTATGTTCCAGAACCAGCACTGGACTTTTTCTAGCGGGGGGCTGATGCCACAGCCAGGGGAGCCCTTTCACCGGGCCCCCCAGCCGCAGCATCAGCCCTGACTGCTAGTCAGCCCAGGCCGGGGATCCCTGGAGAGCTGGGGACCCCCCAATAAAGGGGTCACCCTCTCCAGGGCACCCCAGGCCCAGGCTGATAGCCCGGGCTATCCCCACCATCCCTGGTGGCGGTGGGTGGCGGGTTGATTGCGTGGTGTGGTGTAAATAAAGAATATCAAACATTGTCTTTACAAGTAGAACTGCAAGTCCCAGCAAGCCTGCCCCGCATGCTGGTACTTGGAGAACCACAAGTACCAGCATGCAGGGCATTAAGGGCCCACTAGTACCTGTAGTTCACCTGTAAAAAAATGTTTAAAAAAAACACAGGACACACACACCGTGACAGTATAAGTTTATTAAACATACATACACACACACATGTACACATACTCACCTATGTAACCTGTAGCATCGGTCCACTTGTCCGGTAAAGTATCCATAGGGGACCTGTGAAAAAAAACATACTCACCATCTCCTATGCGAGGTTCTGTCCTCTTCGTTCCAAAGTAGACATCCCCGGACTTGGCAAAAAAAAAAAAACGAAAACGCGATCCACGAACTTAGTACCGTTCTATAGAACGGTACTTCCCGAATGAGAGCTTAGCGGTGGGGTATCACCATGGAAACCCCGCTGCTAAGCGTTCATTGGCTGAGAGAGGTCATCTCCCATCTCTCAGCCAATGAACGGCTCCCTCCATTGTAGTCAATGGTGGGAGCCGCAAGGTTATTAAAGTTTACCCTACGGTTCCCACCATTGACTACAATGGAGGGAGCCGTTCATTGGCTGAGAGACAGGAGATGACCTCTCTCAGCCAATGAACGCTTAGCAGCGGGGTTTCCATGGTGATACCCCGCCGCTAAGCTCTCATTCGGGAAGTACCGTTCTATAGAACGGTACTAAGTTCGTGGATCGCGTTTTCGTTTTTTTTTTTTGCCAAGTCCGGGGATGCCTACTTTGGAACGAAGAGGACAGAACCTCGCATAGGAGATGGTGAGTATGTTTTTTTTCACAGGTCCCCTAAGGATACTTTACTGGACAAGTGGACCGATGCTACAGGTTACATAGGTGAGTATGTGTACATGTGTGTGTGTGTGTATGTATGTTTAATAAACTTATACTGTCACGGTGTGTGTGTCCTGTGTTTTTTTTAAACATTTTTTTTACAAGTGAACTACAGGTACTAGTGGGCCCTTAATGCCCTGCATGCTGGTACTTGTGGTTCTCCAAGTACCAGCATGCGGGGCAGGCTAGCTGGGACTTGCAGTTCTACTTGTAAAGACAATGTTTGATATTCTTTATTTACACCACACCACACAATCAACCTGCCACCCACCGCCACCAGGGATAGCGGGGAAAGCCCCGGGCTATCAGCCTGGGCCTGGGGTGCCCTGGAGAGGGTGACCCCTTTATTGGGGGGTCCCCAGCTCTCCAGGGATCCCCAACCTGGGGCTGACTAGCGGCCAGGGCTGATGCTGCGGCTGGGGGGCCCGGTGAAAGGGCTCCCCTGGCTGTGGCATCAGCCCCCCGCTAGAAAAAGTCCAGTGCTGGTTCTGGAACATACAGGGGAACCCTACTAATTTTTTTCCCCTGTATTTCCAGAACCAGGACCGGATCAGAGCCCAGAGCTGGTTAGCAGAATACGGGGGACCCCTACGTCGTTTGTCCCCCGTATTTTGGCAACCAGCGCTGGTTCTGACTAGCCCGGTGCTGGTTGTGCTTAAGTACAGGGGACCCCTACGTCGTTTGTCCCCTGTATTTAAGCACACCCAGCACTGGGTTACTAATGCCCGGGGCTGGTTGCTCTTTTTTGGGGGGGTGCACGCCCTTTTTTTCTTTTTTTACACAGGGGTTTTTTTTTTTTTTTTACCACAGCAGCACAGACGGGTCTCATGGACCTGTCATTGCTCTGTGCCAATCACACAGATGCATGTAGCACGGATCTCCTGGGTTCGTGCTACATGCAAATGGGCACCATAACGCTGATTGGCTTCCTGTCTGCCACTGCAGTGCCACTCCTAGATGGGCCACGTGTTTGTGCCGCCCACTTGTGTCGCTTAGCATAGTCATCCAGCTACCTCGGTGCAACCTTTTGGCCTAAAAACAATATTGTGAGGTGTGAGGTGTTCAGAATAGAGTGGAAATGAGTGGAAATTAATGTTATTGGGGTTATTAATAGCGTAGGATCAAAAAAAGGCCTATTTTATGTGATTTTAGCGTTTTGTTTTATTTTTTAAGAAAAAATCCAGATCCAAAACACAAAACCCAGAACCCAAAACACGGAAGGGTGGTTTTGGCAAAACCAATCCAGATCCAAAACACGAAGAAAGATCCAGATCCAAAACCAAAACACAAAACACGAAAAGTGGCCGGTGCACACCCCTACTTCATAGGAGTTGTACATAAACCCAATGAATTGGGTCCATGGTATCCTATACAAGTTTGACAGAAATATTAAATTTTTCTAGCAGTTTCTTTTGTTTACATAAAAAATAACATTTATAGGATGTTTGTCTCCAGCTGTTCAGTTCTACATCACATTGTTCAGTATGGTAATAAATGTAATTCATTAAAGTAAGATAATCTTGCTCTACTCAGTTCTTCCAAAAAAAAAAAACATACATCCTTGCTCTACTTATTTCTTGAAAAAGAGCACTGTAATATGTTCTGTCCTGGCCTTGCTATCGATCTCCCAGATAACAAGGTCAGTGATAGATGTATTAGCATGCTTCCTGCTGGACATTTGCACGGTGGTCTGTGTTTACCTACTGAAGCATGGCAGTAATATAAAAATGTATAGAATACATGTGTATTTGTTTTTAAATATAAGGTGCGGCTTTGTGGAATTGCATTATCCAGAAAAAGGAGATTTATGTTCTTACCTGTTAAATCCTTTTCTTTGACTCCATAGGGGGTACAGGGATCACTCTAGCTATAGCCTGGAGAGAGGAGAGTCTGGGCACCAAATAGTTAACATTTATTTCCCAGCAGCCCAGGCTCCCTTTTCTTTGTACCCCGACCCCAGCCTCCAGCAGCCAGTTAAGTTAGCAAGCCATGGCAAGGAGAGAGGAGAAGGAAGACAGGCAGACACTCTGAATCACACACATAGGCAAGGTGAACAGAACCAGTACTCAGGCAAGAAGATCCATGTATCACTCCTGCTGTGGCCACACTGGAGCCATAAGGATCACTGTGCCCCCCTCCAGCGTTAACATGCGAAAGACCTGCGGGATCTTTGAGATTGGAGGAAAGATGTATATTAGCAGAAACATCCATGGTACTTATAGAGTGTCCACCAGGAGAGATTCAGGCTTCCTGGTGTGGGAACTGCATCACTGCAACTGATGATTGTGTTGAGATGCCATCATATCTATGTCTTGTAGGTCCCAACGGTGGTCTAGTAGAGTCTTGATGTAGAGCCTACTCACCCAAGTGATAATCCTGGAGGTTTAGGGAGTCCGCATCCCAATTCTGGACTCCAGGGAGGAAGGCTGCTGACAGTGTAGATGGATACCGCTCTGCTCAGCGGAGAATGCAGTTGACTCCATCATGGATTTGCAACTGCGAGTGGAAACCTGGTGGTTTATATAGGTGACATCGGTTGACCGGATAACCCAGGAGGAGTGACTGTGCCTGGCAAAACACACTGTGTACTGCATGGAGCTCCAGGACATTGATGGACGGTGCTTTCCTGAGTCGTCCATAGACCCTGGAAGGTCTGAAAACACATCATAATCCCCCACCCCCCTGAAGACCTGCGTCGGAGTAGAGTAGGACCCAGTCTGGGATCTGAAAAAGATGGTCCCTGTCCATGTGTGGGACTGGTGGAGCCACCATAGGAGAGAGTGACAACTGTCCCAAGGGAGAATGAGCGTCTGCACCCTGAGGTGCAAAAGGGACTTGTTCCACCATGCTAGAATTTCCAACTGAAGAGGACAGGAGAGGAACTAGACATACGCCACTATGTTGAAGATGGAGACCAAAGAACCCAAGATCTGCATGCAGCTGTGGAGCCACACCTGATGGTTTCTCAGGAAATTGCAAATCCTGGACTGCAGAGCTAAAATTTTGTCTGCAGGATGGAAGACCTGTCGAACCCTGGAATTGAGTAAAGAGCCTAAGTGTAGCATCTACTGAGAAGGTGTCAGAATGGATTTCCTCCAATTGACTATCTACCCGAGTGACTGCAGTTCTTCCACTATTTACAAAGTCTCACTGTTCAAAAATGACAGAGAAATTACACTCCTCAGTTTTGAGTGGCAGCTCCAAAAGTCTCCAGAAAAGGACTATTGGTCCATAGGTCCAAATAGGTCCAAATAGAAAGACTGTTCAGCAATTGTGACACATCAGCGCTATCTAGTGTATAGAGTCCAAAAGACCTCCTGCGTTTTGTTCCAATTTTAAGTTTCTTTCATTTAAGGCTCTAGAATTGTTTTTTTCACAGCCATAAAAGTAAACAAAGAATTAAAGTGCATTAGTTATGTACCAAAAAATCTCTCTTTTTACATACATTAACTGCCACCTCTGTAGGGGTAAATTTAATATTCGTTTGTATTAGAATTTTTTGTGCCCCTCATACACAATATAGATTATACCAATGCAAAAAAACACAGCAAAGTAAACAAAGTGCACAGTGTTATGTCACACCCCCTACAAATATCTGAAAAACCACTATGCATGGTACGGTCAGATCCAGGGGAGTGGGAGCAATCAGTACGATTCCTTCCCCACACACCTTGCAGGCAGAGAGAACCTCCAAAGCCCAGCACACAGCAGCTGGGCTGGGGAGAGAGGCTACTGCCGAAAACAGTTAAGCAGTGTTATGGGGGAAACCAGACCTCCAATAAGCCCAGGCCTGGGTAATTAATAACCCCCTCACTCTGTGCCCCTGGAAACATTCTCTTCTGACTAAACAGCTGCTGTAATGTCTATACACAGATTGCAGGTCTACATAGTGCAGCAGAATATTTTAGTCGGAAAGGGAAAACAGGAAAATGTGTCTCCCTTTCTACGTCGGAGCTATTTGTGCACATTTGCTCCAATTTATTTGGTTTAAACTTTAAAGTAGGGGTGTGCACCGGCTCACAGCACTACACAGCACTACAGCCAGCCAGCCCCTATGGACAGGACAACAGCCGGCCCCTATATAGACGACAGTAGCCAGCCAGCCCCTATGTATATGGACAACAGTAGCCAGCCAGCATCAGCAACAGCTCCCAGCTCCCTCCTCTTCACAGTAGCCAGCCAGCCCAGTATTGTAATGTATATATAAGTACTACTAAGTTTATTTTTTACTATCACAACAGTACAGTAGCCAACAGCTCCCAGCTCCCTCCCTCTGCCAGCCCCTATGGACAGGACAACAGCCAGCCCCTATATGGACAAAAGTAGCCACCCAGCCCCTATGTATGGACAACAGTAGCCAGCCAGCGTCAGCAACAGCTCCCAGCTCCCCCCCTCCACACTAGCCAACAGCTCCCAACTCCCTCCCTCTGCACGCACGCTCCACAGCCGGAATGAAACATGGCAACGATCGTGGGACCTTTATAGAACCAAAACCTGCGAGAATCTGACAGCGGGATAATGACGTTTTGCCTCAATTTCAGTTCCGAGCCAGGTGGGAAAATCAGAGCCTGACTCGGTTCCCAGCTCAGATCAGGGGGGGGAGGGTTAGAGGTGGTTCGGATTTCAGAAATCCGAACCCAGTCATCCCTAGTATACACTAGTAGCAACCCACCCAGGTTTCGTACGGGAGCAATTTTGAATTTACGTTTTTTAACCGAGGTCTTATAAGATTGCCTTGTAAGATGACATTAATAATTTTTCCTTTATGACGGCAACACAAAAAGATTTCGTTTTGATGTGATACGCAAAAGAGCCACGTAAAGTTGTCCCTTAGAAAAACAGTCTCCACTAAGGTCAGCTCCAGCCACGTTACGTGTCTGTCCCTGAGCTTTATTTATTGTCATACCAAAGCAGACTCTTACCGGGAATTGGACTCGTTTGACATTAAAGAATCGTTTTTTACATAAATTAAACAGGAACGGTAAAAAAAAAAAAGGGAGAACTTAATTTTTGTATCAGTAAATATACATTTTTCTGGAGAAACCGGATAATACGTATCAGTCTCCACATGGTATAAAATAAAGTCCATCGTTTTGCTATACTGTATCTTTAATGATTTAGGCAGTGTAAGCCAAGAAAACGCACGGACGTAAGTATTTTCATTGACTTTCTTCACTAAAATCGTCACTGCCCGGCTCCCTTCTGTCACACATTAATATTTCCTACACCTAAACCTTCCTCTGCAAATGCTCCATAGAATGGTGAAAATTGCATCAAATTCCATTAAGTGGGTCTCGAGATTAGCCCGAACTAACAGATAGACGCTCACCATAGACTTTATTTTATATATTTCTAAATATATATATATATTGTCAATTCTCCTCACTAGCTATGGCCAGCGAATTAGTTCTTTATTGGTCACCCTCAGAGTTTTGTTTGCTAAAGGCTACATATGTTCATGTGAAAGAAAGAGACACGGACACGAACGTGTATATGTAACCACAAGCATCTCCATATCTCTGCGTTTATTCAACAGACAGTCTCCTTTATAAGGTACCACGCAACACATCTGGTATTCATTATCTGCAGTGAGACTATAGTGCTGCTTAAACATTGGAATCGCATACCTTACCATATATGTACATATGCTTTTCTGTGCACTTATAACAGGGTCTGTACAATGAATTAACTCCATCCTGTCCTGTGCACCCACCCTTCATGCCTACATGGCATACAAAATGGTTTCTTATTCCAAAATGGCTTCTACAATATATATATATATACAGGGATGGATTGGGCCACCGAGAGACGGGACAGTTCCCGCTGGGCCAGCACATGATCAAGTCCGGCAATCCCCTCAGTGGCTTACACTGTCAGCCCAACCCTCTCCCCCTTCCGGGCTGGGCCACGCAGCACACTACAAAGAAAGCTCTCCCACCCTGATCGGGCCATGCACTCCCCCAGTGGCTTATTACAATACAGAAACAGTCCACCTCCCGGGCGGAGCCACGCCGCGCACTACACATACAACCTCCCCCCTGGACGGGCCGTGCACTCCCTCAGTGGCTTATTACAGTACACAAACAGTCCACCTCCCGGGCTGAGCCACGCTGCGCACTACACATACAACCTCCCCCCTGGCCGGGCCGTGCACTCACCTCAGTGGCTTATTACAGTACACAAACAGTCCACCTCCCGGGCCGAGCCACGTCGCGCTGCGCCCTACACATACAACCTTCCCCCTGGCCGGGCTGTGCACTCACCTCAGTGGCTTATTACAGTACACAAACAGTCCACCTCCCGGGCCGAGCCACGCCACGCTGCGCACTACACATAAAGCCTTCCCCCTGGCCGGGCCGTGCACTCACCTCAGTGGCTTGCCCAGCTTTACACAGACAGCCTCTGCCGGGCCGGGAAATAACATCCGCGATCAGAGCTCTGCTCAGCTCCGATCAGGCTGCATTGGGAGCATCTGCGCATGCAGAGAATCTCTTTGTGTAGTCTGTGTAGGGGCAAACAGAGGACTGGGAGAGAGACTGTCTGGAGCCTGCATGAGATCTGGAGCCTGCATGAGAAGAGAATGACGTGGGCTGCACGGACAGAAACAGCTACAGTAATGTGCAAAGGTAAGGAGCTCAGGGGGAATCGGTATGTAATAACGCCGGCCGCATGGCCGGCAGTTCGATTCCCAGCAACGTCAGGCCGACAGTGGAACAGATCCCGGCAGCGGCAGCCCGACAGCGCTCTAATTCCCGATCGTCCCCAGGTAAGTATGAACTAACCTAACCACCCCCCTAACCCTAACCCTCCCTTAGGGGTGCCTAACCCTAACCTCCCCCCAAGTGCCTAACCCTAATGCCTCCCAGGTCCGGATTAACCATGGGGCGGATGGAGCTGCAGCTCCAGGCCCCACATTAAAATAGGCCCACAGACAGCCACTGCTATACTACTTTAGACAGGAGTTTTTTCCCTTGCTACAGCATGACAGCAGGCCATGGCAGCCTGAGGCCCAGCCCACTCTACCACAGCAGGCAGTCAATCCCCCTCCCCAGCATCCCACCACTGAAAGATTGGGCACACATGATGCTTCTATAACCTTCCTTGGTTGGCTGGCTGTACCGCGGAGCTGCTGCATAGTGAGTGACTCAGTGACCAGCGCAGCTCCGACTGACCAGACATCATATAGATGTCGCCCCATCAGCGTCGGTCCGGACTCCGCACAGAAATAGCTAAGTGGCCCATGCTCTGTATGCACTGTGAAGGCAGCTCAGCCAGGTGAGTTATCGTGCTGCTGAGTGAGTTGTCTGTAACTCTTTAAGTGCTGGGTTCAGTGTGCCATGCTGGCTGCTGCTGATGGGGTGCTGTGTGCCATGCTGGCTGCTGCTGATGGGTTGCTGTGTGCCATGCTGGCTGCTGCTGATGGGGTGCTGTGTGCCATGCTGGCTGCTGCTGATGGCATGCTGTGTGCCATGCTGGCTGCTGCTGATGGGGTGCTGTGTGCCATGCTGGCTGCTGCTGATGGGTTGCTGTGTGCCATGCTGGCTGCTGCTGATGGGGTGCTGTGTGCCATGCTGGCTGCTGCTGATGGCATGCTGTGTGCCATGCTGGCTGCTGCTGATGGGGTGCTGTGTGCCATGCTGGCTGCTGCTGATGGCATGCTGTGTGCCATGCTGACTGCTGCTGATGGGTGCTGTGTGCCATGCTGGCAGCTGCTGCTGATGGCATGCTGTGTGCCATGCTGGCTGCTGCTGCTTATGGGGTGATGTGTGCCATGCTGGCTGCTGCTGATGGGGTGCTGTGTGCCATACTGACTGCTGCTGCTGATGGCATGCTGTGTGCCATGCTGGATGCTGCTGCTGATGGGGTGCTGTGTGCCATGCTGGCTGCTGCTGATGGACTGCTGTGTGCCATGCTGGCTGCTGGTGATGGGGTGCTGTTTGCCATGCTGGCTGCTGCTGATGGGGTGCTGTGTGCCATGCTGGCTGCTGCTGATGGGGTGCTGTGTGCCATGCTGGCTGCTGCTGATGGGCTGCTGTGTGCCATGCTGGCTGCTGCTGATGGCATGCTGTGTGCCATGCTGGCTGCTGCTGATGGGGTGCTGTGTGCCATACTGGCTGCAGGCTTCAGTCTGAGCATAAAACTGCCTATGTGAAAGGTACTGCAATAACAGAGATCATACACTGTATATACTGTATTTATTGTATGGGGCATGGGATATTTTCATCTGGTGATCTGTAAAGCTAGTGCAATCTCATGTGTAGTCAGGGATATCTGATGAACCTTCATTATAGCCAAACTGATACATGAAGAAAGATCATATCCTGGCACAGCAGCTGAATGCCATGTTATTTCATAGAGGCTAGGTTGAAATTGGATTTCTAGTGCTTTAACAACCCCCCCCAATCTAACCTGGAAACATTGTATACAACTTACGCTATTTCCACTTTTGTCCAAATCCCTTTTATGCATTTGTCATATGTGTACTTGTTTGAGACCGTACCATGGATCATGCAATGCTGATATTTAATTGAGCGGTAATCTGCGTGTGCATCTTGAGTTCCACTGCGCATGTATTAAGTTTAAGTTGTGCTGGCAGTGAGCATATATTCGCAAAGTTATTGACAAGCAGGGACTGTTTGAGTGGTGGCTTAAATGCAGGCATGTCAGGACCGCTTTCAGGGTGTTTCTTAGCCTGCAACTGTGATCCCATATGTACTAAAAATGGCTCCGGCATTTCAGCCATTCTTTCCGACCATAGGGTTAGTCAGAATGCCGATTTATCCACTGCTCTGTGATCAATGCTGCATCTTTGTACACAGTTACTTGGATTTACGCTGGTGAGAGACTCAATACAAATCCAGGAGGCTGCGACATTAGCATATTTTCACACAGCCTGCATAAGAATTTGCAGCTGTGGTGAGATTAGCGAGCGTACATCTCTGAATAAGATCCTATGGGCCTGATTCAGACCTGCTCGCGAGCGCTCGCAAGCGGGTTGATGTTGCCGAAGTGCACATGCGCACGTCGGAGGCGGCTCCGTCGTGTGCAAATGCGAGAGCCAAATAACGACGGGTCTTGCACCAAAGGGGGAGTGCTGTCAATGGTAATTGACAGCACACCCCCTTTGGTGGGCATGCCGGGGGCGTGGCTGCCCAGACGGAGGCGTTCCCATGGGAACACCTACCGTCTGGAGCCGGCCCCACTGACATCACTAGTGATGTCAGTGGGAGTGCTTTTGGCTCTGATAGAGCCAAAAGCACTCCAGAGGCTTGCGGCAGTGAGACCCTACCGCAAGGGTCTCATCGCAAGCCTGATGGTTCACGACCATCATTTTGGCCGCTCGCCAAAAGGGCCTATGGCCAGGAGGCCGCTCTTAAAAAGATAAGGACGGCCCTGATTCAGAGCGAGCGCTCTGTCAGAGCGTCCGGCTCTGAATCAGGGCCTATGTGTGTAATATGTCAAAAAAAGAAGAAATCCTGTCTTTGTAATTTGGTTTAACCCCAGCTGTAGTTTCCAATTCAGGGCCGGCTCCAGGGGTCTGAGCACCCTGTGCTCGCCCGGTACGCTGCGCTCATGGCACGCCTCCAAATAACATCAGGCTGGGGGTAAAGCCCAGCCTTCCGTCACTGGCTGGGCTTCCCCCAGCCCTCTCACGTAAGTGAATGGATGCCGTGTGCATGCGAGCTATATTCATTCACACTCCGGGTATCCAGCACCACCGCACAGCTGCGGCGGTGGGGGTCCCCAACCCCCTGATTTGACCACCCACGGGCCACTTCGGCCACGGGTGGAACAGCGGGACAGTACTGTCCTGCTGAAATCGGGATGTTGGGGAGGGGTGCACACTGGTCGAACACCCCTAGAGCCGGCCCTGTTCCAAATACCATAAAAATAACAATAATATGTGGATTCATGAATCAATCCGGAAAACCTGAACTTGCTCCTACTTTACTTTCTCTCCAACACGGTTCAAATGCAGTAAAACAATGTGAAACCACTGTTAGGCTGTTGATTTTACTGCCTTGACACGCTGGACATAATGAAGTATACCATTATTTGAACTTTTTTTCAAATATCATGACTTAAGCACCTTTTTTGATATTTACTAATTGGTGCTGTGTCACTCCGGCATTTGAGTCCGTGTTTATCTGGATTTTTATATTTTTGAGTAAGTGCCCTCTATGAATTAAAGATGTTTGTATGGGCGAATCTCCTTATGTTACTAACTATGTATATTAGCTATGCCTTCCATGGTGCTAGCCACTCTCACTGGGCAGACAACACCCCCACAACTCTGGTCATCCAACCCACATCACTAGTCACGCCCCCCGGCACTGGTCACACCCCCTGTGGCGGCACACAGTAGGCCCCTTATAAATTTCAGCTCCAGGCCCATGTGGACCTTAATCTGGCACTGCTTGCTCTTGTCTGTCTGGTTATAGAGGTCCACCAAGCGCAGCCGGCACTGATTCAGGTAACCTTCCAGGATAGCCAGGGCTTCTGGGTTAACCTGCTGGATGGTGGGTGTGATCACACGGGACTGCGAACTCCTCATTATGCGGCGACCGCCTGCCTCAGTTTTATATGGCTGGAAGCAGAATACTATAGTTATCTGGTAACAGGGATCATCTAGTTGAGGTATCTCAGATATCACAAGTAACTGGGAATAGTGAAAAGATGTTTCAAACCAGAGCAGATGCATTCTCAGTGCAGCCAACGCAAGTTCCCTGAAAACCCTTCATTATTTAATCAGAGATTTAATCAGTAAACTGAAATGTTGCCTCTACTTGGGGTGTATGTCAGTATGAGGGGTGCCAAAATAATTTCTGGAGGGAATGCTGATCCTTGTATTGTCATACTGGAGGATCCTGGGGTGCCACCAATTGAGTTAGCGTTCAATATATGACCCAAAGTGGTGCTAATATTATGTAGTGTAGGAGCTGATTGGTCGGTACTTTATCTCCATCCATTTTCTCTCTCTCCAAGGCTTAGTATTTAGGGCTCAATTCAGACTCGCTTGCTAGATGCGTTCGCACGCACACAGCCTATGCAAATTCGGCACACAACCAGCAGGGCAGATGATCACACGGCAAGGCATAAGCACGCCCACTATGTCTTGGCGTGCGATTGTTTTGTGTATGCTGATGCGCACCAGCCTGTCTTAAGACACCCACTAGCGCACAACATCTCCAGGAAGCGTATGCAACCATCGGTACATCAGGTACCATCAGAAGCGAACGCAGCGCTTGAGGTTGACTATATCCTACCGCAAGCGCTGCGAGCACTTCAGTGTAAAAAACAACCAGGTGATGAGTACAATGACACTGCCTGTTAATTATGCACGCCTCTGATATGGCGTTAAGACACTCGGGCATGACTGCATTCGCACCTCCACTCCCCCATTTCTAGTGACCAGCCCCTGTTACCACCCACAAACAGCTGCTCCTGTCACTCACTCTGCTGGGCTGTCTGCGAGTGTACGCTTCCCGATCGATCGGACTAGTTTGCGCACTGCGATGCATACACATGAGTACATTGCGAACCATCGCCAGCAACAAGCGAATGCTTCTTAGAGAGCAGGTCTGAATCAGCTCCTTAGACCCCAATTTAACTGCAATGATGCCAGGAGAAGATGAAGCAGTGTAGGTGGAACTCCAGTGCACAGAAATGGATATAGCGCTAAAGCGTGTGTGATTGAATTGTAGTGTATTGCTATTCAGAAGTTGCTTACTGCCCTTTACCATATTTAAAGTATACCCCACATTTTTAATGACTGATTTGGGTCAATAAATAAACATTATGTTTTACCATCCTCTACCTGTTTACACCTCCTATTAATAAATAAGAATATTGTCCTTCTGTAATAATAACATGGTCTTAGCTCTCAGTATGTAAAACACACTTAGCAAAACCAACATGGTAGCTCCCACTGAGTGGTGGAGAAGATTCATATAAGTCAGTATAAAATACCCATGTAACACTATAAAGATTTGAATGGGCAGTTGCTGAGAGTTTAAGGATAAGTGTTTCACATTTCTGGTTAAGTCCCACCTTAAGCTGCATCGGTACTGAAGGATAAGTTTGCCTTTTGGCTTTCGATAGGACTAAAGTTTCTGAAAACTGTGATTTCTAAGTGCTGAACCCACCATTTCTTCAGTGGTTTCTAGGGACATTCGCCTTTTGAGACTTCTCTCATCCATCCTATCCTGTACCCTGGTTTCTAGGTCTGTCAAGTCCAGTTTTCCACGCAGCCATTTGTCTATGTCCCCCATACTGCCCAACTGGGTCCTGAACTTCTGTCTTTCCAGTAACCAGTCAGAAATATTCTGACCGATGTTACTAGTCTCTCCGATCTGAGCCATCCTTTCAGATTCTGACTTAATGATGCTGCCAGAAGCCACAAGCGATGGTTCCATAACCTCTACTGACCCAGATTGCAGTTTTTCCATGGGGGGAGCAATAATGCGTCGTGTCCTTGACTTTGGAGGTCCAAACATCCTGCAGGCCACCTTGAAGAAACGAGTCTGGGACAGATCTCTCTGCTTGTACCCCGTCAAGTGATTATCCATTGGTGGATGAAAGTCCTGGAATGAGACTTCTGTAGCCATTGTCACATTCAGCATAGTTTCATCCCGGATAATGTCATTTAAGCAGCTCTCGTGCGTTACATGCACTGCAGCTAAAAGGCAGCGGTGCCACAAATTCTCCTACTTATTCTGCTATTTCCATGGGCGACAGATCTCTGGAGCTTACAATAGGGCTGGTCCTGGAATGGAGAAATATGTAAGCGGCTGAACATGTCCAGGATCATTGTTTTAGCGGTTCTGCTTCACAAAACAACATTAGACTAATTTGATTGCAAACGCAAATTAGGTTCACTAAAAAAAATCACAAATTGCGACACACATACAAAGCGACGCCGATGACTATTTTAAGTGTGGGTATTGGACTGGAGCCTATGCGCCTGATTTACGCCAGACACATATCACAGACACTTACGTCTCACCTGCACCCATGTTGGAAACCATTTTTATAAATGTAACAACCACATTCACTATTACGCATCAAATTCATTTTAAATCCTGGCGGTGACCGTCGCTACGGCATAGCCGCACATGCAAAATCGCCTACTGCGTCCAACATCGACATTGCGTGCAATTTTGGATTAAGCCCAAGGAACAGAGGAATTGTGTAGCTGGAAGGTTATGCTGGAACTTGCAGTGCCACTACCGGCTGAACCTGGACTAGATGGCAGACATAGGCCCTGATTCAGAGCCGGACGCTCTTACCAGAGCGCTCGCTCTGAATCAGGGCCCTCCTCCATTAAAATGGAGCGTCCTCCTGGATGCTCGTATAGCTGTGGGTCACCACCCACAGCATATACGAGCGTCCAAAATGATGGTCGCGATGGTCTTGACCATCGCGACCATCGGACTTGCGACGGAAACCCTGCGGTAGGGTTTCCCAGCCACAAGCCCTGGAGTGATTTTGGCTCTATCAGAGCCAAAATCACTCCCACTGACATCACTAGTGATGTCAGTGGGGCCGGCTTCAGACGGTAGGCATTTCCATGGGAACGCCTCCGTCTGGCAGGCACGCCCCCGGCACGCCCACCAAAGGGGGCGTGCTGTCAGTCACCATCGACAGCACGCCCCCTTTGGTGCGAGACCCCGAGCGACTGATTCCCCATCGCTCGCCGGGTCTCGCGCATGCGCACGACGGAGCTCCCTCCGTCGTGCGCATGCGCAGTGGGGAACATCGACCCACTTGCGAGCGTACTGCCGCTTGCGAGTGAGTCTGAATGACCCCATAGACCACTCCTGAAAATGACCAAATAATAATAGATAATGAGAATAGCCTCCGGCTGAACAGCATGGTACCTTGCAGTAAAAAAACAGGGACAAATATATAACATTGTACCCACTGTAAAAAAATCTGATATCAGGGTTGTCACACCCCATGCATTAGTGATTATATCAATCAAGCTTCTAGGCTATAATAAGTTAACACAGGGCTAGGCAATGTCATGCACTTCAGCTCATCTGGTAGTACAAGTCCCAGTGTGCCCTGCCACAGGGTTATAATGCTCTAACAGCAAAGCTGTGTCAGGGCATGCTGGGAGGTATAGTTCCACAGCAGCTGGAGTGTCACACTTTGCCTAACCCTGCTAAAAAAAAATCTAGTGTATAAAATAAAGTACCCCTGACATGAAGGAGCAGCTCCCCAGCTATGCTCTGTAGGTGCAGGAGCCTTCCAGTCCCTCTCACATCCAAGGCTTGTTGCTTTCAAGGTACCATGACGATGGCCTGACCCCACTCTCTGATTGGCCTGGTTAAAACATGTCGCCAAATGTCTGACAGTGGGTCTGGCGTCGTCTCCATTTTCTTGAAGACCGAAGCTGTTTGATGATAAGGATGTGTGCTCAAGGAAAATTGTACTGGAGACAAGTTGTTTAATTAATAAAAAATAAAATAATAATAAAACAAATGTCAGAAATCAGAATTCTGTTTTGCTGCCAGTGAGTGTTTGGCTCTCTGCTGCCGGTAATATGCCTCACAAGCTAACATCTGACTTCCTGTGGAAGCAGCAGAGCAAGTTTGTGTCAAAACCGTGGTGTGTACCCCAAATGGATGAGTAAGTTGTGTTTTGTCCACTTTCTGAGGCAAAAGATCTTCTAATTGACATGATGTTAGTCCTGGTGGGATGATACTACGTGAGTTTGCATGGAATGATTTTTTTGTTATTATTGTACTGTAGGTGTAGAGAGGTGTGTATAAAAAAAGTAGGATATAAGGAGATTTTGGGGTGCTTTGAGGGTACTTAAAATAAAAATTACAAATGTATTATTTTTCAATGAAAAAACTTCTGTTATTACATTTGGGGTGAATAAACTAACAAGTTGATTTTGGGGTAATTTGAGGCACATGGGGTTCTGCAGGTTGTTCCAACATTGTATCCTTAAAACAAAGATTTTCCCTACCATGGTCGGTATTCAATTAGTTTAACGTCCACGATAAAGTTTCGCCTGCCCGACTTTCCGTCTACGTCACGTGTTTTGGACACGGAAACTTATTGTGTGCGCCCCCGATATTCACCCTATTCAATTCCAAACCACGCAAAAACGGCAAGCCGCGAAGTCGGAACAGGCGGAAAGTGCTGTCAGAAATGGGAAAATCAGCCCGAACCCCCCAAAAAGATGCACTAACATTGGGGATCAGTGTAGATGTGTCTGAATAGCCCTTATAAATCTATTTGGGGTACTTAAGTTGTGTTAATTGCTTCTTATTAGCGTCTTTGCACAAGTGGTGAAGAATGGCATAAAGCAGTATTTTTGGGGAATATAAATAGTCCTGTATAAATTTGGGGTACATGAAAATGGGTGCTAGTAGGGTTTAAAGTCTCTAAAGTGAAGTTTTAAAAATTGTGAAAAACGCACCTGCTGCATGCACCTGCAATCTTAAAAAGACCTGACCCATTCTTACAGACCCCCAAAAAGTCTATTTCGCTAGTTTTTATGCTTGTCCCCCCACTTTTTACTTCGCTCCCAAAATTAAAGTACTTTTTTGGGGTGTTCTTTTTTCTCTGAATTTTATGACATAGTTGTCCTTTGGGGGCTGCCCCAAGGGTTCTGAGTGGTTTCCCCACCTTTGCACCCCAAAATAAAAAAATTGCACTTCTTTTCTCCTGCTATACAGAGGCGCATCTTTTTCGCCTATTACATTGCATTGACTTTCCATGTACGCGAAAAGCGGCTGGAATTGAATATGGAGATAAGTTTCCGCCACGCAATAAGCCGAGATCGGCGATACTTTTCCGCGGATCTCGGCTTTTTGCGTCTAATTGAATATGGCCCCATGTCTCACCCCCAGGGAGGTGCGGATGGAAAAATTTTGAGTTTACTCTGGTGGGTTCAGTGCGATTTGCTAATTGGATTGCAACATGAATTTGCTATGTGAATTTGCAGAGAAAACATCAACTCGCACCTCACAATTCACACTGTATTGGATTCTTTCCTGTCAGTAAGCAGTGTTTATTGCAGTGTCTGTGTCAGTAAGCAGTGTGTATTGCAGTGTCTGTGTCAGTAAGCAGTGTGAGGCATTGTCCTTGTCAGTAAGAGGTGTGTGGCTGTGTCAGTAAGCAGTGTGTATTGCAGTGTCTGTGTCAGTAAGCAGTGTGAGGCATTGTCCTATTGCAGGCGGCACCTCCCCCAATGCTCACAGCGACGCTTTTTCCTCAGTGATTCAGCGGGCTGTTCCAGCGTTCCTCACCCGGGCCCGCCCACACTGTGCGGTCATCTTTTTTGAGCTACAACGCTGGTCTCACACAGCGGTGCCTGGTTCCCCCCTGCATACCTCTCCTCCAGTAGTAAGGTCAGAGTATGCAGCACTATTTCTACTAGACATTAGGTCTTGTAGTCGATTATAGTGCTATTGTGCAGGTTATTTTTTCTGCATAGTTGGTGACTTATGCTAGCGCTGTGTCTGGTTTCTTCTGTCAGCCTTGTTTTGCTATCCCTTTATCTTTCCTCCCTTCAGTCCTCTCGTTACTGTACTGTCAGGGTGGGAATTGACTCACAATCAGAAGTTCTCACTGTGTGGTGGGTCACATTATTTATCCTGTCTGGGAGCGAAGATTCAATGCTAAATAGTGCTCCTCGCCAACTTGCCTGCTCCAGATGTAAAGTAGGTAGAGGAGAAGGGGATGTATGTCTGGAGGGTTTATGTACAGCTATATTATGCCCTTTCCTGTACCCCTACTGTGCCTGAAATGTCACAGGAGCCTCCATGGGCTTGCCTACACATGCTCTAAATGCCTTAGTGGATCAGTTGTCTGCCCCTCCTGCGTTTCCCCCACTGGCATAATGGTGGCATAATGTCCCCCTCCACAGGCGCTTCCCCCCCGCAAAACCTGTCTGGGTTAACACTTTGTCCACTACGGTTCAGAACCTGACGGATGGGTTGCAGGAATCTCCGTTTAGGCCTGCTAAGAGACCGTTGTTACCCCCCTATCACTCAAGTATAATGATGACATGTAGTCTGATGAGGGTGAACTCATGCATTTATCTGATTCTGAGCCCCCTCCCAAGGGAGTTGAGTCTGAATGGTAATGCTCATCATGGACAATGGCCTTCCCATGGCTATGCCTACGTACGCTTATTTTAAGGAAATGATTTAACCACTAAGGCGCCTGGCTTATGCATACCCCTTTGCAAACAACTATTTCACTAAATGGGAGTCTCCCTCTTAGGTGGATTCTCATGTGACACGCTTGAATTCAGCTGTGTACATTATTGAGGAAGCTTTGGATTCTTACTTCAAGGATTTCTGCGGCGGCGGTGTCAGCTCGCCGCTCCTTGTTCTATGTTCTTGGAGAGCAGATGCGGAATCCAAGAAGGGATTGGAATGCTTACCTTATAATGCTCAGGTTCTGTTTGGCCCTGATTTAGTCAAAATTGTGGATACACTGGCGACAGCTAATTTTGCATGCCTGCCTTGAGCTCCTACTCCATCCTGATCTGGGAGCTCGTCTTCTTGATTCTATCGTCCCCAGGGTAAGCCTAAGGTGCAGTGCTTTCCGAGACCCTCTGGGGCCAAGAAACAGACTTGGAGCGGTAGATGTCCGGCCGCCATACCGGATGACAAACCCTCAGCCTGGCGGGTCAGGCCTCCCCTTGGGGAGCCCCAAGGTGGGGACCGACTTCTACTATTTGCCCAGGGCTGGTGTCAAACCACCGTAGACGGACTGGGTACTTCTCACTTGGGTAAAGGAAGTGGTCTCCCACGGATATGCCCTGTCCTCCCGAGAAGACCTCCCCATCAATTTTTCACCGCAGGCCTTCCTTCAGTTTAAGAAAGGGCCCTGGAAATCCAGTAGGTGGTGCGTTCTATGCTCCTGGCAGGGGTCATAGTGCCTGTCCCGTCACCCCAAAGAGGGATGGGTTATTATTCCCACCTCTTTCTGGTACAGAAAAACGTGCGGTGCATACCATCCTAGCCTCAACCTCAAGTTCCTAAACAGATTACAAAAGGGTACCTCAGTTCAGGATGGAAACTCTGCATTCCATTGTATTAGCTATGGAAGGAGACATTGTGGTGTCTCTGGGCAACCAGGATGCCTACCTGCATGTACCTATTGCAAAATCTCATCAATGTTTCCTCAGATTTGCTGCACTGGATTACCATTACAAGTTTCAGGTCTACCCTTTGGTCTCTCTATGGCACCACGGGTATTTACTAAGGTAAGGGTGGTCATGGCGGCCCTCCTGAAGTTTCAGGGTGTTCGCCTGCTTCCCTATCTGGACGACCTCCTACTGTTAGCAGGATCTCCAGAATTACTTTGCAGCCATCTGCAACTGACAATATCGGTGTTGCAGACCCTCAGCTGGTGGATGGATTGGAAGGAGTCTTCACTTATTCCATCCCAGAGGAAGTTCCATCTTGGTGCACTGTTGGACTCTCAAGAGCAGATAATCTTCTTAACAAAGGCGAAGCTCTCGGCGTTGCAGACAAGGGTACGCATTTGTCTTCAAGGTCGCCGAGTATCCATTACTGGGGTCCATGGTGTCAACATTTGACATGGTGGATTATTCCCAGTTTCACTCCAGACCTCTGCAGAGGTTGACTCTCTCCAGGTGGGATGGATTGTCCCGTCGGATAAAGTCACAAACGATGGTGCTTTCTCCGGTGGGGCATCTGTCTCTAACTTGGTGATTACAGACGTCTCATCTCATCAAGGGATCCCGGACTGGGTCCTTCTCATGACGGGTGCCAGTCTTTGAGGCTGGGGGGCTGTGACGGGTCCACATGTTTTTTTAGGGACGGTGGGTGTCAGCGGAATTGGCCCTTCTGATGAATATCTTGGAACTTTGGGCAGTGTTCAAAGCACTACAACATGCAAGACTTATTCTGCACAGACAACCAGTGCAAATTCAGTCAAATAACGCCACTATAGTGGCTTACTTAAACTGTCAAGGGAGGAACAGGAAGTCAGACGGCCCTTAAAGAGGTATCCTACATTCTGACTTGGACGGACGGCAATCTCCCGGCCATCTCGGCTGTGTTCATCCCAGGAGTCCTCAACTGGGAATGGTCTCCTCCCCGGGAGGTATTTCAGCTCCTAGGGGACAAATGGGGCCTTTCAGATATAGACCACATGGCCTCCAGATACAGCCGCCAGCTGCTTGTGTACGGGTCCAGAAAAAGAGATGCAGAGTTTCTCCTGGTAGACACACCGACGGTTCTGTGGACCTTCCAGTTTGTGTACCAGTTTCCTCCGTTATCCCTTCTTCCTTGTGTGCTTCGAAAGTTCAAGCAAGAAGGGGGTACGATCCTGCTGGTGGCTCCAGCATGGCCCAGCCGTCACTGGTACTCTGCGGAGTCTCTCCATCGACACTTTGTTGCTGTTGCCTCAACGTTCGGACCTGTTGTCTCAGGGTCCTTGCTTTTACTCAGATCTGGGTCATCTGTCTTCGATGGCGTGGCTTTTGAGACATCCCTCCTATGGGCTAAGGGGTTCTCCAACTATGTGGTTAACACCATGCGCAGAACTCGGATACTCGCTTCTGCCAGGATTTACCACAGGGTGTAGTTTACCTAGTTGATGGGTGTCACCCAGGGGGTACAATTCCCAGATATTTTGGATATCCAGGGCTCTTGCTTTCCTACAGGTGAGTTTACAAGTCGCCTTGCATCCTTGAAGGTGCATGTTTCCGCACTGTCAGTGTGGTTTCAGCATAGGATTGCTACCGAATTCTTTTTAAATATACTGTATTTTCGCTTTTTAGTGCCTTGCTATTATGTATACAAATGAATAAAATTTATGTTTTATGTATTGTTTAGTGCACCACTATGGATAATTCCCCCATTTTTTTCTTCCCCTACTTGATGTGATAGACATGCTAGCGGGCAGCAGCTGGCATGTGAGAACCTCTGGTTTGCAGGTGGTGACATGTGAAGGCCATGTGTAGGGCATGGGGCTCGCTGGAAGGGCGAGGGTTACATTGGAGTCTGACCCCAGGCTTCTCCGACCTGAAGAGCTTAGAGCTCCCTAAAGCAATTAGCATGAGCAAAAGGAGTATCTGGATCAATGCCCTCCACTTGTAATAGAAGTGAGACAAGTCTCCAAATCGTGAGGGCCTGCCTAAATACGGGCATCCTAAATATAGGTATATTATCACTCAATATTAGTCGTAATGGTGACAAGCCTGTCTTAGAATAAGCCATGACCTGGGCATGCAAGGAATTATCAGTTTGTTCATTAATCCATTCCCAGATATGCGTTAATTGTGCAGCAAAATAATAAAATTAAAAAAGTGGTAATGCCAAGCCTCCAACATCACGAGGTGTAGTTATTTGCAGGTGGTGACATGTGAAGGCCATGTGTAGGGTATGGGGCTCGCTGGAAGGGCGAGGGTTACATTGGAGTGTTGTGTGTAGGGCACAGGGCACACTGGAAAGCTGTGGGTGTGGTGTGGGGCACTCTGAAGACCATGGGGCACACTGGAGTTCTGTTCATGGAGCAGATAGAAACAAACTTCAGCTTCCCATCAGAAGCACATTTCCCTTCTAGCCCTAATGGAGCAGCAGCAGCAGCACTGAGGAGAGGTCAGGGGGCGCGGCGTATATCAGCATAGCTAACCTGCGTCACCTAGCTCTACAGTGCGGATTCTGTACTACTACAGAGCAAACAAGCGTCTGCTCCAGGCCCAGGGTGCAGCCTTTTAGGGCGCACAAGAGATGCAGCCACGTCATTGCTGCACCTTGCCAATTTAATAAAAAAAAAGATTGGACCGCTGACCTGGCTCCAGTTTTCCCGTGGGACCCTCCCCCCTCTTACTAATTTCCTGCGACACCCCTCTCCCTGCTGAGCCAACCTGTCTGCCACCTTGGAAGTCAGCAAATTTGGTACACAGGCTTATTGCAGAGTATGATGTGAATGTGCATTAATAGAGTACATGGGGCTACACTAAGAGGTAATAACGTCAGAAAGAAAACTAAGTTCATGGACTTGCCCTGATTTATCTTTGCTTATTATTACAAGGAGCTCACTATTGCCCCAGAATGACTCTCTTTGGTGTGAGAGAACTAGTGATCTGGGCAGCAGGTACAGTACATGTGTGCAGAGAAATATGGGGCCCAGTACAGAGGAATTAGGCTGTGTTTCTGGCCACAGCGGGCCCCCAGGCAGTCTGGCCCCCTTAGTGTTGTACCCCCCATAACTCTCTGATGGAGCCCCTGCATGTGCATGATGGAGACCCTGTGTCAGATATCTGACCTGCCATGGTTATGCAAATCAGTGATGTCACAGTGGCCAGTGATGTCATAACACAGGACAGCCAGTGAGGCTCACCCTCAGCAGAGACTTGCATTATAGTTACAGAATCCTAGCAAGGTGTATTGTTTTTATCATAAAGCACATTTTCTCTAATTCTACTACTGGAGAAGCATCTGAGAGGCTGTAACTCTAAATGTGAGGCTTCATGGCCTCGTCTAGGTAAGTGACTGTCTGTGTTGTGTTTTTAAAAATAGGGATTTCCTTGTTACAAATGTAATATTTATGATCAGATTTACAATTATGTGGAACACCAATTATAGCTAATTTATATCACTAAGTACATCAATACTGTCACTAATTACACAAACATTGATAGCATCCAAAATTGATTAACTTATAATTGTGCTTCAAATTCTTTGAAACAGAAGCTGAGATACTTTAATGTTTCACTGTTTGTTTGTTTTTGTGGGGATTGTTATTATTATTATTATTATTATTATTATTATTATTATTAGCTTTTTATTAGTTTTTTTTATTGAACCACCAAAGAAAATTACAGTTACAAAATTTGTTTAAAAAAAAATAGAATATCACATCAATCCATTACATAATAGCATATAATAGAATTGTTTTTATTTTTATTTTCATATGAAACCACTTGAATTCTTTTAATAGTACTAAACAAGCGTTCTCATCCTCTACACCAGGCCTAGACAACCTGTGGCTCCCCAGCTGTTGTGCTATTAGGGAATTCTAAAACTGTAGCAGGGCATGCTGGGACTTGTAGTTTCACAACAGCTGGAGAGCCGCAGGTTGGCTCTACACAAACTTCTTTAATGTAGTTGTCTCTAAGATAAGTCTGGAAACACAACCAGTCCTCATCCTCCTCATTATAAACCGTCCAATCCGCTTATAAAGCTAAATTCAAAATGATCCAAGGAAACAATTGTTATGTTTTGTTATTGTCATGTTGGAATATTAGGAACAATTTTATACTGTATCAAAATTCTGTTCTTAGGGGCCAATGTAATAGTCTTCATTCTAGCACCCTGCACCTGTCACAGCCCGTGCCGTTCCTCTTTTCTGCTTGGGGTGTCGCTCTCTGCTCTGATGCTTCTAGCACACTCAGCTGATGTAACACACTGCCGAGATACAAACCAGAGTGTGCTAGAATGAAGACTAATGTAATCTGAGCTGCAGAAGTATATATGCCTTATTACTGTAAACCCATTACCAATATCACTGTAATAATGTAAATAGATAATAACAGTAACATTACTGTATATATTAGCATAAACATGCTCAAGATGCATTCAGCTGATTGGACTCTGCTGCCACCCGTGATGGGGTGTATTTGTAAAGTGAAGGCGCTCATACTGTACTTTGGTCACATTACACCGCCCCCTTACCATAATGGGCAGTAATCCTAAAATGTGTCTCTGCCAACACGGCTGTAGATACATAAGATATTTGGTGTGCATGCAAAGCTTACAATAGTGCATGGATTGGGGGGAAAAGGCGAGACCATCTCTACATGAGCAGACTGCAGGCGGCATTGGGGTGATGCTGTGCAAAGACTGCAGACGGCATGGGATGACGCTGTGCATTGACTGCAGGCGGCATTGGGGTGACGCTGTGCGCTGACTGCAGACGGCATGGGGTGATGCTGTGCACTGACTGCAGGCGGCATTGGGGTGACGCTGTGCACTGACTGCAGACGGCATCGGGTGATGCTGTGCAAAGACTGCAGGCGGCATTGGGGTGATGCTGTGCACTGACTGCAGATGGCATGGGGTGACGCTGTGCATTGACTGCAGGCGGCATTGGGGTGATGCTGTGCGCTGACTGCAGACGGCATGGGGTGACGCTGTGCATTGACTGCAGGTGGCATTGGGGTGATGCTGTGCACTGACTGCAGACGGCATGGGGTGACACTGTGCACTGACTGCAGGCGGCATTGGGGTGATGCTGTGCTCTGACTGCAGACGTCATTGGGGTGATGCTGTACACTGACTGCAGACAGAATGGGATGACGCTGTGCACTGACTGCAGGCGGCATTGGGGTGATGCTGTGCGCTGACTGCAGATGGCATGGGGTGATGCTGTGCCCTGTCTGCACTGCAGGCAGCATGGGGTGACGCTGTGCGCTGACTGCAGATGGCATGGGGTGACGCTGTGCACTGACTGCTAACGGCATGGTGTGATGCTTGTCACTTAGTGACTCCTCTCAGAGGTAGAGTCATTCGGTTGGCATTGGGTGCAGCTGCAGGGCCGCGGGCAGGGGAGGGACTTGTTTCCCCTTCATATATAACTGACAAAACTCAATACCGCCGCGTTCCAGCTCACTTTAACCCCTGCTTATCTGGTCCCATAAAACTAGCCACACTGTCCACAAAGGTAATTTTATACAGCAGCAGCACCTTGAGATCCACAGAACATATTATATATGACATATACATAAAGGAGGATTATTATTTGCACTTATAATTTACAATTTTGTTTTTGCATCTCTATCTTTAGTAAGAGAAAGCGGAAGACTAATAGAGATTCGGCATCAAGCTCATCGCTAGAAGCCGATCCAGGTAAGACAGGAGCCAGAAGTCTTTATTAACCTTCAGTAATATACCTGTAATTATGACATAGAGTAAAGCTGGGTACACACCTGGTCGAGCATCGCTCTCTCTACCCTCTGTCTCACAACTACATTCCCTCACCTATCTTGCATGTACTTGTTCTGGTTTAATGTGTGATTTGTGTTTTGTATGAAGAACACACCATACATAACGTCTTACCTTGCTTCCACAGCATGCATTTTCTGTGGTCGTGCAGAAAATGACATGCCCAAGTATGGAGAGCTGCTGCATAGCGCCAAGGAGAAGCTGACTGTCCACCACTACTGCCTGGTAAGTATGGAAAGTAATGATGGATGAGCATCAGTTATAGCAGCTGAAAGCAGCCTGTTACACAGTAAGGTGCACATTTATCACAATCTGCAATATTTATGCAAATGTGATAATCATTTTGTCCTATGGGCCTGATTCAGCTTGGAACGCAAGTCTGCGGATGCACACGCACCCTGCCGATGTTTGTGTTTTGCGCATGCGTATGCATCACAGTGTGCGAACCGGCCGCTGCGATCGCGAGGGGCAGTGGTCGAAGGAACGCAGACATGCCAGTGCGTTTGAATGCCATTACAGCGGCGTGCATAATTAAGCCCCTGTGACGGCACACGAAGCCTGAGCTCTAGGTACTGACAGGAAGTTTAGCAATTTCTGAGTCAGGTCATCTCTACCACAACTGTGGGTCTGGGTCCGATGTTACTCTATGTTACCGATGCTTTCACAGACTACCAAAGGCAGGGCTGCCATCAGAAATGGTGGGGCCCGGTACTGACAATTTAAGCAGGGCCCCCCTCACCCCGGGGTATGGGGCAGAAGTGGGTGGAGCTGTGGATGTGGGTGGAGCTACTTTGGGGGGTGAGAGAGAGGGAGGGCTGGTCCTATTGGGGGCACAGATTAATCGTTCGTAAGTGATGTTATATTACTTGCTGTGCTGACATTTTCATTTGCATGTTTTTAATTTAATATATCTAAGCACAAGATGTTTTGTGTGTATATATATATATATATATTTATATATATATATATATATAAAACATACATACACAAACAAAAGCCTCTGGTGCTTAACTATATTAAATTAAAAGCATGCAAATGTAAGTGTCAGCACAGCAAGTAATATAGCAGCACTTACACACATGTATGTGTATGATTATTTATATATATATATACAGTCAGGTCCATAAATATTGGGACATAGACAGAATTTTCAGATTTTGGCCTCTATTCACCACCACAATGGTTATGAAATGAAACAAACAAGATGTGCTTTAACTGCAGACTTTCAGATTTAATTTGAGGGTAATTACATCCAAATCGGGTAAACGGTGTAGGAATTACAACAGTTTCAATATGTGCCTCCCACTTTTTAAGGGGCCAAAGGTAATGGGACTATCAACTCAAAAGCTATTTCATGGACAGGTGTGGGCTATTCCCTCATTATTTCATTATCAATTAAGCAGGTAAAAGGTCTGGAGTTGATTCTAGGTGTGACATTTGCATTTGGAATCAGTTGCTGTCGACTCTCAATATGAGATCCAAAGAGCTGTCACTATCAGTGAAGCAAGCCATCATCAGGCTGAAAAATCAAAACAAACCCATAAGAGAGATAGCAAAAACATTAGGTGTGGCCAAATCAACTGTTTGGAACATTCTTAAAAAGAAAGAACGCACTGGAGAGCTCAGCAACACCAAAAGACCCGGAAGACCACGGAAAACAACTGTGGTGGATGACAAAGGAATTATTTCCCTGGTGAAGAAAAACCCCTTCACAACAGTTGGCCAAATCAAGAACACTCTCTAGGAGGTAGATGTATATGTGTCAAAGTCAACAATCAAGAGAAGACTTCACAAGAGTGAATATAGAGGGTTCACCACAAGATGCAAACCATTGGTGAGCCACAAAAACAGGAAGACCAGATTAGAGTTTGCCAAACAACATCTAAAAAAGCCATTACAGTTCTGGAACAACATCCTATGGACAGATGAGACAAAGATCAACTTGTACCAGAGTGATGGGAAGAGAAGAGAAGGAAAGGAACTGCTCATGATCCAAAACATACCACCTCATCAGTGAAGCATGGTGGTTGGTGGTAGTGTCATGGCGTTGGCATGTATGGCTGCCAAAGGAACTGGTTCCCTTGTATTTATAGATGTTGTGACTGCTGACAAAAGCAGCAGAATGAATTCTGAAGTGTTTTGGGCAATATTATATGCTCATATTCAGTCAAATGCTTCAGAACTCATTGGACGGCGCTTCACAGTGCAGATGGACAATGACCCGAAGCATACTGCAAAAGCAACCAAAGAGTTTTTTAAGGCTAAAAAGTGGAATGTTATGCAATGGCCAAGTCAATCCTCTGACCTGAATCCGATTGAGCATGCATTTCACTTGATGAAGACAAAACTGAAGGGAAAATACCCCAAGAACAAGCAGGAACTGAAGACATTTGCAGTAGAGGCCTGGCAGAGCATCACCAGGGATGAAACCCAGCGTCTGGTGATGTCTATGCGTTCCAGACTTCAGGCTGTAATTGCCGGCAAAGGATTTGCAACAAAGTATTAAAAAGTGAAAGTTAGATTTAGGATTGTTTAGTTTGTCCCATTAGTTTTGGCCCCTTAAAAAGTGGGAGGCACATATAGAAACCGTTGTAATTCCCACACCGTTCATGTGATTTGGATGTAATTACCCTCAAATTAAATCTGAAAGTCTGCAGTTAAATCACATCTTGTTTGTTTCATTTCAAAGCCATTGTGGTGGTGCATAGAGGCCAAAATATTAAAATTCTGTCAATGTCCCAATATTTATGGACCTGACTGTATATATATATAATTATATATATATATATACACTGTACATATACTATATATATATATATATATATATACACACACACTATATATACTGTATATATACTATATATATATATACATATTCACACTGTATATATACTATTTATATATATGTAATACATAAATTAGGCACTCCCACCCTACAACAGAGCCCAAACTTACCTGGACACTCGGCCATCTCCGTGACTCTGGGAGCTCCCACAGCGCAGAGTGATGTGAGGTACCACATGTCACTGGTGGAATGCACCGGCAGCTGCCAGAGAAGAGTCTCGGTGGCATTTAATACATGGAGCCGGTTGCAAGCCAATCACAGCTCATGGAACGGCAGCCAGCCAATCAGCAGCGGCCGCTACCCGGGCCCCCTCTCTCTCTGGGCCTGGGATTGGAGTCCCGGCAGTACCCCCCTGATGGCAGCCCTGACCAAAGGTATTGCGGAAGTGGGCAGCTTACTGAAGTGGTGGGTGTGTGAGTATACTGCTGCGATCGCAATGCATTCATAGCATATTTTCGCAGCAGCCGGGTGCGTGCGATTACAGACTTGCGATCCGTCGTGAATCAGGCCCTATATTCACAAGGTAATAATGTAAATGTTTACTCAAATGTCTCAATCTCCTCTTCCCTGGAGGCCAATGCCGATAAGAGCCCAGTCACGGTAAGCCTTTGAAGCAGAGAGATGGCTTGTGAGTGTTTTGGGCAGGGATGTAAAGAGATGGGCCCAGGGAGAGGGGTGTGTCCTAATTGTGGGAGGCATGGCTATGCCCCCTTAGGTTAAAAATACCCCTTTTTGTGAGCCCCTCAGCCTAGCATAAAGCCACGGGGTTGGGGGGGCGCGATAACTGCGATAGATCCCCCCCACATAAAGGCAACAAATTATTCTACCAATTGAAACCATACATTTTCTGTTAATTAAAATGGTGGAAAAATGCAAAAAAACATATTTTGTTTCATTTTTAACTTTAGGCATTAAATATTATTGGAGCCCTCCCCTAAGGATATATAGTTATCTTCACAGTTTCATTAACATGCTAAGTGCATAAAACATGATAAAACTATATTGGAGCATATGTTAGAGATACAAGTCTTCCTAATTGTTATAGATAATGCAGCAGTGGTGACAGCCATAAGTACATCTCCCCTCTCTCCTATCCAGTTACTATCCAGCGGTGTGCTGCAGAGGGGCAGTGACAGGCAAGGCTTCTATGGCTTCCTGTACCCAGATGTGCGGAAGGCAGCCAGCCGGGCGGCAGAGCAGGTGAGGAGCCGATCGTGCTGATACTTTCTCATGTCATGTGAAGTCACCAGAGAACTGAATGACACATATTGGGCCTAATTGGGAGTTTATTCTATTCCCTGATAATCCACAAAGAATAAAATAAACAGCTTTGTGATGCCGCAGTGAGAACGGCTCCGCCTGGAGCCGCGGTGCAGAATGACTGTGTACTGACGTGACCAGAAAGGTCAAAAGCCACTCAGCCAATCAGAGGTGTTTTCCCAAGGTGGCCGACAGATTCTGGGGAGTCTTATTTATATAAAATGTTTTGGTGTATGGACCTAATTCTAGGTGAATGCATTGCAGGTGTTGGCGCAGTTGGCCACTGTGCTTTTTTTACTGTTCATGTGTCCTGATGGTTTACCGACTGTGGTTGTAGTGAGTATTTGGATGAGACAATGGGTGCTTGTGGAAAGAAACAGAGTGATGCCGCCTGTCAGCGGTAATGCAGATCTTTTTGCTTCCTCGAGCCAGTGTGCTGCTAAATGCACATGTGTGATCCAGCTTGCCAGTTCCTGCATGCACAGAGGACTGGAAGCTCAGACATATGCACTTGCACTTCACTAAAATAAAAAAAGAAAGAAAAAAGATTAACGTGCCATAGGTCTCTCTGTAGGACGGCTGATCAGCCGCAGCAGCTATGATTGGAAGCCTTAGAGGAGCTATTTTCTATCTCTCCCACTAAGGTGGTTAGCAGAGGACCTGGCTATACTTGAGTGTTATATACAGTGACTGTTCTATTATTAGGAAGTAAAGGAGTCTAGAACAAAGGTTATTTATAGTGGGGGACCTATTTACACTCATTGTTCGTGTTTTTCTCAGTATTGTCATTTGTTAATCATGTTTTGCAGCCCTGCACAGTGTGCAAGAGGACGGGCGCCTCCATACGCTGCAGCGGGAAGGGCTGCACTGAGACCGTGCACTTCCCCTGTGGCCAAGAAAAGGAATTTATATTCCAGTACTTCAAGGAGTTTCCGTGAGTAATCCATTTGCTTCTAGGTATATAGGGCCTGATTCAGACCCGCTTGCTAGATGCGTTCGCATGCAGCTGGCGTATGCAAAACCGGCAAGGCAGGCGATCGTACGGCAAGGCATTAGCACACCCACTATGTCTTGGCGTGCGATCGCGCTGTGTATGTATGTTCCGTTACAGTGGGGTTTTTTGTTTGAAGTTCTCACTATTTATTCTGTAATATTTGTTTCCCTGCAGATCATTTTGCCCAAGGCATCGGCCAGTTCAGAAGGCTGCGGCACAGGACGGAGTAAGTGCATGTACCATCTGCCTGGAGGAGCTGACCCCTGCCCCTGCATATGATGTGATTAAGAGCCCCTGCTGCAAAAACACTTGGTTCCACAGGACTTGTCTGCAGGTGAGCTATGGCTTTACTATTTACTCCTCACTATCGGAGTCACCGGGAGGAGGCCAACCAGGAGAGAGCTGAGGAATGACGGCCAATGGAGTGGAGTGTTTGAAGCTGATTCCGGTGTCCGCTCTCTGTATATGAAGGATTATGGCGAATGCGGCCTGACAGTAGGCTGGTCGGCTTGTCCTCGCTCGTCAGCTCTTGTGCAGGACGTTTGCTTTATGACTGTACATATATATATATTTGGTATTTCATCTGAACTTCTTACATTACAGATGCAGGCATTAAACGCAGGGAAGTATTTCTTGAAGTGCCCCATATGCCAGAACATGGCGAGTTTCCAGCAGGAGATGCTGCGAATGGGAATTTACATTCCCCACAGGTATATGTAACAATTGTCTTTATCTAGAACATAGAATCCAGCTCCATCACAGAGGCATTTTAAGACTGGAGGGGGCCCATGTGAGGATTTCTGTGAGCCCCCTCCCCCTGAAAAAAAAATGGCACTGGCGCATGTACAGAACATCACCAACAATCTGGAATTTACCCACAATCCCCTGTGCATATGCAGTAATCTGGCGTTATATCGTACATATGATCCAGCTGCCATGTTTCTGGGGATCACTTCTGGAACATGGTGCTGGCTGCATTTTTTGAAAGCTATCAACGGAATAATGATGTGAACGGCATCAGTGGTGGTGTGCACCCCCCCACACCAATTACAGAGACAAAACTGGTGCCGACATTAACTGTGCATTTGTGTAGCTTAGACAAGGAAACGAAAGCTCGCATCCCGTTATTTTACCTTGTGTTTCGTACTTATGAAATGCTATAAGCAAAATGTGTCCTATTATAATTTACAGAGATTTATCAGTTATTTAGTAAACAAATTGCCAAATCCAGCCATAAGACTATGGGCACTTGACTATGGGTCTATGGCCCTGATTCAGAGCCGGACCCTCTGACAAAGCGCTCGCTCTGAATCAGGGCCATCCTGAATTTTTAGAGCGGCCTCCCGGCCACTCGTATAGCTGTGGGTGACCACCCACAGCTATAGCGAGCGGCCAGGAAGATGGTCGCGATGGTCAAGACCATCATGACCATCGGCCTTGCGACGAGACCCTTGTGGTAGGGTCTCATTGCCGCAAGCCCTGGAGTGCTTTTGGCTCTATCAGAGCCAAGAGCACTCCCACTGACATCACTTGTGATGTTAGTGGGGCTGGCCCCAGATGGTAGGCGTTCCCATGGGAATGCCTCCGTCTGGCCAGTCACGCCCCTGGCACGCCCACCAAAGGGGGTGTGCTGTCACTCACCATCGACAGCACGCCCCTTTTGTAGCGAGACCCATAGCGACGGCTTGCCAGACTGGACTGCTGGACTAGATGAAACAGACAGAAGAAAGCGTTGTAATGTCACATTGATTAATTACATCAGCGATATTACCTCACATTAACCTTTCAGAGATGCATCCTGGGAACTGGAGAACAACGCCTTCGGAGAACTACTGCAGGTCCACCAACAGTGCGATGCGGATCCCTGCTGCTGCGACCATGGAAGAACTCACAGTGAGAGCGACAGGTAAAACTTTTCGCATTTTATTTATTAAAGGCTGCCAGTGTGCTATGGCCCAGCAGCAGCCCCTGGGAAGGTTCCCCTGCTCATTCTGCATGATTAATGCGGCCTAGACTCTTGATAAATAGGACCCTACGTTTATTAGCTAAGGATCTACTGGCTGTATGCGTAATATATGTAACGATGTATTTAATAAGAGGTTGATATCTTTCACATTTACTGTGTGCTTACTAAGAGGCCGACACCAAGAACCTGGCTACTATAATCATTTTCTGTTATTATATATGTTATGGGATGGGTACAGGATGCGCCGGGATACTGAACGTATCCCATATCTTATATATGTTGTGAATCTAATATGTATTCAATAAATTGTAATATTTGAATCTTTATCAGAGAGTTATTGGTTTCACCCCACACTTACCTGCTCCTCCATCTCTTTCTTCTTCCTCTGCCTCATAATTCTGTTCTTCTCTTTATCATGCTTCACTGTGCTGGTTGGGCGGCTCGGAGGCTTCTCTTCCCGGCTGCTCTTCTATTCGGCACCAGAGACACATTATGATAGCCAATGCCCACAATATAAAAGAATGAGGGGAGCAGGGGGGCGTTTTATCCATTGTGCCGGGTGGTGTATGAACAATTGTGCCGGGTGGCGCATCAACCATTGTGTGGGTGACGTATCAGCTGTTACAGTGTCGTAGCCACTGGCACTGTAACAGCATTTCGCATACAGATACACCCGCTGTCACACACAGAATATAGGCATGCCGCATATCATTTTAATCAGCAGAAGTTGCTTGTGCATCCTACTCCCATCACTGTTTGATTAAGATGCATTTGAAGGTAAAAAAATTGGTGAAATGTATACATTCTTATAAGCTGCCAAATTGTTTAATCCTCTCTAGAATACAATAAAACATTTAGTATCTTAGGGGCTATTTCTTCCTGTAGCGAAATGCTCCATTGCTGAGATTTATAGCTCCAGCTGTAGATTTATCCTCTGTGTCTCCTCTTTCAGTGAATGGCGTATAATTCGGTGTCACTGCTGTGGGTCAGCGGGAACCCACCTCGCCTGCTCAGCCCTGACATCTGCTGAGAGCGCATGGACCTGTGCAGAGTGTGCCTCCATTCTGGAGAAGCCGGAGGATGTTGTTGGTAAGTACTTTCCCCTGTCATTTTTCACATATTACTAGGTAGTACAGTATCTAACATCATTACTTATATTTCACTTACGTGGTAGAATGAGACATTAGTGAAAACTATCATTAAGTTACCAATCTTGTGTTATTGCCACTGTAGTGTAATCGATGTGTGGCCCTTTTCATGTTACAGTAGCCTTAGCCAACCTGCGACTTGTAGGACACAGAGTACGTCCATCCACATAAACATATCGCTAACAATGTTGGATCTCTTTCTGATTGCAGAGTCATTGGCAGAGGCATCTGTGGTAATACCATCAGCGAGCAGAGCAAATCCTCCGCCTGCAGTAACACCAGGAGAGACCTGCGCCCGGACGAGGGGGCATCTTTCAGTAACACCAAGAGAGACCTGCGCCCGGGTGAGGGGTTACAAAATAATAACATCCAGGAGGACCAGAAAATCACCATTGTAGGGTGCTAAACCCAGAACCTGGGGGCCCAGGTGGAGACAAGATGCCTCATGATCTGCTCCCTACCTGTCGTACACATCCTGCAGGAACAGAGAACTGTGTGGATACGTGCAGTGTCTCTCACTCTCATCCCCATATTCACATCAGTGGAATTAGAGCAATTAAATATCTTTTGCTTTCCAAACCAAGTAAAGAGAAAATTCTTCTTTTATATAATATTATAGCAGGGGATTACAAATCAGTAATATTGATATTAGGTATGCCTAAGGCTTCAATCCAAAGGCTCCATTCACATGGCTTCAGTGCATAACGGTGTGTTTCGTTCTGATCGAAGTGAATGGTTATACCACGTAACCAACTGAGTGAGTACAAATTAACACACTTTATTTATAAGTAACAAACATACAAAGTATACAGTATACTTTTGTCTATGTTTTCAGATGACACCAGTCATTCATTATCTTCAACATAAGATGTAGTTCATGTTAATCTGGTGAGCCCTCGTTTCACAATGCCCAGGTCTTTCAATTTACATTGCAGACACTCTACTGCAGTCTCAGGTCCATGCACGAGCCAAAGAGCCTTTGTCTAGGTTGTGATTTATATACCATAGTCTGGGTGTTTGGCTTTCCAGATATTAAGCCCATATTAGTTACATACTGGGTATCATGTACTGATTGGTACAACATAGCATGGACCATTCTTATCTCTTGCACATGCTCAGTAAGCCCTAAGATATACTCAGGACAAAGAAATACAGTTATGGCGTGTCCTAGAATGTCTGGAGTTACACTATCTCAAAGCCCCTCTTTGTCTAAAGAATATGGACATCACTTTCAGTAACCCATAATGCTTAGCATCTCTACACATCTTAAAATGGTTATTCTATTGCAATGTGGCTAACTTTCTACAACTAACACCATATAAGGTCTTAAGGGCTTATTATACATTTCTGCTAATGAAAGGTACAAGTATAGGCCCCCCAATATATGTCTTGTCTGACCCCAAAGGTGAATCTGACCAGTCTAGGCAGAGACTAGAACTACATGAATACAAACTCTTTTCAAACCTCAATGGGGCCTAGCACAGTTGTGTATTACAACTTATATACCTATGTAGAAATTAATTATTTAACCCACTGGTTACACTTCAGTGCTGCTATTTATCCTGTACTTTTGTGCCTATCAATTACATATTCAAATGAGTTCTAATTAAAGACTGTTGCTTTTAATCAGACATTATAAATATAAGTGGTTGGCACGGTTCCTGGCATCCTCCCATCAGTTATGGGTTGGTTGATGGATCCCTGCAGTGTTCTGGAAATCAATTCATCAGTGAACGTTATTAAAGGGGGATGGTGTTAATCTGTGCTGCTGCCACCTTTATGTGGACTTTCTCTTATCTGAGAGCGCAATCACTGGTGACAGATGGACCTTAATATCTCTAGCCTGCGATCTTCATATAGCAAGGTGGACAGTATATTTTAGCATAGTCCTCTATGATCCGCCATCTCAGGAAGCATCTGTGAGCCTATAGATTACACTCGGCACAAAATAAGAAACAACATGTTATATAACGCGACCTCTTGATATTCTGACATCTTCAATAAGTTAGACACATATATATTCCTATAATCGTGCATTTTCTATATGCAAGCTTTTATTAATTTTACACTTGTTACTTATTATTTCTAGTTCAGATATATTTATAATATATATAATTATTGCTGATCAATATGTTATCACTTATAAACATTGCAAGGTTAATAGCTCAATTAACTTCACACTAATATCTTTATTCTTAATATAAGGGAAGATTATAGTCCTTCTGTAACAGTGGAAAACTCTGCTATTTTCATTGGAGTATGACAGGGAGAGACATGCGGTGAGGTATTGATAGGTTATCCTCCCCTCTGACAATCAGAAACTGCCTGAAGCATGGGGGGGCTCTGCCGCAGATAATAATACTGCACTGAAAAAAAACAGGGTCACGCCCTTCTCAGTGAGAGATGTGATAGCTCTGATGGACAACTCTGATGATCAGGCGACCTATCCAGAGGGTTCTGACAGCGCACTGCCACTGCCATAATGCTCCTGTGCCATCTATACCCAGCATCTACTTCACCTACCACTTGCTAATGAGAGTTGAGCTGCTATTTTCATTGGAGTATGACAGGGAGAGGTGAGGCAGCAACAAGGTCAGCCTCCCCTCTGACTATCAGAAACTGCCTGGAGCACAGGGCAGGCCGTACCACAGGCAAAAATACTGCACTGAAAAGGTGGGTGGCAGCTCAGTTCTGCAGTAAACCGTTGGTGAGTCAGCGGAATTTGTAGAATCAAATGGAGACAGATCAAGCGCCTGATAGTGTTGCGGAAAAGCTAATTTCACATCAGAATGGGAATAATTCCAAATGATATTGTATTGGTAATAACATGTATATTTCCCTCTTGTACAGTTGTATGTAACAATCTTTTGTATAGTGTTATTCTAGAGTCTGTGTACTCTAATCAGCATGAGGTCTGGTGTGTGGAAAGGTGACAAAACCCCTCTTGACTAGTCCCCTTTGAAGCTGGGCAAGCGAGGATGTAAGAAGGTCTGCCTTCCTAAAACAATCATTAAGAGCCCTGTGTTCTGTTTGGGGACAGTGATCAAAAGAATGGATGGACCAGGGAGACATTCGGTCTCCGGAGGTGTGAACCTCCTCACCTAGTCACTGGGCATGTTTATTGACCCAGGCCTGTTCCCCAAACTTCAAATATAGCTGAGTGTGCAATTAAAGAACCCCTACTCAGGTGGCCAGGAAACCCTGAGCTTCAGCCAGCTAAACAATTCACTCTGAGCTGAAAAGGGTAAAATCATCCCCCTGGAAAAAGCAGGCCTAAATATGTGAGTCAACCCTGACCCATTGGTTCATCCTACATGAGGCTATCGAAGGATACAGATGATCCTGAGTTCATCACTGGGAAGGCCTCGTCCCAGAACCATTTAATCCGCTGTGACACGAATGGTTTGTTTCCCCATTTATTATTTTATTTTCTGGAAAGTGTGAGTAACTGTGTGATTTTTTTTAACATTATTATATTCTTTGTAAACTTTTGTACATAAGCTTTGAAGACATTCTTCAATTAAACATTAATTCTAGTTCTGGATCTTTGTTTTTATGACCCAAGTCCTCCTATGACTCATGTTACCTATTTTTCTAAGTATTGATAAATGTGTGTTCAGGTAAGAGCATAAGCTTACTTTATGCTTTAACATTATATTCTTCTGCTGGTGGCAGTTACCAGGTTTAGTTAACCACACATGCTGAGGGTAACCTGTAAAAGTCACGGGCGGCGATTCTCAGATTGGTGTATCTGGAGGGTCGGCCCGCAGGACCATGACAGATAATGTAATATTATGGTTGAAAATCCTTTGATAATATTGTCGAAGCTGAATAATTGGCTGAGACAAGTTCATTTTAAAATTTAATCGCGGCGACGCCATCTTGCGAATGGCCACAAGACGCCATCTTGAAAATTAGATTGCAAGACGCCATTTGCGAATGGCCGCCTAAGCGCCATTTTAGATAAACTCACATTTTAGTACATGTGGCGATAATACTAATAGCACCATTCATTTGCATCTTTCACCATTTCTCATACACACATTAATACACACAATTGCGCTGTTAACTAGTCGCATATTAGAGAATGCATAGGACTTTGTATGAAACCGCTGTTGTATAAGCTTTATGCGCACGCATCTGCCCCAAGTTAACTAGCATCCTTATATCAAACCCTGAATTCCCACACATTACATATTCACACATAAGGTTCAATACGCTTTAAAGTGTATGATTTAAGTTGGTTCAGTTAGTTTAAATGCTGACAAATAAAGATATTTGATAACTAAGGTATTATACATGCTAAACAAGTCGTGTTTGGAGTTGTACTGATGCGTACTCTTTTTACAGTATTCCGGTGTTATTGGTGGGGAGATCGCATCATGCATTCATGAGTTATGTATCGCAGAGCCTACAAGCAACAAAATGTATATTTTAGGAACAACTGTTAGGATGCTGCAGGGGGTGTGAAGAGGAAGATCTCCAGCTGTTAGAGGCAGGGAGAGTCTATTTGAACTAGCCTGTTAAATGTGCTGTAACAGATGCTTCTCCCCTGGGAACCAATGACACCAGCAACAAACTTCCCTATTGTCCTGTTTATTCTGGCGAGGTATGAATATGTGTGCACGAAAGCTGGTTCTCAGTCTTCGTGCTGAACGCTGTATGACTAGGGGTCTCTTGCTGATGCCTATCTCCGGGTCCGGAAGCGCCTGCGTATGTATACTGTACTTGGGTCTGTATAATTTTCCTTTTGCGCCTAAATTGTGTCTTGATCAATTGCATGTAACTGTCTGAACTTTTACCTGAATAACACCTGTGCTTTGGAACCACAGATTCCACGTCTAAGTCTTTATTTATGGTATGACTGTGTACGCAAATTAGCGTCATCCTTAGAGGTTTATAGGAAGGGTTTTAGAAGGTACAGGCAGAGGTATATAGAGGTTCTGATCCAGTATCGTTAATATGCATACCAAATGTACACTTGTTCAAAAGCGTAACTGCAGGAGTTTAAATTTGCAGGTTTGGTACTCCTCCCGGAAGAGAATACTTCACTTATGAGAAGCCTCATATATCAATAAAAGATATCTCTATAGAATATATGTATGTTTCAGAAGTGAGAACAATACATACAGCATACAAGCTATATCATACAGAATAAAATAGCTTATCTGTGAATGAAGATGTGAGGGCATGGATGCCATCCAATAGGATATCTCTTTTTGAGAAGCAAAAGTTCAGAAGATGAGGCAAACAAGGGGGTAGATCCTAAAAACAAAGATATATTCAGCTTGTCATCCCACTATTTATCACAATCTGAAGTATCAATACTCAGTAAAGGATTGATGTTTGCCCTCACACAGAAACACAATACATTTAAAATGTTTATCGATTTGAACACATTTGCCAGGAAATTAACACTTACAAGGCATTTTGCAAAGAAGGAAACAGCCATAATAACTAATTATAACAACTTCTCTAAATTAGGATACTCAGACACTGGCCTCGTCACTCCGAGAAAACGGGGCTGATGCCCTAACGTGCGAACCATGGCAATCGTGCAGCAGCTTAGGGGGCACTTGATCTGCACATGCATAGTTTGTAACATGGACGTGTAAAGCTCTCGCTTCATAGGAGTTGTATATAAACCCAATGAATTGGGTCCATAGTATCCTATACAAGTTTGACAGAAATATAAAATTTTTCTAGCAGTTTCTTTTGTTTACATAAAAAATAACATTTATAGGATGTTTGTCTCCAGCTGTTCAGTTCTACATCACATTGTTCAGTATGGTAATAAATGTAATTCATTAAAGTAAGATAATCTTGCTCTACTCAGTTCTTCCAAAAAAAAACATACATCCTTGCTCTACTTATTTCTTAAAAAAGAGCACTGTAATATGTTCTGTCCTGGACTTGCTATCGATCTCCCAGATAACAAGGTCAGTGATAGATGTATTAGCATACTTCCTGCTGGACATTTGCACAGTGGTCTGTGTTTACCTACTAAAGCATGGCAGTAATATAAAAATGTATAGAATACATGTGTATTTGTTTTTAAATATAAGGTGCGGCTTTGTGGAATTGCATTATCCAGAAAAAGGAGATTTATGTTCTTACCTGTTAAATCCTTTTCTTTGACTCCATAGGGGGTACAGGGATCACTCTAGCTATATCCTGGAGAAAGGAGAGCCTGGGCACCAAATAGTTAACATTTATTTCCCAGCAACCCTGGCTCCCTTTCCTTTGTACCCCGACCCCAGCCACCGGCAGCCAGTTAAGTTAGCAAGCCATGGCAAGGAGCGAGGAGAAGGAAGACAGGCAGACACCCTGAATCACACACATAGGCAAGGTGAACAGAACCGATACTCAGGCAAGAAGATCCACGTATCACTCCTACTGTGGCCACACTGGAGCCATAAGGATCACTGTGCCTCCGTCCAGCGTTAACCTGCGAAAGACCTGCGGGATCTTTGAGATTGGAGTAAAGATGTATATTAGCAGAAACATCCATGGTACCTATAGAGTGTCCACCAGGAGAGCTGCGGGCTTCCTGGTGTGGGAACTGCATCACTGCAACTGATGATTGTGTTGAGATGCCATCATATCTATGTCTGGTAGGACCCAATGGTGGACTAGTAGAGTCTTGATGTAGAGCCTACTCACCCAAGTGATAATCCTGGAGGTTTAGGGAGTCCGCATCCCAATTCTGGACTCCGGGTAGGAAGGCTGCTGACAGTGCAGAGGGATACTGCTCTGTTCAGCGGAGAATGCAGTTGACCATCATGGCTTTGCAACTGCGAGTGCCACCCTGGTGGTTTATATAGGTGACATCGGTTGACCGGATAACCCAGGAGGAGTGACTGCGTCTGGTAAAACGCACTGTATACTGTGTGGAACTCCAGGACATTGATGGACAGTGCTTTCCTGAGTCGTCCATAGACCCTGGAAGATCTGAAAACACATCATCATCCCCCACCCCCCTGAAGACCTGCGTCGGAGTAGAGTAGGACCCAGTCTGGGATCTGAAAAAGATGTTCCCTGTCCATGTGTGGGACTGGTGGAGCCACCATAGGAGAGAGTGACAACTGTCCCAAGGGAGAATGAGCGTCTGCACCCTGAGGTGCAAAAGGGACTTGTTCCACCATGCTAGAATTTCCAACTGAAGAGGACAGGAGAGGAACTAGACATACGCCACTATGTTGAAGATGGAGACCAAAGAACCCAAGATCTGCATGCAGCTGTGGAGCCACACCTGATGGTTTCTCAGGAAATTGCAAATCCTGGACTGCAGAGCTAAAATGTTATCTGCAGGATGGAAGACCTGTCGAACCCTGGAATTGAGTAAAGAGCCTAAGTGTAGCATCTACTGAGAAGGTGTCAGAATGGATTTCCTCCAATTGACTATCCACCCGAGTGACTGCAGTTCTTCCACTATTTACAAAGTCTCACTGTCCCAAAAATGACAGAGAAATTACACTCCTCAGTTTTGAGTGGCAGCTCCAAAAGTCTCCAGAAAAGGACTATTGTTCCATAGGTCTAAATAGAAAGACTGTTCAGCAATTGTGACACATCAGCGCTATCTAGTGTATAGAGTCCAAAAGACCTCCTGTGTTTTCTTCCAATTTTAAGTTTCTTCCATTTAAGGCTCCAGAATTGTTTTTTTCAGATCCATAAAAGTAAACAAAGAATTAAAGTGCATTAGTTATGAACCAAAAAAATCTCTTTTTTCATACATTAACTGCCACCTCTGTAGGGGTAAATTTAATATTAGTTTGTATTAGAATTTTTTGTGCCCCTCATACACAATATAGATTATACCAATGCAAAAAAAAAACACAGCAAAGTAAATAAAGTGCCAGTGTTATGTCACACCCCCTACAAATATCTGAAAAACCACTATGCATGGTACGGTCAGATCCAGGGGAGTGGAAGTGATCAGTACGATTCCTTCCCCACACACCTTGCAGGCAGAGAGAACCTCCAAAGCCCAGCACACAGCAGCTGGGCTGGGGAGAGAGGCTACTGCCGAAAACAGTTAAGCAGTGTTATGGGGGGAACCAGACCTCCAATAAGCCCAGGCCTGGGTAATTAATAACCCCCTCTCTCTGTGCCCCTGGAAACATTCTCTTCTGACTAAACAGCTGCTGTAATGTCTATACACAGATTGGAGGTCTACACAGTGCTAGATTAAGGTCCACATTGGCCTGGAGCTGAAATTTGTGAAGGGCCTATTGTGTGCTGCTCTAGGAGGTTTGACTAGCACAGCGAGGGTGTGACTACTGAAGTGGGGTGTTGTCTGTGCAGGAGGTCTGGGTAGTGGATAGATCCCCTTCCATAGATGTACCCTGATGTCATCAGTTACTGGGCCTAATTCAGGCCCACTCGCGAGCGCTGAGTGCGGGGAAGCCGTTGCTCCAGGTCTCGCACCAAAGGGGGCATGCTGTCGATGTTGATTGACAGCACGCCCCCTTTGGTGGGCGTGCCGGGGGCGTGGCTGCCAGACGGAGGCGTTCCCATGGGAACGCCTACCGTCTAGGTCCGGCCCCACTGACATCTCTAGTGATGTCAGTGGGAGTGATTTTGGCTCTGATAGAGCCAAAATCATTCCAGGGCTTGCGGTCACCGAGACCCTACCGCAGGGTCTCGTCGCAAGCCCGATGGTCAGCTCTGAATCAGGACCACTGTCCAATGTCATTACATACTACCCATGTGAACATAGAGGAGGAATATAAACCTGTGGCAAGCTAACAATTTTCTCCTTTTGGTGGCCTTTATGGGCATGGGATCGCACTTCCGCCCTCACGTCTCTTCCATGTACATGTGCTGAAGGGGATCTATACACTACCGTAAGGTCTGTGTCATTGCTGTGGCCATGGAGGGCATAGCTACCGCCTACTCACCTAAAAAAACATATATATATAGATATGCTTACACATACACGCCCAAATACATACAGATCCCAGCGGCACTCCTTTGTAGCAAAACTTCAACGGTTCCCTCCAGTGTCCAATGGGTGGGACTACACAAATATATAAAGAAAGCAAGGCGGCACTCAGGATTAATAATGACACAGGGCAAAATATATATACAAAGGAAAGGAAAACAAAGGAAAATGTATTGTATGTATACAATACATTAAAACATTGGTCATTAAGCCACTGAGCGCCTCCTTGCTTGAGATATGTGTGTGTATGTATATATATATATATATATATATATATATATTATATATACACATACATGTTATATATATATATATACACATACACAGTATATATATATATATATACATTATATATATATATATATATATTTATATATATATAATTATATATACATATATCACAGTAACCACATATGTATGAAACTGATTATATTGGTTCACGAGTATTAAATGTTAAAATGCTCTATTATTGCCTTGTGCCTGCACACCATTTACAGAGGCACTCACCAAGACTCAGGCTGAAGCAGGACACACTGATCAGTGACTGCAGCCAGCAGGAGGCACATGACACCCCCGCATCAGCAGCAGCCAGCATTGCAGCACTCACTGATACATCATACTGTGATGCCTTCACGGAGCAGAGCTTGGGCTTGGCTTCTCCATGATTTTTTGGTCCGGACCGGTGGTGATGACGTCATGTGACACAGAGACAGTTGCAGCACAGGATTAAAGGCTTGTGTGTGTGCGGCCACTGTTTTAATCACGGGTTGCAGTGCCGGCTGCCAGGGAGAGGGGATGTTTGATGGCCCGCCAGGGCTGCATGGGAGGGGCCTCAATTGGGCACTGGCCGGCCTGACAGGCTGTAGCAGGGATTTTTTTTCCTGTCTACAGCAGCACAGGATATGCTGTATGACTGTGATGCCGTGGGCCTATTTTAGTGGGAGGGCCTGGAGCTGAAGCTCCACCCGCCCCATTGTTAATCCGGCCCTGGGTCTACATAGTGCAGCAGAATATTTTAGTCGGAAAGGGAAAACAGGAAAATGTGTCTCCCTTTCTACGTCGGAGCTATTTCTGCACATTTGCTCCAATTTATTTGGTTTAAAGTAGGGGTGTGCACTGGCACACAGCACTACACAGCACTACAGCCAGCCAGCCAGCCCCTATGGACAGGACAACAGCCAGGCCCTATATAGACAACAGTAGCCAGCCAGCCCTATGTATATGGACAACAGTAGCCAGCCAGCCAGCGTCAGCAACAGCTCCCAGCTCCCTCCTCTTCACAGTGGCCAGCCAGCCCAGTATTGTAATGTATATATAAGTACTACTAAGTTTATTTTTTATTATCACAACAGTACAGTAGCCATCAGCTCCCAGCTACCTCCCTCTGCCAGCCCCTATGGACAGGACAACAGCCAGCCCCTATATGGACAAAAGTAGCCACCCAGCCCCTATGTATGGACAACAGTAGCCAGCCAGCATCAGCAACAGCTCCCAGCTCCCCCCCCCTCCACACTAGCCAACAGCTCCCAACTCCCTCCCTCTGCACGCACGCTCCACAGCCGGAATGAAACATGGCAACAATCGTAGGACCTGTATAGAATCAAAACCTGCGAGAATCTGACAGCGGGATAATGACGTTTTGCCTCGATTTCAGTTCCGAGCCAGGCGGGAAAACCAGAGCCTGACTCGGTTCCCAGCTCAGATCAGGGGGGGGCTAGAGGTGGTTCGGATTTCACAAATCCGAACCCAGTCATCCCTAGTATACACTAGTAGCAACCCACCCAGGTTTCGTACCGGAGCAATTTTGAATTTACTTTTTTAACCGAGGTCTTATAAGGTTGCCTTGTAAGATGACATTAGTAATTTTTCCTTTCTGACGTCAACACCAGTGGCGTAACTAGGGCAGGGCGAGCGGGGTTCGTGCCCTGGGCGCCGTTGGACCGGCAGCCCGGGGGGCGCTGCCGGCCACGGTACCGGCCCGCCCTAGATAGCCAGTGTAGCGCCGACCGCAATGAGTGCGATCAGCGCTACACATTTGCACAGGACCAGCGCTAGACTTCCAGCGCCGGTCCTGTGCTGCACGCCTGAGCCCGTTCCCTCCCCCTGAGCACTTGCCCAATAGTGCTAGGAGGCGGGCTCAGGCTGTGCATAACACACGCATCGCCGCCAGTGCTGGCGGCGACGCGTGTGTTAAACAGCAGCCAATGAGAGTCAGATAGACTCTCATTGACTGCTGCAGCACCCACTGCAAGAGCCGGACTTCCGTCCGGCTCCTGCAGTGGGTAATGGGACTGACGTCATGACGTCAGTCCCATAATGCTGAGCGCGCCAGGCCGGGCGCGGCATCGCGGACAGGAGCAGGAGCAGCGTGGAATCAGGTAAGTATATTTTTATATATATTTATTTATTTTTAAACCTATCTGCACAACGGGGGATGGGTTGGCTACTACTGGGGGGACCTCTACTGGGGGAGGTGTGGCTACTACTGGGGGTGCCATTGGGAGGACCTCTACTGGGGGGGGCTACTCTACTGGGGACTACTACTTGGGGGGCGGGACTACCACTGGGGGCATTCTAAAAGGGGCCTATTACTAGAGGCACTGCACTCGGGGGACCACAACTGGGGGCAATAATAGGAAGGGCCACTACAGGGACCACTGGATGGGGGGGTCACTACTGGGAGCCTGCATCAGGGGGACCACTACTGGGGGCACTGCATGGGAGGGGGGGACGCTACTGCTGGGGGCACTATATAAGGGGCTTACTCCTAGGGGCACTGCGGGGACCACTACAGGGGGCACTAGATAGGGGTGATCACTACAGGGTGCCTGCATAAGGGGACCACTACTGGGAAAACTGCATGGGGGGAACTACTGCTGGGGGCACTATATAAAAGGGCACTGCATAGGGGGGGACTACTACTGGGGGCACCATATAAAGGGCACTGCATAAGGGGATACCGCTACTGGGCGCACTGCATTGTGGGGACTGCTACTGGGGGCACTGCATAAGGGGGAACACTACGTGGGGCACTGCATTTGGGGGGGCCACTACTGGTGGTACTGAGTAAGGGGAACTAATTGGGGGCTTTATAAGAGGGACCACTACTGGGGATACTGTATAAGGGGCACTACTATGGGCCTACTTGAGAGGGACCACAACTGCATACTGGGGGTACTGTATAAGGGGTACTACTGGGGTTAAGGTGCATATGGATAGGAATGTTCAGTTTGAAAATAAAGGGGTGTGTCATGTTGACACGCCCCATTTTTAAGTGACCACGCCCATTTTTTGCCGCACACACGGGGGGGGGGGTCCTCCCTTTTCAAATTTGCCCTGGGCTCCAAATACCCTAGTTACACCACTGGTCAACACAAAAAGATTTTGTTTTGATGTGATACGCAAAAGAGCCACGTAAAGTTGTCCCTTACAAAAACTGTCTCCACTAAGGTCAGCTCCAGCCACGTTAAGTGTCTGTCCCTGAGCTTTATTATTGCCATACCAAAGCAGACTCTTACTGGGAATTGGACTCGTTTGACATGAAAGAATCGTTTTTTACATAAATTAAACAGGAACGGTAAAAAATAAAAAGGGAGAACTTAATTTTTGTATCAGTAAATATCAATTTTTCTGGAGAAACCGGATAATACGTACCAGTCTCCACATGGTATAAAATAAAGTCCATTGTTGTGCTTTACTGTATCTTTAGTGGTTTAGGCAGTGTAAGCCAAGAAAACGCACGGACGTAAGTATTTTCATTGACTTTCTTCACTAAAATCGTCACTGCCCAGCTCCCTTCTGTCACACATTAATGTTTCCTACACCTAAACCTTCCTCTGCAAATGCTCCATAGAATGGTGAAAATTGCATCAAATTCCATTAAGTGCCTCTCGAGATTAGCCCGAACTAACAGATAGACGCTCACCATAGACTTTATTTTATATATTCTTCTCCTTGTTCTCCTCTGGGGCCTGCTGCCGAGATTGGCCGCGTGACATGCCGGCCACGTGACATGCCAGCGGCGTCTCCGTCTCCGTCGGATTTAACCGGACACAGCGCACAGAACTGCGCTCTATACACACCGGGGCGCTGAAGAGGTAAGACCATCCATGGACTCTGCTGGAAGCGGGGCTGAGGAGAGGTGCAGAGACACCACCATAGTGCAGACTGCTAGCCCAGTCATGTGACGGGCCAACGCCATCTTTCCTTAGCAGAGGGGTCTACCCTGAAATGATCTGTGGTGGCAGGGATGTCTACTGAATATCCTGGAGGAGCTCAATACTGTATTTTCATCTCCCCTGAGTCCTGCTGATGATATCTATGAAACCTGGGTATCCTATATTGACCTGCAAAGAGGGATATAGAGTCTAATCAGATTAACATACCTCAGCACTTGCTGCTGCAAAAGATTTTTTTTTTCTTACAAACATCCCTGAATGTGTTTTCTATAGCTCACCTCAAATATTCGTTGCTCTATCTGTGCATAAGCGCATAATTGTGCGGACTGTATTATCTGCATATAAAGTAAACATGGTGAAACACCAATATCACTAGCTGCGGCTGCAAAATTAGTACAATATGCTAGAGGCTCTGGCACTCAATCTAAAGCTGCTGATCATGGGAGTGAATCCCCTCCTGTTTCGCCCGCTGAGTCGGCGGCCTCAACTTCAGATACTCCCTCGGATATTGCGATGCAGGGGGTTACAGCAGTTACAGCATGTGAAACTAGACTCTCTGATAAAATTGGTAAAGTCCAGTCGGACCTATCGTTGATACATCATTATTTGCAATGTGTCAGAGAACGTGTGGGCGAGCTCGAAACCTGCACGTCCACTCTAGAAGATCAAATAACACCTTTAGGTGTCAGAATTGGATCCTTGGACACGCAGATGCTAGCGGTCCAGAAAAATCTGTCAGACATGGAAGGGCGGCTGAGAAGAAATAATGTGAGGTTCTTGGGTCTGCCAGAAAAGGAAGAGGGCAATAGTCCAGAACAATTTATTGGAAAATGGCTGACCGACACTTTCGGTAATGACTCCTTTTCACCGTGCTTTTCAGTGGAGAGAGACCATCGTATCTCCTTTAGGCCTCTGCCACCGGGGGCCCTGTCTCGCACGCTCATTGCGAAGCTCCTTCACTACAGAGATCGGGATGCTATCCTTCGCTTGGCCCGTACGAATGGCCCTCTGACGTGGAATGGGACTCGGATTTCCGTGTTTCCAGATTTTGCCATAGAGATTCAGAAAGAGAGGGCACAGTTCTCAACTATAAAAAGGCGTCTGAGAGATCTCAACATACCTTATGCCATGATTTATCCGTCTAAATTGAGGGTGGTTGCTGATGGAGAAACAAAATTCTTTGCATCCCCACGAGACGCGGCCCTGTGGTTAGACCGGCGTAGGCCGGCGAGACTCCCGTTAGCCCAAGACTGAATCTTGCATACTTCCTTTCTGTTGGTGTGCTTTTTGAATCGTTACAACTATCTAAAATCCGTATGTATACGAATATTTTGAATGTGATAAATGTCATTTGTATTGCTAAAACATGTAGTATGCAAATTTAATTTTTTATAATTTTTTTGTATGTTAAGGTACAGAGAATATTTTCCAATGGAGAATTTAAATTTTTTTTTAAGTCCCGGGTGCACATTTATAGACCTGGCGACCTCATTTGTGTTATGCCTTAGGGCCATTATATTTTTTGCTCTAGATACATTGTGTAGGTTGAGGGACAGTGTTATAATTACACAGTCCTAGTTGAATATTACAAGGTGTAAGGAATAAGAGGGGGGGAGGGTTTTGTTTAGTTTAGGGATGAGGTATGCCGTAGTTCAGGCTGGTATACAGGGTGGGGGGGTGGTTGAAGGGGGTAAAATGTTGGGAATTTCTTGTGCTATTTTGTTTCTGTATCCCTCATAGTTCGCAACCTTTGTACTATCTGAGGATTGGATGAATGGTCTCTCCATTTATAAATATTATAATATTTCAAGATGGCATCACTAAATGTTAATTTTTTATTTTGGAATGTTAAAGGGTTAAATTACAAGATCAAGCGCTCTCCGGTCATTAGACAAATTAAACAATATACAGTGGATATTATTTGCCTAATGGAGACACACTTAGTTGGAGGACGACTAATGTCATTAAAGAAACCTTGGGTGGGTTGGGCGTACCACTCAATGCATACGTCAATGTCTAGGGGGGTATCGATACTGGTACGGAAGTCAATTCCCTTTGTATTAGATCAGATACAATCCGATGTGGGGGGCAGATATGTTTTTTAAAATGCAGAATACACTCTATGTCATTGTTGCTTCTGGTGATGTATATCCCTCCCCCGTATTCACACGAAATTCTTAAAAAGGCAGCTGAATTTATAGCTATGTTCCCAAGACTACCAATAGTATGTGCCGGTGACTTTAACAATGTAATGAATTTGTCACTAGACAGATTTGTTGGCACACGCCAGGACGGTGGAGACCGAGGGACTGGGTTTGCGAACATGGTGCGTGTGTTGGGCCTACTGGACGCATGGAGACTTAGACACCCGCATGAAAGGCAATACTCTTACTTCTCATCTACTCATAGATCATTTTCCAGAATTGATCTGGCCCTAGTATCACCAAATATTATGCCCCGTATACAAAGGATCCATTATCAAACTAGAGACATCTCTGATCACTCTCCTATTTCACTGACCATTGACTTAGAAGGCCATAGAGGACAATCATTCTGGAAATTAAATCCGTTTTGGTTAACACGAATGGGTGCTGGTCTCAAACTGGAAGCTGCATGGTCAGAATTTTTTTATTTAAATAGTGAACCGTCTTTTTGACCTTGTTTATGGGATACTTTTAAAGCATTCCTTAGGGGTACGTTGATACAGAGGGTGGCTAGTCTTAAATCGTTCTATAAAAAGGAGGAGCTTGAGTTGGAGACAAGGTGTAGAACGCTGGAGCTGACATACCTTTCTGGTAATTCTGAATCTAATAGATAGGATTGGGTAGATGCGCAAAAGGCATGGACAAAATGCCTGGAGGCAAACTTTAAACTTCTATTTTCATCTCACATCCAATATGCCTTAGGGGATAGACCTGGATCATATCTGGCCAATTTGGCTAGAGGCAAGCGATCATCTATAAATGTAGCCCAAATTATTGACCAAGATGGAGTGGTATATAACAAGGTGCCAGATATTGCTAAAGAATTTGCGAAATATTACCGGCAATTGTATAGTTCTCATTTGAAAGATGAGGTACAGAATATTCGTAACTACTTGGCAGATATAGATCTTCCAAGACTTAGTCCAGAAGGCCATGATCTTTTAGATTCCCCCATAACCATAGAGGAGATTGAGTTAGCCATTAACTCCTTTCCCACCAGCAAAGCTCCAGGGGTGGATGGCATCCCTCTTGAGTTGTATAAGAAACACAAAGCCTTTTATTTGCCATGCCTGCTTAAACTTTTTAATCAAATATTTGAATATAACAAACTCCCTTCCTCTATGTCAGAAGCTCTTATAATTGTTTTACCCAAGCCTGGTAAAGATGCCTCACATACAGATTCGTACAGGCCCATATCATTACTACCTACTGATGTAAAGATAATAGCAAAAATTCTACCTACTAGAATTAACCAAGTTATACTACAATTAATTCACCCGGATCAAACGGGCTTCATGCCTGGCAAATCAACTGCCATTAATCTCAGACGCCTGTTCACCCATTTGCAAATGCCCCAAAGTGATGACTCAAAATCTGTTATAATGTCCCTTGACGCCGCTAAGGTGTTTGATTCAGTGGAGTGGGATTACTTATGGGAGACACTAGAGGGATTTGGAATTGGTCCGGGATTTATAAAATGGGTTAAATTATTTGTACTCGGCTCCAGTGGCAAGGGTTGCGGTAAATGGATTTGTCTCCTCCCAGTTTCCACTGTTTCATGGTACTAGGCAAGGCTGTCCCCTGTCTCCTATCTTGTTCGCCCTTGCCATTGAACCCTTGGCGTGCAAAATTAGAGCCTGCCCTCATATATTAGGACTTACCGTGGGAACTAAAGTAGATAAGATTGCGCTATACGCAGACAATATTCTATTGTTCATTTCGAAATATGCGGTTTCCATACCGTATGTTTTGAGTACTATTGATACATTCGGTAGATACTCCGGTCTATGTGTGAATTGGGACAAATCCTTAATGCTCCCGTTTGTAGATCCTGGCCCAACTGATCCACTGCAACGCTCCTCGCTAAATTGGGTAAATTCTTTTAAATACCTTGGAATCTGGATTGCAAAGGATCCTTCACGATATCTGGTCCTTAATATTAATCCCCAGCTGGAGTTTATTAAAACTCGAGTCTCTGCTACCACTCACTATGACAGGCCAGGTAAACATAGTTAAAATGGTCGTACAGCCCAAACTATTGTATGTTCTACACCATTCCCCAATATATTTATTTATTAACAGTTTCTTATATAGCGCAGCATATTCCGTTGCGCTTTACAATTGTAAGCATTAATAGAACAAAACTGGGTAATAACAGACAGATATATAGGTAGGAAGGCCCTGCTTGCAAGCTTACAATCTATATATATTCCACAGCGAATATTTAAACAGATTGATGGCCTGCTTTCCTCTTTAATTTGGTCTGGTGGGAGAGTTCGAATTAAAACTGACACATTGACTAGACGAAGAGAATCAGGTGGTCTGGCATTGCCCTCATTTAAATTATACTACTATGCCACGCAACTGGCACACTTATGGGAGTGGTTTCAAGTAATACAGGCAGATTCAATGCTAAACTTCATTATGGCTGGGAGCGGCATGGGTTTGTCTCCGGTTCAACTACTCCTTAGCGATAGTTTGGTAGTTGTCAAAATTCCCCTGTTTAAACAAGCTGTCATGAATTGGAGATTGACCTCGCGGATTTTAAAGGTGGAAGGATTAGATTCGGATACTTCGTTGGCTCACTCAAGGACATTTACTGAGCTTTCTGAGTTACAAGTTAGGGAAGTGTGGGGAAAATGGGGAGTGACATCTGTTGGGCAGATATATCGAGAGGGATATCTGAAATCTTTTCAGCAAATTCAAGATGAGTTTAAAGTCCCTGGGGAGTATTTTTACAGATTCCTTCAACTTAGGCACACACTTAATGCTCAATTCAGAGGGGCTCCTCTACTTCTCCGTGGCTCACCGCTTAAAATACTGATGACGTCTATAGGTTCTCGCCGCCTGATCTCTATTTTATATAATAAATTATTGGATGAGCATCACTCATCTGATCTAGCTCATATTAGACAAAACTGGGTCAATGATGTTGGTGCAATTACTGACGAGGCGTGGCAAATAGCCTTGGCCAGTCCGCGCACTGCCACAGTATCTGCTCGATTTCAACAGATACAGTTATTTATACTTCATAGAGTGTATATGACACCTGCCAGGTTATACGCAATTGGGGGTAGGGCAAACACGCAATGCCCAAAATGTAACTCAATGGAGGGAAATTTCTGGCACCTTATGTGGCAATGTCCACAGATGTCGCATTATATCAGATACAGGTATACCACAAGATGTCCTCACCCCGGTATCATGCGTTCTGGCTAACACTGAGGATGATTCTATTGGTAAATATCCTAAAATATTTGTAAACAACATGTGCATGCTTGCTAAAGTGTGCATAGCGAGGGAATGGATGGCACCTAGTGGCCCGTATATTATTAACACATGGCTATCACTGGTAAACAAGGTAGTTTCACACGAAAAATATGTATTGATAGCCAGGAAGTCAGAAAAGAAATACCTTAAAGTATGGTCTAGGTGGCTTGAATCGACACATGCCGTCATACCAATTAATAGTCTGTCGTTGATTAGTAACTGTTTAATGAGTCTTGCTGATAATTGTTATATATCTGATAAAATAATTTTTTCTATGTCTAATGTTTTACTGTGATTCCAAAAATTAAAAAACACAGGTATTTGAGGCTTGCTAGATCGAGATAACTGCAATTGATCAGGATTGGTCCTCCTTTTTCCCTCTTTCTATATATTTTATGTTGACGTTTAAATATAACAAAATAAAAGGCCACATCCATGTTATCTTTGAAAAAGAATATATAACTTTATTAACAACTGTCAATTTAATACAATATATTGTATTTACAACAATTCAGCAATGTCAGTTTAATTTTATGTTTGTATTGTTTATAAAAATCAATAAAAATTTACTGAATTAAAAAAAAAAAAAAAAAGAGAACGGCGTGGGCTGCACGAACAGAAACAGCTACAGTAATGTGCAGAGGTAAGGAGCTCAGGGAACTGGCTGCAGTGTTAGAAGGGCTGGAGCATTAAACTCACAAAGCAATGCTGTATACAGCTCAGTATCAAACCTTTGTCAGCTATTGTTCCTGAGCAAAAAGTATTAGCCCACTAAACACTTAGGGCTCTATTTACTACAATCTGCATATTGAATGTAGATCAGGGTTGCCTACCCTCCCGATTCGGGTGGGAGCCTCCCGATAAACGGGTGCAGCTCCCGCCCCCCCGGAAAGGCAGGCAAGCCTGCCACCGATCCCCCATCTCCCCCCCGCCAGTACCTGTTTTCACACCCTTTTCACATTATTTTAGTATCACCTATAGTTATCACAGGGCAATTGGAGTAGAATTCGTCAAATTCTACTCCAACCCCTAAGTATCACTTATTTTTAGTAAGCAGATCGCATTTCCCATAACTGTAATGGGAAATGTGGTCCGACCAAAGTTACTAAAAATACATTTTAAAAATACATTGGGGTAAGTCCTGTGATAATAACGCCACCTGAAGGTGGCGTTATCCAGGGTCTCCCCCGGTTACTGGCCTCCTACTCTGCTCTAACGGGCAGAGCAGAGCCGGGAGTCGGTCCCAGTAATCAGCTGTGTGGTCTAAACAGACTGCAAGCTGATTACTGTAAAAAAAAGAAAAAAAAATTGGTGATCAGGCCTCCGGTGATGTCTCCCCTCCAGTCAGCTGGTCTTCCATAGTGCACTGCGGCCCGGTCATCAGGTGATCGGGTCCCAGTGCAGTATGGGAGTTCACCTGATCGGAGGCATGGAGGACATCACCGGAGGCCCAGATCATGCAGGTAAGTGTAATTAAGGGGGAGAGAGGGGGTCGCGGGGGGTGGGGCTTAGTGCCAGGAGGCGGGGCTTAGCGCCGGGGGATAGCAGCGGCGACCGGTCTGCGCATGCGCGGCCACTTTGTCATGGTATTTTTTGCGAAAATAACGTGACTGGTATGCGGAGGGGATTCGCAGGGACAGAGCTTTATCGCAAGCTCTGTCCCTGCAAGGGATTTGTAGTAAATCCCTGTATTATTGCCTGAATTCGCAATGCGAATTCAGTCGATAATATCACACTACACTCTGCATTCAATATGCGGATTGTAGTAAATAGAGCCCTTTGTCCCCCCCGGGAGCCCCTAACCTAAAGCGCGGCTGTCCGCGCCCGCTGCCAGGTTTACCTTAGGTATGCCGGGCATCGGGCTCCCGGCGTAGGGATGATGTTAGGCGTCGGGATTTCAATGCCTATCATTAGTCCCCTGTCGGGATTGCACAGTCGGGAAAACAGCGGTCGGGATTTCGAACGTCGGCTTCCTGACTACATACCCAATTTAATTTAAATGATCAGAATATATAATACAATCTGCTCTATTGACTAATAATGATTCAAAGAAGCAAAAGTCAGATCCTAGGTACTATACATAAATAAAGCAGTGCCAAAGGAGCTACCCCTTAATGTCAGATAGTGCATTACCGAAGCATTCTATTCTCCCAATGGGACCTCAATGCCCAGCATAATGCTGCCACTGTTTGCTGTTTTTCTCTTCACTTCAGTATTCCCCGACAGGCTGGCCATACCCCACTGGCACGATTCAGTACAGGGAGGGGGCGGCGCTATGACATGCACTTTCTCCGGGCGCCATGTTTCCATGCTGCTCCTCTGCATACAAGTACTCACAAGATATACTGCATTAATACCAAAAGTAGTAATGTGCAGCTATTCATTCACATAGAATGTAAACATATGAGAATTACATCCAGCGTGCAGAGGCCCTGATTCAGAGCCGGACGCTCTGACAGAGTGCTCGCTCTGAATCAGGGCGTTTTTTTTTTTTTGTGCGGCCTCCTGGCCGCTCGCATAGCTGTGGGTGACCACCCACAGCTATAGCGAGCGGACAGGACCATCGGGCTTGCGACGAGACCCTTGTGGTAGGGTCTCGTGGCCGCAAGCCCCAGAGAGATTTCGGCTCTAACAGAGCCGGAATCTCTCCACTCATGGGAACGCCTCCGTTTGGGCAGCCGCCCCCCCAGCCCGCCCACCAAAGGTGGCGAGCTGTCACTCAACATCGACAGCTCGCCCCCTTTGGTGCGAGATCCGGAGCGATGGATTGCCCGTATATATGTGTGTATATACAGTACATGTGTGTGTATATTTATATATATATGTACATATATTTCATTACGCTCAAATACGGGCACTATAAAAACCAGTTCATCCATGATATCACTATCGATATGATTTTTATAGTGCCCGTATTTGAGCGTAATTAAATTGGTGAGAGCAGCAGCTCCATATTATGTGAGATTTATTTATTATTGTTGTTCTGTTAATCCATGTATAGAATTCTTATTAAATATATTTTACAAAAAACCAAGAGTCGGTGCCATCGCACAGAGCTGGGGGGGGGGGGACCAATGCTCTTTCTCACACAGGGCACTGAAATGTCTAGTTACGGCTCTGACCGTCATGGCCAAATAATACATGGCACCTCTTCCCGCCACCTGAAAAGCCACCATACACTAGTGGAGAGCTCTGTGTCAGACCATCAGCTGCTGCCTCCGTCTATCTATAATCTGTCCCTACTCATTGGTGTGACAGGGGGACACCAAATTATAACTTGCCTTCGGGCATCTGGGATGAATTTACACCACTGATTAGGTTAGTATATTCTGGAGATGTGGCACTGGGCATTAGGTCAGTATCCTTGAGAGGTGGCACTGTGTATTAGGTCAGTATATCATGGAGATGTGGCACTGGGCATTAGGTCAGTATGTCATGGAGATGTGGCACTGGACATTAGGTCAGTATATCGTGGAGATGTGGCACTGGACATTAGGTCAGTATAGAGATGTGACACTTGGCATTAGGTCAGTATCCTTGAGAGGTGGCACTGGGCATTAGGTCAGTATCCTTGAGAGGTGGCACTGGACATTAGGTCAGTATCCTTGAGAGGTGGCACTGTGTATTAGGTCAGTATATCATGGAGATGTGGCACTGGACATTAGGTCAATATATCGTGGAGATGTGGCACTGGACATTAGGTCAGTATATCGTGGAGATGTGGCACTGGACATTAGGTCAGTATATCATGGAGATGTGGCACTGGACATTAGGTCAGTATAGAGATGTGGCACTTGGCATTAGGTCAGTATCCTTGAGAGGTGGCACTGTGTATTAGGTCAGTATATCATGGAGATGTGGCACTGGGCATTAGGTCAGTATATTGTTGAGATGCGGCACTGGGCATGAGGTCAGTATATCTTGGAGATGTGGCACTGGACATTAGGTCAGTATATCATGGAGATGTGGCACTTGGCATTAGGTCAGTATATCGTGGAGATGTGGCACTGGACATTAGGTCAGTATATCGTGGAGATGTGGCACTGGACATTAGGTCAGTATAGAGATGTGGCACTTGGCATTAGGTCAGTATCCTTGAGAGGTGGCACTGTGTATTAGGTCAGTATATCATGGAGATGTGGCACTGGACATTAGGTCAATATATCGTGGAGATGTGGCACTGGACATTAGGTCAGTATATCGTGAAGATGTGGCACTGGACATTAGGTCAGTATATCATGGAGATGTGGCACTGGACATTAGGTCAGTATAGAGATGTGGCACTTGGCATTAGGTCAGTATCCTTGAGAGGTGGCACTGTGTATTAGGTCAGTATATCATGGAGATGTGGCACTGGGCATTAGGTCAGTATATTGTTGAGATGCGGCACTGGGCATGCGGTCAGTATATCGTGGAGATGTGGCACTGGACATTAGGTCAGTATATCATGGAGATGTGGCACTGGACATTAGGTCAGTATATCGTGGAGATGTGGCACTGGACATTAGGTCAGTATATCGTTGAGATGCGGCACTGGACATTAGGTCAGTATAGAGATGTGGCACTTGGCATTAGGTCAGTATCCTTGAGAGGTGGCACTGGGCATTAGGTCAGTATCCTTGAGAGGTGGCACTGGACATTAGGTCAGTATCCTTGAGAGGTGGCACTGTGTATTAGGTCAGTATATCATGGAGATGTGGCACTGGACATTAGGTCAATATATCGTGGAGATGTGGCACTGGACATTAGGTCAGTATATCGTGGAGATGTGGCACTGGACATTAGGTCAGTATATCATGGAGATGTGGCACTGGACATTAGGTCAGTATAGAGATGTGGCACTTGGCATTAGGTCAGTATCCTTGAGAGGTGGCACTGTGTATTAGGTCAGTATATCATGGAGATGTGGCACTGGGCACTAGGTCAGTATATTGTTGAGATGCGGCACTGGGCATGAGGTCAGTATATCGTGGAGATGTGGCACTGGACATTAGGTCAGTATATCATGGAGATGTGGCACTTGGCATTAGGTCAGTATATCGTGGAGATGTGGCACTGGACATTAGGTCAGTATATCGTGGAGATGTGGCACTGGACATTAGGTCAGTATAGAGATGTGGCACTTGGCATTAGGTCAGTATCCTTGAGAGGTGGCACTGTGTATTAGGTCAGTATATCATGGAGATGTGGCACTGGACATTAGGTCAATATATCGTGGAGATGTGGCACTGGACATTAGGTCAGTATATCATGGAGATGTGGCACTGGACATTAGGTCAGTATATCGTGGAGATGTGGCACTGGACATTAGGTCAGTATAGAGATGTGGCACTTGGCATTAGGTCAGTATCCTTGAGAGGTGGCACTGTGTATTAGGTCAGTATATCATGGAGATGTGGCACTGGGCATTAGGTCAGTATATTGTTGAGATGCGGCACTGGGCATGAGGTCAGTATATCGTGGAGATGTGGCACTGGACATTAGGTCAGTATATCATGGAGATGTGGCACTTGGCATTAGGTCAGTATATCGTGGAGATGTGGCACTGGACATTAGGTCAGTATATCGTGGAGATGTGGCACTGGACATTAGGTCAGTATAGAGATGTGGCACTTGGCATTAGGTCAGTATCCTTGAGAGGTGGCACTGTGTATTAGGTCAGTATATCATGGAGATGTGGCACTGGACATTAGGTCAATATATCGTGGAGATGTGGCACTGGACATTAGGTCAGTATATCGTGGAGATGTGGCACTGGACATTAGGTCAGTATATCGTGGAGATGTGGCACTGGACATTAGGTCAGTATAGAGATGTGGCACTTGGCATTAGGTCAGTATCCTTGAGAGGTGGCACTGTGTATTAGGTCAGTATATCATGGAGATGTGGCACTGGGCATTAGGTCAGTATATTGTTGAGATGCGGCACTGGGCATGCGGTCAGTATATCGTGGAGATGTGGCACTGGACATTAGGTCAGTATATCATGGAGATGTGGCACTGGACATTAGGGCAGTATATCGTGGAGATGTGGCACTGGACATTAGGTCAGTATATCGTTGAGATGCGGCACTGGACATTAGGTCAGTATAGAGATGTGGCACTTGGCATTAGGTCAGTATCCTTGAGAGGTGGCACTGTGTATTAGGTCAGTATATCATGGAGATTCAGCACTGGACATTAGGTCAACATATCGTGGAGATGTGGCACTGGACATTAGGTCAGTATATCATGGAGATGTGGCACTGGACATTAGGTCAGTATAGAGATGTGGCACTTGGCATTAGGTCAGTATCCTTGAGAGGTGGCACTGTGTATTAGGTCAGTATATCATGGAGATGCAGCACTGGAAATTAGGTCAATATATCGTGGAGATGTGGCACTGGACATTAGGTCAGTATATCATGGAGATGTGGCACTGGGCATGAGGTCAGTATATTGTTGAGATGCGGCACTGGGCATGAGGTCAGTATATCGTGGAGATGTGGCACTGGACATTAGGTCAATATATCGTGGAGATGTGGCACTGGACATTAGGTCAGTATATCGTGGAGATGTGGCACTGGACATTAGGTCAGTATAGAGATGTGGCACTTGGCATTAGGTCAGTATCCTTGAGAGGTGGCACTGGGCATTAGGTCAGTATCCTTGAGAGGTGGCACTGTGTATTAGGTCAGTATATCATGGAGATTCAGCACTGGACATTAGGTCAATATATCATGGAGATGTGGCACTGGACATTAGGTCAGTATATCATGGAGATGTGGCACTGGACATTAGGTCAGTATAGAGATGTGGCACTTGGCATTAGGTCAGTATCCTTGAGAGGTGGCACTGTGTATTAGGTCAGTATATCATGGAGATGCAGCACTGGAAATTAGGTCAATATATCGTGGAGATGTGGCACTGGACATTAGGTCAGTATATCATGGAGATGTGGCACTGGGCATGAGGTCAGTATATTGTTGAGATGCGGCACTGGGCATGAGGTCAGTATATCGTGGAGATGTGGCACTGGACATTAGGTCAATATATCGTGGAGATGTGGCACTGGACATTAGGTCAGTATATCGTGGAGAGGTGGCACTGGGCATTAGGTCAGTATCCTTGAGAGGTGGCACTGTGTATTAGGTCAGTATATCATGGAGATGTGGCACTGGGCATTAGGTCAGTATCCTTGAGATGTGGCACTGTGTATTAGGTCAGTATATCATGGAGATGTGGCACTGGGCATTAGGTCAGTATGTCATGGAGATGTGGCACTGGACATTAGGTCAGTATCAGTATACTGGAGATGTGGCACTGTGTATTGGGTCAGTATACTGGACAGGTGGCACTGTGTATCGGGTCAGTCTCATGTCAATGCGGCACTGTGCATTGGATCAGTATAAACTGGTGGGATGGTACTGTGCATTGGGTCAGTATTCTCGAGAGGTGGCACTGTACATTGGGTCAGTAACTGGGAGAGGTAGCACTAGGCATTGGCTCAGTATATCCTAGAGAGGTGCCACTGTTTATTAGGTCAGTACACTAGAGAGGTGGCACTATGTATTGTGGTCAGTATACTGAAGAGGTGGCACTGTGTATCAGGTCAGTATACTGAAGAGGTGGCACTGTGTATCAGGTCAGTATACTGAAGAGGTGGCATTGGGTCAGATCTGGCTGAGAAAGTAGTCACATGTCAGGCTCGCAGACAGCATTACGTACACTGACTGACTGATAACACAGTTATCTTGTGTCCTCAGCGAGACCGATGACTGACAGCTGCCGTCAGCCAATCACAGCGGCGGTGGGGATTCGCCTGTGTTGCTAGGCAGGAGCGGCACGCCCCCCAGGTTGGCCACGCCCCCTGCTGCAGCGGCGGGTTTGACAGGAGCTGGGTGTAGATCCGGCTGGCGGGCGGCGGAGTGATCACACAGGAACCGGACTGAAACATGGTGCCCACCGGGTGAGCGCCGGTCTGTCCCGCGGCCAGCCATGAAGAAATCCCGGGGGAACCAGGAGAAGCCCGTGTCGGGCACAGGAGAGCACACCCGGGCCGCCCCGTCACTGCGGCGGAAAACGATGGGAGGAGAGGAGAAAGCGGGCAACAGAGAGCAGGTAAACGCCAGTGTGTTCACCCATGAGCCTGATGGGAGTTATAGTGCAGGGTGACCAGCGGAGACTACAGGCTGCTGATATGGTGCCGTCCTATTGCGTTATCAGAATTAAAATAATCATTACTTCCCTCATCGCTCACATTGTTATCCCTGTGCCTGGAGAGTGGGGACATGGGCACAAGAGCTTGCAATCTAGTCTGTAACCACACCTCGAAGTATGCACTCTAATAGTCATTATCACGAGTATTGCTAGCATCATCATTACTGTTATAATAATAATTATTACTACAATACTGATCTGCATTGTTATCTCTGGGGACGTGGGCACAAGAGCTTGCAATCTAGTCTGTAACCCCACCTCGAGGTATGCACTTTAATAGTCATTATCACTAGTATTCCTAGCATCATCATTACTATTATTATTACTACATAACTGATCTCCTGCATTGTTATCCCTGTGCTTTGAGAGAAATAGCCTGGGCATAAGAGGTAGCAATCTAGTCTGTAAAGGCCCCCCCCATACATCAGAAATTGATTGCAGCAATTCTGCAATTTGCAATCGGTTGTGTATAAAAAATCTTTCCCTTTTTCAATAGATTGCAGAATTGCCACAATTGATTGTGGCAATTCTGCAAAGATTTTTATATACAATCGATTGTGGCAATTCTGCAAAGATTTTTATATACAATCGATTGAAAAAGGGAAAGATTTTTATACACAATCTATTGCAGAATTGCTGCAATCAATTTCTGATGTATGGGGGCCTTAACCCACACCCCTCCTTAACATATATATTACAGTAGTCATCCTCACAAATGTTCCTAATATTGCTATCACTCTTACTACCCTCATCACCTGCATTGGTGATCCCCTGGACAGTGTGAGCCTTGGCACAAGAGCTTGCAATTTATCCTATAAACCACCGCTCCCCTTAAAATATGCATATATCTTTTTTTTAAATTGAGTATTTTGAATTTTTTTCCAATTGAATAACAAAACAGTACAACAATAATTGTTACACATCAGAATTGTAAATTAAAATAGGCATTTTAATATTCATCACTAATATTCATATTCTCACCATTACTATTATAATGACTGCACTGCTGTCCTGTATGGTTACACCTTTTCCTTTAGAGTGGGAACCTAGCCACAAGAGCTTTAAAACGTAGTCTGTAAAATATCCACTCCCTAGCAAAATATGCATTCTTGTCATCACTAATAATCCTATTCTCACCGTTACTATTATATACTATTATAATTATTACTACAGTGGTCTCCTGCATTGTTATCCCTGTGTTTGGAGAGAGATGGACTGGGCATTAGAGGTAACAATCTGGTCTGTAATACCCACCTAAAATATACATTAAGGCAGTCATAACCTGAATTGTTATTCCCCTGCGCCTGAAGAGTGATGACCTGGGTACAAGAGCTTGCAATCTACTCTGTAAACACAGCCCATGCTGTAAATCTGCTTTCTAATAGTCCCCCTATTATCACCAGTAATATAATTATTACTACCCTCATCCACATTTGTGTAATATTTCTCTCTCTCTGTTGCTCACTCTCTGAATATGTTATTTTCCGGTTTGTTCCATGGCAGTCACGTATAGAGTATGGGCTCTTATAGAGTATTACTAAAATCATGTGACTGCATCAGTATTGGTGCTGAATGGTTTTGGGGTAGTTACTCCAGGGCATAGAGGTAGTTTCTCCATGGTGTTGGGCTAGTTTGTCAGCATTGATTTAGCACTCACCGGTGTAGGATGCCCCAAGGTGTACAGCAGAACGGGGACAGGCGCTTCTTACATGCCAGAGATTGCAGACCTGGCTGTATTAATCACTTTCTCACACCCAGAACCTGTCATGTTTTTTCTTTTTTAGACGTAATCCTCAGAACAATAATATTAACAAACTGCTGAATGTACACAATTGTATCATAGAAAGGCATAGTCAGATACATGATACTGCGATGCTTTTTTGGAAGTATGTTTTTCGTACACAATAATTATTGATTTAATCTAATGATCCCATAACCCAATCACACAGCATGGATGCACCAGATGTAGTGATGGATGTTATGTTGATGTTGGACATAGTGTAGTGATCTATTTATGTTTTTTGCCACTGTGCGGCGATGGATTAGCGATGGCGGTCGCAGTGAGGCTTTCTTCGCAGAGGTAGACAGCATTTGGGGGAGGTAACGGGGTGTGCTTAGGAAAACTGCTTTCTGGGCATGCTCTAGTGAGGCAAAGCAAATTTGTCCGCAGCTACAGAGGCCTTGACGTCTTAGGAGAGGCGCTCTGTCTGAGTGGACATAGAAGGTTGATGTGCTACCAATGTTTTCGATGTTCTTGCTTTTGCACATAAGCGTGAGATACGAGATTCCCGGAGGTGGGCGGGCGTCTCAGCGCAGAAGACATCAGCTAAGTCATTGGCTTATTTTCGCAAGTCCCTGTGTATGGAATCGCAGTCGCAAAGGCATTTGCGTCCATCTCTGAATTAGTCCCACTGATAATGTATTTTGTCATATGGGAATATTGGGCAGACATGTAGATGGCATCGGTGTATGTTTACACAGTCTAGTGTGGAATATAGTTAAATGGCCGGCGGATGGCAAAATGCAGACGCCGATATCCCGAAGGACATCAGGATACTGGCGTCGGCATACCGAACATCGGAGTGCTGAACGACCGGACACCGGTGAGTACAGCACTTTCTCAGGGAATGGGGGGGGTTAGGGTAGGCACTCCCGTGGGGAGATAAGGGTTAGACACCCCCCGGGGAGGGTTAGGGATAACGCTACAGGGAGGGGGGGTTAATGTTAGGCACCCCCGGGGGAAGTTATTGTTAGGCACTACCCCAGGAGGGTTAGGTTTAGGGTGTGATAAGGGGGGGTTAGGCACCAACACAGGGTGGTGAGGGTTAGGGAGGGGGAGAGGGGTAGGAATAGCGTAGTTACCACCCCTGTCAGGTTCTCCAGCCTTCGGCATATCATACCCATTCCATCTGGTGTATAGAATATATATTTCACGTGGGTGCAGACATGGTAATTGCAGTGTAAAGCAGACTTGGATAAATTTTTGTGAAAGGAGCCAGCAATTTTGTAAATGAAAACTTGCATGCTGTACATATGTTTATCAGAGACTAGCATATAACTGCTCAATATTACACCCAGCCCCGGGCTGCCCCCTTCCTTCTTCCCTTTCGCCATAGTCTAAGGAACTATTAGAATATACGGGTCCCTGACATATGGGGGGATGTACTAATCTGTGGAGAGAAATAAAGTACCAACTAATCAGTTCCTGTAATTTTTCAGACTGTTTGAAAAATGACAGGAGCTGATTGGTTGGTACTTTATCGCTCTACAAGACTTAGTACATCTACCCCTTAGTGTTCTCTAGAGCTGCACCACTGTGATGGCCAATGAGTGCTACGCCGCTGCTATAACCAGAGTTGCTCTTGTTCCTGTGGGATGCCAAGCTGAATGCAGGAGCACCACACTGGCTATAGTAACAGGGCAGCTCTCTATATATAGTAACAGAGCAGTGTCCTATATTGCTGACCGTATGCGGTCAGGGTAGCACTATGGCGCAGTAGTTAATTTTTCTGCAACAAGGCACTGGGGTTATGGCAGCAAATTTTTTTTTGAAGCTGGGTGGCATCATGTGGTAGCCGGAGAGTGGTTACTGTATTAATATGCCAGGCAGTGTGAGAAAAATGCCAGGCGGAGAGCCTATCAAAAAGGCCATGGGGAGAACATTGTATGTGTTTGATGGTCTGATTATAACCACAGACTTATGTGTGGAGTTTGTTCTTTCCATGTTTGCGCGGGTTTCCTCAGGTTGCATCAGTGTTCTTCCACAATTCAAACAAATACTGGGAAGTTAATTGGTCTTGGACTCAAATGAACCCTATTGTGTTTGTGGGTACATTTGGAAGGTATATAGATTGTAAGCTTTACTGGGTCAGGGGCTGATGTGAATGACTAAAGATTCTCTGTAGTATGTGTGCGCTATATAAATAACTGTTGATAAATACATCCAATGCCAGCACTAAAGGTAACTAGAAACCAGACAGAGGATTGAAATTTAGCTGTAGCCACATCAATCAAATCTTTGACCACTTGAACTGAGTTCTCAGTCTGTTGTGATATTACCAGTCAGAACTGATAATGGCGGAGGAGCGTTACTGTGCCCTATATATGCCTTGTCAGAGTAATTACTTTACTACTTCTGTCTGGTTTAAATGTGATTTGTTCCTAAAACCTTGAAATTCTGATGATCATTTACTTAACCTTGATGCTATCGCCTGTTGTCAGCCTTGTAACCTCATAGAGGGGGACTGATGTTCAAGAGAGTGATAGAAAGCAGACTAATATCATTCATTTTGCACAGATCATTCATTATTGTGATTATTTCTAATATGAAAATGTGCTCACTTGTGCTTTTTCTTTCTTTATTTTTATTCACCCGTTTATAATAATGTGGATTTCCCTGTACAAAACAAACCTTCTTGTGTCTGGAGTCTCACTGGACCTGACGCGCCGGTGATGGGCTGTTTGGCCCGACTGCAGCAAAGCTATGCGAGGACACCTCTATATATGTTGCATAAATGAAAGTAAATGATTCATATTTTATTTCTACTTCAGGGTCCATAGGGTATCCACAGGATACCTTGGGGTATAGGTGTGACGTCAGTCGCAGGGCACCAAAGAGTTAAGCTTTCATCCTCCCAGGATGCACTAGGTCCCCCTCCTATACCCCGCCCCCGGGCCAAGGCACCTCAGTTTAGTTTGGTGCCCGGCCGGAGTCGGGTGCACCTGTTGGAGTGGGGGCTAGAAGAGCCCCTGAAGCTTATTCTTCATGCAGCTGTGGCTGCACAACTGGATGAACAGCATGGACAGTCAGTCCTGACGTCCATGCTGTCTTCCCTACACCCCGCCGGTACCAGAACGCCGGTACTGATCCGGGGATGCTGGTGGGCGTCTGGGGTCACAGCTAGCGGTGACCCCAGATGCTCCGGACCATGGCCGGATTCAAGGGGGACAGAGGTAAGCAGCGGGGTCCCGCGGTGGGTCCCCGCTGATCACATGGTCCTAAGTCCCCAGGCAGGGGGCTCCCTGGGGACTGGCTGCAGCGTGGAGCCAGGCGACCAACCTGCGCTTCCACTACCCCCTGGGACAGCGGACCGCAGCAGAGCGGTAGCGCTGCGGCGTCCCAGGGGTTAAATGCATGCCAGGGGAGCGCGCCTTCCCTGTCTCACAGCCGGCGCCTCCCCCGCTGCACACAGCCCTCTCTGCATGCTGCCGACTGGTCCTGTGGCAGCGCTCCTCCCCCAGGCCAGCCTCCTCTCTGCTCCTCGGCGGCCATCTTCTCCAGAACGCATGGTGAACGCTGCTGGAAGCGCTGGACGGAAGCATCGTGGTCTGGGTCCCCCCGCATACCTCTCCTCCGCTGTGGTCAGGTCTGTGTATGCAGCGCTGTGTCCTACCAGGCCCTGTGTCTGTGTAGTTGAGTGATCAGCGCTGTTAGTGCAGGAATTGTTATTTTTCTGCATTGTATGTGACTGTGCTAGCGCTGCTGCCTGTAATCTTTTCTTCTCTAAACTGTCAGCTTTATTACTGTCCCTGTTCTTTCTGCTAAAGCCCTTGCGGTGCGGTGCTGCAGGGTGGTCTCTCGCCTATTTAATACTTAATTGGTGAGAGAGGTCACATACGTGGTGCCATCATGTCTGAAAGTGATTTTCCCCTCCGGCTACAGTGTACCACGTGCAAAGTACCGTTAGCGGAGGGGGAGGGTAGCGTGGAGGGCCTTTGCCGGCAGTGTTTGTCCATGGCGCGGCCTATTACGGTTACAGCACCGGTACAGGAGCCGCCCTGGGCTTGTTTCGCTCAGGCGTTAACAGCTTTAGTGGGCCAGTTAGCTCCGCAGCCCGCGTTTACTCCGATGGGTTTGTCCCAGCAGTCTGTGGTGTCGTCACCCATGCAGGGGTTCCCACGACAATTGGTGGTACCCCACAGTCTCCCTATTTCCCCGCTCCCGGGTTCTCAGGAGCCAGCGTGGGTTAACTCCCTGACGAGTTCTGTACAGCACTTGTCGGATGTGTTGCAAGGGGAGTCTGTGATGCGGTCTCATAAAAGGCCGGTGGCGTCTCTGTCCGCTCCTTATGAGGATGACGAAGGGACGTCTGATGATGGGGAGATTCTAGATCCTTACGATCAGGAACCTCTCCATACTAAGGACGCTGATGCTAAGTCCAAAGTATATATTCCTGGACTTATTCGGGCGGTCCGCACAGCCTTGGTGATTGAGGACGAAGTTCCCCCAGCGGCTAAATCTAAGTATGCCTTTTTCAAAGATGTGAAGGGCGATGCCACAGTCTTTCCTCTTTCGGGTCAGTTGGTGGACCATTTAGAGGAGGCGTGGAAACAACCTGGCAAAAGATACCAGCCGCAGAGACGCCTGGCGGTGGCTTATCCGTTCGCGGATAATTATTTTGCGAAGTGGGAATCCCGTCCACAGGTGGATTCTCACGTGACCCGTCTTGTCCGTAGTGCCACATTGCCGATGCCATCCATGTCCTCCCTTAAGGATGCTACGGACCGCAAGGTAGAAATCTGCCTGAAGTCCGCTTATTCCCTTGCAGGGGGGGCAGCACGGCCGGCTATGGCCATTTGCTGGGTTGCCAGAGTGATGGAGCGCTGGGCGGATTCATTAGAGGCTTCTTTTGAATCCGACTGTCCGGCCGATCAGGCGGAGTTGATTGGCAATCTCCGTGATTCGGCCACCTACATCAACGAGGCGGCTCTAGACATTAGTACTCTGGTGTCTAGAATTTCTTCAGCAGCGGTAGCTGCTCGTCGCACCTTGTGGCTGCGATCCTGGAAGGCGGACGCAGATTCCAAGAAAGGTCTGGAAGCGTTGCCGTTTACCGGAGAAGTTCTCTTCGGTCCGGATCTGGATAAGATTGTGGCCACGCTGGCGGCAGCCAAATCTGCTTGTCTCCCGTCGGCCGCTGCTCCTTCTGGTTCGGGACCATCGTCCTTTCGGTCATCTAGGGCCCAGGGCAGGCCCAAACCACAGTCGTTTCCTCGACAGGCTGGCCCTAAGAAATCGGTCAAGCCCCGGAAGCAGGCATGGAGTACCAGACGTCCGGCCCCCAAGCCAGATGACAAGCCTGCGGCCTGACGGTCCGGGCCTCCCTTTGGGGGATTCCAGGGTGGGAGGCCGCCTGCTACAGTTCGCCCAGTGTTGGTCGACCACTACGACAGACACTTGGGTTCTGGAGGTGGTTTCCCACGGATACGCCCTCTCCTTCCGGCACAGACCCCCGGCTCGCTTCTTCACCACGGGTCTCCCATCAGACCGGAACAAGGCTACGGAGCTGCGGAAGGTATTGCACACTATGCTCCAGGCTGGAGTTATAGTGGCGGTTCCATTCTCCCAGAGGGGCCAGGGTTTCTATTCAAATCTATTTTTGGTACAGAAACCCAATGGGTCATATCGTCCGATTCTCAACCTCAAAGCACTCAACAAGTCTTTGCGGGTCCCGAAGTTTCGGATGGAGACCCTACGGTCCATCATTCTGGCGCTGGAACCTGGGGACTACTTGGTGTCATTGGACATACAGGACGCTTACCTGCATGTCCCTATTCTTTGGCGCCATCAACAGTTCCTCAGGTTTGTAATCAGCAGCGACCACTTCCAGTTTCGGGCGTTACCTTTTGGCCTGGCAACAGCACCACGTGTTTTCACCAAGGTGATGGCGGTCATGGCGGCTTCTCTGCGGCTGCAGGGAGTCCGCATGTTGCCGTATTTGGACGACCTGTTATTGGTGGCAGGATCTCCAGAGCTCCTGTTACGCCACTTGGACCTGACCATTGCACTGCTGCAACGGCACGGCTGGCTAATCAACTGGCAGAAGTCCACTCTAATCCCGTCTCGGAGGATTCTGCATCTTGGAGCCTTATTGGACTCGGGACAGCAAAGGATCTTCGTGACGGAGGACAAGATCTCTGCTTTACAGTCAAGGGTGCGCAGTTGTCTGCACAGCCGCCGGGTGTCCTTACACTCGGCGATGAGGTTACTGGGCTCCATGGTGTCGGTGTTCGACATGGTGGAATACGCCCAGTTTCACTCCAGACCTCTGCAGCACCTGATCCTGTCCAAGTGGAACGGGCTGACTCAGTCTCTGAAGTCCCAGACGATTGTGCTCACCCAGGAGGTTCGCCTGTCCCTTGCGTGGTGGTTACAGACGACCCACCTCCAACAAGGGACGTCCGTTCTGGGTTCCAAATTGGGTCCTGTTGACAACGGACGCCAGTCTTCGGGGCTGGGGAGCAGTTTCGGGTCCACACTTGTTCCAGGGCAGGTGGACGCCGACAGAAGCGGAGCTTCCAATAAATATCTTGGAACTCCGTGCGGTCTTCAATGCTCTCCAGCAGGCACAGCGGTTTCTCCAGGGTCGCCCGGTGCAGGTCCAGTCGGACAATGCTACCACCGTGGCCTACATAAACAGGCAAGGAGGAACTCGCAGTCGGGCGGCTCTCGTAGAGGTCTCTCGGATCCTGGTTTGGGCGGAGCGCAATCTTCCGGCCATATCAGCGGTCTTCATCCCGGGAGTGCTCAATTGGGAGGCGGACTTTCTAAGTCGCCAGGACGTTCATCCGGGGGAATGGTCCCTGCACCCGGACGTTTTTCAACTACTGGTGGACAGGTGGGGTCTTCCAGAAATCGACCTCATGGCGTCCCGGCACAACAACAAGTTGCCGGTGTACGGGTCTCGCACAAGAGACGAAGGGGCGTCTCTGGTGGATGCTCTGTCCGTCCGGTGGACGTTCCGGTTCGCATACCTGTTCCCTCCGGTCTCCCTTCTTCCACGGGTAATCCGGAAATTCAAACAGGAAGGAGGGACGCTCCTGTTGATAGCTCCCGCGTGGCCCAGACGGCACTGGTTCTCAGACCTTCAGGGTCTGTCCGTGGACATTCCTCTGCGGTTGCCGCTACGACCGGACCTTCTGTCTCAGGGTCCTTGCCTTCACCCGGACCTGACTCGGCTGTCTTTGACGGCGTGGCTGTTGAGACGGCCATGCTGAGGCCCCGGGGGTTTTCCAGCTCTGTGGTGCGTACCATGTTGCGAGCTCGGAAACCGTCTTCCGCGAGGATATACCATCGCGTGTGGCATACGTTCTTCCAGTGGTGTCGACCGAGAGGTTATGCACCGCGGGAGTTTCGTCTGTCTCGGATTCTCGCCTTCCTGCAAGCGGGACTAGATCATGGGCTTCGCCTTGCTTCTTTGAAGGTACAGGTTTCGGCCCTATCTGTCTGGTTTCACCGTAGGATTGCTACAATCCCGGATGTGCGCACCTTTATGCAGGGTGTTCTCCGCATTCAGCCGCCCTTTGTTCCACCTGTGGCGCCTTGGGATTTGGCTGTGGTCCTGAGGGCTCTCCAAGGACCGCCGTTTGAACCACTGGGCTCAGTGGATCTTAAATGGCTAACAGCTAAGACTGTTTTCCTTCTGGCCATTGCTTCGGCCAGACGTGTTTCTGAGTTAGGGGCTCTTTCTTGTAGACCCCCTTTCTTGGTTTTTTATGGGAACAGGGCAGTGCTCCGCACTCGGCCCGAGTTTCTTCCCAAAGTTGTTTCCCAGTTTCATATTAACGAGGAAATAGTTGTTCCGGCCTTTAACTCACCGGGTCTTTCCGTGGGTGAGGCCTCTTTGGATGTTGTGCGGGCCTTAAGGACTTATGTTGACCGCACTTCTTCGTTTAGGAAGTCGGACGCTTTGTTTGTCCTCTTTGGCTTCCGTAAAAAGGGTTGGCCTGCTTCAAAGCAAACTTTGGCAGCCTGGATCCGTATGGCTATTTCTGAAGCTTATCTTCATGAAGGCCTACCGGTCCCTCCTTCTCTGAAGGCTCATTCCACTAGGTCTGTGGGTCCTTCGTGGGCAGCTCGACGTGGTGCCTCGGCAGTTCAGATCTGCAAGGCTGCTACGTGGTCTTCTGTCCATACCTTCGTGAGGTATTACAGGTTTGACACCTTCGCCTCTCAGGATGCTTCCTTCGGGCGGCGGATTCTCCTTTCTGCACAGGAGCGTCCCCACCCTTAAAGGATACTGCTTTGGGACATCCCCAAGGTATCCTGTGGATACCCTATGGACCCTGAAGTAGAAAATATGAGATATGGTAAGAACTTACCCTTGTTATCTCTATTTCTACGAAGTCCATAGGGTTCCACAGGACTCCCGCCCTGTCGCACCTGTGCTGCAGATGGGCTTTGCTCTGGTCACCGGTTTTCCGTCTCCCTCTGGTGAGAATGTGATTCTTGTATGTGTCCAGATCTTTGTTCTCTCTCTTCCTTCTCCTCCTCCGGCCTATGGCTTGGTAACTAACTGAGGTGCCTTGGCCCGGGGGCGGGGTATAGGAGGGGGACCTAGTGCATCCTGGGAGGCTGAAAGCTTAACTCTTTGGTGCCCTGCGACTGACGTCACACCTATACCCCAAGGTATCCTGTGGAACCCTATGGACTTCGTAGAAATAGAGATAACAAGGGTAAGTTCTTACCATATCTCATATTTTAGCTGCTTATTCCCATCTTCTGTCCTCTGCTGTTAGAGGGGCGGTTTCTGAGTCGCACGGGTTTTGCAGATTTCAGCATATGTTGCATGTGCCAAAGAAAGTAATTGGCTTTAGTGAATGTCACAGGTTATGTGTCGGCACACCTATGGATTAATCTGTCTGCCGCAGGGCCACACTGTCAGTGAAATGGACGTTCCTGGATAGTAACTGGGCGGTGACCTTGCGATCGCATTGAATCCTTCCTTCTTGTAGGAGTGTCGGCCGACTTCCCTGCTCAATCACAGCGTATTGATAGAATTGTTTTGTCTTTTTCTGCCTGATCTTTCACACCTAGCATTTGACTGGTGTAATTCTTGATACTAATTATGAGAATTGGTATGATATGTCGACATGAGAATGTCAACATGGCCATAATGCCGACGTTCACCATGTAGACCAGGGATGGAGAACCTTTATTTCTGCAGAGGGCCATTTTGATATATATAACATTATTCGCGGGCCCGGTGTAGGCCATGCCCCATATGTGTGATGTCAAACAGGGCGGGGTCACAATCGCCGGTCTTTACAGCAATGCCTGGAGCATATTGAGGATGCTCCGGGGAGCTGTAAGGGCAGCGGTGTGACTGTCTGAAGAGTCCTAAGGACACTCCAGGTGGAACTGCTGCATAGATTCTGGCTGCAGAGTGACATTCTAGGCACCCTGCTAGCCAGATGAGGCTAGCAGAAAAAAAGCTCAGAGGGAAACCAAATTATTCCGAGGGCCTTATACGGCCCCCGGGCCTGAGGTTCCCCATCCCTGATGTAGACACTGACCAAATGCCAACATGTTAGAATGCTGACATATTGTCCCTTGTGGCCCAGTAGTCACTGACCTGCTCCATTGCGGTTTCTGCGATCATGTGACCATCACTTCTGGGTAAGACCTCAGATGCTCCAGCGTTCCGGTGAGTATTCCACCCCTATCCCTACCCTTAACTCCCCCTCGAGAGCAAGGATGGGTAATAAGCTCCCCCTCAGCTGTTGTAGTACTACACATTTCAGCATGTTTTGCTATTTGGCCATGCTAAAACTGATACAGGGCAAGCTGGGACGTGTAGTTCAACAGCGGTTTGATGCCGCTTATTGTCTATCCCTGCTCTGGAGCCTAACCATGAATGTCGACTCATAGACTACAATGAGGGCAGCATTGCTTCATGATGGAAGTAAGGACAGTGAGCGGGATAGGCTTCTATATGCAGTCACAGGGATTTTTACTATGCAAAGGTGGATTCTTGCATTACCTAAATGTAGCAAGTAGACATCCGCAGCCAGACGGAAAGGTGCCCGTGGGTGCAGGATTCCCCTTTCTGTTTATTCTTTATTATTTAGGTCTCATCTCTGAATGTTGTATATGGCAATAAAGCGTCTAGTGTTCCTGCTTTACTCCTATAAATCCAGTCTTGGCAGCCTGAGGCTCCTGTGCTACAGTGGTATTCTGGCAGTGCTGGAACTTTTAGTCCTACAACAGTTGGAAAGCCGCCTACTCTATCTTAGACATAATAAACACATCTTTAGTGACAGGTACACTTTTAAGAATGTAGCGATTTATCAATAGAATCTTCATGTTTGTGGCAACAATATATCAAAATCATGTAAGCGTTTACATGATCTGTGGAACAATCTGTTCTGCATTTCCATGACTCCAGAGATTTATGGAGATGTAGAACTGAATGTGCTTGTACGAGCCCTGATGGAGGAAATCTTGCACGTTTGGTGAGAAATAATATTTGATTTCTCCAGCTTACTTTATTCTAATAATAATAGGTTTGTTACAAAACATCACATCAGATTGTCTGGGAGGAAGCGGCAGTGTGTCATTGTTTTATGTGTTGGTTAATTCATGTAACAGCTTTAGCAGTAATATACAATAACCCGGCTCTTGCACAATGAACGGTTAATCATTACTGAAATGTCACTTTAATTCCGTAACTTTGGGTTTTTACTGTCCAGTTCTTGGTAGCTGAGCATCGGCCAGGATCTGTGATATTTGTAATGGTGGAAACAAATGATTGGTTTTCATTGATTTACCTGCCTGAGAGATTGGTTTGGCCTGATCTTGCCATTCAGGCTGTGAGCCGAGTAACAAGGTCCATTTACAATATACACATATGTGACTTTCTAATGCAACTTACCCACAGGTGTCAACATCTACTGCTAGTGAAATTGTGTAAGTGGGGAACGGAACCTGATGGCTCCAGTGACACCATATTCACTAGTGCTTGAACTTGATCTATTTACTAAAGCATGATGGTTAGTAGCATCTTATCAATTGCTTCACAGCCCACCCCTCCCTGACAGTGATGTTCGCTATCACCGCATGTACTGTATGTCACGTTTGAGTTTGATGCAGCATGCTCGCCATTTGCTTCCCACATTGGGAAACCAACGTTAATTGGACATCTCCAGTCATCCGTCATTAGGATGAACGGCTTTATAATGAGGGGGGCCTGTCCGTTTGGTCAGCAGAGGACTACGGGTCATGCCCAAAATGTATCTAATTTATCTTGCATATTCTACTCTTTCAGGGGTAATTTGAGACTTGACGTAACTACTTTTGGGCATGGAATAAGATTCATGTCAAAGCCCATCAGTGATCTTTAGTATATACGTTAAAGTGAACATTTCCAGAATGTGTTTAAGCAAAACCTCTGCTGAGTTTTATAGCAAAATATATTTATTTCTCATCCATTTTGTGTAATATGTGTTTGAAGTGTACTTCAGTTGGGTACCTTATATGTTAAGCTGGCCATACACCAGACCAACTTTCCTTTAACGATCCAACTAGCTTGTTGGTTGGAATGAAAATTCTGGGTATGTATGAGAGCAAATGACAATCGGCCGTTTGCTCCCAAACACTGGAAAACGGACGAAAGCTGTAGTTTAGACAAGTTGGTTAAATCAAACAGACTTAACCAACTTGCCTGAACGACTTTTTTCGTGTTTTCTGGTGTTTGGGAGCAAATTGCTGATTGTCATTTGCTCCCATACATACCCAGAATTTTCATTCCAGCTAATTAACTAGTTGGAGGAAAGTTGGTCTGATGTAAACTCTGTGATGGAGGGGTCCCAAGTACCTCCTTGTGAAACTTTATATACTGCGTATTGATCCCTTGGAGTGGCCCAAGGTAGATAATGGAAAATGATTGTTTGTGTTAGTAACTTTAATTTTCATGACTTCACATTCCACTCAGAAGTTGGTTTAATGAGCCCCTTTGGTACCTGCATGGTAGTGTGTGTGTGTGTGTGTGTGTGTGTGTGTGCGCGCTCCTTTCCTGTAGTCTTCTTCTTTCATCTAACTGGGAGGAGACAAGATCTCATGAACCTTAGCAATTGCTCAGACTATCGGCCAAACTCTGCATTATACCATCTGTAATCGAACCTTATATTTGTGAGTCAGTGGGCGAGTAATTTAAAAATCAAACCAGTATCTTGCATAGAGCCCCATGGTGCCTTAGTCCGGCACTGGTGAATGGTATACACCTCTCAGGGGCAGGAAAAGGAGGTACCAGGACATGCACACTATACTTCACATGCCTGTAACATCTGCATATGATTTTGGACATGTCACGTGTATGTCTGTCTGTGTATCCACTGTCTTTAAAGGTCTGCACGTTATTTACAGGTTAGTCCGTAATCAAATGATTCAGTCTACACTTCAGCATGTGAATATCTTCAGAATTTTTTGGACATGAGGCTGCTCAATAATTTTATTTGGAACATGTGCAGAATTAGCCCATGATGTTAGAAATGTATGTCATTTAAAAGCATGGAAACATTTATTTATAGTTGTTTATATTGTCTCTTTCTGAACTGTGTATTGTGTGGTAACATATGTTTTATATGACTATGCAGATGGTGAGAGAATAAAGACTCACTGTAGGGGAATGCAGTGCGTGATGCCATATTTGTTCTCTGTGTCAGCGGGGAGCGTTCGGCACCATACGTCATCATTCCCTGTGTCAGAACACAACTTCAGCAAATGATAGATGTCAGATATCGCCTCTAATGATCTGCAGATAGGATGACACAAGTCTAGGCTGCATGCAGAGCTCCCATCCTGCATGTATATGATTAAACATGCCATGTGGAAAAAGGATCATCAGCACTTTGGTAGAAGTGCAGCATTCATAGTGAGAGCTTGTGGGCCTTAATACACAATACACACAATACAGCAAGCAGTTATAATTGAGATAGACTATTGTGAACCTCATGGTGTTCCCTATTGGGTACAATGATCCCCAGTCCCAATTTAGGTATGCCGCGTTAACTGAGCCGCACATACATCTTAGCCGCAATGCACGTTTGGCGATTTGAATTGTAATCAAATGTGTCTACAGTTGTAGTGAGGATTTATTCAGAGGCCATTTTGTGGGAGGTAACAGGGAGTGGGGACATAAGCACGGGGGCGTAACTGCCTACACCTGCCATCCTGTGAACACAAAATATGGCACCAGCGTCTCAATTTCCGCTGCCATTCTGTGCCATCATAGGATTGCTCATATAGTCGATTATGGATCTGCGTCCAACGCTGCATGGTTGTACGCACTTGCTTGGATCTGCGAAACCGCCGGTGGGCGTCTCAAATTAGTTTCCAGGCGGCTGCATACTTTAGCCTATTTTTGCACAGTAGCTGCGATTTGCATTAGCATCCATATATGAATCAGACCCAAGTGGCCAAAAAAAACATAAAAACAAAGTTTTCTCTGATATAAGATACAAGTAGAGTGGAAATTCCGCCACATTATTATAAATCCCGGTGCGGCCTCACAAATATAAAAAAAAAATACACAAGTATCTATAACATTTAGAAATAATAAAAATTATGCATTGGATACATTTAATTTCACATCTATCTCTATGCTATAATGTGCCAAAGCAGATAGAGGAACAATCAAAAGTTCCCATGTTAAAGCTGTGATGTACAGCAATGGGTTGCATAAAATTGGATAAAAAAAAAAATGGATTTATTATATTTAAATCAGCTTTTTGTAAAACTTAAATAGGATTTTTTTTATTGATGTTTTTTTTTTTTTTTAAAGTAAACAATTAAAATTTTTAAACGTTTATCTAAAATGTGTTTTTTTTGTTTTTTTTTTAATCAAGTAAATCTGTTTTTGATTAAAAAAATAAATAAAATAAAAAACAATTTTATGCAGCCCACTACTACAGCTATTTTTGATAAAGGAGGAGGAAGTGGATTAACCCAACGTTGGACAGGTGTCGCACATGTAGCTATATTATGGTCAGTAAAAGATGTAGAAGCCCTAGTTCAGGAGTAAAGGCCCCCATACATCAGAGATTGATTGCAGCAATCGTGCAATTTGCAATCGATTGTGTATAAAAATCTTTCCCTTTTTCAATCTATTGCAGAATTGCCACAATCGATTGAAAAAGGGAAATATTTTTATACAAAATCAATAGCAAATTGAACGATTGCTGCAATCAATCTCTGATGTATGGGGGCCTTAAGAAGAATACAGTTACCAATAAATTTGTTCACAGACAAATTGAGTCGGCTGTGATGATGCAGATATATTGGAGAATCATGCTGTGTGTACGGGTGTCCACTTGCTGTAGAGGTGGTGCAACGCGACCCCTGGACAGACATATCTTTAGATGGCAATGATGGTTGTTCAGTGTGTATGAACAACCATCATCTTCAGATATATCTGCTGATCTATCTTTCAGGTGTGTACCCAGTATCAGTGACTGTATCAGGAGAGTCCATGCAATGTGCACAGTGAATAATCACCTAATTAGTGTTTACTTTCTCCTTTTTGTCCTTTTATAACCCCTGGATTTGTCATTGAACTGATGATAGGAACGCTTTCTATCATGTCCTGGTAAATATTACACAGTTTATCATCTCTGATTACCTCTGTGGAAATTTCCACCTGTCAGACACTGCCCTGGGGATAATAATGTCTATTAGGCGTCTCCCCAATCACAGACTCATCAGGGAGACTATGATTGTGTGACTAAACTAGGCCGTCCGTCCTCACAACAAGCTGTTATACCGTCCCGTGTAATGATCAGGAGGGGCCCTTCCAATGGGACCACCATTGTTTCCTTGTATCTCTGTAATGCCTGAACCTGTATACTCTGTAATTATTCCCTGCGGTGCCAGTTACTGTTGATCTGCAGCAGCGAGTCCCATCTGATAAGATAAGTCATTACAGACAGACAGGCAGCAGAGGAAAGTGGTGGCTGTACCTCACATGATTCCCATTGGTGGCTGTCTGTTACGGGGCCTAGATGCACAGGACAGTGGGGCCTATGTATCAAAGCTTGATGAGAGATAAAATTGTGAGAGAAACAGTATTAACCAAGCAGCTCCTAACTATCATTTTTCAAACACAGCCTATAAAATGTAAGTTAGAAACTGATTGGTTGGTGATTTATATCTCTCAATTTTCTCTCTCAGCATGCTTTGATACATAGGCCCCTGTGTGTGTGTGTGTGTGTGTGTGTGCGCGCGCGCGCGTGTGTGTGTTAGAGATGCAACATTAGCAGTACTGGGGAGGTGTGTTAGCTGTTAGACTTCACCTTTGTGCTCTTCGGTTGCACACCATTGGTCTGATAGTGTTGCGTGCTGTAATATGGTTCTGATTCATAAGTGGACGCTCTTTCTATTCAGTTGCAAATGACCGATGTGTTATTTTCTGCGCATGCGGTAGGGCAAGCAGTGCGCATGTACTTCAGTGGTGTTGCAGCTTTGATCGCATTGGGGTCTTAATTGCTGTGTGATCCGTTTGGGGGCATCAGCCATTTTTTCAGGCATGCCTCAGTCAGCGATTGCTTCTTCCGATGAAGACTCACTGGCCCCGACAGCTTAGTTACGGTGGACATTCTGAGCAGCCTTAGGGTTCTCCGCTCTGCTGCTACCGATGACGCAGCACCGATCTCTCTTGAGTCCACCTTTGGGCTCAGGCCTTGTTATAAATGCTTTAAACCTATTTCTAGCAACAAGTGGGGCTACCAGATTAACTCTTTACTTTGCATGGATGCAGACATTTCCAATATCCAGCGTTATGCGAGAAAATGGTTTACTTGCTTATGCGGTCCTGAAACAACAATGTCTGTGAGGGGAGGTACAGGCTCTGTAAGCAGTTGTGCTAGAGCTGGTTTGTGTGTAGGACAGGAGAGCGCTAAAGATCCCGTCATCACACAGCGCTATATTACAACGTAGTGTGTCTGTGCGCCTGCCTGTATGTGTGTACCAGTGTGGATGTCTATTCCTGTCTCTGTGCAAGCTTCTATTCTTGGGTATTTTGTGTATTTATGTCCATGGGTAATTATCACACCATAGCACAATACCAATTTTAAACCACATAATTAGACTCTTGGGAGAAGGGTGTGTGGTGAGTCTTACTGGGGAGCCAGGGTGCAATGGGGATGTGTTGTGAGTCTTGCTGGGGAGTAGTTGTTAGGGAGTATATAGCTAGTCATGAGGGGGTGCAGGAGCTGGCAGGGGGGGAAGGGGGTATGGGGATAGTCATGCTAGGGACCAGAGGGTGTTATATATTGTTACTCTCTACTTATTCTGGTTTCCTGTCTATAACTCTCGTCTATATTTGAGCAAGGTGCGTTCAAGTCTTGTTTTCGTTGTTTCGCATATAATAGAGATTTTAAATAATTGATGCCTTTTTTTTTGTCCCCCCCCCCCCCCCTGCTGTTTTCTCAAAGTAAATGTGGCCACCGGAAGACGCTGTTCATGGCATCTCCCCGACACTGTAATAAATGTATATGTACAGAAAAAACATCTTTAATTTCTTTATAGATGCTTATAAGTTTAGTTTAGTACATACTTTTCTATAGTATGAATTGGGCATTAGCTGAACTGTATAGACATCAGGAAACGGTTAATATATCATTGAGTGTATCTTGTGTAACGCCGCCGCCTTTTCTTTTGGAAGAAGCGCAGTCTCTGGGGCTTGGAGCCCTGACAGGAACATGCAGAATGTAGGATACAGGCGCTGTGGAAAGAGTCTGCTCTTCCCATTTACTAGATGTTTACTTATTCACAGCAAACCCCGTCCCTGCCCAAATATTGTGGTTGTATCTTAATACACAAAACCGTTATGGCTATCCGTTTCCCTGCCTATGTTACATATTGATTTTATTATTCTTATTAGGTAATTATTTATTTTATCTTTTAGTGTCATCTCCCTTTCCTGCCAAAGTTGCCTTGTTTTTATAATGAGAAGAGGGGACAGATGCAGTAGCGCTCTAGTAATATGGAAATAAAGATGGCCCCTGGCACTGTATATAGATGGGAGGGAAGGGACAGATGCAATAGCGCTCTATAGTATGAATGAGATGAAGGCCCCTGGCACTGTATATAGATGAGGAAGGGACAGATGCAGTAACACTCTATAGTATAAATGAGATGAAGGCCCCTGGCACTGTATATAAATATAGAGGGAAGGGACAGATGCAGTAACACTCTATAGTATGAATGAGATGAAGGCCCCTGGCACTGTATATAGATGGGAAGGAAGGGACAGATGAAGTTGCGCTCTAGTAATATGGAGATAAAGATGGCCCCTGGCACTGTATATAGATGGGAGGGAAGGGACAGATGCAGTAACACTCTATAGCATGAATGAGAAGAAGGCCCCTGGCACTGTATATAGATAAGGAGGGGACAGATGCAGTAGTGCTCTAGAAATATGGAAATAAAGATGGTCCCTGGCACTGTATATAGATGAGAGGAGGGGACAGATGCAATAACACTCTAGTAATATGGAAATAAAGATGGCCCCTGGCACTGTATATAGATGAGAGGAGGGGACAGATGCAATAATACTCTAGTAATATGGAAATAAAGATGGCCCCTGGCACTGTATATAGATGAGAGGAGGGGACAGATGCAATAGCGCTCTAGAAATATGGAAATAAAGATGGTCCCTGGCACTGTATATAGATGAGAGGAGGGGACAGATGCAATAACACACTAGTAATATGGAAATAAAGATGGCCCCTGGCACTGTATATAGATGAGGGGACAGATGCAATAGCGCTCTAGTAATATGGAAATAAAGATGGCCCCTGGCACTGTATATAGATGAGAGGAGGGGACAGATGCAATATCACTCTAGTAATATGGAAATAAAGATGGCCCCTGGCACTGTATATAGATGAGAGGAGGGGACAGATGCAATAACACTCTAGTAATATGGAAATAAAGATGGCCCCTGGCACTGTATATAGATGAGGGGACAGATGCAATAGCGCTCTAGTAATATGGAAATAAAGATGGCCCCTGGCACTGTAGATGGGAGGGAAGGGACAGATGCAGTAACACTCTATAGTATGAATGAGAAGAAGGCCCCTGGCACTGTATATAGATGGGAGGGAAGGGACAGATGCAGTAACACTCTATAGTATGAATGAGAAGAAGGCCCCTGGCACTGTATATAGATAAGGAGGGGACAGATGCAGTAGTGCTCTAGTAATATGGAAATAAAGATGGCCCCTGGCACTGTATATAGATGAGAGGAGGGGACAGATGCAATAACACTCTAGTAATATGGAAATAAAGATGGCCCCTGGCACTGTATATAAATATAGAGGGAAGGGACAGATGCAGTAACACTCTATAGTATGAATGAGATGAAGGCCCCTGGCACTGTATATAGATGGGAGGGAAGGGACAGATACAGTAACACTCTATAGTATGAATGAGATGAAGGCCCCGGGCACTGTATATAGATGAGGAGGGGACAGATGCAGTAACACTCTATAGTATGAATCAGATGAAGGCCCCTGGCACTGTATATAGATGGGAGGGAAGGGACAGATGCAGTAACACTCTATAGTATGAATGAGATGAAGGCCCCTGGCACTGTATATAGATGAGGAGGGGACAGATGCAGTAACACTCTATAGCATGAATGAGAAGAAGGCCCCTGGCACTGTATATAGATGAGGAGGGGACAGATGCAGTAACACTCTATAGTATGAATGAGATGATGGCCCTGGCACTGTATATAGATGGGAGGGAAGGGACAGATGCAGTAACACTTTATAGTATGAATGAGATGAAGGCCCCGGGCACTGTATATAGATGAGGAGGGGACAGATGCAGTAACACTCTATAGTATGAATGAGATGATGGCCCCTGGCACTGTATATAGATGAGGAGGGGACAGATGCAGTAACACTCTATAGTATGAATGAGATGAAGGCCCCTGGCACTGTATATAGATGGGAGGGAAGGGACAGATGCAGTAACACTCTATAGTATGAATGAGATGAAGGCCCCTGGCACTGTATATAGATGAGGAGGGGACAGATGCAGTAACACTCTATAGCATGAATGAGAAGAAGGCCCCTGGCACTGTATATAGATGAGGAGGGGACAGATGCAGTAACACTCTATAGTATGAATGAGATGATGGCCCCTGGCACTGTATATAGATGGGAGGAAAGGGACAGATGCAGTAACACTTTATAGTATGAATGAGATGAAGGCCCCGGGCACTGTATATAGATGAGGAGGGGACAGATGCAGTAACACTCTATAGTATGAATGAGATGATGGCCCCTGGCACTGTATATAGATGAGGAGGGGACAGATGCAGTAACACTCTATAGTATGAATGAGATGAAGGCCCCTGGCACTGTATATAGATGAGGAGGGGACAGATGCAGTAACACTCTATAGTATGAATGAGATGATGGCCCCTGGCACTGTATATAGATGGGAGGGAAGGGACAGATGCAGTAACACTTTATAGTATGAATGAGATGAAGGCCCCGGGCACTGTATATAGATGAGGAGGGGACAGATGCAGTAACACTCTATAGTATGAATGAGATGATGGCCCCTGGCACTGTATATAGATGAGGAGGGGACAGATGCAGTAACACTCTATAGTATGAATGAGATGAAGGCCCCTGGCACTGTATATAGATGGGAGGGAAGGGACAGATGCAGTAACACTCTATAGTATGAATGAGATGAAGGCCCCTGGCACTGTATATAGATGGGAGGGAAGGGACAGATGCAGTAACACTCTATAGTATGAATGAGATGAAGGCCCCTGGCACTGTATATAGATGAGGAGGGGACAGATGCAGTAACACTCTATAGCATGAATGAGAAGAAGGCCCCTGGCACTGTATATAGATGGGAGGGAGGGGACAGATGCAGTAACACTCTATAGTATGAATGAGATGAAGGCCCCTGGCACTGTATATAGATGGGAGGGAAGGGACAGATGCAGTAACACTCTATAGTATGAATGAGATGAAGGCCCCTGGCACTGTATATAGATGAGGAGGGGACAGATGCAGTAACACTCTATAGCATGAATGAGAAGAAGGCCCCTGGCACTGTATATAGATGAGGAGGGGACAGATGCAGTAACACTCTATAGTATGAATGAGATGAAGGCCCCTGGCACTGTATATAGATGGGAGGGAAGGGACAGATGCAGTAACACTCTATAGTATGAATGAGATGAATGCCCCTTGCACTGTATATAGATGAGGAGGGGACAGATGCAGTAACACTCTATAGCATGAATGAGAAGAAGGCCCCTGGCACTGTATATAGATGAGGAGGGGACAGATGCAGTAACACTCTATAGTATGAATGAGATGATGGCCCCTGGCACTGTATATAGATGGGAGGGAAGGGACAGATGCAGTAACACTCTATAGTATGAATGAGATGAAGGCCCCGGGCACTGTATATAGATGAGGAGGGTACAGATGCAGTTACACTCTATAGTATGAATGAGATGATGGCCCCTGGCACTGTATATAGATGAGGAAGGGGACAGATGCAGTTACACTCTATAGTATGAATCAGATGAAGGCCCCGGGCACTGTATATAGATGGGAGGGAAGGGACAGATGCAGTAACACTCTATAGTATGAATGAGAAGAAGTAATACTCTAAGTGTAAGATGAAAGGTTGATGCTGCCATTAGCTTTTAGCTGATAAATAAAAGGTGAGTGTTCGGTTTGCTCACTATGACAAATCCTGGCTGGATAACACGTGTTTTTATACCATGCCCACAGCAGCACTGTAACCCTTTCACTGCTAATGGTAACCGCTTTATTGCTGCTTTCTGTTGAGGTGACCAATGTGCTTCACAATGGAGACCACAGAAAAAGTCATTTCTAAATATACAGGCTTACAATGTGCCAATGTTATCTCTGTATGTGTATTATCTATATAATATCTCTGACTGCAGCTACAATAGTCATCTGGTCAGCACGCATGTAGGAAGAACCTGATTTGCCAGTGTCTGGTCAGTGTGACAAGGGGATGAAGACAGGCCAGTGACGGAGCACTTACTATGAGGGGGGGGGGGAGATTAGGCAGAAGTGCAAAGGTGAGAGGGGCAGGGGAACAGTCTGGTAAAAGAGAGTCCTATCTCTTGACTCACAGTTTGTTAGTCTGTAGGGGAAGAATTGAGCTCTTATTCCAACATAACAATAAATCAAAATTGTATTAACTTCTACTGTTGAACGCAGAGACACGTGGAAAAAAAAATACTTGAATAGAGTAAAGAATAAAACATTCTGCGGCCAATCTGGTGTAATTTGGTTTAGAATTTTGCTTCTTCATGTGCACAATGTCACAGATTCCTGTTAGCAGAACTTGTATTACAAGTCCTGATGCTCTATTCCCCCCCAGCATTGTACACAGATATATGAATGTGGTTTATTTTTCAATACTTAACCCAGAATGCAATTCCTATTTCTTCTGCAGCGTGTCGTCTGTTTTGGGGTCTCTCCTATGTATGAATACTGTGTATGAGCCTATTTAATGCTCTGATCCTGGGCAGTGTGTCCCGGGCAGGAGACGGGCTTGTAGCAGGTATCTGCAGTCAGTCCCATTACCTGACCTGTCAGGGCTGGATGGCTACATTGTAGTCTTCATATCATCTTGCTGTTGGGAATTGGGGAAGTGAACACAACTGTGGCTGATACATTCTATAATAACAACCATATATCAATTTCATATTGATACTGCCCACAAATGACTTATCATGGGGCCCCCCACAGATTTATTCCAGTTGTGCAGGAGATAATGTTGTCTGTGATGTTTGATAAGGATGGAAGTTATCTCACGTTCTCCCGGCAAGCCTAGGTGTATATTTATATCTGTGTGCACTTTGGTCGGATGACGTCTCGGCATGCCTGAGGGTACGGATCACAAGGTGACTCATTGTATGCAGCCAGCTGTAACCTTGGGGTGAAATCGCCGGCGATATTCTTCTGGTTTCACTCTCTTAGCCCAGGAATCGGCGCCTCCAGAATGCGGTAAATGCTCAAAAGGCGAGAAACCTGTAAAAACTTAGCAAAATCCCCACAAGACCGGTGTATTGTACATTTTGTTTGAAGCAATAAAGATATTTTTTTTAAGTAAAGGTGCGTATCCACTAACAGACATAGAAACGACAGCACTATTACGACATTGTAATCGTGCTATCGTTTGTATGTCTGTGATGTGCCTACACTGGACGGTCAGTGCAGGCACATCCATCATCCCCGTACATGCAGAGCCTGACGTGATCGTTGAGTTTACCAGCATGTACAGGCGATGATAGATGTCGGAAACGACCAGCGGGCAGGCGCATCGCTGGTCGTTTTTGACATTTAAATGCCCGACTTGCTGACTATTTGCAGGCGATTGAACGATAACGATGTCATTACCGTTCAATCGTCCTGTTTAATCGCCTAGTGGATACGCGCCTTGAGAGGGAACCGCACTGACCAAATCCCAGGAGCCAAGGCGCAGAAGATGTTACAATTGGCGCCATCTCCGTTTATCTATCCTGGTCTCACTGGGTCCTGGCTAACACTCCGGCACCCAGAAAGCAGACGAGGGATAATGGTCGTGCTGTTACTACAGGGGCAACCAAATGGGTCTTCTGTGACTAATCAGGGGCTTCCATAGCTAAAAAGTAATAAGAAAAGAAACTTGCCGCACATATTTTATTTGTTTGGTCGCTATAACAGTGCACAATATGTTTTTGGTTCCCAGTATTTGGAGAACCCCAGCTTAGCATTAAGGAACATTTCTTGTGTTGTGATGTATGTATATATATATATATAGATAGATAGATAGATATATAGCATATTTTCTTTCTAGAGCGTAATATGGCGTAGAATATATGTATTACGCTGTTCTCAGAGGAAGTCCTGTCAGACTCCATAACAGATATAAAACTTTCCCTCCGATTCAGCAATATCTCAGTGAGGTGACCCGATTAATAAAGCAGCATATAGGGCCTGGTTCTGAGGCATCCTCTGTGTCTTTATGCTGATGCCGCTACAAAGACCACCCCTGGTGTACGTCCGTAGCTCCCAGTGTTTGCATTAGCCCTATGGAAGGTGTAGTTTTTCTGTCACTGAATGGCGGCCTATGTGAGCGGCTTGTGCATCTGCTTTCTGCGACAGTCCCATAAGGCGCAACTTCTCCGTGCATCCTGTTACCTCTAGGTCATCATCCAGGAACACCCCTTACGTATTTCGCTACCGTGCATCTAAATTTGATCTGTGACACTCTATGGGAGCATTTTAATTCTGCGTAATGTGGATAGCACCAGTAAGGAGTTCCCGGGGACTTTCAATTGACTGCGCTGTTAAGTCCGACCAGAGGATTTCGGCTCGCACCCTCCTGAGGTACAAGCAGAAACCTGACTTAAGTGCCAGCTGCGATGCTGTTTTGTGCGGCGCTGACCCCATCGCGGCAGACAATTAATTGGAGAATGCTGGTTACTGCATCTAAACAGGTGCGTTAACCGCCATCTCCCGACTACGTGCAGAGAGCGATGGGGACAATTGATTAGCCCCGGGAACTTCTTCCCAGTGCTATTCACATCGCATTGAATTAAATCTCCCCCCTATGAACAAAATCGATATGAATGCCCGGTGGGACTCGGTTGTATGCGCAGAAGAAAAAACATTGGCTGTTTGCGTGATTATCGGCGTCTAGTGTTTTATTCGGATAAGACACTAGACATAAAATGAGCAGTATTGGGATAAAAGTACAAATATATTTATTGTAGCATGTTCTGTGAATGTCTTGTGGTTATTAAAGTGTTTAACTATCAGGCATGTAGTAATCACATTAGACTGTCTGCAACATGTCCCATTGGTTTTTATAGGAACGGCTTCCTCACACCAGCCGCACAGGTTAATATGTAACCTCAATGAGACCTTTCACACTCTCCCGTCCTTCATCATTGTACTGCCAAACATCAGGTTATTACAGGGGGTGTCTGGGAGACTGCTCATATATAGACATTGCTGTGAAACACAGAATGACACCAGAATGATACGCCAATGTGTCTGTAAGTGAATACAGGCCAATAAGTTAAAGTTCTGTGAACGTGGGTCACACTCTAAACCTGTTTGCCTTTAGGGAAGTGATTTTATATCAAATCTGATGGGCAAATAATGATGTGTCCGCCAGGTGTTACAGGTGTACATAGCTCTGGGATACATGAATAGGAAATGGCCTTTATGGTTGTTATATAAGACCACTTTGGTTATTAGGAAGGTTCTTGTCTACTCAGTGACCCTGTCGTGAAACAGGATCTCTATATACTGTGTATATTTAGGTTAGGCCTGTATTCGTGACATCAGAATTTGGATTATTTTTCGAGGCCTCCCGTTGAGGGATATTTGGTAGGACTGTGAGGAAGAGGAAGGTTCCCCTCACGGTGCAGGACCTATTCTGGATACCCGGAGTATTTGCGACTGAGGGGTGAAGGCCAGACACTCAGCATTATGTAATTGGGTGCAGAGCAAATATAGGTAATGGTGTGTGTTCTGGAATCTCTGCTTACCGTATAATAAAGCGCTTTCACTCCCAGCCGGTCGGACCTGTGCGCCGCTGGCGGCAGGTTATATTAGCAGGTTGGGGATTATTAAGAGATTAAGGGTAGTGCAACATAAAATGACGTTTAATGTAGTAAATGTTAGGAAGGGCTCAGGTGTAATTATACTCCTAGCTGACATTCTTACCTGAGGCTCTGTATATAAATAAATGCACATAATCCGCACGTAGCACACCGTAGCTGTAGGCTCGCGGGAACAGGGTTTGGGTAGCCAGGAAGATACGGAGTAATGCTGGCAGTTCCCATAACTTGTCTGTGTGTACAGCCAGCAGTGTGTAGTGATAGCCCTGGGCCTGGCTCTGTAATCCTTATAGATAAAGTGACAGTATTATAGGAGACCAGATCAGCATGACATTAGGATGTTTCTCATGGCTCATTCTTGCAAGGAGTCAGCGCTATAGAATGTCGTCATATCCTTCAATCATATTTTTACACCTGCATAGTCCTGTGTGGTTTATTTGTTGACATTTTGGTTATAATCTATATATTGCTCAGTGATTTTGATCACAGCGTTGCGCTGAAACCTCCCAGCTGTGTGTATCACTGGGAGCAAATGTCGAGATTGTAACTGAAAAGCTCTCGTGTTATACATAGATTATTTACTTTTGTGGTCAAAATGTTTAGCATGCTAGCTGCAATGTAATATATATGCATACACAAAATATAGTGTTTGTATATCTATAGGCATGTATTCCAACTAGCATGCTACACACAGACCTATACATACCTTTTGTGTGGCTCATTGTATATTATACGCCTCTCTCCCAGCTAAAGCAAGCCTCTTGTTTGTGTTACAGGATATTGTTCCCCCACCTGCCTCCCTGCTGTTCAGAAAACTAAGCAACCCTGATCTGTTCTCCTCTACGGGGAAGGTGAAGCTGCACCGCCAGCTGAGCCAGGACGATTGCAAACTCCGCAGAGGAAGTCTAACCAGCACACTAACGGGTGAGTGATGGCATAGACCTCAGAACAAGAACTGCAAATAGCCTCCAAGTGGTACTTGTTTGCTCTCCTAGATGTTCATATGTTTTTTATTGATTTGATTTAATGTTTGTGGGGTCAAAAATGTGCCTGAGCCAATTGTTTTAAAGATATTTGACCACCAGTATAATAAAACTTTCTGAATGGACATAAACTCTGTGTCCGTTCCCTATTTAAAAAAAAAAATAAATAATAATAAAAAGTAATGTTTTTTTTTTTTTTTTCATTGAACTTTTCAAACATACAAAAAGGAGACCATAAAAACATAAAATATGCTGCTCTACAGAGACCATTCATAGAAGATCAAATAGAGAGTTTAATTACAACTTATACCAGCGTATCATCAATAAATGTTTAAAGGGCATCCATAACCAGGTATAGAACAGCTAGTTATTTGCAGATACAAACATATGTACAGAAAGGCACCTGTAGGACATATATAGGCCTTTGAGGGCCCTTCTTCCAATACATACTGAGTTCTGCCATAATCAAATTTAGGAGGGCATTGTCTACTATTATACTGGAGATATTTCTGCATAACCGTGGCATTAACCAAACCAATCCAACCTTGTATAGTCTGAGCCTGGGGAGCCGCCTGCTTTCTAGCTATACTGCACTTCGCTAACATACAAATGATGGATTAACTTAGGGAGTCTAGGAGACCCAAACCAAAAATGCTAATTCTGGGGAATAGTAGAGGAAGACAAATCCCTATTTTATCAACACAGACAGATCACTACCGGAGTCAAAAAGGAGGAGATGACAGGGCAGGACCAAAGCAGGTGACAAAAGTCTGCATCCAAGGCCTCACATTCCGGACAGTTGGTGTACAAAGAGCATGACGAGTTTACAAGTGAGGAAAAAATATAGAATGGAGAAGGTCAAACAACTATAAAACCGTCATGCAAATAAACTTGAGCAATAGCTGTAACACCACTAGGGATGCACCTTCCAAAGATTTCACTTACGGAAACGGCCCATTAAACCACATAGGGGAGCAAGGATCTACCCCATGTTCACTATACAATTTTTTGAGCACTATGCCAACCAAGCTTGCCTGTATCAAATGATGGGGACCAGCTCTATGCATCAAGAACTGGAGCAAAGTATGATGATACCCAGCCTGTTGAATCAAGGATCAGTGTAAGTCCCCACGTACCAGTGCAGACAGCCATTCCACAAGGTGCATGGGCTGAGCAGCTAAATACGTCTCATATACAGTAAAGCTAAACCACCCTGAGCCCTAGATCGTTACATAGCTTGAAAGCATATACGAGTACTTTTACCTGCCCATATAAAGGATTTAAAACTAATAATGCAGAATATAAATAGGAGTATATTGGAGGACATAAAGCAGTTTTTGTTTGGCCCACAATCTTAAATAGGTTCACCCTGCATGTGACAAGCAGAGGTAGCTTCTTCCAAGCCCTAGATATGAAAGAAATATATATTTGGTGTTGTACATTCAGAACCACATCATTCTCTGCACCATTACACAAATATTTAAAGTGATTTGTCCATCTCAAGGGAAAATGTTAATTTCTACTTCAGGGTCCATAGGGTATCCACAGGATACCTTGGGGTATAGGTGTGACGTCAGTCGCAGGGCACCAAAGAGTTAAGCTTTCAGCCTCCCAGGATGCACTAGGTCCCCCTCCTATACCCCGCCCCCGGGCCAAGGCACCTCAGTTTAGTTTGGTGCCCGGCCGGAGTCGGGTGCACCTGTTGGAGTGGGGGCTAGAAGAGCCCCTGAAGCTTTTTCTTCATGCAGCTGTGGCTGCACATCTGGATGAACAGCATGGACAGTCAGTCCTGACGTCCATGCTGTCTTCCCTACACCCCGCCGGTACCAGAACGCCGGTACTGATCCGGGGATGCTGGTGGGCGTCTGGGGTCACAGCTAGCGGTGACCCCAGATGCTCCGGACCATGGCCGGATTCAAGGGGGACAGAGGTAAGCAGCGGGGTCCCGCGGTGGGTCCCCGCTGATCACATGGTCCTAAGTCCCCAGGCAGGGGGCTCCCTGGGGACTGGCTGCAGCGTGGAGCCAGGCGACCAACCTGCGCTTCCACTACCCCCTGGGACAGCGGACCGCAGCAGAGCGGTAGCGCTGCGGCGTCCCAGGGGTTAAATGCATGCCAGGGGAGCGCGCCTTCCCTGTCTCACAGCCGGCGCCTCCCCCGCTGCACACAGCCCTCTCTGCATGCTGCCGACTGGTCCTGTGGCAGCGCTCCTCCCCCAGGCCAGCCTCCTCTCTGCTCCTCGGCGGCCATCTTCTCCAGAACGCATGGTGAACGCTGCTGGAAGCGCTGGACGGAAGCATCGTGGTCTGGGTCCCCCCGCATACCTCTCCTCCGCTGTGGCTCAGGTCTGTGTATGCAGCGCTGTGTCCTACCAGGCCCTGTGTCTGTGTAGTTGAGTAATCAGCGCTGTTAGTGCAGGAATTGTTATTTCTCTGCATTGTATGTGACTGTGCTAGCGCTGCTGCCTGTAACTTTTCTTCTCTAAACTGTCAGCTTTATTACTGTCCCTGTTCTTCTGCTAAAGCCCTTGCGGTGCGGTGCTGCAGGGTGGTCTCTCGCCTATTTAATACTTAATTGGTGAGAGAGGTCACATACGTGGTGCCATCATGTCTGAAAGTGATTTTCCCCTCCGGCTACAGTGTACCACGTGCAAAGTACCGTTAGCGGAGGGGGAGGGTAGCGCGGAGGGCATTTGCCGGCAGTGTTTGTCCATGGCGCGGCCTATTACGGTTACAGCACCGGTACAGGAGCCGCCCTGGGCTTGTTTCGCTCAGGCGTTAACAGCTTTAGTGGGCCAGTTAGCTCCGCAGCCCGCGTTTACTCCGAGGGGTTTGTCCCAGCAGTCTGTGGTGTCGTCACCCATGCAGGGGTTCCCACGACAATTGGTGGTACCCCACAGTCTCCCTATTTCCCCGCTCCCGGGTTCTCAGGAGCCAGCGTGGGTTAACTCCCTGACGAGTTCTGTACAGCACTTGTCGGATGTGTTGCAAGGGGAGTCTGTGATGCGGCCTCATAAAAGGCCGGTGGCGTCTCTGTCCGCTCCTTATGAGGATGACGAAGGGACGTCTGATGATGAGGAGATTCTTGATCCTTACGATCAGGAACCTCTCCATACTAAGGACGCTGATGCTAAGTCCAAAGTATATATTCCTGGACTTATTCGGGCGGTCCGCACAGCCTTGGTGATTGAGGACGAAGTTCCCCCAGCGGCTAAATCTAAGTATGCCTTTTTCAAAGATGTGAAGGGCGATGCCACAGTCTTTCCTCTTTCGGGTCAGTTGGTGGACCATTTAGAGGAGGCGTGGAAACAACCTGGCAAAAGATACCAGCCGCAGAGACGCCTGGCGGTGGCTTATCCGTTCGCGGATAATTATTTTGCTAAGTGGGAATCCCCTCCACAGGTGGATTCTCACGTGACCCGTCTTGTCCGTAGTGCCACATTGCCGATGCCATCCATGTCCTCCCTTAAGGATGCTACGGACCGCAAGGTAGAAATCTGCCTGAAGTCCGCTTATTCCCTTGCAGGGGGGGCAGCACGGCCGGCTATGGCCATTTGCTGGGTTGCCAGAGCGATGGAGCGCTGGGCGGATTCATTAGAGGCTTCTTTTGAATCCGACTGTCCGGCCGAACAGGCGGAGTTGATTGGCAATCTCCGTGATTCGGCCACCTACATCAACGAGGCGGCTCTAGACATTAGTACTCTGGTGTCTAGAATTTCTTCAGCAGCGGTAGCTGCTCGTCGCACCTTGTGGCTGCGATCCTGGAAGGCGGACGCAGATTCCAAGAAAGGTCTGGAAGCGTTGCCGTTTACCGGAGAAGTTCTCTTCGGTCCGGATCTGGATAAGATTGTGGCCACGCTGGCGGCAGCCAAATCTGCTTGTCTCCCGTCGGCCGCTGCTCCTTCTGGTTCGGGACCATCGTCCTTTCGGTCATCTAGGGCCCAGGGCAGGCCCAAACCACAGTCGTTTCCTCGACAGGCTGGCCCTAAGAAATCGGTCAAGCCCCGGAAGCAGGCATGGAGTACCAGACGTCCGGCCCCCAAGCCAGATGACAAGCCTGCGGCCTGACGGTCCGGGCCTCCCTTTGGGGGATCCCAGGGTGGGAGGCCGCCTGCTACAATTCGCCCAGTGTTGGTCGACCACTACGACAGACACTTGGGTTCTGGAGGTGGTTTCCCACGGATACGCCCTCTCCTTCCGGCACAGACCCCCGGCTCGCTTCTTCACCACGGGTCTCCCATCAGACCGGAACAAGGCTACGGAGCTGCGGAAGGTATTGCACACTATGCTCCAGGCTGGAGTTATAGTGGCGGTTCCATTCTCCCAGAGGGGCCAGGGTTTCTATTCAAATCTATTTTTGGTACAGAAACCCAATGGGTCATATCGTCCGATTCTCAACCTCAAAGCACTCAACAAGTCTTTGCGGGTCCCGAAGTTTCGGATGGAGACCCTACGGTCCATCATTCTGGCGCTGGAACCTGGGGACTACTTGGTGTCATTGGACATACAGGACGCTTACCTGCATGTCCCTATTCTTTGACGCCATCAACAGTTCCTCAGGTTTGCAATCCGCAGCGACCACTTCCAGTTTCGGGCGTTACCTTTTGGCCTGGCAACAGCACCACGTGTTTTCACCAAGGTGATGGCGGTCATGGCGGCTTCTCTGCGGCTGCAGGGAGTCCGCATGTTGCCGTATTTGGACGACCTGTTATTGGTGGCAGGATCTCCAGAGCTCCTGTTACGCCACTTGGACCTGACCATTGCACTGCTGCAACGGCACGGCTGGCTAATCAACTGGCAGAAGTCCACTCTAATCCCGTCTCGGAGGATTCTGCATCTTGGAGCCTTATTGGACTCGGGACAGCAAAGGATCTTCGTGACGGAGGACAAGATCTCTGCTTTACAGTCAAGGGTGCGCAGTTGCCTGCACAGCCGCCGGGTGTCCTTACACTCGGCGATGAGGTTACTGGGCTCCATGGTGTCGGTGTTCGACATGGTGGAATACGCCCAGTTTCACTCCAGACCTCTGCAGCACCTGATCCTGTCCAAGTGGAACGGGCTGACTCAGTCTTTGAAGTCCCAGACGATTGTGCTCACCCAGGAGGTTCGCCTGTCCCTTGCGTGGTGGTTACAGACGACCCACCTCAACAAGGGACGTCCGTTCTGGGTTCCAAATTGGGTCCTGTTGACAACGGACGCCAGTCTTCGGGGCTGGGGAGCAGTTTCGGGTCCACACTTGTTCCAGGGCAGGTGGACGCCGACAGAAGCGGAGCTTCCAATAAATATCTTGGAACTCCGTGCGGTCTTCAATGCTCTCCAGCAGGCACAGCGGTTTCTCCAGGGTCGCCCGGTGCAGGTCCAGTCGGACAACGCTACCACCGTGGCCTACATAAACAGGCAAGGAGGAACTCGCAGTCGGGCGGCTCTCGTAGAGGTCTCTCGGATCCTGGTTTGGGCGGAGCGCAATCTTCCGGCCATATCAGCGGTCTTCATCCCGGGAGTGCTAAATTGGGAGGCGGACTTTCTAAGTCGCCAGGACGTTCATCCGGGGGAATGGTCCCTGCACCCGGACGTTTTTCAACTACTGGTGGACAGGTGGGGTCTTCCAGAAATCGACCTCATGGCGTCCCGGCACAACAACAAGTTGCCGGTGTACGGGTCTCGCACAAGAGACGAAGGGGCGTCTCTGGTGGATGCTCTGTCCGTCCGGTGGACGTTCCGGTTCGCATACCTGTTCCCTCCGGTCTCCCTTCTTCCACGGGTAATCCGGAAATTCAAACAGGAAGGAGGGACGCTCCTGTTGATAGCTCCCGCGTGGCCCAGACGGCACTGGTTCTCAGACCTTCAGGGTCTGTCCGTGGACAGTCCTCTGCGGTTGCCGCTACGACCGGACCTTCTGTCTCAGGGTCCTTGCCTTCACCCGGACCTGACTCGGCTGTCTTTGACGGCGTGGCTGTTGAGACGGCCATGCTGAGGTCCCGGGGGTTTTCCAGCTCTGGGGTGGGTACCATGTTACGAGCTCGGAAACCGTCTTCCGCAAGGATATACCATCGCGTGTGGCATACGTTCTTCCAGTGGTGTCGACCGAGAGGTTATGCACCGCGGGAGTTTCGTCTGTCTCGGATTCTCGCCTTCCTGCAAGCGGGACTAGATCATGGGCTTCGCCTTGCTTCTTTGAAGGTACAGGTTTCGGCCCTATCTGTCTGGTTTCACCGTAGGATTGCTACAATCCCGGATGTGCGCACCTTTATGCAGGGTGTTCTCCGCATTCAGCCGCCCTTTGTTCCACCTGTGGCGCCTTGGGATTTGGCTGTGGTCCTGAGGGCTCTCCAAGGACCGCCGTTTGAACCACTGGGCTCAGTGGATCTTAAATGGCTAACAGCTAAGACTGTTTTCCTTCTGGCCATTGCTTCGGCCAGACGTGTTTCTGAGTTAGGGGCTCTTTCTTGTAGACCCCCTTTCTTGGTTTTTTATGGGAACAGGGCAGTGCTCCGCACTCGGCCCGAGTTTCTTCCCAAAGTTGTTTCCCAGTTTCATGTTAACGAGGAAATAGTTGTTCCGGCCTTTAACTCACCGGGTCTTTCCATGGGTGAGGCCTCTTTGGATGTTGTGCGGGCCTTAAGGACTTATGTTGACCGCACTTCTTCGTTTAGGAAGTCGGACGCTTTGTTTGTCCTCTATGGCTTCCGTAAAAAAGGGTTGGCCTGCTTCAAAGCAAACTTTGGCAGCCTGGATCCGTATGGCTATTTCTGAAGCTTATCTTCATGAAGGCCTACCGGTCCCTCCTTCTCTGAAGGCTCATTCCACTAGGTCTGTGGGTCCTTCGTGGGCAGCTCGACGTGGTGCCTCGGCAGTTCAGATCTGCAAGGCTGCTACGTGGTCTTCTGTCCATACCTTCGTGAGGTATTACAGGTTTGACACCTTCGCCTCTCAGGATGCTTCCTTCGGGCGGCGGATTCTCCTTTCTGCACAGGAGCGTCCCCACCCTTAAAGGATACTGCTTTGGGACATCCCCAAGGTATCCTGTGGATACCCTATGGACCCTGAAGTAGAAAATATGAGATATGGTAAGAACTTACCCTTGTTATCTCTATTTCTACGAAGTCCATAGGGTTCCACAGGACTCCCGCCCTGTCGCACCTGTGCTGCAGATGGGCTTTGCTCTGGTCACCGGTTTTCCGTCTCCCTCTGGTGAGAATGTGATTCTTGTATGTGTCCAGATCTTTGTTCTCTCTCTTCCTTCTCCTCCTCCGGCCTATGGCTTGGTAACTAACTGAGGTGCCTTGGCCCGGGGGCGGGGTATAGGAGGGGGACCTAGTGCATCCTGGGAGGCTGAAAGCTTAACTCTTTGGTGCCCTGCGACTGACGTCACACCTATACCCCAAGGTATCCTGTGGAACCCTATGGACTTCGTAGAAATAGAGATAACAAGGGTAAGTTCTTACCATATCTCATATTATTGCAGTTGGAAGAAACTATAATGTATTGCAAAATTAGATGACATGTCCCTATTGACTTTATTTCCGAATAATTCAAAAGTATTCATCCTCACTAGTAGAGCAGACAGACATCCCAAGCTCTGATAACAACAGTAGCATGTCACTTGCGTACAATGCTATTTTGTGTTCCCGCCCAGGTATCAGAGACTGATAAGCCTTCTATCAAGGGAGACATTCTGATGGCGCAAGCTAGTGGCTCAATAGTGATTGCGAATAATGTAGGGGAAAGAGGGTGACCCTGGCCAGGGGGAAAGAAATAGTAACAAAATGACATGTACCCTTGACAGAGGACCCTTCCAAAGCGAGGGCAGACCTCCCAAAAGTATGGCAACCTTCGGGCGGCATACCTGTAGATGGGAGTACAACCCATCTACAGGTATGCTGTATAAGGTTGATAGCAGTAGATTCACCTGTTATAAAGGCATTCTTATCTGGATGATTTAATTCTATAATGCCCTTATTAAGACGGAGAGCTAGAAGTTTTACATCTACACGGAGGAAGGAAATGGGACAATATGATATGGGAAGGGAAGGGAAGGATCTGTACTGGGCATAGGAAATCTAACTATTAAGGCTATGCCATGGAAGAGGAAAGGAACCCTGCCTCAAGTACCATATTAATGATATCAAGGAATTTTGGAAAAGAAGACCCCAACTGCGCCTTATACAGTACATTTGTCCCCTCTTACCTGAATTACATTGTCCCACACACCGGGAACCCTTGTCCTGCACTAGTGTTCATTCTAGCACCCAGCACCTGTCACAACCTGTGCAGTTCATCTTTCCTGTCTGGGGTGGTGCTCTCTGCTATGGTGCTTCTAGAACACTCTGCTAATGCAACAAACTGTTGAGCTACAGACCAGAGTGTGCTAGAAGCACCAGAGTAGAGAGTGACCCCCCAGGCAGGAAAAATAAACTGTGCAGGGTGCTAGAATGATCACTACTGCACTGTTAGATTCTGTGATACTCTAGTAGGTCGCAATCATTCCATTGTTAGACCGACCTTTCCAGTAGCCATTGTCAGGGTGTCTGATATTGCATTAGGACCATGAATTTGATAACAAGATCAGGAAAAGGAGCTGACATAGAATTCATTTAGCGTCTTCTTTATGTATTGGTTCCACCGTTGTATGGGGGATAAATATAAATGAGAGACCCAACAGGGCAGTGAGGGGACAACTGTCATGCCGGGAAGGATGAGCAAGGGGTGTAGGGGTTACTTTAGAAAGACAATACTTTGATTATGATGGTGGCTTGTGGTCATATATTGAATCTCAGAACGAGAAGGGGTGTCCAAAAGGCCCCAAAGGTTTCCGCCTAATTCTGAAAACTTGAAAACTTCCCTAGTACTGTTCTTACTGGTAACTGTTGTATTGCGATTATTGAGAGTGGACTTGGACAATGTTTATTATTACTCTCTGGCTATATGCTCTGCGGTGCCTTCGGTGTCTTATGTTTGCAACTTATTTATATTACGAACCCTTGTACTTACGGTATTGCGAGATAATGCAGATTGACCTTGAAGTCTCCCTGCTGTTCTGGTGTCTGTGCAGTACAGGGAGTAATGATGTTCTGGTGTTTGTGCAGTACAGGGAGTAATGATGTTCTGGGGTCTGTGCAGTACAGGGAGTAATGATGTTCTGGTGTCTGTGCAGTACAGGGAGTAATGATGTTCTGGTGTCTGTGCAGTACAGGGAGTAATGCTGTTCTGGTGTCTGTGCAGTACAGGGAGTAATGCTGTTCTGGTGTCTGTGCAGTACAGGGAGTAATGCTGTCCTGGTGTCTGTGCAGTACAGGGAGTAATGCTGTTCTGGTGTCTGTGCAGTACAGGGAGTAATGATGTTCTGGTGTCTGTGCAGTACAGGGAGTAATGATGTTCTGGTGTCTGTGCAGTACAGGGAGTAATGATGTTCTGGTGTCTGTGCAGTACAGGGAGTAATGCTGTTCTGGTGTCTGTGCAGTACAGGGAGTAATGCTGTTCTGGTGTCTGTGCAGTACAGGGAGTAATGATGTTCTGGTGTCTGTGCAGTACAGGGAGTAATGATGATCTGGTGTCTGTGCAGTACAGGGAGTAATGATGTCCTGGTGTCTGTGCAGTACAGGGCGTAATGATGTTCTGGTGTCTGTGCAGTACAGGGAGTAATGATGTTCTGGTGTCTGTGCAGTACAGGGAGTAATGATGTTCTGGGGTCTGTGCAGTACAGGGAGTAATGATGTCCTGGGGTCTGTGCAGTACAGGGAGTAATGATGTCCTGGGGTCTGTGCAGTACAGGGAGTAATGATGTCCTGGGGTCTGTGCAGTACAGGGAGTAATGATGTCCTGGGGTCTGTGCAGTACAGGGAGTAATGATGTCCTGGGGTCTGTGCAGTACAGGGAGTAATGCTGTCCTGGGGTCTGTGCAGTACAGGGAGTAATGCTGTTCTGGTGTCTGTGCAGTACAGGGAGTAATGATGTCCTGGTGTCTGTGCAGTACAGGGAGTAATGATGTCCTGGTGTCTGTGCAGTACAGGGAGTAATGATGTCCTGGTGTCTGTGCAGTACAGGGAGTAATGATGTCCTGGTGTCTGTGCAGTACAGAGAGTAATGATGTCCTGGTGTCTGTGCAGTACAGGGAGTAATGATGTTCTGGGGTCTGTGCAGTACAGGGAGTAATGATAAAGTGTTTATGGTGGGAATCCTTTGGTTGCTTGTATTATACAGGTTTCCGCCTGTCTACGTGATTTGTTTTCTTTGAACGTACTTTGGGTTAAGGCTGGGGAAAATCTAACCAATCCCAAATATGTATTTGTCACTGTAACTGTACCATGTCAGGACTTCTGACAGTCACAGTCTTATTATACATATATTCTGAATTTTACAGGGAATGTCTATGACTGTATTGGACAATAGTAATTTGTGTCATTTTTATGTGTAATATTGTTATAAGTAATTACATGATGTCTCTGGTTTGATTGTCCCCTTTATCATGACCTCTGACTGAGACGCCGTTTATTTGTGTAGTGAATTCTAAGGGTCTCCCAGAACAAATACCCCCCTATTGGTTCTCTGTAGCTGCTCTGCAACCTCCAAGCTGGCACCATCTTCGTGTCTGGCGATGAGTACATAGATCTGTTATTTCAAATGACTTCCTATCTCTGCTGTACCAAGATACCCCAAAAACAAGCTGCTCACTATATGTTGCCCAGTGCCCTCCACAGTTCAGCTTCCACAGTTCAATATATAAATAAAAAAGTCTCCTGTGACATTTACTAGTTTTGTTTTTTTTCTTGCCGCATAGTCCCATCAAATAACCAGGGATGGAATCTCGCTACTGAGAAAGTGATATCTAATGTGTGAAAAGATAATGTAGAAAAAATACTCGGGGTAATAATGTGGCAGAAAATTGTAACATAATCCAGACCAGTCATAAACAGTAAAACATCTATTTGATATAGCATTTCTAGCTATCTAAATAACTGACAAAATCTAGATTACTTGTAATAAAACCGGTATATGTTTAAGCAGCCGGCGGACCCAATGCCGACCGCCGGCTTTCAAACTACTTAATCGCGGCGAGGGTTAAATGACAGGCGTCTAAATCTAGACGCCTGTCATTTTACCAACGCCGGGAGACCGGCGCCCGGGCATCCCGATTGAAGGGATGCCGGGCGCGGGCAGTCGCGCGGGAGGGGGGGGGGGTGAGGTTTAGGGCTCCCGGGGGAGACTTAGGGTTAGGCACCCCCCCCAGGAGGCTAGGGGGAGGGAGGGTTAGGGTTAGGCACTTAGAGGGGCGGATTAGGATTAGGCACGGGGGGGGGGGGAGGTTAGGGTTAGGCACCCTAAGGGAGATTAGGGGGTAAAATGAGGTTTGTTTATACTTACCTTAGAACGATCAGGAATTCCTCCTCTGTCGGGCTGCCACTGCCGGAATTTGAACCGCCGTGCATGCGGCCGGTGGTAAATCATACTGAATGTAATAAAACCATCACAGCAGTGGATACTGGTGAATAGATAGTTTATCACTGGATGTAAATAAAAATACACCTCTAAAATCTAATTTTCTCCTCTACTTAATAAACTGGTGGGTTAAGTAAAATAATTAACAAATTACACTGGTAACACAGATCAATAAATAAACAATACGTGACGTTTGGGCTGTTTTTGAGTTTTACACTTTCTTGAATTTTGCCCCAATTTTTCCTTTGGAGAATGAACTCCTCTAAAATGTGCGTTTGACTGTGTATGTGATCATTACAATAGGTCTCATTGAAGATTAACTTTTATTACCACTTTACTGGCTGTTCACCTCCTACTCACTTCATAACATTACTGGCCTCTGATTGACAACTAAGCAAATTCATCATGTAAAGACCCAGACCCAGCTCTTACTAACAGGGAAACTTCCTGGCAGCTCAATCATAACAAACCATATTTATTGTGAATAATAGTATGCTCACCGTGCCGCTAGGGTGGTGCCAGGTGGTGCAGTGCCGTCGCCGGGGGTAACGCCAGGTGGTGCAGTGCCGTCGCCGGGGGTAACGCCAGGTGGTGCAGTGCCGTCGCCGGGGGTAACGCCAGGTGGTGCAGTGCCGTCGCCGGGGGTAACGCCAGGTGGTGCAGTGCCGTCGCCGGGGGTAACGCCAGGTGGTGAGGTGCCGTCGCCAGGTAAAGGTAGGCCCTGGCGTCTGCGTCCTCCTGGTGGCCGCAGGTTCAGTCTCAAGTTGTGCTCCGCCTCCTGTTTGTGACGTGTCGTCACTACGTCTCCCATACATGCCTCGGGAGCGGAGCATACTGCTGCAACAAAAGGACGAGCCTCCTCTGAACAGCTCCGTGCCCATCAGCGGTGGCAGTCAGTGTCAGTCAAGGGAGACTCATCAGGACAATGGAAGAGCCACATGTGGCTCAAGATCCACTGGGTTGGCCATCGCTGTTCTAGAAGGTGCTAGTTAAATACCAAATAGAATCTGATTGGTTGCTATGGGCAACATCTCCACTTCTTAGTAAATCTACCCCTAGGTAGTGAAGTTCCGTCACCGGGGGTAACGCTAGGTGAAGTTACATCATCAGGGCCGTTTCCTGGGTGATGATGCATTTCCCCCTCTTATACACCTTTGCCGTTTGCTACCTGTCTGTGATGATGATTCTGGAACAAATACTCCACAGTCCCATCATTGGGAGTGACCTGGCCACAGAATGTGTAGGGGGTACATCTTTAGTACATGTTCTGTGTATTGTATAATTAGGGAAGGCACACTGGAACATTTATGGGTCTCAGTTATTTTTGACATTAGAAAAGTACAAACTGTACTAAACCTCTTATTCCCAAATAATGAGTATAGCACCTATTCACAGTGTAACGGAGGCAGCAGAAATGTGCTGGTGATATGAAGGCGTTAATATGGGGTGGGTGTTGTCCTATATAAATAGGGAAGTTACGGGACATGTTGTCTTGTAGCAACCATAAAATGTTATCTTATATTGGGGTTTAATTGTAGATAAAAAGCATGAAGCTGGCTGTGTTCTGTGGGAAGAAATGCCAGGATAAACCATTGGCCAGATGGGGATGTGGCAGGCAGAGAGCCGTTTATGTGACATAAGTGTTGTATGTGCTGCTGCGCTGTTCTAATGATTCTGAGAAGTGTTCTTACTGCGGATTTATATTATGTGGGGGGTAGTGTCTTGTGATTTCTGCCCATTGTCTTCCTTATAGTAATGATTGCTATTTGTCCATTCCATTTATCTGGGTAATGGTATTGCATCGGGCATGTTATGTGCCCATGATTTTCCAGGCACTGAAATGCAGTTGCATTAGTGCCAGTGAATGAGTTTCGGAATACTGTATTTCATTGGCTGGGAAGATCACCAGGTGCCCATGTGACAGCAGCCTTTATGTACTTCCACATGTGACAGACAGGCAGCTGGCCAGACCTTACACTCCTGTTATATAAGTGCTCACCTGTATAATAATGAACAGTCCTTATGTGATTTTTTTATTTTTATTTATTTTTTCTTCCCCAAGTTCTCTGTTAGCAGGGGATGCAGTCTATAAGCTGGCGGTCGAAATGCCGATCGCGGCTTCCCGACTCTCAAATCCTGGCAGGGGACTAATGACAGGCGTTGTCATTATCACTACGCCGGGTGCCCGGCACACCGAACAAAGGTAAGCCGGGCGCGGACAGGGTTAGGTTAGGGGCTCCTAGGGGGGGACTTAGGGCTAGGCCCCCCTTCCCCCGGGAGGGTTAGTGTTAGGCTAGGGGAAGGAGGGTTAGTTACCCCCGGGGGGAGGTTAGGGGTTAGGCACCCCCTCGGGAGACTTAGGTTTAGGCTGTGGGGACGGGGAGGGGGGTTAACTTTAGGCCCTAGGGGGGAGGTTAGGGTTAGGCACCCCTAAGGGAGGATTAGGGTTGGGGGGGGGGGGGGGGAGTGTTAGGAAAAAAAATTAACTTGTCGGGATCTCCATCTTCTAGCTTCCAGCGTCTGTATTTGGTCCACCGGGCTCATGTCTGGCGGTATTTAATACCGATTCCGTTAGCAGAAGGTTTGACTTTTGTATGAAGAGGAGTGAATAAAGAATATAACAGTTTATGTTGCTAGTACTTTGTGGACTATACTGCAAATCTATATAGGAGATTTATCAGGATGGGCGTAACGCGTACTAAGCAATTCCACTTTCATGACTCTGGGTGCACATATATAAATAGCAACTATAACATGGTTATATAGAGGAGCTGGGTCTTTCAGCCATTGTAGCATAAGCATGATTGCTGCCCTTTAACGAGCAGTTAATTTACATTGTATGGTCTAGTGTTAGAGAGGAAGTGAGGTCGATAGTGGGGAGTGTTCAGTTATCGGCTAGGTGTGGTCGCAATGCGCACATAATTACGTTACAGCATCCTGCACACCTCTATGGGGTGGAAGGAAGAATCTATGATGGTGGTTATGAAGGTACTGAGTACTGGGCGTAACACAGCCCACAGTCGCTAATTTTAGTTTCTCATAATCCCATATTTCTCTTTTTTAATCTAGATTTACATTTCGATTTTGCCTGCGACTCTGCTTTCTCATTTTCTATGAATCAATAGGTAAAATGTGTTAATCCTGCAAAATTAGAAATGAAAGATCTAAATTGTAGTTTTGGTTCTGCAGTGACTTGAATAATGATGAGTAATTGAATTCTGCATTCTCTTAAAGGGAAACAACTGCTTCCGCTATCTAACAGCGTGCACGGCGGAGTGGCCCAGCTAACATGGCAGCCCCCCGGAGAGTCGTCCAATCTGGTCCGGATGAGGAACCAATCACTTGGCCAGTCCGCCCCTTCTTTAACTGCTGGCCTGGTAAGTGACCTCCTACAGCACCCCAGCTGTTTATGTCTCTCTGTGCTCCACCGTCCTGGCTGACTGGATGGCAGACCCCTCACATTGTAATCTTGTGCCCAGTCGTTGGTGCCTCCAGTTGGTTTTTCGCTCACGCAGCTTAGTGTAGCCTAGTGATTATTTTGCATTTAATGGCTCTCTCTGTTTATCATGTTTTCACACAATGTCAAGTGTACCACAAGCTGTAGTTCTGGGTCTCTTGGCTGTATGTTAATTTTCCCTTATTTCAGCACTACTGGAAGACTGATTAGCGTGAATTTGGCCGAGGCCTGTCTATTGATGCTGACATCTCATGTTCATGGCACATTTGGGGTTTTGCGTTGTTTATACAGATGATTTTTTCTTGTTCTTAGCGGTAAGTGGGATATTTAGCATCTCTCCACTGGTTGAACACTTTCTTGAAGTTTAAGCTTCTCTCGATTATGTTTATAAACGTCCAACGCTGCATTCCAGGACGCAAGTAGCAGCTCATTAAGGGCCCGTAGTCTCTCCGTGCTGGAGCTGACGTTCTGTGCAGATGATGGAGTAACTGTGGTGATTCCTGCCAGCAGCTGGCTGTCCGGGCCAAGATAGGGATTTCATGTGATTCCAGTCTCCAGCTGTGTTTAACGCTTGAGTTTCCCAGAGATTCTGCTTACAATTTGTACAGTGTGAGTCTGGGGGCACGATATGGTCATTTCCCAGATCATCTGTCATTCCCAGGTGGTACTGTACCGAGAAGACAGGAGACGGACTCCTATTTTGCTGCTCTATGCGGATCCAAATCTCACAGGGTCCTGACAGGTGGTTTTTCTATTCTTTGTACTGCGGGACTAGTTGGACTAGTTATCACTGTTATGCAAAGTATCCTGTTTAACCTGGGAAACGAATGTTAGATGTTTATGTTCATAATTTCACGTGTCACATCTTTGCAGCAGTTGCGCCATATAGCTGCTTGAGGCACGCCAGGTCCCGTGAGACTCTGCTAGCGCCAGGCGTCTTTTATGCCAAAACTGCTTCTAAGTTGCAATGCGTATTGTATATCTTTGTGCAACTGAGTCTACGAATCAGCATGCGAAGTGCTAAGTTTGCAGTCTGTTACACACAGATATACACTACACGTGTCGCATGTCGAATTAATCGGCACAATCTCCTGGTGCGTCCTAGTCACATCGTGTCTGGGACGCCAGGCATGTCGCGCTGCGTGGCGTCTTGAGGATACATGTAGGAGGACACATCTGTACGTATTTTTTGTTTAGTGCACCCCTTGTTGTAAAAAGGAAAATATGGTGTTTTATAGAGGAAATCTAGTGTAAGAAAAATAATGAATGACTGGAATCATAATGGATAAGGGTTTGCTGCCATCTAGTGTTTGCTCAGAGTATCATTCCTGCATATTGTAAGCTATACTTTTCTTTCTGCTAGTTTTCAGTTTCTTTGGTAGGATTTTCTGCTTGTTCAGACACCAGTCATGTCCCCCTGGCCTAGTGATTTGATTTATCTGATCCTCAGTGATGTCTATCCCAACGGTAGTAGATTTAGCCACCCTAATCAGTTCCCATAATTGTGTATTATAAATGTAGCTTTATCATCACTGTGTAAATGTGGTTTTATTGCTGTGCTAAATAATGCTTTGGTATTCCCTACAATGTCTACTTGTATAATAGCCCGAATCATATATATATATATATATATATATATATATATATATATATATATATATATATATATATATAATCTGTGCATGCAGAGTATACCATGATACTGGCTATTGTTATACTAATATTTCTCGTCTTACTAAACTAAATTCACTTTTGGCAGAATATACGCAAGGGTTGATCTGAAACCATTCCTTTTGGACTGTTTTTTTTTGCTTTGCTAGTTTTATCTTCGATAATTTACCAAGCAAAAAAAATAATAAAAAAAAATCTTACAAGTCCATTCTCTTTATACTTCTGTTGACCTGATTGGGGGTTGCCATGCAGGCAAAGTTGTTAGTCATCACCCTTAGATTCCAAAGGAACACTGCCCCATGTGGCCGTATTGTCATATAGCATGCTATAATATAGTTTGCCACATTGACTAGTATGGAACTCTCATTTTGCGAGAAGAATAAATGTAGGGTTCACAAACTGTATATTTCTGATTTAATGTCCCTTTAATCCCTTTATAAAAACATCTGCTTGCGCTCTAAGCATGCGTCATTATTGTAGAAGCTCAACCGTAGTGAAACATCGGAAGCACCGTATGTCTGTGGGCTGGTTCCAGTCCTGGGCGGTTGTGCAGCTGATCTGGCTGTGGTTGGTGTTATCTGGCACCATTAGTTACCCGTCTGCCCTCTGAGTTCTCATTGGCGGCAGCAGACTCACTGCCTGATACCGGCGCAGACCGCACCCTTTGTACTATACATTTGTTGGGTTTTCTACTAATCTGATTTTCCTAACAGACAAACAGTTGAGACTTGAGAAATATTATTTGATTGAATCCATTTATCAGTTATCGGTTTGAAGTAATAATACTTATCAACTTAAAAGTTATATTTAAGTTCTTAAGTCATAATGTAAAATGATCCTGAGTTCAGTCAGTGCCGATAGTGTGGATCAGCCTGAATTTTGCCAGTATTTAAAACTTGTGCTTTACCCCACAGACTGTGCTTTATGTAATTGCAGCACTTAGTCACATTGCACCTCTGAGGCCTGTGTATTGGCCTTCGGACAAAGGAGGTTTAATGTTGGCGAGGAACCATCTCCCTCGCAATGACAAGTTGTAGCCATGCCTCATTGCTGGTTCTGAATACTAGCACAGATGGTGTAATAGTCAGCATTACTGCCTCACAGCCCTGAGGTTGAGAGTTTGAATGCGATATATCCATAACTGGTTATAAATAAATAATGTTGTATAAATCGCCTCCTCATCCCCACCAAAGCCATAATAAAATGTAAGAACTGCCCAGGGAGAGTTATTTTTGCCCCTTCTCTGGAATACTAATGGAAAGGACAGGTCATGTTGTAATGACGCATACAGCCAGCAGAGGGCAGGAGTAGACGGCTGTAATTTTTGTTTTCTATCTTGGGCCCGTATTCAATTTGAGGTGAAAAGTCCAGACTTTCTACTTCAGGGTCCATAGGGGGTCCACAGGGTTGACCTTGGGGTATAGGTTGGGAACCAAATCCGGGCACCACACAGTTAAAGCTTTTAGCTCCCAGGATGCACTTGGGTCCACTCTCCCTATAACCCCACCCCCAAGCCAGAGGCACCTCAGTTTAAGTTGGTGCCCGGCCGGAATCGGGTCACCATTTAGTGCAGTGGGGAGCTGATTAGCAGCCCCATAGCTTTATTTTTTCTAAAGAACAGAGTTTTTTATTTTTCCTTTGGATTCTTCAGAGCGGCAGCGTCAGACTGTCCATAGGACGTCTAAGCTGCCGCTCTGTCACCCCGCTGGCGCTGAGACGCCAGTACAGATCTGGGGATCTCAGCGGGACCCCAGAGTCTGTACTAGCCGGACTGCTGCGGGCGCCCAGGACTGCTGCGGGCGCCCAGGACTGCTGCCGGGGAGCAGGTAAGGCGCGGGTCACCGCTTGCGGTGATCCGCGCATTTGAAATGCAGTCCTGTGCCTCCGGTCTCTGGGGACAGACCGGAGGCGCCGGCAGTGGCGGCGGGCCCCCCATACCCCGTGTGTCCACTAGACCACCAGGGACTTAGTGTTCGGTGCAGGGAGCCGGCGTCCCGGGGGTTAATAGCCGGCCAGGGGAGACAGCCTTCCCTGTTACAGCGGCTCCTCCCCTCAGCTCAGCGCGCCTTTCAGTATCTATAGTCTGGCGTCGCTGAGCTGCTTCCTCCGCGGGCCACGCTTCTTCTGAGGTCTCCAGCGGCCATTTTCTCTGTGGTGCAGCAGAGATCTCTGGAAATGGCAGTGAGCCCAGTCCCCCTGCGTACCTTACCATCAGGTCAGTGTACACAGCGCTGTAGCCTTCCCAGACACTGAATCTGGGTAAGTTGCATGCAGTGTAATAGTGCAGTATATGATATGACATGTTTATGTATATATGTGTATATCTGCATTGTATGTGACTTATGCTAGTGCTGACTGTACTTTATTCTCTCACCTGTCAGTGTATATCTATCCCTTTCCTTATCTGCCCTAATACAGCTGTACTTGGGGTGGTTCTGAGACCTCACATTTATATACTTGTTAATATTTGTGTTGTTTGTCACATACTGTTGCGTGCTGCACATTGCCATATTTTGAGTGGAACTGTGTGTTGCATACGCTGAAAATGGGTTCCTGCAGCTAATTTTTAGTATCAGTCAGGACCAGTATAGCGCTGCTTGATCACAAGGCTTGGTCAGATATGTCTGACCAGGAGATAGAGCGTTATACTGCACCCATTTTTACTATCCTGCAAGCCATGTGCTGCAGGTGTTAGTGCGGAGGATTTAACTCTTAAAGGGTTCTGTATGTGGCGTCATCGGGTGCCGGCCCCTTTCAAGACCCCCTTGGGCGGTTTATTTTCTCGGGATCCTCTTAATTGCGGATCGCCGGGCGGGCCCCATTGTTGTACCTCACTTGGGGTTACTTCACCATACTGCCCTTTTTCATCTCAGTGTATCTCGCAGTTTCTTGCACTCTTCCCCTGTGACACAGACTATCGCTCCCTACAGGGGTTTTTCGAGTATATGAATTCCCCCTGGTGCCACAATAGTCTGTCATGCCCCTTGCAGGGATTACCACAACAGCCACCCTGGGTGGATGTCGTTTTTCTATGAAACGCAAATTGGCGTGGTTGACGCCCTGTGGTTACTTCCCACTTGGCTCTGCCGTGAACTGGATACTGTTTTGGGCTCTTTCCCTCTTACACGGGGGGAAGCCTATCTCAAGTATTATTATCCCTGTTTTAGGGCTGGTAGCAGGTCCATTCTGGTTAGAGTGAATGTTGACCTGCACCTGTATCATACACCCTCAGTATTACGTGCCTTCTAGGTCCCTGTTGCTGACTAGCGGGTGGATCGCATGGCGGGACTCTGGCTGTTGCCAGATATGAGGTATTACAACAGTGTTTGGTCTCCTGTCCCAAATTCCCTGAGGGTCATCATGAGCCCCTCCTGGGGTGGATGGGCGTGTTATTCGTCGGATTACAGACGTTACTACGCATCCCATTCCTGCGTGGTCGGATTCTTCTGATCCGTAGGTGGTAACTCTGCCTGAAATCAGTATACTCGCTTTCAGGGGTTGTTACCCATCCTACCATGGCTATAGCATGGTTGGTTAATACTATTGCATACTGAGCTGATGCATTTGTAATGTTTTTTCCCCTCCAACACGTCTGGGGTTCAAATGTATTTGGTCGCTCACGTGATATATGCAGTTGTCATAGGTGGACATGCCTATATTGGATACCAGCTCCTAACTTTCAGAGTTCCGGCTGCGACGGTATCCTCCGTAATACCCTATGGCTGCGCTCTGGGAATGCAGAGGTGCAGATACCATCTATAGGGTATATCTTGTTGGGTCCTGACCTTGACAGTGGCAGTACAAATTTCCCGCCGTCAGCTATGTTCACTATAGGGCCTCAGACTATTAAGTCTTTTTGTCCTCTGGGTCAGCCTAAAGGTCTGTTTCTTCATAGACTGTCGGCCTTTACAAGGGCCGACATATCCAGTTCCGAGCAGGCCTGGACTGCCAGCCGATCCTGCTTCTGAACCTACGGATATATCGTCAGCCTGACGAGACAGGCCTACCACTGGGAGATGGCGATTTTCTCAGTTTGCCCGGTACTAGTGTCTAGTTGCCGTGGCTACGTGGGTAGGAGGGTACGCACTCTCTTTGCTCAGGCGGCCTATTTCCATGTGATGGTACGCAGGCCCTTATTCGGAACAGGGCCTTACAAATCCAGAAAGCTATACAGTTGTTGCGGTAAGCGGAACTAATTGGGCCATCCCCACTTTCTCAGCGAGGGACTGGTTGTTCTGCTTTCTTTCTGGTGCGGTGGCTGAATGGTCCTCTTTGGCCTATTCTCTGTCTCAATTCCCTGAACCAGTTCCTAAAGCTACCTGGGCTCAGGAGGCAATCCCTATGCTCCATCATACTATGTTTGGAACCTGGGGACTTTATGGTATCACTGGATATACAGGACGCGTGCCTACGGGTACTTACAGAGACCTTACCTCAGCATGGACTGAGGTTTGCTGTATCACAGCACTTACGATTTTTCGGGCTCTGCCTGTTGGGACTGCTCTCAGCCCCACAGGGGTTTACCAGCGTTTTGGATTTTCTGACAGTTCTTCTGTTCAGTATATCCCAATGCTCCTGTACCTGACTCCTGCTCTTAGCAGGATCATCGGGGTACTTTACAGCCGGGTCAGGTTGACTGTGGCTTCTTCAGGGTGCAGACGTTTAATCAATGGGGAAAAAGTCCTCCCTGCATCCCTCTCTGGGTATTCTTCACCTAGGAGCCCTGCTGGATTCTCAGAATCTGAGAATTCTTCTGGCGTAAGACGGCATCTCCACTCTTCCATTAGGAGTACATGGATGTCTGCGCAGTCGACATATATCTTTATATCTGGGATGCATGGTCCACTATTCAGTGTCTGCCTTTGGAAGGCTGGAATGGGCTTAGTTCCATTCCAGGCTTTTCCATAATTGGCTTATCTCCAGATGGAACAAGTTTTTTCTGTCTGATCACTGTTCAAACGATGATGCTCTCCCCGGAGGCAAGTCAGTCCCTTTTCGGGTGACTATGGCCATCTCGTCCAGGGTATTCTTTGCTAAGGACAGTGTCTGGTTCACATCCATTTCAGTGCAGTTGGATGTCTGTCGATTCCACTCTGTCAATTAACTTGTTGGAACTTTAGCCTGTCTTGGGCCTTCACTCTGGCATAGCCCTTGTTTCCCGGTAAACCTAAAAAAGTTCAGTCCGACAGGGTCAGAACAGTGGCTTCCTTTTTAGCAATACTGTTCGTTGGGTGGCAGTGTCAGGTATGTCATACATTCGGACATTGTCTGAGGGTCTCCTCCCGACCATCTCGACAGTGTTCATTTCAGGTGCTCTCCATTGGGAAGCGGGAGTCCTCAGCCGTCACGACGTGCATCCAGGGGACCAGTCTCTTCCCCAAGAGAGGTTTCATCTCCTGGTGAGCAGGGGGGGGGGGTCCTCCTGAGGTGACCCTCATGGCCCTCTGACTCTATCACACTATGGTGTTACAGTCCAACTCTGGGGATTCTGAAGCAACCTTCAGTGACTCTTTGTCGGTGAAGTGGTTCTTCCAATTTGCGTACCTGTGTTCCCCGGTCTCCATTCTTCCTCGAGGGAAGTGTTTCAATCGAGACGGAGATGCTTTCCTGCTGGTGGCTCCTGATTGCCCCAGATGTCAGGGGTACTTGGTTTTTCGGAGTCTCTCCATCGATACTCCATTCCTGATGCTTCACTGCCCAGACCTGTTGTCTCAGGGTCCTGGGGTTTGCCTTGGACCTGGGTAGTTTGTCTTTGACTGCGTCCCTAGAGTGGTCTTACGGCTTCCCTGGCTTTGTCATCGTTGGAATGATTAGAGCACATGGATCAGCTTTTGCTGGGACCTACCACAAACTGTGGCAGCCATAATTCTTATGGTATTATACCTGTCGATATGATCCTCTGGTGTCCAGGATTTCCAGATATTCTGGCATTCCTTCCGGCTGGCTTGGGTTTCACCCTCGGCCTGGCCTTCCTGACAGTGCGGATCTCTACACTGTCAGTATGATTAAGATATGGAATTGCTCCGCTCTGGTATCCAGTTCATCCTTTGGAGTGTTTTCTGGATTATGCCTCCATTTGTCCTCCCTAGGGACTCCTTGGGAGTTAGTAGTGGTTCTTCGTTAGCTCCGGGGAAAGTTAATGGAACCGCTGGTTGTGATAGCCATATCTGGTCTATTGCTTTGGCTTTCTCTCTTTCTCTCAGGGAGTTTAGATCACCCAGGTGAGTGTCGGAATTGGGAGCGTTCTCATGTGGCTCCCTCTTCTGGAGGGCATCTTGTCAGGGTGTGAGTTGCTCTCACCCTGTGTTTCTTCTTAGTGATTTTTAGGTTCCATATTATTCTGGAACTTATGGTGAGGCCATTCAGTCCCCAGTCCTCTCGGCTGGTGTGGCCTCATTGACTGTGGTCCGGCCTCTGTGGATTTATGTGATCCGTTCAGGTTCCTGACGGAAATCGGACTCCTTATTGGTGGTCTGAGATTTCTGGTTTTAACAGGAAAGGATGGCCGGCCTATGGCCAAATGTTGGCTGGACGGCCTCGTATGTCGTCTTCAGGGGCCTACCCATGGGTAGGCCTTTCTGTTGTTGATGCTTGTTTTTTCTCGGGCCATGTAACCCTCGTGGGTGGCTCGCTGTGGCGCCTTGGCTGTTTTGCCTTGCTAGATAGCCACGTGGTCTTCTGTCCACACCTTTTTAAGGTTCTAGGCATTGGTTTCCTTTGCCTCTCCGGATGCTTCCTTTTTGGCGGCGGATTCTCCTCTCAGCACAGGAGCGTCCCCTCCCTTGGTTGAACTGCTTTGGGACATCCCCAAGGTCAACCCTGTGGACCCCCTATGGACCCTGAAGTAGAAAACAAGAGATATGGTAAGAACTTACTTTTGTTATCTCTGTTTCTACGAAGTCCATAGGGTCCACAGGGCGCCCGCCCTGACGCACCTGGCTTCAAATGGGCTGTGTGGCTGGTCACCGGTTTTCCGTCTCCCATTTCTGTGAGTATGGTTATCGAGTGTTCCAGTTTTCTCTCTCTTTCTCTCTCCTCCTCCGGCCTTTGGCTACTTACAAACTGAGGTGCCTCTGGCTTGGGGGTGGGGTTATAGGGAGAGTGGACCCAAGTGCATCCTGGGAGCTAAAAGCTTTAACTGCGTGGTGCCCGGATTTGGTTCCCAACCTATACCCCAAGGTCAACCCTGTGGACCCTATGGACTTCGTAGAAACAGAGATAACAAAGGTAAGTTCTTACCATATCTCTTGTTTTTCGCCTTCTGGACTTTTTCGCCTGTTTTCCAGGCTGAAAAGTATCGCGCGCGTGCCCGCTATTCCCCGTATTCAATTCCAAAGTAGGCAACATCGGGAACCTGCACCCCTAAACCCCAATTCTGCACTTTTTTTTCACCTGCTAAAGGTTTACATTGACTTTTTGCACCGGCGAACAGTCAATGTAACTGAATACAGGGATAATTGAAATAGGCAAAAATGACGTCATCGGCGATAATTTATCGCCGATTCCGACATTTTGCTCCAAATTGAATATGGCCAATGGTTGGTATGTCAGGATCCAGCATCTACAGTAAGTGCTTGTTAATGTGTATGCATACACTTCAAACAGACCAATAGGGTACATGTTCCAAACAGACCTAAAGGTGTAATCTGCAAGTCATCCTAATCGTAAGGCCCCACATATTCCGTAGCATCGGACAATCTTCTTACAGATGGGAGATAAATGTGTATATTGAACGTAATAACAGATGCATGCAATGAAGCATGCACGTGAGTGAGCAAACAGGAGCTTCTGCTTGAGACCTAACATAAGGGATATACGGGGCGGATTGTCATGATACGTTGGTTAGAGTGAAAATACATTAACCAGATCTTAGCCGTTTCTGCTGTCCCTGCGAGTTCCCCTTTGTACATAGCAGGGATTAGTTAATTAAAATTGAAAATATCCACCACAATATGAAAACTTAACAGTCATCGCAGTTACACGATTATTAATACATAGGCCATCCGGGATTTGACCTATTGTAACTTGGATTTCGGTTTGACGTCCTTCTCTTGTTGGAAACAATAAACATGGTAATGTTACCAATTGCATTATGATCTCTGTAAATTATAGCACCTACATGTTTATTAAACAGAAGATAACCTAGAGGCACTGGTGCTGTACCTACTATATCACACAGAAAACGTAACAGGGAAATACTCTAAAAGCAGTTTTAATCAATGCTATATTGTTACCCTGATTTACTATAAATACTCAGCTGGTTCCTAGTTAAATGGTAGGCAAGGTGTCTAGGGATAGATGCACTTTAAGTTTGTTTTATCAATTGATCAGAGATACTACTCTAATATTATATTTACCGCGGGGCGGCGCGCTGGTGGTGACCTGCGGGGCGGCGCGCTGGTGGTGACCTGCGGGGCGGGGCGGCGCGCTGGGAGTGACATCTATTGGGCACAGTTCAAGCAGTGCTGGAGCATGACGTACTGCGGATAATGATCCAGAGAGATCACAGGCCACTCCAGCATGAATAATGAAAGAAAATCACTATACACTTCTAATTACATTTGAGTCACATGTTTATTGCTAATTTCAGAGCAGATTAAACCCTGATGAAATGTTGGGCACACAGTGCACTTCCTGCGGTTTAAAATAATCTTCCAGCGACTTGTCAGGAATGAAGTAATTAGCACAACTTCTGATAACTGCCTTTAATCTTTCTGCATTATGGACATGTTATATTGCTGTCCCTTCGGATGGATGGAGATCAGTGATCCCAAGAGCAGGCACTTCGTTGCTGGATATGATTCACACCTACTTCGTCCCCACTGATCCTTCTGCCTCTCTGAGAGACACAGAGACAGGACAAGACTAGTGCTCTCTCATGGGGCTTTAGTAGTAGTCCTGGACAGCAGGGACCCTCATTTGTAGGCCAGTTGCCAGGAACATACATCAGTAATTTGAACTGCGCTGAAGCAATAATCCAATTAATTACTATTAAAATGCTTTAACATAGAGCAAAATTATACAGGTTTTCAGTAGTCTAAGATGGTTTCTATTGACTGGATAACGTGAAAACCTTGTTTCTATGGACTGAAGTAGTAGGCCACTTGTTGCTATGGACTCCATAATGTGAACACCTGGTTGCTATGGACTGGGTAATGTTAACACCTTGTTGTAACGGGTTATACACCTCTTTTATTAATGGCAAATTCTACTAGATACAAATATCCCACACACCTCTAGATGCTTGTATAACAGTATATCTTCATCTGTCCGTTCAGCAGTGTTTTATTACATTCCTGGCGCTGCCATTTCAAATACTGAAGGAAATCAGAAGACATGAACTCCACCTGCGCACCATTTCTTCATTATCACTAGCTTTCATTTCTCAGCATGAATATCTTTACTGTTCAAAACTACCTAACTGACATGAAGGAGATTGGTTAGATCAGGGCTCGACAAATCCCTGGGGCCAGGTCGCCATGGCTACCAGATTTTGCTGCCTGGCTACCAGATTTTGCAGTGAGGGAGGAAGCAGATCCTCATCAGCTCCGGCGGAGATTTGTGCCTATAGTATTGCGGTGCTCATATCATGCACAGGAGTGGATGTGCTGAGTGTCGCCTGCGGTGACTGCTGTGCCTCTGTCCGTCCCAGCCTGCACTGACGACTCCTCTCCATCCTGGCCTGCTCTGATCCCTGCTATCTGTCCCAGTCTACGCTGATCCTCCTGTAACATCCCGTCTGTCTACCGTCTCCTATCTCCGGCTGCATAGAGCTCTCCGGTAGTAGGGTCTATGCGTGGCCAGGGATTGCGGAGCGGCTTCAGAGGGATAATGGTGTGACCATGAGGGGAGGGGGGTTTTGTTGTACTTTCTGGAGCCATTATTTTATGTGAAATGTGGTTTGTTATTACTGGAGGGTGGGGGGGTGGAGCAGGGGACCTATGCAGAGCAGTGAAGGGACCTCCATTTTACTGTATCCATTCAACTGTGACCATTTTGTGGACTAGTATAGTGTGTATAACAGTTGCATAACACACAGAGCTGTGCTCCTCACTCACTCCTGTAATTTTTTGGGGGGACTGTGGTCTGGCTCCTACAATTTCATACTCCTCCTAGATTTTAGAAGAATTTGTCAAGCCCTGGGTTAGATTATGATAAATCTGGTTAATTTAGGTTTGATAGTAGTGGGATAGAAGTCCAGTAGAACCGAAGAGCAAAGTTACAAAGCTAAGTACTAATAATCGCGGACCAGCCGCGATTATCTATCCATCCATATCGCCCTGGGATATTTTAATTTTGAATGAAAATATCCCCGCTATGTACAAAGGGGAACTCGCAGGGACAGCGGTGCGGTAACCGATGTCCCTGCGAGGTATATCTCCGGCAAATTGGAGAAGTCTTTCACAGAACTGAAAGACTTCTCCGGGGGAAGCTGGCGCTGCGCATGCGCACAGTATCCGCTTCTGTAGCTGGCCGGGGCTGCGAGCTAGAGATCGACAGATCTGTCTCCTGCACATGGAGCTTCCTTAGGCTTAAAGCAGTTTACACCATCTGAAGGTGAAAACTACCGGGGCTACACTAAAAAAAAAAAAAAAAAAAGGCTTCACTTTTTCAAGTTTAGTACATAGGGGGTCAGATCATAGTCCCCATTTTTAGTTATCCTAAATTTGTTCGAATAGCCTTGGTATTATGGGGTTGCTGAATTCAAGAAAACAAACTGACTAGTCGGTGATCGCAGTGAGTGACAAAATATGTGGGTCCCAGGGACCCACCACTTTAACATAAATGGGGTCCTACCTGACCATTTCTGGGTCCCATTATAATTTATGCTTTAGAGCTTCCCATATGCCTCTCAGATCTCCCCACATGCCCCTAAAATGCCCATCTGATACCCCCAACAGCATCAGATCTCCCCACATGCTCCTTAAATGCCCATCTGATACCCCAACAGCATCAGATATCCCCACATGCCCCTTAATTGCATGTTTTAATGCCTCCATGATCTTTCAGGTAATATGACTTTGTCTGTTCACAAGACCCATAGTGAATAAGTAGGCTTACCATATCATCCCTTTTAAACTGGGACACTCATGGATTACATAGGTTCTGTGGCTCATTAAAACCCGGTGAAATCCAGGCATGAAGTCAGCCAGCCACAGAACCTGTGTAATTAATTCATGAGTGTCCCGTTTTAAAGTAATAGTATGGTTAGCCTATGAATATAGCTGCATACACACACGATTTTTTGAACGATTATCGTTAAACGATATCGTTTGAAAAAATTGTTAACTTTCTGAGTCAAACGATGAACTATAATCGTTCATGCGCGTTCACATTTGTAGTTTGTAGTTCAGTCAGACTTGTCAACTCAACAATTTTCATTATGGGAATATGCAAAAATCATTTGTAGTTCAAAAAAAATCGCTCTTTACACTTTAAAAATCTGACAGATAATTGACAGAAAATCGTTCATAAAATCGTTGGTAACAAAATTGTTATGTATGTATGCAGCTTTACGCTTTAGGTAATAATAGGCATATTTATCAAAGGATAAATGCCAGGTCTTCACACATTATGCCGCACATTAATGCCCTTTTCATATTATGCCACACAGCAATGCCCGGCCTTTACACATTATGCCGCATATTAATGCCCTTTACACGTTATGCCACACAGCAATGCCCTTTACACATTTTGCCACACAGCCATGCCCGACCTTTACACATTATGCCATGCAGCAATACCCACTTACAAATGATGCCGCACATTAATGCCCTTTAGTCCCCCTATGCATTGCCCCAGTAATAGTCCCCCCCCTATGCATTGCCCCAGTAATAGTCCCCCCCTATGCATTGCCCCAGTAATATTCCCCCCCATGCATTACCCCCAGTAATAGTCCCCCCCATGCCATGCCCCAGTGTTAATCCCCCCTATGCAGTGCTCCCAGTATTAATCCACCCTATGCAGTGCCCCCAGTATTAATCCACCCCTATGCATTGCCCCCAGTAATGGCCCACCTATTTGCCCTTTAGTGACCTGGGCCTAATGCCCAGGTCACTCACACCTATTTGTGGGGCAGATACCTTCAATTGGGCCTAATACCCCTATGTAGCCCGGGCCTTGTGCCCGCCTATACACCCACAGGCCTATTGCCTGAATTTATCCCACGGGCCTAGTGCTCTACAACCCTGGTGGTCTAGGGAGGGGTTAAATACCGGTGGCCCAAGGCCGCCTACCGGTACGGTGGAAGAGGCTGCGGGGGGAGCTTCGTTAGCTCTTTTTCTTTCCACCCCCGCAGTCCTCTCCGGTCCTCAGCTTCAGTCTTCTGCTGCTGGCCCGTCCTGGCCAGCGGCGCCATCTCTTCCTTTCTTCCTCCTTGATCACCCCGTCTTCTGGCTTCTTGTGCGGCCGCCGGAACTGTTGCCGCGACGCAGTTCTCTTCAGGAGGTCTACACTTGCCGCCGCTGTGCTTTAGTTTCCCGCTCAGTGGCAGTCCCTTCACCAGGTACCCATCACGATGGCTTACCCGGCGCTGGGTACAAACACACTGTCCCAGCGCCCCTGTAGCTGTGCCGATGCTGGGATCAGACACTTGATCCCAGCACAGCTTTCCACAGCAGCAGCCAATGAGTCTATCTGACTCTCATTGGCTGCTATAACCGACAGCGTTGTGTCTCTCTCTGCAGGGGGGACACGCTGTGCTGCAGCCAAAAGTGAGTCCCCAGTGCTCAATCCCGGGTAAAATAAACGCTATAGCGCGTATTTGTGAACACTGCTAGTTCTAGAGACAATGGATACCGTCATGTCATAGGAAACTTAGCATACGGGGATCTATCGGTACTTTCTAGGTTTTCACTTCATTCAAGAAAAGGGATGGTCAATAACCGGCACCCCAACCCTGTTCTAGAGTATTCCCCCTCCGTATAGAAGTGTGATCGGCCACCTAACCTTTGGCCAGTTGACAGTTATCTATTGTGTTTCTCGTTAGTGCATCTCAAAAATTGGGGCCGATCTAGCAGAACCGATGTCCTATTTGGACTCCACAGCACAAAGTTGCCCCAAAATCGCTCTGATTGGCAATAAAATGAGTATTGACCATATGCTGCTTTTTTTTTTTTGTCTGTATAACTGTATATCTCTTACAAAAATACCTTATGCTGCATACACACTGTCAGATTTTCTTAAAGATATGAACGATAACAATTGTAAAAATCGTTCATATCGTTGACATGTAGGGCATGCATTGACCAACGATGGGCGTTCCCGCATGTCTGATAACGATATCTGACATCGACTGTGTTTGCAGACAGATTTTGGACGATTTCATTCATTTTAACGCTGTCAGAAATCGTTCAATCGTTGATGAAATTGTTCAAATTGTTGATGAAATCGTTAATTTTCAACGAAATCGATGATCTGACAAATCTGACCGTGTGTGTGCACCGTTAGAAATAATTTTCTCTTGCAGAAATGAAGATTATAGTTTTTCTTATCAGCTCCGTATCAGATGGGTATATACGGGGAAAAAGAAACCGCTCCAGAATGTGACTCCTCTCTCTCTCTGGTGTCTCTTTTTTTGTTCTTTTTTTTTTTTTTTTTCCTGAAGCTCTGTAGTAGTGTGAATATAGGGCCTGATTCAGAGCCGGACGCAATTAGCGCTCACTCGTCCAGAAAATAGGGGTGGCTATTCAAATGAACCGTTCGCTCTTTGCGGTCTGTTCACGCCTCTAGGTCTGAACGAGCGAACAAAACTTGCGGTCGTTTTTTGGAAAAATACGCCCCCTGGCCACTCGCATCCTACGTCATGTCCGCTATTTATTAGATTAATCGAGTACATCGACCAGGGTATGAGCTGCTCGCTATTCTTGCGGTTTGGTTTTTGCTACCACAATTTTGCGAGCAGTTCTGGCTATGAAATAACCCAGTGACGTGGTCAGTGACACTGCTGTTTTAATTATGCACACCCATAAAACGCCCATTTTGACCTTTAGGCACGCCTGCGTTCTGATCTCCACTCCCCGTTTTCAAGCACCTTCCCCTGTTACCACCCACATACGCCTCATCCTGTCACTCAAATTATCGGGCATTCGCTATTTTGCGAATACATGAATTTCGACCGCACTGACTGGTTCGCGCATGCATATAACGATCCATATGCATGCGCAGTTGGGCAAACATCGCTCAGAGCGAACGAGCGGCTCTGAATCAGGCCCATAGTGTATTTGTTTTATTTTTTTTCTGCGCTTATCTTTTCCTGGATGTTGCAGACAGTTCCTGAGACGCACCTTCGGAAGTCCTAGTAGATGCAGGGTGCCTTCCTGGGGTTGCTAGTTGCTACAATGTTCTAACGAGCACAGTACCTGGTTTGCAGGTCTTCTACAAGTTGGCGCAGACATGGGGCACGATTCAATACATTGCGAATTGAATAGCGCCGGGAAGGAGCACGCTGTTTTGTCGGAGAATGCCAGTTCTCGCACCCCTCGGGTCTTAAAAAATGGTGTTTAGGAGCGAGAACCGGCATTTTCCGACTATACTGCACGGCGCGATGCTGTTTCCGCGGCGCTAAGGGCAGAAAACAGCATTGCATCTGTAGTTTTGTCTGATTTCTGCTCGCACCCCAGGAGGGATGCGAGAAGAAATCCTTAGTCGGGCTTAACAGCGTGCTGAATTGAATAGCTCCGGGAGCTCCTTCCCGGCGCTATTCGCTTTGCGTTGAATTGAATCGAGCCCATGGTGTCGCTTCCGGATCAGAGTACATCAGGCTGGCTGAAGACCTTAATTCAGCGTGGAAATCCTAGAACCTAATCATACGATTCCCAGCAACCTTAAGGAGCACTGACTGTAGGTCACTTTCTAAATACTGCTGTGAGGAGCCGGGTGTTATTGACAAAGTTTACAGGTAACTTAACAGTGTGGATGTTCTCCGCAAACCTATTAAAGAAATACCGACGCCTAATTTAATCCTGATGCTGGAATGCCGAAGGATACCAGCCCGAACGAGGTCCGGGGCGACTTAGCTTTGGCTGCGGGGGGGTTTAGCTCCAGGTAGCACAGTGGGGTTAGGTTGTTTGGGGGGGAAGTTAGGGTTAGGCACCCCTAGGGGGAAGGTTAGGCACCACCAGGGGGAGGTTAGGGCTAGGCACCCCCTGGAGGGTTATGTCTGGGGTACTGTAAGGGGGGGGGGGGGAGTTAGGAATAGGGACCCCTGGGGGGGGGGGGCGCGGTTAAGGTTAGGCTCCAGTTAGGGAGGGTTGGAGAGGTAGGGTTAGAGTACTTACCTGTCCTGTCAGGATCTTCTCCCTTCGGGCTGCCAGCATCGGGATATTCAGCCGCCGGAACTTCGTACCTATTCCGGGTGTTCCATGTAGACTGGGAACAGCTGAACAAACGTCACCCTTATCTCAGAAAACTTGATTACATTTATTTTGTTTCCAGGATGAAGAGGCTTCAAGGTGGTGGCCAGTATCTAAAAATGTATTTTGGCCTAGATCACTAATCTGTTGAAAGATGGAAGCCTGGTAAAGCTCATATGGCTGGGAAAATGTAAAGCTTATTTAGAAACTGTATTTTTCCGTAAGAAATGTGCTGACGTCTGGCTTTGGGCTCAAGCCGCTCATGAGTATGGGCCTGCATAAGGATTAATAGACCACATCTACTTAAAAGCATTGATATCATGAACAATGGGATTGAGTTCCATTGTATGGTGTCATTGTGTACAGTTGGGGAAATATGGCTTCTGTTGAAAGTATTTCCTTTTAGAAATACCATCAGAGGGCTTCTGAACGATCAGTTTCTTTATTCAAGTAAGACATTTCCCCAGGAAATCTGTGAAGTCCATTCTCCATGCAACAGAGGAGGGAGACTGTCTTACTGCCATAGATCTTGCAGGATAATTATCTTCGCATTCCTATAGAATCTCAACATTAATTGCTCAATTTTTTTTATTTAGAAGTCTTTCTACCAGTTCACCTGTCTCCCATTCGGCCTTAACCAAGGTGTAATCATATCTGCTTTCAGGAAACCATGAATCACCCTCTGGCCTTATCTTGGATGACCTCCTGGTGACAGGAAGTTTAGAGTACATCGGCCATATCAGGGCAACTCTTGTGATATCATAACTAGAGAAACATGGCTGGAACATCAATATAGCAAAAAAGTAATCATCTGCTTTACTTAAAGCTGCATGGGAGTGTTTTTGCCAGAGGAAAGACTATACGAAACTCAGCATCTGGCATACCAACTTTTGTCCCAGCAATTGTCATCGATACAAGTTTGTCTCCATCTTATAAGTATGTTGTTCTACACCATAAACTTTGTGTGGTGGGGAAGATGACATATGCCAGGAGAATGGGAAAGATGACATATGCCAGGAGAATGGACTTGCAAGAGGTTTTCCAGTTACCGGCCTGGAAATTTGGACTTCTTTGTAAAGCTTTTGGATGATCTCTTAGTTCTACTCCCGTTGCAGAGAGATGAGGGTGGAATGATTCGATCAGTACACGGGAACTTTCAGCTGGGGTTTGTGTTCCCTCCTTTCCCTCTATTTGCTTGTTTCCTATGGAAGATCAGAAAAGAAACAGTGGAAGTCATAATGAACCTTTTGTTTTGTCCTCATTGTCCATTTTTTTTTCCAGTAGTATTAGGAATGCTCCTGTAACTACCTTGCCACCTTCCACCAGTCAGATCTTCTGTACCAGGGTCCAATTCTTCATACATATCCACACATACTATCTTTGATGTCGTGAAGATTTAGTGGTCATTATTTAATTGAAGTGCTTCTTCACGCTAGAAAACAGTTATTCTCTACTTACTATATAGGCTTTGGCAGAGATTCACCATGTAGTGCAAGTCAAAACTGGATGAACCTATTTTGGCTTGCATTCCACGTATCTGCATATTGAGTGGGGAATGACTTGCCCTATGTTCATATGGGATTTTCCTGCTCTTTTATATACAGACAAAGCAAAGTAGTGGTATGAAATAATGCTACTATCCTACCCAAGTTAGGTTTTTCACATCCAACTAACAATAATAAAAGAACAATGTCATGGCATGAGCTTTATAAGAGCGATGGTTGTGTGTTGCCGGACATACTAGGAGCACATGGTAATCTCCAGGACTCCTATCTTCTCACCTTACACATGGCAACTCCAGGACTCATATCTTCTCACCTTTACCAGACGATGCCCTTCTAAATGTGACGTCTTCTGCTATTGCTCAATTTGGAAGGAAAATGGTTCAAGCAGGTGCTTAATAACCGTTTAATTCCACACAGTCTGTGTAATCTAAACTTTTTTTTTTTTTTTTTTCTTTTTTAGCATTGCTTGGGTAACTGCCAATTGTGTGTTTTTTTTTTTTTCCATGGAGTTGATAAAGAAATGAAATAGTAAGTTAAGTAATTATATTTTCCATGGCAGCTGGGTATTCCCACCCATGATGTCTGTTTATAGGTTTACAGCTTGGGAAGATTCTCAAAGATACCAGGTGTAGGAGGAGTCGCGCTGTACACCACCTGGGGGTGTAGGAGAAGTCGCCTCGCTGTACACCACCTGGGGGTGTAGGAGGAGTCGCCTCGCTGTACACCACCTGGGGGTGTAGGAGGAGTGGCCTCGCTGTACACCACCTGGGGGTGTAGGAGGAGTCGCCTCGCTGTACACCACCTTGGGATGTAGGAGGAGTCGCCTCGCTGTACACCACCTGGGGGTGTAGGAGGAGTCACCTCGCTGTACACCACCGGGGGGTGTAGGAGGAGTCGCCTCGCTGTACACCACCTGGGGGTGTAGGAGGAGTCGCCTCGCTGTACACCACCTGGGGGTGTAAGAGGAGTCGCCGCTCGCTGTACACCACCTGGGGGTGTAGGAGGAGTCGCCGCTCGCTGTACACCACCTGGGGGTGTAGGAGGAGTCGCCGCTCGCTGTACACCACCTGGGGGTGTAGGAGGAGTCGCGCTATATACCTAATTCAGATTCGCATGCAAATGCTGATGTTTACACAGATTAGACATTGCGATCTTCTTCGCAGCATGAGACCACTCATCGTGTCAGGAGAGACGGTGTTTGAGACAGGACAGACTTACTCAGAAGCTGCATGGCTGCCAGAGCTATGTCGATGTTCCCAATGGTCCTGCTGTTGCACGTCGTCGGACGAATATGAGAAGGCAGCAGTGAGTGTCCCTGTGCTCGGGTAAGCTTTAGAGACATTCGTATATTTTTGCGATCCATGAGAGATTGCAGCTGCAATGGCATTTGCGTGCAGATCCGACTCAGGCCCTATACTCCTTCGGGGGTCTAGGTGGAATCGCCCTAGAAACTTTCCTGGGGTTGTAGGAGGAGTCACGCTATACATTCTGATCATCCAGGGAAGTGGGAGGAGTCACATTACATTCTGATCTTCTAGAGCTGTAGGAGTAGTCACACTGTATATACCTTATGGGAGGAGGGGTCGCCTTGTATACCTTCCAGGGGTATAGGAGTAGGACTCACATTATACACTTTCACACTGTATACCTTGCCAGGTGGGTGTAAGAGGTGGCCCACAATATACCCTCTGGGGGTGTATAAGGAGTCGCACTGTATACCTCATGGGGGTGAGGGAGTACTCACACTATATACCTTTTGTGGGTGTAGGAGGAGTCGCATTGTAGACCATCCAGCAGTGTAGGAGTCGCCACACTATAAACCCTCCAGGGGGTGTAGGAGTCGCCGCACTGTTGACCATCCAGCGATGTAGGAGGAGTCGCACTGTAGACCTTCCAGGGATGTCGGAGTAGTCACACTTCCTGGGGATGTAGAAGAAGTCGGACTGTAGACCGTCCAGCGGTGTACAGGAGGAGGCACACTACATACCTGCTGGTGTAGGAGGAACCACACTGTATACCTTCTGGGGTTGAAGAAGTCTCTACTCAGTTTACTTATCCATTATGCTGCCATGGATGATTTCAAGAAAATTATTGGTAGCAGTTCTCACATATATCACAAAGTATTATCCTGGCTGCACTGTGATATATTAGATAATGCCACTCTTTAGTTTGGCCATGCAGTAGGGAGCGCAGTACGAAACCCTCAGTCTAAACCCATCTCTTTTATTGTGGGCTGTTCCCTTTTAGTTGATTAGGTGCATAGACTGATTCTTTAGATCTGTACCACACATTTTGCGGTAACTGTTGCCCCCTGGCCGTATATTTGTTGAGGTTCTGTATCCGCAGACCGATACAGGATAAACGTCCGATACAGGATAAACGTATCACGGTCAGCTCTGAGTTTGGTTGTGGGATGGTCCTGGCTGGTTGTTCTCCTGACCAGATTTATTCTACTTTTTGATTCTAGTGAGATATTGACACTGTGTAATAATTTATAAAAAGCTGTGGCTGTTAAGTTACTATAAAAAATATTCTCAACATGTGGGACCCCATAGATGTGTGTTGGGGTTAGATGTATAAAGTGCCCTGTTGTATTTTGCCATATTTTGTACGTTTTGGCTTCTATACAGTCTGCATTCCTAGGCCTGTCATGTGGGTCTTTGCCCACAGTTTAAATGTCAGTACAGCAGGGCTGGAATTCCTGACTACAAGCAGATATATAGAATATGTACTTCTGTGGGGTAATAGAACAGTGTGGGGTGAACTGGACACAGGAGAGCCGCATTTGATGTGTAAAATATAAAGTAGCTTTATAGATTGTTGCGGCATGGTTATGGGGATATGCAGGTTCCTGTTACAGTTGATTAACATAAGAAAGAACTTAATGTTTTATGCCTATTGTTCAGTTTCATCTATGTTGGTTTTTATCTTGTGTGTAGGAATCAGGCAGAGGAATCACATGCAGCAATTGCCAATGATCTGACAGGCACCTGCTGTCTGGGGCAACTGACCCCCAATATGGGGCATGGTCAGATTTATTGCGTGACCATACAGAGTTAATGGCAAAATGGGCATAAATTACACTATTATCGCACCTGCACTTTTCTTCTTAGTATTACCCCACCCATACAGAATTGTACACGGCTCTGCATCGGCAGCACGTGGCTTAGACCAAGTTGTCATCACCAGTGTGTATTTGTGCCTGCCTGGTAGCGGGCGACTGTGCGTGTTTCTGAAGGTCTGCATGAGCCACATGTGAGTGAACACTCCTCCTCTAAACCTTACCTACGTGAGAATGACCCTTCCCTCCCCCGTTCCGTCATTCCCGTCGTAAAGTTTGATATGTGCAAAATGCACGTGGGTCTGTACGCTGTAGATGCATGTGCCACTTTGGTATTTGCGGAGCTATTTAATGAAAAATAGGCTACGCAAATTAGTGTAAGTCCCAACTGGCATCTTCCCCTATGTAAGTGGAAAGTACAATTCAGTCAGACCCGGACGCTAAGAAACGTTCGCTCGTAGCTGGCCGATGTTCGCATTTTGCGTATTCAGTGTGCGTGTGCGAACCAGTGCGGAAGATCGGGAAGCGGTCGCTCGTTGCACATAGACTGCCAAGCAGAGTGAGTGATAGGAGAAGCCGTTTGTGGGTGGTGACACGGGCTGACCAGTAAAAATGGGGGCGTGGAGGTGCGATCGCTGGCGTGTCTGAGCGTCTCAATGCCGTTTCAGAGGCGTGCATAATTTAGAGGCAGCGTCATAGCACAAGTCACCTGGTTGTATTTCACACTGAAGTGGTAGGGTATGGTCAACCTCAAGCGCTGCATTCGCTTCCGAAGTTAGCCCATGTACCGATGGTTGCATAAACTCCCTGGAGATGACGTGCGCAAGTGGGCGTCTTAAGACAGGCCGGTGGGCATCTGCATACAGAAAGTGATCGCACGCCAAGACATAGTGGGCGTGCTTATGCCTTGCCGTGCGATTGCCTGCCGTGCCGTCACTTAGCCAAATTTGCATACGCTGGGTGTGAGCGAACGCATCTAGCGAGCGGGTCTGAATCAGGCCCTCAGAGAGATGAGATACATGAACACACCGGAATGCTGCTTCTCCGCTAAGTGATGGTGCAGGAGTGACATTTGTAACCAGATTGAAAGTAAGGGGGCGCCCTTTGTTAACAATTTAAGGCCCCATAAAGAGATGAGGAAAATATATGCTGACATTGAACGGCTCATCTGTGTCACCAACTTCTCCATTTCTAAATTCTCCTCTAATAGAGCGACTGTTGCTGGGTCATTATCTGAATGTAAAAAGAGCAGAATTAAATGTAAAGCTACCCTCCCGACCTCTGGCAGGGGGAGGGTTAAGCCACTTGTGATGAACCGTTGCTGGAAGGTCCGCTTGAGACGTTTAATGAGAAATGTGACAGATCTTTCCTGCGCTTCTCTTGTTCTCCAATCGTTCGTTTCATCTCTGCATCAAACACAGTTTGAAGTATCTCCAATGCAGAATTCGCTTCCGTTATGTATTTAGCATATTGAAGTGTTAGTGTTTTTACAAGGGCTCTATACATCCACGACATCATGTTGATTGAAATCTAATTGGTTATGATGATTGAAGTGTAGCACATTCTGCGTCCCTTATTATTTTCTCTATTACAGTACATGAGATTAGCACCCAATGACAGGACGCGCCCCATTAGCCAGTGCTAATGGGGCGGATTGGGATGGAAAACCAACCCGGGAAATTTCTGAAGCAGCCCTAAATAGGGGTGGAGTCTGTGGAGATGGTGGCTCTGATGGCATTTATGGGGCATTTAAATTGTCTGATGGTATTTAAGGGGCATATAGAAGTGAGTGATGTCATATAAGCGCATATGAAGGGGTCTTATGGCATATTACTCATCACTAATAAAGCCAGAGTCTGTGTAAGGCCTATGCCTTCACCTGAAATGGTCCCTCAATGTTATTCTGCCCCCCTCACCTTCCATATCATTTTAATTGCTAAGAAATATAAGCTCACATCACTGTTATATTGCCTTCTGCTATAAGTAACTAGCATAATGCTGAGGCAATTTTCGGTGGGTGTTTCTGGGTGGTAACGGGGTTGGCTAGCCAGGCGTGGGCGTGTCGCGTTCAGTACATAACACACATGAGTGACTGGGTGCAAATACATAGGAGGGGCAAATGGAAAGATATACAGAAAACTAGATAGGATAAACAAAAAGGGGAAAATAATAGACACCCCACCCTTCCCATTAAAATCGTGCATTTGCAATGTGTAAATTAATATATATATATATATATATATATATATATATATATATATATATATATATTTATTTATTATGAGCAATCTCGGCTTGCTCTCATACTAATGAACTCTCCTCCACTATATGGTGATTGCAGATCTTGCTGAATGGAAGACGCCTGTTTGTCCTGCGAGATTAAAGGTCCTATAGTACCAACCACGTGTCCTTTACATAGAAATACTTGTGTTCTGCATCTAGTCTATGTTCCCAATGAACCTTCCTAGGTAAATACCAGTTGTCAGCCTATAGCTGTCCATCTGAGATTGTCTGCTGTTAGGGCTGCCTGCATGCTGCGATAACCCCTACTTCTGCGTAGTTAGAGGATGGGCATCCAATGATCTCTAATTTTCAGTTTGTTCAGTCGCTTAACATAACATATGAATGCACCTTTTGTCGTCTGACCACTCTATCAAAAAGAATTAACGATGTTGACATTCTGTTAATGTCAAGGTTTTGCAGGTGTCGACATTAATTATGTTGACATTTTAACCATGTCCACATCCGTGTCTTGAATGTCGAAGTTGTGATCGTAGACTTGCTGAATGCATCCCCTACTTTCCAGTGGCCAGCATGTAATGTACAACACCTCTAACTTCAAGTGCCACAGTACACAGAGTAATGGTCCGATTACTAAAGACGTCCATCTGCTGTTCTCCTGACTGCTGAGGACCATCAGTGTCTCTCGTACATCCACAGAAAGCCAGAAAGGAAAAGTGTCTTCCATTCAGTAAATGGATAATATCGCAGAATAAGTGTGCTTAAGTCACATTTAACGGGCCACTGAGATCAAATACAATTTACCTTCTATAAAAGAGCTTCTTGTAACTGTCACATTTTTTTTGTAAATGTTTTATGTACCTTGATAATTGCTGCACAGCTGAGTATGAGCTATTGTGTGAGCAACCTTGTATGCGGCTACAATAGGAATACAACACAAAATCCAGTCAAGAGAATGGGAATCGCTTACCATGCCGGAGCATCTAAGTTTCCCCACGTTATCGTGCCATATGGTGCAAAAGCATCGGTTGAATGAGGACGCAGCTATACTCCGAGTAGGATACGTCATGCCACGAGAATGCTGGTAGTGTAATGTGTTATTGCCTGCTTTGTGCAGTTAAATAGTGATCATAACACGAGTTCAGTAGCGAGCGTACTGGCCGCAGTTTCCATCTGGCCTGTGTTTGGCCACTAGTGAGAATTCCTTTGTTTACATAAGGCGGGTGAGCATTTGTGATCATTGATTGGCCACCTCTGCTTTATACAGATGTGTCCACATACATCTTACCTTGTTGTGATACAAGTAGCATTCAACATAATGCGGTAGCGTCAAACGTCTTTTCGTGCAACTTGTTACCTTGAAATACGTCTTATTCGCAAAGCGATGCAAATAGGACACATAAGCAGCTTCTGCTGATTAAAATGGTCTGCGGCCTATATTCTGCGTGCGACTGCCGGTGTATCTGCATGCGAAACTCTACATTACAGAGTCAGCGGCTGTGACACTGTATCATGGCATTTCACATGCAGATACAGCCACAGTCGCACGCAGAATATAACATTTTAATCAGCTGAAGTTGCTTGTGCGTCCTATTCGCAAATAAGGTAAAAAGTCGCACGGAAAGATGCTCGGCAATAGAGTGTCATGCCAGAAGGGCTGTAGAACAGACGATGTAATGGTTAGCATTACTGCCACACAGCACTGAGGTTGTGGGATCGATTCCCACTACGGCCCTAACTGTGTGGCGTTTGTATATTCTACCTGTGCTTGCGTGGGTTTGCTCCGGTTTCCTTCCACACTCCAAAAATATACTGGTAGGTTAATTGGCTCCTAACAAAAATTAACCCTAGTGTGTTTGTGTGAGCATGTGGTAGGGAATATAGATTGTAAGCTCCACTGGGGCAGGGAATGATGTGAATGGACCTGTATTCTCTGTAAAGCGCTGCGGAATATGTGTGCGCTATATAAATAACTGGTAATAAATAAATAAGACTCAAAGAAGTAAGATGTATGTGTATTATACGTAGCTTACTCTATGTACCTCTCAGCGCACATCAGCTGACATCCATCTACTGTTATTTCGTGTAATGATTCACAAGTGACACATTTCTTCACATCTAGCCATATTTCATCCGTGCAGTGCTGGTGACCTATTATTCTAGGCTTTTTCTATATAAGCTTTTGAAAAATCCTTTCCTTCATTGGAATCCAGTAAAGTGATATGCTTTGGCTTCCCAGACCAGTTACCCCAGGATTCATTTGAAATATTGCTCAATTATTGATCTTTCTCTGACTCTGGAGGTAATGGCTGGATTTATAGTATCCCCGAGAGGCATTTTGGTTGCCCTGCGTTGGGCCATATCTTGCAGGCTCTCTGTTGATGATGTGAATCCTGTTCTGTAACTGTGTACGTACTTCATTCATTCATCCTTTCTCCCTATTCCATTACAATGTGGAGGGGCAGCACACACTGTACAAGATTACACACCGGAAGACCATCCATCATGGGCTAAACAATGACAAAATTGACGAGCTGTAGTACAAATTGTTCTTCCAGACTGAAAGCCTAAAGAAATTAGTATTCTACATGCAGAGACAAGTCCATTATCTAATTGGCTTTTGTGAGGAGTCTGATTTCTAGGTCATCATAAAACAAACGACCATTTAAAATGAAGAGGAACAGCTGTCGTGGAGATGTTCTGTACTAAGCCTGGTTTTGTTAAGGGTAATTATAACACATTTTGCGTGATGATAGCCTGGGGTATTTACAGGGCTTATCTCAATATCAGCCACTCCATTGCTCAGAAGTAGGTGCTGTGTTCTATTAGCACAAATGTCTTCTCCCGTAACCTCTCTCTCCTCCATCGCACACATTGGAAGTACAGCAGGACCCGCTAACAAGCTGGTCCCAAGAGCCTTTGTGTGATGTCAGTGGAGTGTTGTGGACATCTCACACTTGCTGATTCTGTCACCAGTCCGACCGTCTTAACACAACAGAGCCAATTTAGTTGTCAAAAATTATATATATATATTTTTTTCTCCATCTAAATGACATTTTAGTGCAAGGAGCAGCAACAGATTAAAATGAAATGAAATCACATGGCTCTAGTATGGCCTCTGTTAAGTTATACGTTATATGATGCATCAGTGTAGATTTAGGTCAAGTCACTGCAGCGTTGCGACAGTGTATTGCCCCTGGTATCTATTGTGGGCAAGTAGATTGCCCCTTGTGGCTTCAGCAGCTGTTCTCTTTGCCCCTGATGGTTGGAGCTTCACTTGCAGGAAATCTGCATCCTGCGACATCTCGTCTAATCTCCCATTGTTCAAGGAAATGCGAATATTCATTGATTTCCATTTGACCCCTGCATGAGAGTAGGAGCCTACAAAGCCTGGATAGAAGGCATGTTCCGTGAATTTATTTGATTGGAGGATTTTTTTTTACTTCATTATCCTTTTTATAGTCTGAAATACAAAGCGATAAAACCATGTGATTAGTTGGGTGTGACTGTGGTCTTCCTGCCATGGTGAAGGACCTACGTGATGACAAGCTGTATGGTGATCACCAATGAGCAACAAGACCATCTGTAGTTACAAGGGAGGGGGATTCAATTCAGCGCCATGTGAATAGCGCCGGTAAGGAGTTCCCGGAGCTATTCAATTGACCGTGCTGTTAAGTCCGACTAAAACCACTTAAGTCGGAGAATGTCGGTTACTGTGCCTAAAGCTGGGTGTTTATTCGTGCCAACGGTCATTCTCTGACTGAAGCGCCGTCCGCGAGGCTGTTGGCGCTGTGCTAGGCCTGGAAAACATCATCGCGATCGGCACTTAAGTCTGATTTTTGCTCGCACTTCAAATCTTGTAGTTGGACTTAACAGAGCGGGCAATTGAATAGCTCCGGGAACTCCTTCCCGGGGCTATTCAGCATTGTGCTGAATTGAATCTCCCCCATAGAGCCAAATGTTGTGAATCCACAAGACTTCGTAGAGTGTAGCTTCCATTGTCGCCTCTTCTCGCAAGACGTAGTGGCGACTCAGCCATTTTTCTATTGGTTAATACGTAATCCTCATTCTTCTGGAGAACTTCCAGGTCACCCAGGCATGGGATTCTAGATCAGCTCATGTCCTGCCGATGGTTACTGATCAACCGTACTTCTGGCGTCATTCAATATCGTGTCTCTACAGAAACCTCGCTCCTCTCCTTGTGTTACAGATTGGTTTCTCTGCTTCCACTGTATCATGTTCCACATTTTGTGCTCAAAGGTAATAATACATTGTATATATTTTACACTTTGTTTTTCCCATTGTCCTGCTCAGCTGTTAAGTTACACTGTATTAATAGAGAGAGCCAGAGTCCCTGTTCCGTGTTTGGCAAACGGCCATAATTGTTTAAATCTGATTAATAAAGGTCTAATTTTCCTATTTTTTTCCTTGCAACATTTGTAGTTGCTTAGTTCTTCAGTCTCCTTTTTGCTATATATGTTGTTTTTTGTGTGTGTGTTACTGAGCTATTACTAGTTTGGTCTCTAAGGCTATATCTTCTCTTCCTTTTTATTACATGGTGTTATTGTTGGTGTGTGTTTGTATGTGTGTATCCGCTGACCACCTGTGTCACAATATGGGGGTCTCTTCGCCCATTCCTGATGCCAGTTTTCAGTATTGCCTCTAGGACAGTGATTCCCAACCTCGGTCCTCAAGGCACACTAACAGTCCTGGTTTTAGTGATATCCATGATTGTGCACAGATGGTTAAATCAACATAACTGATGCACTAATTAAGTCACTTGTGCTCAAGTATGGCTATCCCTAAAACCTGGACTGTTAGTGTGCCTTGAGGACTGTGGTTGGGAACCCCTGCTCTAGGGGTTGGGTATATGAATCTTTGCTGCTGCCATTCATACGCCATCATTATTGGTTACTGATTTTTCACAATATTCACCAGTGATTGGTTTAGCAAATTTTTTTTTTCTTTTAAATTAATTTTCATCCCTAATAACTAGAGGCCATTGAAGACCAGATGCTTAGAGCCCCATGAAGAAACGCTCCGCAAAATGTATTGATGCCAAGGATTTTTCGGGAGTGGAATCTGATTTATGTCCCCTTCATCCAGTATCTGAGTTGCCTCTTCTACCACTTAACGGTGATCTCTTATTGCACTTTTTTTTAATATATATTAATGTAACTGAGGTGTTTTTATTGATTTATTAGGCTTGTGTATCAGATTTATGTGGTGATTTCCTACTGCATGTTATTTGTCCATTGTGTCGTGTTTACTTTTATGTTTTCCCTTTTTTTTTGTCCTTGGAGGTAATCATTAAATAGGCCTAATTTACTAATTTGCAGCATCTTTGGGGTTCCCTGTGTGTACTCGATCAGTGCTTTTCTAGTTTGTGACCTGTCCCCTCTGTGATGATAGAATCCTAATAAAGCTATTCCCCTGTTAGATTGATGAGTTGTAATTAAAATGTGCATTACTTTGTTTTTTCTGATCTCATTAATGAAGACGTTGTAAACACTACAGTGTAAGAAGGCGTCTGAAACAATTGTGGGGTCCTCCATACCCTCATATCCCAGTGCACCTGTTCTTGTTGCTGCCTGGTTGCTTTGGATAATGCGGTTTGCTTCTTCCCCGGCATTATCATGTACAGAAGCTGAACACACTGCAGGGGGCCTGTGCCTTTAAATCAACTCTGCTTTTCCAGTGTATGTAAATCAGCTGCTCTGATGTGATTTCAGCATCGCTTGTCTTCACAGCAGATGGGAGCAAGCATCAGGCGAGCTGGTGACGGTTACCCACCGCCTTAGACCTCTATGGGGCTCAGATCTGTTTTCCAATCACCGAATCTGCCTCTGTTTATTCCTTGCTACTGGAATTCTGTTGTTCTCTGTCTGTCCTGTGAATCCAGGAGAAATCTAGTAGCATTTTGTAGCCGTGATGGTTTCATCTGATTTGATACATTTCACTCCAGTCTCTTACTGAATCCAGTACATTGTGCTTTAGAGGGGAAGCTGATAACAGTGTGTGATGAATGAATAGCCCCACCCACCCCTGGCCTCCGCTGTAGGTAACAGGACTGACAGCTGATAAAACCTGCTCTTTGCTCCTCTGTGAGCATTGTACAATGGAGAGCGACACCTGCTTTTTGCTGGGTTACAAAACCTACGTCCCAGCGAGTTTGGAGTTCGGGGGAAAGTTTGAGAAGTTTATTCATCTGCTAGAAGAATGTGAAAGGACAAAATAATACCTAAAACCACATTAGAAGCCTATGTGACGATCCGTCGGTTCAGGCAGGAATTCTGTGCGTGTTCTGGACAGACGTTATCAGTATGGATGATTCCAGTATTTTACGAAGGAGAGGGCTGCAGGTACGTGCTCTGGAAACGATCACACTTTATTAGTGAGGACTCTTTATCCAGACTGCTAAAGGTTCTCGCAGTCAGAAACATAGGGAGAGCTAGGAAGTTAAATAGTCCTCAGATGCTGTAGAGAAGTCTCACTTTCTACCAGGCTGTATATTGACCATCCTATGGGTTCCAGTCTTCTCTATTTCTAGGACCTCCCTGTTGTGTTTTCATCAGTTATCTAATCTAAGCAACCATTACCTTTGGTCCTTTACCTGCCGTGACATTGCCTCATACAGTAATAATGAAAGTGCACTAGTCCCTTATGGCTGTGTATTATCAGTCATATAATCTCTATGCTGTCATTGTATATTCTTAGGTACTGGTTATAATTGGTGTCTGTCATAGATTAAAAAAAAAAAGAAAATAAACAAACATTACTGATATGCTAGAGTATTAATTAAAATAAAAAGTGTTGATGATGGTCCGATATTCACGCAAGCAGCCAAAATGTTTTTCGTCTGAGCAGCGTCCCCATTTGGTACGTACAGGGGCAGTAAAGATTTGGCATCACTGTAGAAGGAATGTAAGGGGCATCCCTGGATGCTGACTGGGGGGTAACGGGGGTGTCAAAAAAAGAAGCACGGGGAGGTTGCGTCTTAAGGAAGAGTCTGGGGCGAGCCGCTGAAAGCGGTTGCATACAAAGACGCTGAATTGCTCACATAGGAAACCATACTGAGATGAATAGATTGTAAACTTGCGAGCAGGGCCCTCTCACCTTTATGTCTGTCTCTTACAACCCAGTCTTGTTCTATTAATGTTGTTTTAAATTGTAAAGTGCAACGGAATATAAGAAACTTAATAAATAAATAAACAAGTTTCGATGGTGCGCTCAATGATGCGTATAGTTGATTGCGCATTGCAAGTGTAAATAAATGAATGAGGATATTATGTAGCACCCTATTCCAAGCGATTCATGTTCAAATAGGGCACATACTTGAACTTGGGTTATAAAGGTTGCTGTCCATAAAAATAAATTGAATACAGAAATTGCATCTCTGTTACAACGGACCATCACCGATGTCTAAAAAATAATAATGAGGGTGACTGGGAACCTGACTAGAACTTACCACTGAAAATAACCATGGGTACTTACTATCGTTCTTCAAGCTAATTCCAGGTTCCACGATGACTGTAACCAGTATAGCAGTAGTTTCTGACTGGCTAACAGGTGGCTGGTTGGAAAGAATATCACATTTACTGCAATGCTTGGTGGTTGCCAGGAAGCCCAGAGAAATCATAATTACGGCAAAGTTATAAGTAATACGGAGTGTGGGGCCCGTGCACTCAGCACTCACTGAATTGTGTATAGTTTTTCACTGGTAAAAATCCACAAGTCCAGCCGACTGCCATTGCCGGAGGTGGGGCAAGGACTCCTCACGCCGACGGACAATCAATATTTCATTGTAGCCACGGCAAGTCAATTTAGCAAGGAAGGAGACCCGGCTCATTGTTCGTTTGGTCGTATAAAGCGATTCTCGCTTGAGAACTTCACCGGGGGGGATACAAATTGGCAATCTAAGGGTCCAATATAAGAGGGTCAGGGTCCAAGAAGGTGTACCCCTTAACGCGTTTCATCAGATACGTGACTATCAACCACTTGGAATAGGTTGCTACGTTATTTCTTATTTCATTTATTTACACTTGAAATGCACAATCAAGTATACAGACTGCCCTTACTCCTAAGCTGCCTGTTCTCCTGACAGATATTCAGTGTGTTACAATTGATGTTTTTATTGCATTGTATTATTACTATTATTAAATTATTTAAATTTTTGATATTGGAACCAATTGATTTATATCCACATCTCAAGGACCAATTGTTCTTTACTTACATTTAATAGCTTCTTAAACCACTCAGAGGTTTACATAATCAGTTGCTGAGATTTGGCGTGTCGCTTACTTATTAGCGCCTTTGGGGTTTATATATAATTCTCCATATTCTTTTATGTGTTTTTGTATTTTTTTTTTTTTTTTTTAACTTAGTAGCACACATTTAGATTTACATATATGCATACATTCTAAAGGCTCACAAACTCTCTAGCACTATAAGTTCTAGAATTCCATTGATCCCTTAGAATCTAGATGGTGATGAGTCCTGCTGAGGGTCATACTCATCATAGCATCCACTCTGGCCAGAATTCCACCCTGAACTTGTGTCCAGCTGCAGAGCCTCCTGTGGGTGACACTTGTGTGCATGCATGCCATGATATCACCACAATGGAAAGTCTTTGGCTTTCAGTTTCCTGCCATATTAGTGAAGGGGAACGTAGCATCTTCTCAACTTGGTGACACGTGCACACCTGCCATGGTATAGGTAAAAGATAGCTGGCACCTAAGGGTACAGGAGATAAGTTAATCTCATATAACCTACTGTACATAGTAGACGTATGGAATTTAATGGTTCTCTGGTGTTGACTGAATACTGAATGAACCCTTATGGTGGGTACACACTACACGATATGCTCCCTGAGCGATATCGTGTAGTGTTGTCCCCGGCAGGCTGTGCTCAATGTCGTTCATGACATTGAGCACAGCCGCTGAACGATATCATTAACGATATCGCTCAGCGCCGGGCTCTCTCCCCCATTCCCTGACATGCAGCTCAGGTTGGCCTGCATGTCAGCCCGATGAACGATGATGACGAACGACCCGCGGTAACGCGCGTCGTCGTCATCGTTCGTCTTTCTGGGGTTAAAAATGGACGATAAAGTGGACGACTGAACGAAAACGATATCGTTATCGTTCAGTCGTCCACTTTATCGCCCAGTGTGTATGCACCATAACTGTAGCGAGAATTTGATCTTTTCGTACAGGAAACACAGAATTAGATTAGAATAACAATAACAAGGATGGTGAAATTTAATGTCTATCTAATGGATTGATAAACTTGTTTAATTTTTATCAATAAAATCCATGATACAAGGGGCTGTTTGGCTATATATCCCAGTGTAAGCACACTTATTATATTGCTTTGGAAAATAAATCTCACAATAGTAGTCCATAAAAAAATTTACAGTAACAAAAAATAAAGAAAAAAATTCATAACATATAGCAGACATAAAAATAAACGAAAGCTTGTTTAAAACCAGAATAAAACCTTAAAGTAAAAAATGTTTAAATCTCACAAAAAGAATCGCAATAAGCATTTCATGGATGACCTCCTGTTTCCTCGGGCAGTGGTAAAGCGACTTCACCTTACCACTGATTTATTTTCAAAGGCAATATAAGAAGTGTGTTTGTTTATATTGAGGATTTATATCCAAACATTTTACCATTCTTGTTGTTATTGTGATTTATATCCCAGGTGTGTTCCGGAACTAATAGATTGAATCCACATTACTATAAGAGTTTATTCAGTATCCAGTGAGCGACAGAGAGCCGCTTCATGGCATACATCTGCCATGGTATTACTGTGGTGGCACACCTTATCATGCCATACTGACCCCAATGTGCACATGATACCACTCTAGCAGAATATCTTACACCCTTCCCTACTATATTGGAGAAGGAATGTTACAGCCATAGAAGAGTTAAGAGATTCTCTCCAATAACCTACCTGTAAATGGGATCTTTTTTTCTAACACCTTATTACAGTATATTATGTTTTAATTTTCTGTGCTGAAATTTAAATGGTCATTGCTACTAAGAAACATTTTCGGACAAAAAAATAAAGACGCTCACTGCAAGCAGTCGCTCGAGACCTGTCGTCTCATGCACCATGGCGTATAAAGGTTAGGTGTATGAGGACATGTACGTGTGTGTTGGTGTATCATTGTTACATGTGTGTGATATGTGGGTGTACGCTGTCCCATGGTTAAATACACTATATGGCCAAAAGTATTTGGCCACACCTATTAATTATTGAATTGAGGTGTTTCAAACTGACCCGTTGCCACCGGTGTATAAACTCAAGCACCTAGCCATGCAGTCTCCATTTGCAAACATTTGTGATACAAAATGGGTCGTTCTGAAGAGCTCAGTGACTTCAAGCGTGGTACTGTGATAGGATGCCACCTTTGCAATAAGACTGTTCATGAAATTTCATCCCTGCTGGATATTCCACAGTCAACTGTAAGTGGAAGTATTTAGGAACCACAGCAACTCAGCCACGAAGTGGAAGACCACGTAAAATCACAGAGCAGGGTCAACGACTGCTAAGGTGCATGGTGCGTAAAAGTCGCCAACGCTCTGCTGATTCCATAGCTGAAGAGTTCCATACTTCCTCTGGCATTAATGTAAGCATAACAACTGTGTGGCGGGAGCTTAATGGAATGGTTTTCCATGGTCGAGCAGTTGCGTGCAAACCTTACATAACCAAGTTCAGTGCCAAGCATCGGATGGAGTGATGTACACTGGGCGACACTGGACTGTTCTTCCAACTTTGTGACAACCGTTTGAGGAAGGCCCTTTTCTATTCCAACATGAATGTTCCCCAGTGCACAAAGCAAGCACTATAAAGACATGGTTTGATGAGTTTGGTGTTGAAGAACTTGACTGGCCCGTACAGAGCCCTGACCTCAACCCCATCGATCACCTTTGGGATGAACTGGAAAGGAGATTACGAGCCAGGCCATTTTGCCCAGCATCAGTGCCTGACGTCATAAATGCTCTACAGAATGAATGGGCACAAATTCCCGCAGAAACCCTCCAAAATCTTGTGGAAATCCTTCCAAGAAGAGTGGAAGCTGTTATAGCTGCAGAAGGGGGACCAACTCCATATTAAAGGATAGCGTTCCCGCTAGGCTGTTTTAGCGGGGCGCGGCGCCCTGTCCTCCTGGAGGGCAAAAAGCGCCCTGCCTTCACAGCCTCCGGGTGCCGTCTTCACCCGCGGGTCGCAGAGTCCCGTGGGTGGAGAAATGTGCGGTGACCCGGTCACCGCCGGAGAATAGATGCCAGGCGCATCCGCCCGGCATCTATTCTCCCTGTGTGCAGCGCTTGGGGGCTGCCCGGCGTATCCGTAAGTGCCGGGCAAGCCCCCAAGAGTGACGAAAAGGGGATGCATCTTATAGACACGCCCCCTTTTCAGGCGCGAAAAGTGCCCTCTCTAGCTCTGGTGCCCTGCCTGCTGTCGGAGATAGAGTGAACACTAAAAGTATATGTATTTGAATACAATGTCATTACAGTCCCTGTTGGTGTAATGGTCAGGCATCTGAATACTCTTGTCCATATAGTGTATGTACAGTTTGTCACTTGTGAATGTACTCCTCCAGTGACTACTTGCATATATGACGTGGATGTAGTTTGTGCCATGGCTCCGTATGTATGTGATGTGTGGATGCTTCCGTCCCATTACTATATATGTATGTGGTGTGGATGTACTCTGTCCCATTACTACATATGTATGTGGTGTGGATGTACTCTGTCCCATTACTACATATGTATGTGGTGTGGATGTACTCTGTCCCATTACTACATATGTATGTGGTGTGGATGTACTCTGTCCCATTACTACATATGTATGTGGTGTGGATGTACTCTTTCCCATTACTACATATGTATGTGGTGTGGATGTACTCTGTCCCATTACTACATATGTATGTGGTGTGGATGTACTCTGTCCCATTACTGCATATGTATGTGGTGTGGATGTACTTTGTGGTAGCAGATTGAATCTGTGGTGATTTCTCTGGAGCTATTATTTCTCTTTCATCCACTAGGGGACACTGGGGTATAGAGACGTGGATAGCTGGAGCTGGCGCTTTAAATAATTTAGAAGTGTGAAACTACTCCCCCTCTATGCCCCATAAGCCCTCAGTTTAGAAAATGTGCCTCTAGGAGCTGGTCACATCATGCTGTGCTCCAGCAATACATTTATTTTATTTTATTTTAAAGCATCTTTTACATTCCTATAGGTACCCTTCGCCACCTATCTAAAAGGTGGGGTCCGGGTACCTGGCGCCCTGATGTTTTAACAAACATCAGGAATGAGTGCACAGGGCTCATTTCCAAAGAGCTCCTGACAGCTCCTTACCGCCACAGCAAGTCTTCACACAGAAGAAGAGAAGACTGTGCTGACCTGCCAGAGAGAGACTACAGGGGACACGCAGTGAGTAAGAAACTGCACATCCCCCGGCTCCTGCTCCTGCTGTGTTAGGGAGGCTGTGTGTAATCACTACACGCAGCTCCCTGCCTCTCCCCTCTCCCACTGTCCAGCGCTAGCACATGTCAGCGCTGTGTTTATTTATACATAGCGCAGTGAATCAGCGCTACAAGCTGCTCCCTGCTGCTTCTCCCCTCTCCCCGCTGTCCAGCGCTGGCACAGGTCGGCGCTGTGTTTAATTACTATAGCGCAGTTGAAACAGCGCTACATGCGGCTCCCTGCTTCTCCCCTCTCCCCACTGATACACGCCGTGTAGCGCGGAGGGGGAGGTAATGGCTCATAACAGCCATAATGGTGGCCCTTTGGGGCATGAAGAAGGGGGCGGAGCCTAAATCTGCTGATGCTCTCTCTATACGCGGCAAGCGGCTGTAGAAAACAGCGTGGCTGCCGATCTTTAACTGTTAAATGCCTGCATCTCTCCCTTATACAGGAAGAGTGCAGCATTCAGAAGGCTGGATTCTCTTGCTCCCCATTCCTAGCTACATAATACACTGGGGTCCTCAGACCAAAGAAGGTTTCCCTACTACTTTGTAGGCGTCTCCTGGGGAAGATAGTTGCTGCTTTCGAGGCACTACTGTTCGGACGGTTCCACTCAAGGTTGTTTCAGCTGGACCTACTAACACACGGATCAGGATCTTATCTGCTTCTACATCGACAGATCCGTCTGAGCCCAGCTACCAGAGTAGCCCTTCTCTGGTGGACACAATCCACCAATCTTTTAGCGGGCCGAAGATTCGGAGTGTTGAACTGGATCATCGTAACAACAGATGCCAGCCTTCAAAGACGAGGAGCAGTAGTCCTTGATCATCACTTTCAGGGTCAATGGTCCCATCTAGAACAAAGGTGGCACATAAAGGTGTGGGAACTCAGAGCGATTTACAATGCTCTGATAGAAGAAATAAGAATTCAATCGCGACGGCCTTCGCGTACATCAACGGCCAAGGAAGGCCTCTGAGTCGCATGGTCATGCGAGAAGTCAACTGGGTACAGATTACCTAAGCCGCCAGGATATCCATCCTGGGGAATGGAAGCTTCATCCAGGTGTGTTCAACGTGCTGATACGTCGATGGGGATGTCCTCAGGTGGTCCTCATGGTGTCATGATTGAATCGTCCGCTCCCGGTTTACGTGTCAAGAACTCGACATCCGCAGGCAGAGGCAGTAGACGCTCTGACAGTTCCGTGGACCTACGACTTCGTTTACCTTTTTCCTCCGATTCCATTTCTTCCTCGACTGCTAAAGAGGATAAAACACGAGTCAGCCTCTGTCATTCTCGTGGCTCCGAACTGGCCAGGGAGAAGTTGGTTCTCGAAACTTCGGTCCCTATTGTCAGACGATCCATGGGCCTTTCCTCTGCGCCCAGATCTTCTATAGCAGGGTCCTTTCGTACACCCCAGCTTAGCGCAACTGCGCTTAATGGGGTGGCTCTTGAAACCGATATCCTGAACGCAGAGGAATCCCAGACAGTTATTCCCACCATGCTATGCGCCAGGAAACCAGTTTCGGCTGCGCATTATCATCGCTTCTGGCGTTCTTATATCTCGTGGTGTTCCAGTCGGGATCTTCCATCTTGGATTTTTCGGTTGTCCCGGTTTTCTGTTTTTATCTTCAGACGGGTTTGGATTCTGGCCTTCGTCTTGCAACTTTAAAGGTGCAGGTTTCTGCCTTTTCCATTTTCTTGCAACGGAACTTGGCCCTCATTCCTGAGGTGCATACGTTTCTTCAAGGGGTCTTGCGCTTGCAGCCTCCTTTTGTACCTCCGGTAGTTCTCTGGGACTTGAACTTAGTGCTTCTGTTTCTTCAGTCGTCCATATTTGAACCTTTGGAAGAGGTGGATATTAAGTACTTGTCTTGAAAGACTGTCCTCCTCCTGGCTCTAGCTTCGGCTCATAGAGTTTGGGAATTGAGTGCTCTGTCCTATAGGCCACCTTACCTGGTGTTTCATGCAGATAGGGCGGAACTCCGGACGGTGGCCGTCTTCCTTCCCAGGGTAGTGTCGGCTTTTCATATTAATCAGCCTATTGTGGTACCGTCTTTGGTGGAGGACTCTGGATGTTCTACCTTGGATGTGGTCAGAGCTCTCCACATCTATGTTGTCAGGACTGCTTCCCTCCGTAAGTTTGAGTCGCTTTTTGTCCTCTCTGATGAGGTTCGGAGGGGTTTGCCAGTGTCTAAGCAGACTTTGGCACGTTGGATCCGGCAGACTATTCATCAGGCTTATGTTAGTGCCGGCCGCCGGCCTCCTTCGTCCATTTCAGTTCATTCCACACGTTCTGTGGGTGCGTCATGGTCGGCCGGTAGGGGAGCCTCCACGTCACAATTGTGTCGTTCGGCAAGTTGGTCTTCAGTTCACATGTTTGTAAATTTCTACAGATTTGACACGTTTGCGGATTCAGCATCGTGTTGGCCGTCTTGTTCTGCAGGTGCCGCTGAGCGCTCCCGCCCGTGGGGAAAACGTTGGAACGTCCCCAGCGTAAGCACCTCCAGTGTCCCCTAGTGGATGAAAGAGAAAATGGGATTTTGGTACCTACCGGTAAATCCTTTTCTCTGATTCCACAGGAGACACTGGACGCCCACCTCAGCGCGCTCTGCCTGCCTGTTCGGTTGTTCCGTATGTTGTATGTTTTGGTTATTGTGTGTTCTCTCCCTTTTTACTCTGCTTGTTCTCCATCTCCTCTCGGTCTTCATTTTCTAAACTGAGGGCTGATGGGGCATAGAGGGGGAGGAGCTTCACACTTCTAAATTTTTTAGTGCCAGCTCCAGCTATCCACGTCTCTATACCCCAGCGTAAGCACCTCCAGTGTCCCCTGTGGAATCAGAGAAAAGGATTTACCGGTAGGTACCAAAATCCCATTTTATAATTTTTTTCTTACTATGGGGTCTATGCACTAAGTCTTGGAGAGAGATTAAGTTGACAGAGAGAAGTACCAACCAATCAGCTCCTGTCACTTTACAGACTGTTTAAAAAATCACAGGAGCTGATTGGTTGGTACTTTATCTCCTTCCAGTTTATCGCTCTCTTCAAGGCTTAGTACACAGACCCCTTTGTGCCCAAAGCTCCTCTGTATCTCCTTACCCCCAAATCGGTTCATGTATAATGGAGTAGCAATACCACCTCACCTCGTTCTACCTTATACCTTTCAGCAAAGTTATTTATGGGGTTTTAATCACTTGTAATAGAGGTAGCATGTGTGCTTTATTACTCGGAAAAATCAATAAATCTTTGTTGGGGTTTGTTAGTTTATGACATGGATATTGACTACTGTATCCTTAAATACAGTGTATTTTATCGTTCAGTCCCAGGTGGGCAGCTAATGATTGCTGTGGCTAAAAGACGTATATAGAGCACAGACGATCTGACTGAGGGGGGTGCGTTGCTTTAGGACATTATATCAGACAAGTGCTGCATACAAATTGGGTAACCAGCATTGTCCCGCAGGAGTCTACAGCTGAGATCATAGTGTGAGTTAGTTAAAACCATAAAAAAAGCGATAGTACAGGGAGGGCTCATTCTCCATTTTTGGACTTTAGACTGTTGGATGTTCCTGTGGCCTCCCCAACCACTTCCATACATCTTCTCTAGTTCCTGCCCCCAGAGTATACTGGGACCATGAACATGGGGTGTTACTGATGTGCAAAGATGCGCCAAAGCTCAGCCCTCTAAAATGGAGACTATTCTGTTGGGAGACTCTGAAGGGTTGTGTACGGGATGCCGGCGTTTGGGATCCCGGCAGTCAAAATCCTGACGCCGGCATACCGACAGGGTTAGGATACGGACACCTGTCGGTAGGTACCCTAACCCTCTCTGTACCCTAACCCTTCCTCTACGGTGCCTGACCCTAACCTCCCCCACTAGTGCCTAAACCCTAACCTCCCCCTCCCCGCACCCTAAATTTAACCACTCCCCCCACTAGTGCCTAACCCTCTCCCCAACCCTGCTCCTTACCTTTGAGAAGCCGGCAGTCGGAATGCTGGTACCGGGATTCCGGTGCCAGTATTCTAAGCGCCGGGATATTGAACATATCCTGCTGCAACCATGAACATAGGTTTGTAATTAAGAGCTGCTTGTGTACTAGGCCAGAGGTTCCCAAACTCTGTTATTACAATCCAAGTACTCTGTTATTACAATCCAAGTACTCTGTTATTACAGTCCAAGTATTAAGGATACCCATGATTGAGTCCAGATGGTGAAATCAAATTGACTAAGGTACTAATTAAGGCACCTGTGCTCAAGCACAGATATCCTAAAAACCTGGACTGTATTGGCGTAGTTTGGGAACCTCTGTACTAGGCTATTACTCCCAAGATTGTTTTGTGACTATGTATTGTTCTTTCACAGGCCTCCATGTCATTCATGGACAATAATGAAATGGGACATTATACTCGTGACTGTGGCTGCAGTTCCGTTAGCGCTGTTTTGTTATGTTATTATGGGCGTTTCTTGTGTCTCTGTTTCTCTCATAGCTGCTGTTTGGTAAAAACGCTTGTGCACCTCTGCTTTTGAGGGGTCACGGCTGTAAGCTGGGCATCTTCTAGTGGATTGCCCAGCCCACAGCCGGCATAACTGTGACCTCATTGCTGCAGATAACAGCGCCCTCATGCAAATCTCTGTGTAAAGCTTCACAGAATGTTTTGATTTTCTGGAACCGATAGGGACTGAAATGTTTGTGTACTTTGTTTCTCTGCTGGAATCTGTATTTTTGTCATATAGCTAAATTTACTTCAAGTAATTAAAGGTGGTTTCCGCTCCTCATTAGTACATGTACGTTGCTATGGATCTGGAACATTTTTTTTCTTTTAGTTTACAGAGATTTTTCCTTTTTTTATTTTTGACCCTCTCAGAGGAAATAACAGGTAATAATTTGTGGTTCTATCACTGATGGTTGCTTTCCATGCTAAAAATGCCTCTTGGTCCACTTATCAAATGCCAACCACACACGTAAGTGGGCAAGTTGAACTATGACCTGATTGCTGTCCTGGTGCCAGTTAGGACAGTAACAGGACGAACCAATGGAGGCTAATGTGGCATCTGCCCTCATTTACCCACCTCTATTTTCGTGATCCAAATGCAATTATCTGGATTATTGGGTATGGGGATTATTTTGTGTCTACACCAGAGGTTCCATATTTTAAGGCTATCCATGCTTGAGCACAGGTGACTTAATTAGTACCTCAGTCAATTTGATTTAACCATCTGCATTCAAGCATGGATATCCTTAAAGCTTGGACTGTAATGGCGGCGTTTGGGAACCTCTGGTCTATACAATGTGATTATGGATCCAGTTTCCTAGATTGTTCTGGATGCAATATAGTGGCCTCTGGATGCAGTGGACATCTGTCTGGTCTCAGAAACCTGGGCCCATTTGGTGTTCCTACACCAGTGTCTTTGTGGTGCCCAATGGGATACTGTTTTTTATACCATGTGTTAGATCTAAAAGCTCTAAACATGTTTCTCCCAGGGGATCAGTCTAACAAGCAGGTACGTGAGGATAGTGACATTTCTAATGTTCTCGAAGTTCATCTTCATTCGTTTCACCTTTTGGGCGGCTATTTTTCACATTCCAGAAGGGGGTGGTGGGCATATCGGTAATTTCTTCATTTATTTTGCTGCTGGTCTGCACCAAAGTAATGGCTGGCATTCCAAAACCTTTGTCATGGGGGCCCATTCCATTGGTGGGCCCTGTTTGGACCAAATTTTATTCTGCTGTTTTTTCTTCGGAACCTCAGTATGACTCTAGAGGTCCTGCAGTTACCATTGAACACTGTAGTTTGATTTCTCAGTATTTTGCATACCCTGCTGGCACCAGCCACAGCCAGGCCCGTCTCTGAGCTTGCAGCTCTGTCTCATCTGCCCCATTATTTTGTGGTTTAGAAAGATAAGCCAATTCTTACAGTCCCATTCCTCCATTTTTTGGTGGGGATTTTCAAAATCTATGAAGCTATAAGAATATGAAGCTATGTCATTGTTGTATATTTGGACATAGAAGAGGAAAGGAATGACTACATGTGACAAAGCGAGACAAAATAATAAAAACAATGTACCATGGCAAGGCTGGGCAGATCCCAGGAGCCCATGTAACCAATGTAATACTAAAACTAGTAACTCCAAGGTTCTGTATTGCCTTCCTGTTGTCATCAGTGAATGCTTACCTGCCCCAGCTCCTTATAAAATCCTGCTGGCTGTCCGTCCCTGTGCTATAAGGACACATGGGAAAAGGTAATTAGAGGGGAAGCTTTCTGGGATGCATTAGAGATAGTCGCGGTTATAATACCTAACTCTTTATATTCTGTAACTTTGGTAGGTTTTGCAAAACATGCTGCAAACAATAAGTCTGCTGCCAGGGATGATCATTAATTATCTTTGTTATCCCTGAGACAGCTACTTCTTTACCCCTATAATGTTATCATATTTACAGTGGCAGGCGTTCTGTGACTAAAGCTTGCAAAATGTGAGGGCGTTGTGTGAAAAATCTGTCATAGCAAAAAAACAAGAGATATGAATAGATGGAAACTTCAACGCAACACCATGAAATGTATTCTGCCCTCCTTACAGCGCGCATCTGCTTGTCAGCTCCTGATCTGCGGGCTAGCTGACGCCAATAAGTATCTATAACCCTAGAAGGGGGTGGTATGTGAAGTTGACCTTCAGAAAGTCGACATGTTCTGGATGCCGTCGGTGAGAATGTTCGTTCAACAAACAGTTGATGTTCATAATGTGGTCATTTAACATGTCGACTCCAGAATGTCGACAGTGTTTTTTTTTTGTTGTTGCATATTTTAGCCTAAACCCACACTTCCCTACTCTCCATGGAACCTGCGGGAGGCACCCGATTCTTTGGGTAGCCCCCCAAACCCCTAGAAAATTAGGCTCTTCTCCCACATCCAGCACACTTCCTACTGAAGTGGGCGGAATAGGGAGAATCTTACGTGAATCTGCGGTTCGAGAGTCGGAGGGGCTTAATAACGTAATTTTGTATAAATTGCCATTTTGCTCCGCCCCTATTCAAATAGCGTCATTACACTGTGAGGGGGCGGGGTCTAATGATATAGTTTGGCCCCGCCCCCATCACTGCCCACCTCATGGAGTCTTCTCCCAAGGAGCACCATCTAAATTGTCAGTATACCTAAACCTCACCCTAAAAATAGCTCAAAATGTACAGTCAAGCATGTTGCAGAAGATATTGAATCTAATTGTACATACAAACACCACACAGGTATGGGCCCTGACCAGTATAGAACCTGTGATCTCAGCAGTGTGAGACTGCAATGCTAGCCACTGTAAATTTACAGCTGAAGATCTATGAAAGAGGGTGAAATATTGTGGAGAAGCCTCCTAACCATTGGTGTTCATTATATGCATTTTACTGGTACTTGTAATACTAGTAATAGACTGAAAGGGGTAAAACAACAGAAATGATGGGTTTTAGTACCACCTTACACACTTGTGCTATTACTAGCAATGCCGAAGTGTTCTGTTTGCATTCTGTCCTCAGACATTTTTAACAGGTAAACCCCTTGTGAAAATCTACAGTGAGGATTCTCAATGCTGGTGAAACGCGTGGCAAATGGTTTTTCTTGCTTTTTTTTTTTTTTAAATGGTTTATTTATGATTTAAAGCACAACAGACAATAACACAAACATCCAGATGAGAATGAGAATGCATTGTAGAATCCGATATACATCCGGAGTTTATAACATTAGGCGATCGCATACAGTATAGTAATACATTACAGATAGCCAGTTTAGAGTTAGCTGCTGAAAAAAAAAAAAAAGTAGGGGAAGAAGAAAGAAAAGGAAGAGAAGAAACGGAGGTGGAGGGCGGCTGCTGGTATAGCGCCCCATTTAAAAGAAAAAAGTGCAACATCAGTGGACTCTGGCCTTACAGAGTATTTATTTATGTAATAGTTCTGTTAGAGCATGGAAAACATACATACCTGTTATGCTTTTGACACTAGCTTTTCATATTGGATAAACCTGCAAGTTGCATTTTGGTATCTTCATCCACTATGCTTCAATTCTTGGACACATAATAACTAGCCAGCTGCAGATGCTTCTCTAAAATGTTTCAATTGTTTAAAATCCGTTAGCAGCTTCTTCTACTAAGTCTGCTGAGAATGTGGATCTGAGTGCTCACTCAGTACATCAAACCAGAGAGCAGCTGCCAGCAAGAAGAGACGGGAATCTTACCAGGAGGTGGTAGAATGTGTGCTAAGAAAGTTAATTTCTGACTCCTACTGGTAATATTATGCGTGTATTTTTTTTAGATGTTAAAACTTTTCCTTGTTATTAATGTTTGATACAGAAAGTTCATTTTTTAGATTCTCTCCTTCAGCCTATACCATAGACCAGTGTGTCCCAAACTTAGTGTTTGGGGGCCCCTCGCAGTACGTGTTTTGCAGATCTCCTCAGTATCGCAAGTGAAACAGCATTGCTTGTTAATCTTTTAAAATGTGTTGGGCAGTGATGAACACACATGTGCATCAACTGAGAGATCTGGAAAACATTCACTGTTAGATGTCTGTAACTGGAGACCGTGGCCACGTGGTTAATATGGTGGCTGCAGCATTGAAGGGGTTAGCCCTTGGGCCTCGGCACCATTTTTAAATGAACCAATCAGCACCAATTTTTAATGCATTGCCGGCACTAGGTGCTATCTATGTAGTATATCTGTTTGCTGCTGCCCGGACCCTCTTTGGCTGCTGTGGCACAGTATTGATTAAAGTACCGGCACTGAGTGAAGTCCTAGAGGCACTGGGACATATGTCACAAAGCCCTGGATCACCTCCAGCAGCTGCAGCTAGCCAGTGTGCATAGTGCCGATACACGTGGGATGTAGTCCTGGTCTGGGAGACCGGGAAAGCCAGCTCACAGCGCAGAGCCACCCAGGGGCTCCACAGCCCAGACCAAGTGCAACGGCTGCAGTTAATGCTCAGTGCGCTTCACTGGGGGAATGTAAATGGAATGCGCCGCCAGCCCCAGAAGCTTCGGAGGCTGCGGTGGTGCAGTTAAAGCCGGTAGCTCTGCGGACCAGGATAGCCAGCTTTCTGGCACACCTCCCGGGACTGAGAGGAGACAGCAGCTAAGTGCAGCAGTTGGGACTGAGTCCAGCAGCTGCATCGATTCGGGCTTTTAACCCTGCCCCAGTACCACCCAGGCTGCAGGAGGGGGAGCCCAGTGCTCAGTGCTGGGCACTGTGGCTGTTTCAATGTGCTGAGGAATGGGAAAGTCCCAGTACCACCAGCACCAAAAGGAATAATGTCCCATTGCTGGGCGCTGGGACTAGTGTTCTAAATACACAATTACATATATAGTTAAAAAGGTTACAATGTATTGTGATATATGCCATCCCAGACTTCTCCATTGCTTCAATGTGTGTCCCAGATTCCTATCATATGTGTTTTAAAACCCCCAGGAAAAGTCTGTTATGCCAAACAGTCCAGAAGGTGTCGGCTTTTGGTAAAAACCGGATAATGGGTCCTAGGGGTGTGGATGTGAGAAGAGAAGGGAAGGCTTCATCCACAGACCATTCCAGGTGTTAGGCCTTTCAGTCTGAGAGCAGGCTGATTAGTAGTTGTACCTGGAAGTGGCTCAGATAAGCTGTGTTAGGTTTTGGTTGAGTGTCTCACATACCCTGGGGAGAAACAGACACTGAGGTTTGTTCAGAGACACTGTGATATTTGAAAGTGCTGTGTTTGTGGTAAGGCAGTAGGCCCTGCGACTTGTAGAGAGGGAATAACCTGTCTAGTTAGTGCCCAGAAGGGCTAGGATTTATTTTTATGTTTTGTTTATTTTGTTGTGTATATTGCACAATAAAACCGACCAGCTTGCACAAAAACCCTGGACTGGTGTGCTGTTTCCTGGCTGCTGTGTGTAAGGAGGTGTCCACCTACCCCGACTATTATCACAGTATGTACTATTTGCACTCACTTTTTTTCCCTGGAGGTCCAAGGGATAAGGAGCCCTCCATGGGCTGCTGGTTTGCCTACGGAAATTAAATGTCCTCCCATGCAGCAGAGTGGCATGCAGAGATGCGAGGAGAGCTGGCCCTGCACAGCCAGCTATTTGTTTCCCTGGAGCTCAAAGAGCTTACACTTGGTAACACGGATCAGGCCAACATATCGTCAAAAATCACCTAATGTATACGCATGTCGGGCCATGCACGCTCCCGTTTAGTCATCAGTCGCATAGTCAGGTCGTCCCTACATGCTGCTCAATCTGACAATGCGACTGACGACCCCATGCAGCGGGATGTGGCACGTCGGCCCCACACCGTCGTCCGTCGCATCGCTGGGTACACGCATCGTTTAGTGTGTACCCAGCTTTAGATCATGCATTTGGGAAAACTCCCCTTTAGGCATCCTGTATATGCCCCCACATCTCATAACCCTCCCCCTGCTGCCTTATGCCCTCATTAAACGCTCTGCCCACTACCGATCAGTTCTTGTCCGAGAAAGCGATCACTTTGGTGCTCTGTTTATGTGACAGGGCGGCAAATTAAGTTCATCCTGTCACAGCTTTGGTAGCAGAATGAGCGCTCGTTCTGTACTGCCAGGCACAGGGGGCAGTGGGGTGTTTTTAAAAATGTCACAAAAAAGTGACAGTGGGAGCAGACACTCTCTGTTATGTCACTGCCTGGTAACGGCCCTGCATTCTGTCACATTGTCACACGGACTTGTGTATTGTTTATGTCGGTGTAATTGTCACTGGGGATCTTGTTCTTGTCCTTTGTATCCAGCAAATGATGGGATAATTAGCTGACATTCAGCAGCGAGCAGACAATGACTATACTAATGATTTTTCTGTGTGTATAAAACAATGGGGCAGTAGGAGAGAGGTGCGGTTACCGGGGTCACTGCCTAGATATTAAATCGTTAATAATGCAGCATGCAATTTATTTAACCTATTCACTGCCAGAGGGTCACAAGTATGCAATAGTGTGTTCTGCCCACTCTTGTGGCAAATGTTACAACTTGCACATTTATAACTTTTGTGGTGAGTTATGACTATTAAACTATTAATCTGTGGTAACATGTTATCTACATTGTGATTATTACACATGTAATATATTAACCTGCGGGCTCCAAGGTATACAAACTGTTATTATACCTGTGGGCAATAGGCTATATACTCTGTGATTATTACACATTTAATATATTAACCTGTGTGCACCAGGGTATACAAACTGTTATTATTACACTTGTAATATATTAACCTGGTTGCCCCATGCTATACATACTGTGAATATTTCACATGTAATATATTAACCTGTGGGCACCATGCTATATACACTGTGATAATTCCACATGTAATATTTTTGTCTCTGTGCTGAGTGACATTATGATTATTACACATGTATTATTACACCTGTGGGCACCAGGCCATATACACTGTGATTATATTACACATGTAATAAATGTACCTGTGGGCACCACGCTATACACACTGTTGTTAATACTTATGAAGTAAATTAACCTCTGGGCACTAGGCTTTTTTTACACAGTAATTATTATACACATAATATACTAACGTGGTCGCCAGGCAATATAAACTGGAATTATTACTCATTTTATATACTAAACTGTGGGCAGTAGTCCATATACACTGTAATTACTATACACATCAGTGTTCTCCGCCGAATTTTTTTCCAGCCGGGTGGTATCAAGAAGGGGTGGGGGGGCCTTCACAATAATAAAATGTTTTAAACCCTGACCTTATAATGATTTAAACTTGAAATAACATTTTATATATTCATTCTCCTCTTATTAGAGGCCCAGTTGTTTCATTATGAAAAGATGCAAAGTCTGTTGGATCTGGTCCTTTTTATACAGCTCCCAGATACTGCAGGCTCCCAAAGTGCCCGGGTGGTGAAAAAACAGCCTGGGGAGAACACTGCCCTCCCTTACCATTACAGCCCAACAGGTCTCAGGCTGCTCCCCACTGGCTCTCAGTCAAAAGTGCCAATTATGCATTGCCCCCTGTAGTTTTCCCCTTTATACATTGCCCCCTGTAGTTATCCCCTTTATACATTGCCCCCTGTAGTTATCCCCTTTATGCAGTGCCCCCAGGCTGGCCCCATAATGCAGTGCCCCCAGACTGGCCCCATAATGCAGTGCCCCCAGACTGGCCCCAGCCCAGAACTTACTTGAACTTGCTCGGCCCGCCCACTCCCGCTGCCTCGCTCTGACTGGATCTAGCAGGCGCGCAGGGTAGGTTCCTCACGTCGCGGGTGACGTCATGACGTCACCCGCGCAGTGCATCACTGGGAACGCTGGCTTCTGAAGCGATCGGAGGCTTCTTTAGCCTCCAGTCGCTTCAGAGGCCAGCGTTCCACGTTCCACACCAGGAGGCGGAGGCTGACCGGGAATGAGGTTGGGTGTCGGGCGGTGGGCTGTTTTTGCCGGGCGATGCGCCCACAGAAAACAGCCTGGGGAGAACACTGCACATAATGTACTAACCTGTGGTCGGCAGACAATACACAGTCATTTTTAAGCATATTATCTACTGACCTTTGGGCACCAGTCTATACACACTGCAATTACTACACACACACTATACTAGAGAAAGGAATAATATATAAATTATTCCTTTCTCATGTTTAGAGGGCAGTTTGAGTAGACTGTCCATTTAGAGAGCTGCAGTATCAGCATATATTGATAACTAGATCAGCGCCAGGTTAAATTATTTATTTGTTTTTTCTACACACTATACTAACCTGTGGTTACCAAGCAATATACAATGTAATTATTACACATATTATATACTAACATGTGGGCACCAGTCTATATACACTGTAATTACTATACACATATACTTACCTGTGGCAACCAGGCAATATACACTGTGATTATTACACATATATAATTACAGTGTATATAGCCTGGTTTCCTTAGGTTAGTATATATTAATATATAACATGGTGGTCACCAGGCTATTTACACTGTAATTATTATTATTCTCTTAATATATTGGAATGCCGATTTTACTACTGTGACAAAAGCACTTGGGAAGTTGTCGATGGGAGGTATATACAGTGCCTTGCAAAAGTATTCACACCCATTTGCATTTTTCATGTTTTGTTGCCACACAACCTGGAATTAAAATGGATTGTTTGAAGGTGTGCATTTCATGCACAGAACATGCCTACAACTGTGATGTTGTGTTTTTGGTTTTTTTTGTATATCGTGAATCAAACAATATTTAGGACAACATAACAGAAAACTTCATAACTATTCACCCCCCTAAAGTCAGTACTTTGTCGAGCCACCTTTTGCGGCAATTAAGCTGCAAGTCGCTTGGATAAGTCTCTGAGCTTGCCACATCTTGCCCCTGGGATTTTTGCCCATTCCTCAAGGCAAAACTGCTCCAGCTCCTTCATTTTGGATGGTTTCTGCTTGTGAACATCAATCTTCAAGTCTGACCACAGATTCTCAATTGGATTGAGATCTGGGCTTTGCTAGGCCATTCCAACACATTTAAATGTTTCCCCTTAAACCACTCGAGTGTTGCTTTAGCAGTATGCTTCGGGTCATTGTCCTACTGGAAGGTGAACCTCCGTCCCAGTCTCAAATCACAGGCAGACTGAAACAGGTTTTGCTCAAGAATATCCCTGTATTTAGCACCATCCATCTTTCCCTCGACTCGAATCAGTTTCCCAGTCCCTGTTGCTGAAAAACATCCCCACAGCATGATGCTGCCACCATCATGTTTCACTGTGGGGATGGTGTTCTTGGGGTGACGGTATGTGTTGGGTTTGCGCCAGACATAGCGTTTTCCTTGGTGGACAACAAGTAAAATTTTAGTCTCATCTGACCAGAGCACGTTTCTCCATACATTTGGGGAGTCGCCGACATGCCTTTTGGCAAACTCAAATCTTGTCTTTTTATCACCAAGTAATGGCTTTTTTCTGGCCTCTCTTCCATAAAGTCCAGCTCCATGGAGTGTACGGCTTATTGTGGTCACATGCACAGATACACCAGTCTCTACTGTGGAACTCAGGGTTACCTTTGGTCTCTGTGCTGCCTCTCTGATTAATGCCTTCCTTGCCCGGTCTGTGAGTTTTGGTGAGCGGCCTTCTCTTGGCAGGTTTGTTGTGGCACCATGTTCTTTCCATTTGATGATGATGGATTTGATGGTGCTTCGGGGGATCATCAAAGATTTGGATATTTTTTATAACCCAACCCAGAATTGTACTTGCCTGACTTGTTTGGAGAGCTCCTTGGTCTTTGTGGTGTTGCAGCTTCTGGGTCTTTTCAGAAAAGGTGTGTTTATACTGACAGATCATGTGACACTAAGATTTCACACAGGTGGACTTCATTTCACTAATTATGTGACTTCTGAAGGTAAATGGTTGCAACTGAACTTTTGAGGGGCTTCATAACAAAGGGGGTGATTACATATGCACTTGCCAATTTTCCGAATTTTATTTATAAAGATTCCTTTTTTATATATATTTTTCTCATTTCACTTCACCAAATTAGACTATTTTGTGCAGATCCATCACATAAAATTCAGATTAAAAAAATAAATAAATTACAGGTTGTAATGTAACAAAATGTGACGTCGGTGCCACATCCAGCATCCGTGTCCATGGCAACAAGGCATTGGGGTGGGGGGAGTGCCGGGCAGGGGATGCGGCACTGGGGCAGGGGGAAGGTCCAGGGCGGTAGCAGCGCATTGTGGCGGTGGGGAGTGCCGGGCAAGGGACACGGCACTGGGACAGGGGGAAGAGCCAGGCGGTAGCTGTTTCTTGCCGGGCGTTGCACCCGCAACAAACAGCCTGGGGAGAACACTGCACCAACCCAAATTCATCTGTCCTATATCTATACAAATTTAATAAGAACGTTGTACCTGTCTGTTTATTCCAAGTTGGTGCAAAAACGACTGAACCCAATTTTCATGAAAATTGCATCATGTTGTAGCGGAAACTCCTAGAAATAACCTGCACTTTGTTTCATCTCAATCCGTCAAGTTAAAGCTTAGCAATAACAAAATCTAAATGTATTGACATCCTCAATGAAAGAGATAGGTGTGGCCCCATGCGCGTGGCCAGTAAGCGGTGGGGGGGGAGTGGAGCTTTGGGCCAGTGATCACTTGAATGAGAGAGGCTAAATACAGTAGCACAGGGCCCACGTGACATTGGTGTGAGTGGTAGGTGAAGGCACTGCTGGCACCAGTCTGTATAGCTGGTCATGCGGGCGCTCCCGCCACAGGGCCCTTATGCAAAACAATACAACTAGAACACCTCAAATAAAACAAAATGTTAGCCGAAGCTATTTCATCGTGGGCGGCGACGCGGGCAACAGCTAATATTAAATAATTGTATTCTCATTTTTCTAAACTTCCGCTGATTGCCGCGTACAGTGTAAATCTGTTCTATTGCGACGCACTATATAGAACCTCCCTCGATCACTCTTCTCTATTACAAGACCAATGTCATTTCAAATATTCTCTTTTGTTGTCAAAATGTTGTAATTTACCATGCTGAACGGATGTGCCCCGCGTAGTGCTCTCATCCGGTCTGAGACAGACCCTACTGGTGGCAGGCCTGAGATATACCGGCTCTACTCAGCTCCAGGTTACATGTTTCACTTACATTAAGAATACTGTCAGTGTAGCCCTAGATGGAATAAAGTCTGTGTTCCCTCCTATAAGAACATTGTTTATATACTGTAAATACCTGTCTCTACACACTGCTCAGTCTGCCCATACAAAGCCTTCATCCAGGGGGTCTTGTGGCTTCTGGAACACTATTATCTTTGAGAGTAGACTGTCAACCAGGTTGCAGACCAGTCGGAGGGGTGAGCACTGTGAATGAATGATGCAGATGTAATAGGGATTTATAGTAATTCCAGGTGAATCTGGTTATACTCAGCATTTGGGTAATCACCGAGGATCTCTTCCTGTTGCTTAGTCCCAGTAATCCAGCACCTTTATTTGTGTATTGATTCTAGAACAAATGTCCCATTCATGTGTTCTGTAGCTGATTAGCGTTGGGAGTCCGGGGGCATGAATCAGCATTACACACTCATCAGCTGATCCCTGTAAAGCCGCAGAGCGTGGTGCTTGGTACCAGAACCACATGGAAAGCTGTGACTCTCGGCTCCATCCCACACGAGTACATTTTCAGCATGACGTGTAAATAGCTTCTCCAACTGTTCACACTGATATTCCCCAACACTCACAAGCAGGATCTCTAATAATAGCCACCAGTTTATTTTAGTCTCGACTTCTGCAAGATCCGTATTGTCGCCTGGTCTTAACATTCAGAAGCTGTGAAAACTTTTCATGGCTTTATTTTGTTTTCTACAGTAGACTGCGACAGCATAAATGGGAATGGAGGGATTTTCTGCTGTATGTATAACAGGCTACAGGGACCCACAGTCTTGTTGGGTCATTCATGCATTAATCATACTTCCCAGAGACACAGTACTCATCTCTCCAGATCACCTTTCCATTTTGCACCAATAGTTGATTGGGGAGGGGGCACTTCCGCAAACTGTTTACCCTACAGATGTGTCAATGAAATAACAGGGAAAAGGGGAAGGGGATATTGTTGCACAGACCAATAGAAATAAGATCTATAATGTAATTGTGACCACTATTCCTATAAATACGTGTCTGATCCTAAGAAAAAGAATGCACTGAGGTTAGTGGTGGTGCTCACTAGAGTTGGGGTAAGTAGTAAGAACGAACAAAGAAAGAAAAACTCTATAATGTGAGCACTCTTGAAAATATGAACTAATTAAAACATAACACTTAACCTACAGATGTGTCCTCATAAGCCAATCCACGGACTTTGTGACTAATGTACGCCATGCATCCTGCCAGGCGCTCTTTCACAAAATGTGTCTTATATGCAACACTAATGCGACAAAATTCCAATGCAGGTGTGCGCAGCATACTGGTTCAGGAATTGCATGCGCCTGCTGTTTGCAACTCAGAAGCTAACCTGGGTAAAAGGCAAGAGACGAAGGAACGATATGGATGAGCAGGGCCATGCATAACACCACACATCGTGCTTGATTTGCGACCAAATAGCAATTAATTTGCAATAAAAATTACTAATCCTAAACTGCCTAGGATATTAGAAGTGACTTTGTATGCAGCTATGATGCAAATAAGATGCTAAATTCAGGATAAGGTACTAGGGTCTTGGGATCGCTTCCCGTGACGTTTCATGATATGGCGCACAAAGGATAGATGTATGAGGACATACCTGAAAGTAGGTCACTGCTGCCCGTCGTTCAGTTATACTCTAATCACCACGGTCAGTGGCTTGCCAAATTTGAAGTAATTTTAATGATTTTTAGTCTCTGGACCTCAGATGTATAAAGAGCTTTGGTGTCTGCCTGTAGACTATGCACCCTGCACATCAACCTGGAGTGTCTGGGGAGAACCGTCCCTCCACACTGATGAGCTTGTTGCCATCTGAGACAGAGTTTGGCATAGAACATTCCACATACGTAATATAGATAATGTGTCCATCCTCTGGCTGGACTGGTTTCCCGTCTCCTTAATACTGATAATCACTCATCTGGATCACCTGACTTGCAAATACTGAGCAGTCCCCTCCCCCCTCCTGTACTGCTGGGTGGCATGCACGTGTAAGGGTTAAAAGTCTTTATTTGTTCAGTGTCCAGGTCTTTAAATGCAGATTTTTATTGCCAGTTTGTATTGGCATCTTCTTTGCAATATCCAATCTGCTTTTTCATGTTTTACTTCCCAATAGAAGCGATAAGGACCTGTCACTAAACCAACATGATCCTCCTCTTTTGATATCAAACTTTTATAGATGTTAAAGAGTAACTTTCCGCCCATTGTGGCCTTCCCGCGCCCTTCATGTCTTGTGTTCTGTAAACAATCCTTGGGTGATCTGTCTGCAGATGAAGGCTCCTTTTTAATAATTGGCTATTTTTCCTTTCTGTTTGCCACTTCAGTCATTGCACCATCTGCTATAACGAGACAGAGAATGAATAAGTACTGTGCCCTAAGGCTTGTAATTTTACAGATGGCTCCATATTTCTGCCAGCAGTCTGGACCTGTTTTCTGTAGCCCCAAGTGCTGAATGATCCACCCTGCGGGCTCTGCAGGCGTGAAAGCTGCAATCTAGGAGTACAATGTGAAATAAAGTTCATTTTTTTACTGTGGAGACAGGAAGAGAGTGGGAATAAAATGTATCCAGTGGAGGGAGTGCTGTCTGAGAGATCACTCTGCCCTGTTGTTGTAGCCCAATCGCCTCCACGCGGCGGAAGTAGCCATTGTATGGGTGAGAATGCAGCCTGTACATCCACTAGCTTCCTTGAGTTTTCACTAGGGCACAATGGATGGCGTAGTGTTAGCATTACTGCCTCACAGCTCTGAGGTCACGAGTTTCATTCCTAACCAACGTACGTTGTGTGGAGTTTGTATGTTCTCACACTGTTTTGAGTGGGTTTCCCCTGGGTGCTCCAGTTTTTTCGCACACTCCAAAAACTTACTGGTAGGTTAAGTGGCTGCTGAAGAAAAAAACTTAACCCCAGTGTGTATGTACGCCCATGTGATAGGGATTATAGCAAGCGAATCAATTCAGCGGGAATTGAATAGTGCTGGGAGGGAGCTTCCGGAGTTATTCCATTCAGCATGCTAATGATTTCTTCTCGCACCCTCATGAAAAATACAACTAAAGTGCTGGGCACTTTAATCAGAGGATGCCAGTTCTCGCAACTAAATACATACAGATGTGTCCTCATACATCTAGCCTCCTTGCGCGTTAAACAGCCCTTCTAATCTCGCGATGCTGTGGCGTGACTCTAGTTGAGCGTCTTTTTCTTTGACTTTTTACCTTCAAATGGGTCTTATTCACACAGTGATTAAAAAATTATTAAAATGATATGCAGCATGCCTATGTCCTGTGTGTGTCTGCGGGTGTATCTGCATGTGAAATGCTACGTTAGACTGTTACAGCCACTGACACTGTAACATAGCGTTTTGCACACAGAACATAGGCATGCTGCATATCATTTTAATCAGCAGAAGCTGCTTGTGATAACTATTCGCATCACTGTGTGAATGAGACCCATTTAAAGGTAAAAGGTTGCACGAAAGACTATGAAATCTACCGAGGCACACAGAGCTCCCGCGTTGTGTGGCGCGACTTGTTGCGCATGGAGGATAGATGTATGTGGACACATCTATAGGTTGAGATGCAAAAACTGTTGTTGACTCCGAAGGGAAGCTGGAGAACATCGCAGCGAATTGCATAGCTCCGGGAGCTCCCTCCTGGCGCTATTCAACTCCCTGTGAATTGAATCGTCCCCTTAGATTTCAAACTCCACTGGAGCAGGGGCTGATGTGAATGACTATTCTCTGTAAAGTGCTGCGTAACAAGTGTGCGCTATATAAGTAACTGCTAATAAGCAGGATGTTCCTCAATATAGGCCAGAGTCTACGCTATGGGGCTTATCCACTTAGCTGAGCGCTCTGTCAGCGGAAGCCACCGATTAAATGACTGGCCACTGTGCGGGTTACTTTCAAGTGCGCTCCTGCGGGTCGTGCGATTCCTTTGGTAAAGCCTGTTCACGGCACCCGTGGCAATGTCATGCGGGTGCCGCAAATTGTATTAATAGTGGAAAAAAGTATAGTAAAATAGTGGGGGGTTTTTATCCCCAAATTAAAGCCTCTAGATTATCTTGGGGTACAGAAAGTTTCAGTAATGAGGTTTACAAGCAAGATTAAAAAATATTGGGGAAAAACAATTGTAACTCCCATCTGCAAGTTAAAAAAAATTTTTTTTTTGCCCCATTGATACAGCACCCTATAATACATGTCCCACATAATTCCACCTTTATTTCAGCTTTTTACACAAATAATATGATTTGTCATTATTGGCCAAATTATGCTAATTAAATGTCTCCGACTGCATGATTATTCATTATAGGGGTGCGTCAGAAGTCCTGACATTTTAACCTTTTAAAACAGAGGTTCCCAAACTCCACCATTACAGTCCAGGTTTTAAGGTGATCCTTTCTTTAGTCCCAAAACGGAGGTGTGTCGCTGCCATTGGGGGGAGTGAAGAGGCCAGGATCTCACACAGATCTCCTGGCCCCTTTTGAGCATCTGCAATGGCCGGTTTGCAGGACGCCATGGGTCACTTAGCCGGCCATTTGGATCGCAGATGATCCGATGCTGGGTCCTTGGACGCAGCTCGGATCAGTAATGCTGGCAGGAGGCCTGATATCTCCTGCAGCATTACCATATTAGGGCTATCATGGTAACATGGTAGCAACTGCAATAGCAAATGTATCAACAGCTGAATCACCCCCTAAGGGGTATATTCAATTTGAGGAGAAAAGTCAGAGGACGGACTTTTCGCCATCATCGCCGTTTTTCCAGGGAATAAAGTATCGGGTGCGTGCCAGCTTATCCCGTATTCAATTAGGAATCGGCCAAAATGGGACCTGGCGGAAAGGTAAGTATCGAAAAGTCCTGTCAGTTTTTGGGGAAATCAGCCTGTCACCCCCCAAAAGATGGTCTGACATGGGGGGATCACTATGGGCACCCCCGATTTGGCCTGCTAAAGGTAATTGGGGTTTTTAAACAGCTGCGGCAGGTGCATAAATGCAGCTTTGAAGAATAGCATTTAGCGTTATTTTTTTTTTTTTTAAATAACTATGCCTATCAAATTTGGGGTACATGAAAATGGGTGCAAGCATATTTTTAAGTCCCTAAAATGATTTTTAAAAATTCTTCAAAAATCCACCTACTGCACCCACCTGCATTCTAGAAAACACCTGCCGCATACTTGGGAACCCCCCCTAAATCAGTTTCTCTAGTTTTTATGTTTATCCCCCCCCCCCCCCCCAATTACATTTTTTTCGCCCCCAAAGTGAAACCACTTTTTATTTTGGGTGTTCTATGCTTATTTTTACATTTTCTTTTTTTTTTTTCTTTACACAGATTACTTAAAGGGGACATTCCAAAAGTGCAGGGTACTTATTTTTAATTCTACACCAAAAAACCCCAATTCTGCACTTTTTTTCATCACCTGTGCAGTGGTGAAAACTTATCCCCGTTTTTTTACAAAGACTTTTCACACCTGCGAAAAGTCTTTGAAATTGAATATGGGGTAAGTGAAACTGGTGTCATCTGAGATAAATTATCACCGATAACGGACTTTTTGCTCCAAACTGAATATGGCCCTAAGTCTCCTGTGCTGAAGCAGGGATATCCTTAAAACGTGAACTGCAATGACGGAGTCTGGGAACCTCTGCTTTAAAAAATATATATTTTTCCCCCCTATTTTTCACTTACTCAGGGGCTGCAAACTAAAATGAACTCCCAATGAGACCTGCATTAACTCAGATTTCCAATTGAATAGAAAAAAGTTGCGGCTGTGGTGTTTAAACCCATGGCAACCAGCGTTACTGGTACCCATGGATAACCGAACTGCTGTCTGAGCAAAACTATTTTATACTCTTTCCTGTAAAATGAAAGTTGTACTGAAGGGATAGGAATTGGGTTTTACCTCATACCACTCCCCCCACAATCTCCTCCGCTTGTAATCCAATAGTGATTCATCATTTTGGGTGATATTATCACAGCTGCTGTAATTCTATCACAGACTCTCCCACCACTATCATCCATCTTATATCACAAGTGAGGGGGTCTTGTGTGCAGGCTGCCTGCAGATACAGGCTTACAGCGCTAGTCCCCACCCACAAGAACCAACACGCCAGATAATGGTCCAATTGATCTGATTGGATTATTGTGTTGGTTCTGTCAAGTAGATATCACTGCTGACATAGGCCCTGATTCAGAGCTGGACGCTCTGACAGAGTGCTCGCTCTGAATCAGGGCCGGGCTATTTATTTGTTTTTTTAGAACGGCCTCCTGGCCACTCGCATAGCTGTGGGTGACCACCCACAGCTATAGCGAGCGGCCAGGAAGATTGTCGCGATGGTTAAGACCATCGCGACCATCAGGCTTGCGACGAGACCCTTGTGGTAAGGTCTCGTTGCCGTAAGCCCCAGAGAGATTTCTGCTCTAACAGAGCCGAAATCTCTCCCACTGACATCACTCGTGATGTCAGTGGGGCCGCCCCCAAACGGAGGCGTTCACATGGGAACGCCTCTGTTTGGGCAGCCACTCCCCTGGCCAGCCCACCAAAGGGGGCGTGCTGTCACTCAACATTGACAGCACACCCTCATTGGTACGAGACCCGGAGCAACGGATTGCCAGTCGCTATCCGGGTCTCACCAGCTCCGTCCTGCGCATGCGCTCTGGGCCACCATCGACCCGGTTGCGAGCGGGTCTGAATCAGGCCCATAGTGTGGGGGCCTGCATCATATTATTAGACCGCTGGATGAATCTTTCATTATCGTCATTGCATTGCGTCACCCTGCAGCTGTAATTCAGGAGTATAAGTGGATCCTCTTTGCTGTCCTGGTCATTAGACTGTATGGAATTACTGGCACTAACCGCCCGTATCTCCCGATCTCTGTACCTTGTCCTTTCACTGAGATTTCATTTCCTGTCAGTAAATTAGCTTTACTGATGGTCTATGAGACTGAACAGAGCTGGTGGTGGCAATCATATTAGATTTATGTATGTCAGGAAGACAGATTGCCGCAGTACTGCCATTAGCCAAGCGTTGTATCCTTCATATTATGCTTAATTTAAGCGTCTGTTCTGGAGCATTACTGAATGCAGCGTAACAACAGTACATGCACATGAATAATCATCTTGTAGTGGATGGAGTCTGTCTTCATGTGTCCACCTTTATGACTTTATAATGGATGTTCTGTCAATTTATAAAGCCCAAAAAAATGACCTATTTACCCTTTCACCCTCTTCTTGTTTAGAGGTACAGTGGTGTTAGAGCACAATGTTCCACTGTTTGTAATAAGGGCTTGGTTTACTTATGAGATTATATCTATTTAGCAGCCTTTATATTATATTGATGATAGAAGTCACCAAGCAGTTCTGCAACCACATCAGACTGTAAGCCGAGTGTCCCAGAAATCTGCGGTGGCTTCTAATATCTGTAATAATCAACAGTATTGTGAGTGTTCTTCCTTACAATACACATGACGTACTGAAGTGGTGAGAGCTAAACTCGTTCTCTATACCTATAGGAGCTGATTCTGAGATTGGAGCAAAGCAAGTACAGTAACTTGGCACCTGGACAAGCCATGGTGCACTGCAAAGGGTGCAGATACATTTATTTATTTTGGGCCATTCCTCAGAAAGTTAAACCAAACTGAAAAAATAAATTTGCAAAATCACTGCTTCTTCAATGTAAAGTTGGTGTAAAAAACATTGGCGTTCCCTATACTGCTGAAGTGTGGCAACACTGGTATTTCTGTAAATGTTAATCTTGAAGCTAGCTACTATTGGAAACACATGCAAGTGGATGGCAGTATTTCAAGAGGAAGTTTAAAAGTTCGTTATGACTCATTAATAATATAAATTTTTGTACACCTACTTTAGTACATTTATTACTAAAAAACCCAAGTTTTTCCATATATATATATATATATCTATATCTATATCACAGGGGCTCTGCACTCACCATAATAACTAACAATAATAAAAATAAACAGTGGGGTTTTGGTTCATGAATTGATCAATGCATTTAAGCTTGCAGCTCCCGTCACGGTACCCCACTTTACTGCAAGTCCCTACTCTATTGCTCAGAATTATAACATGGACATAGCTTATCCTGAGTTTAACACTAATGTGATGGCTATCAAGGTTTAAAGCTCACAGCAACTTTGCTTTTAAACGTGAGACAGTTACCAAGAACACCTGTTGCAAAGCACCTAGGAAAACAGCTGATACAAATTAGATAGCTAAGAGGGGTGCATGAGAAAATGTGATCACAAAAATGATTAATTATAAAAATTAATTATATGATTCATATCAATTCTGAGCAATAGAGTAGGGACTTGCAGTAAAGTGGGGGCTGCAAGCTTAAATGCATTGATCAATTCATGAACCAAAACCCCACTGTTTATGATTATTATTATTATTATTATTATTATTGTTATTATGGTGAGTGCAGAGCCTCTGTGATTTCTATTTAAAAATGTGGTCACATACCATGTTGCACCCCAAATCTAGGACTGGTGAGTGCCGTGGATTAGTGCTTTTTCTATGTGTGTGTGTGTGTGTGTGTGTGTGTGTATATATATATATATATATATATATATATATATGACTTGCGTTCATGCCACATTGGACAATGAAACTGCCCATGTCCCTTTCCGTCACACTGGATGTCGCACTCAGTCACCAAAAAATTATTATTCTTTTTTTTACAAAGAACAAATGCACAAATATTTAGATAAATATATTAATAAACCATTGGGTCTGATAACCCTGCACAGGAAAAATCAGAGCCCAGCCCGCACTCATTTCACAAACTTTAATGTTCTGTTACCTCGGGAGGATTTTGTATTATGTCTGAGTCCTGTTCCGTTACAAGTACATTGTATTTTTTTTCTGCAGCAATTACTAACTTTTTTTTTTTACTTTTATTTTACCAGAATCAACTTTAAGCTTTACAGAATTAATGATAAAATAAAGAAAGTTCTAGATTCATTATTCAACCGTATTCACTTCATTTTAACTTTATCCAAATGTCCCGTTACGTCACATGGAATGGCCCTTCTGCTTTTGCACTTCTGCTGTCCCACCTACATGGTTTTACCAGGGTGCAAAATTCCTGGCTATTTTCTTATTATTCTGCTCCCAACTGAGAATCAGCCCCATATTATTTCCAGGGATTTATACTTCTAGTAGCATTGGGTGCCGATGGTCCTCATCTAGCGTCTATATACCATACAGCCCACCTGAGATGCTCCTACAGGAGTAGTGTACCATCGTTTTCTTATAATGTAGTGTCTTACACGTGTCGCAGCGAAACACCACTCACACTGTACTAGAGACTTCGGCTGCAACTTCAGCCACACAGGAATGAATTTAGCCGCGCGTACCGAGTTGCAGATGGAGCGCAATGGAACTTGGCGTGAGGAAAAGCCGCGGCCGCTGCATTGTGGCACTTTGTATACAAATTCAGACTCCGTCACACACAGATGAACATCACATTGAGCAGTGTAATCCAGGAAAGTTGTTTTATTGCTTCCAGTTGTTTTATTTGTGAATTAGAGGCACATGGAGAGCGAGGAAAGGCGCTCGGCGCAGCCGAATTGCATAGGACCTGGATCGCTAAAAGGGTCTATTTGCCACGGCTTGAGCCCCAGTGTAAGAGGATACCTCTGTATCAGTAGTAGGAGATTGGACAGGATAGTAGACCTAGGCTAGTGATGTCCAGATTTGTCAATGACAGGCCCCATGTTTCCAGTGGTCCGATAGGAGTGATGGAAGTCCTGTTGCAGGGCCCACAATCCAGAATGGTTTCCTGATGTGTCTTTAGAGAAGCTGCAGCATTAACGCCCTGGTGTCATGTGATATAAAGGGATTAGTGGAGGGATCAGAGAGACACTTCTGATCCATCATCCGTGTGGGACTGTTCATTAGCAGCAGTGATACCACCGTAACCCGTTCACTTCCAGTCCTGTGCAATGTTGTTTCACGTACACTTCAATTTATGGGATTATAGTGTGGGCCCTGACTGTATGTGCTGTTTAAAGTCCGCGTTCAAGTTAATCTGGGGATTTAATAAGCGTTTGTTGCCTGAGTGCGCTGAGGTGTCCCGAGCCGGTCACTGCGATGGATTCTTGTAGGTAAGATGGACCTTGTACCAGGTTACATTCATACTGAGGAGTTAGCAGACCGTCCCTTTGTTTCCTCTAAGCCTTCAATCCTTAAACTGTAAAAACTCCCTGGCCTCTATCTTATTTCCAAAGCTGTGTATGTGTGTAACCGGCTATATATACCAGGAGCTTGTTATCTATTTATAATGACGCTGGTACAGTCGTGTGAAGCTTATACTATCAGGAAGAGTATTTTACAACAGTACACTTATGTGTACGTAATGTACAACAAACCAGTATTCACTCGGCCGGTACCATTGTGGATAAAGATACTGGTTGAGAGGAGGCTGCTTTCTTCTGTAATGGATGTTCTATTGATTTACAGGGTTAAGTATCCCCGGAGATTCAGTGTACAAATGAAGATGTGTCCATGTATGAACTGATGGTCCGTGTTCTGTGCTGGTCACCAGGTGTCCTAGTGATGATAGGTTTGGGGATTGCTGGAGTGGGAAGATGTGCTGGAGACTTCTGTTTCTCAGTCCTGGCTGTGGAAATTGGATTATGCACCCCGGAACCTGGGTTCATGCACCCAGATTGGTTATAATATTACTGCTGTACCAAGTGCTGGGAACATATTTCATGACATTGACAGGATGTGTCTGTATGATGTGGCTGTTACTGTGTAACGGTAATGTGGTGGTGCTATGTGTCGCTGGTAATGCGATTGCTGTGGCGGGACGCTTGTTAGGTGGTTGCTGTATGGGGCGCTTGTTAGATGGTTGCTGTGGCGGGAAGCTTGTTAGGTGGTTGCTGTGGCGAGACGCCTGTTAGGTGGTTTCTGTGGCGGGAGATCTGTCAGGTGGTTGCTGTGGCGGGACGCTTGTTAGGTGGTAGCTGTGGCGGGACGCTTGTTAGGTGGTAGCTGTGGTGGGACGCTTGTTAGGTGGTTACTGTGGCGGGACGCTTGTTAGGTGGTTGCTGTGGCGGGACGCTCGTTAGGCGGTTGCTGTGGCGGGAGGCCTGTCAGGTGCTTGCTGTGGCGGGAGGCCTGTCTGGTGCTTGCTGTTGCGGGACGCTTGTTAGGTGGTAGCTGTGGCGGGACGCTTGTTAATTGGTTGCTGTGGCAGGACACTTGTTAATTGGTTGCTGTGGCAGGACGCTTGTTAGGTGGTTGCTGTGGCGGGACACTTGTTAGGTGGTTGCTGTGGCGGGACGCTTGTTAGGTGGTTGCTGTGGCGGGACGCTTGTTAGGTGGTAGCTGTGGCGGGACGCTTGTTAGGTGGTAGCTGTGGCGGGACGCTTGTTAGGTGGTAGCTGTGGCGGGACGCTTGTTAGGTGGTTGCTGTGGCGGGACACTTGTTAATTGGTTGCTGTGGCGAGATGCTTGTTAGGTGGTTGCTGTGGCTTTGGCTATGGGACTTTGGAAAAGTTCTTGTTTTACTTATCACAATATGACACTGACAGTGTGGTTATGTTTGTTGCAGTGTTTTTCAGTCTTGCATTGCTACCTGGTGATTGGGTTGTTGAGGCTGTTACAGTGTGAATTATGTGGCAGTTGTGTGGCACAATTGTGGTGCAACAGGAGAAATGGGGTTGTTTTGTATCCATAATAATTTTGTGGCTGTTGTGGTCTGATGCTAGTAAAGTGGTTGTTGTGGTCTAATGCTTTGTAATATAACTTGAGTAGTTGTGTGACGCTGTTCATATAGTAGAGCCGTGAAGCTGACAACTTGGCTGTGGTTGTTGCGGTGTGATACTGGTAGTGTTGTTGTGGCTGATGTGTTGTCACTGTGCTTTTTTGGATGTTTATATTCTGTTTATTATAGTGTTACATTGATAATATGGCTACTTTTGTGTTGTGGTGCGAGCTACATATTTGTGGCTATTGTACATAATACATAATAAAGAACTGCAGTTGATTTGTTCTATTAGTATGTTAAAATGCTTTGTTTTCTTTGTTACTCTGCCAAATAGCCTGATGAAATGTTAAGGTGTTTCTGTATGTTGTAGTGATGGCGCCATCTAGTGTTCTGTCAAAGAAATTACCTTATTGTTCTGCGTAATCTCACATCTCTATTACAGGTTGTGGGGATGCTTAATAGCTATAGGTCTAGTTTCTTGTGTTTATTCTCCCTGATATGTGGCGTGCAAATACTGATTGTATTTTTGTCTCTCTCTTCTAGAAAGAACTAAGTCTCCCCAGAAGAGGAAGCTTGTAAGTAATTTTTGATGTTCTGCTCATGCTATTTCCATGTGTAGCGACTATGTGAAATCAGAGCTGCATTTATTAAGTGTCCTACGATATAATCCTCAAAACACAGGATTTCACCAATTGCCTATAAATCTGGTATCTGTATCTAGCCTATGTATGTAGTGCTTTCAGCCCATCCTACTATAAAATGGGAAACTCTTTTATGCTTCAGTACATGGCATTTATTTATTATTGTGTCCAGTGATCTTATTTATATATATATTTTTTTTCTTGCCCCTTTCCTGACATATTGGGTGTCAGAGTTGGGCTTTTTTATGTAGATAGAGGCATATCTTAGCCTTGCTGAGTATTACACTTGGGTAGATAGTACAAGGACAGGAAAGCGTACATTTGGGCGCACAATGATGCTAGACTACTCCTAATTATCATTGTGCGATGAAAGACTCACGGGCCTATTTATCATTACATATTTGAAGATGGCATTAGCCGCTGTAACCTATAGGCTACAATTCACTAAATTTACTGGGAGAACCCTCCCCGGCAATGGCCGCCGCACATGTGTGGTCCGTAGACTGCACAGGAGAGCTGATAGAGGAGTTCAGAGACCGCTATTTAATACGTTCTGGCGGTCTAATCGCATACTGCAATGCCATCATGGGCGCTAATATTGTGCCCAGATCGCATCGAGTACGTGATTATTGATAAATGGGCCCCTGAGACTCATATCCAGCTGACATAAATACCCTATTGCCTAAGATTCCAAAATGATGATGTGCAATAAATGTTCTTTATTCAGATTGTGAGATTTAAGACACCTGCAGGTCACACGAGGTTTGCAGAAGTAAATTAGCCAGGATTAATTGGAACAAATGGTTTGTTTCTTACTGGTAATACTGAGCAGGAGAATTCAACTCATGTCTGATTAGAATATAAGCCTGTAATAAGATTACCGGGACCGTTCTGTCCATATCGGAGCAGAGGTCATTGCTGGGAAATCTCTGAGTGGAGAGTGAAGGGCGCGGTGAGGGAGATGGCCGTAGTGTTCAGTAATAATACTCTGGAATTTGGCATGCTTTGGAGCTAAATGACCCCCTCGTAGTTTCACTGTAATAAGATTGAAGCCCCCAAATGTTTCTAGGCATTGTGTCAAGCCGTGTTTTCATAGACAGAGTTCATGAACATGTAGCTTGTATACAACACTGTGACTGTGTAACCTGCCGTATGTCACATATAATGGGGGGGCAATTCTAGTGTTTTGGACACCCGTGCTGTGACCGAGAGCTACTCAATTGTTTTAGGCGCCCAGCTCCGATGTTGCACTTATCGCGGATTTCGGAGGCGCGAGCAGAAATCCGCTGAAGTAGGGCTTTGGTGCAGTGCACTTGGCATGGCAGAAGCCGTTTTAAGCGGCTAATCCTCTGCGTTTGGGTGCAAGAATGCGGCCATTGCGACCAGTGCGGGGCTGGTTTCACAAACAATTGAATAGCTCCTGTCACTTTAGACAAAAATTAAGATGAAATTCAACATTTTAAAAATATGACAATAGTATATGGTGTAGGTAATGCTTAGAAGCAGAAAAAAATGTGCACTCTTAGTAGTTAAATTTTGTAATATGCGTGACTCATGTTACAACAGACTGGACATAGAGGGGACCTGTGTATATATATTTAAACCTGCTCTCCTAATTATTTTTACAATATGATTTTTATACTGTGGACTTACAAGACCCTAATTTAATGTTACCCAAACTGTACTTAAAATCAATTTTTACATGTGACTCACGTTACATACAAATTTGACTCGCGTTACATTTCTGTCTCCAGTCAAAGGGCTCTGATGTAAATGACTCAAACCTATAGAATCCACGTGAATGAATTAATGTAGGCCTGTTTATCTTCCTGAATAACTGTGAAGATGTATAAAATAATTCATCTGGTGATGGTGGCCATTTCCAGTTGCTGCCAGCTTGCTTCATTGTGCTCACTAAGTATTCACCATCTCTGATGTCCTTGATCTCACCTGCGTAACTCTCTTCGTTATATTCAACATAGAACCAGTCACCAACGTTCACTACATCATCTGAAGTCACTGTGACAGTCACTCAATATACTGCGATCTATTATCCGCATAAATATACTAAAATGTTACAGTTATGTGAAATTTAATTTTCATGTATTGTGTCCAATATTTCATGGAATGACCCAGTCACAGTTGTGCAAAGTATCTTTAATTATGTACAATGTTGTTAATGGTCAGTTAGCTGTTACATCGGAACGGTCTCTAATAACTGCAGCACTAATGAATTAGTGAAATATTGTATTAAAAGAATTAAAATGTTTGCCAATGTTTTAATGTATTTTAACACATTATAACAAACTGGTGGCACTGCTGCGCTGGAATGGTTAGTGTCCGGCACGTCGGCGCCGAAGGGGATGAGAACTCGGTGCTGTGCACAGTTGTATGAATGTATAAGCATATTTTTAAATGTATTGAATGCACATTTTAGGTGATAGTATTTCTTGAAAGAGTCTGTGTGACCCTTGGGGATGTAGTTGAAATCCCAGTATCTTGGCAAGGAAAGCCTATAGTATCACAAAGACACAGCTAATTATAAGCATTTTATTAACCATTTGGTCTGGAGCTGTCTTGCCTTTGCCATAGGCCAGGCCTAGCCAACCTGTGGCTCTCCAGCTGTTGTGAAACTACAAGTCCCAGCATGCCTTGCCAGAGTTTTAGCATCCCTAATAGCAAATCTGTGGCAAGGCATGCTGGGACTTGTAGTTTCACAACAGCTGGAGAGCCACAGGCTGGCCAGGCCTGCCTTAGGCTATCCCTGTATTTAGGAGTTTCCAGATGCCTTATATAAGGAAGGGAACAGTTATGTATTAATTCAAATCGCTGTTTTAATTCCAGATATTTCAGTGATGAACTCTGTTGACTGTTTGCTGTCAACGGAGTTTAAATCCAGTTTTGGAAGGCACTGATGCAAGATCACAAATGTGCATTGGTGTGACAACATCCAAATTGAATCACATGCAACATTTGTAAACTAATCTTATTTGGTTTAAAGAGAAGTGAAACAGATTGACCCCCTTACAACATGTGTAGGTCCAAATTGTCTTGAACCCCGTTGTTGCTGAGGGTATTCTCACCACTGTGCTGAGGCCATTTTTCGACGTTTTTCAGAAGTTTTAGAAAATACCATTAGTCCTTTTGCTCATTCTAGCACGTACATTTTTTTTTTTTTTTTAACAAAATGGCCAACAAAAATACTGTTTGAAATATCCATCTTGTAAACACCTCTAAAAATACTTTGTGGTTTTTGTTTAGCCAATAATCCACCTTTCCAAAATAGTAAAAAACGGGATTCTATTTTGAAAATAAATAAATAAATAAATACGCACTTGAAATTAAACGCTTCCTTTGCATAGGAAGAATATGGTGGCCCAACAAGGCCAACCATTTTATATGGAAGACAACCGACTTCATTAAATGAGGGATCATTGTTATTTTTATTTGACACACGGTAGGGGAGATTTGTGTATAACATCTCTCCCCCCACCAAACCCCCCCCCCACCCCATACATTTGTGAAAAGTTTTATTTTTTGTGTACTGTTAGTTATTGTCTGGTGAGCAACTGACACAAACTACTAAGGGGCCAAATCATTTGAAAGAAGAATCTTCTTTTCAAGACAGGGTTCCCCCCTGTGTGTACAGGCCAGTATGGGGGACATAGGGCACAATATGCCTTTCCCCCATCTATGGAAAACACTTTTTTTTCTTCCGTAGTGCTGGACAATATTTTCTGGTGATCACCAAACAATAGCTGCTAAAGGAGACACAAAGTTAGGTAAATTGTTTATTTGTTTAATTATTATTAAAGATTGGACTCCTCTCTTTCATATTTGGGTGACCCCACATTTACAGTTGTAATTATGGGCGACATAGTTCCCCCACACCCATATATACAGAAAATGTCCGTAGCATAGGGTAATATTGTCTGATCAAAGCCCGTAAATGCAAGTGTGCCAAATAATTTGGAAGAGTTGTTAAGGATAAAACAGCATACAAGATGCTTCAGAAGCACAGATACACACTACAGTGTTCAAGATGGAAATCTTACATCAGCTCTTTTTATACAGAAAAAGCACATAAAGCCTATTCAGATCAGTTAACAAATCGGGAAACTGTCTCCCAAACTTAAATATAACTTTGAGTTCATCATTCGATATATTTACCACTTATCGCACAGAATATTTAGTCATCAGGAAACAAACTCAATTATTTTGAATTAAAAACAATCTGATTTAACATTTACCTGTCTCCTTCCTTATGGAAGATGTCTCTAGGAAACTCCAATAGGCAGGAACACCAGAAGACAAAGGCACCACTGTAAATTGTTTATCAGGGCAAATTGTTAATCAAAGACTTATTTATTATTAGTTATTTATTTTTCGCATACATATTACACAGCGCTTTACAGAGAATATTTGGCCATTCACATCAGTCCCTGCCCCAGTGGAGCTTACAATCTATTTTCCCTACTACACTTACACACTAGAGTTAATTTTGTTAGGAGCCAATTAACCTATCAGTATATTTTTGGAGTGTGGGAGGAAACCCACGCAAACACGGCGAATATACAAATTCCACATAGTGGGAATCAAACCCATGACCTCAGTGCTGTGAGGCAGTAATGCTAACCAGTACACCGTCTGTGCTGCCTAAAATGTTGTTGTCTGTGTGATACAAACACTATAAACTTCACTTAACAGATACATTTGCCACTCAATACACTTTTCAAGGGTTACAGACTTTAAAAAAAAAATTAGAGGGGCCAGTCAAAAAGAATAGTGTATGTATATATGTGTGTGTGTGTGTATATATATATATATATATATATAATAAGTAAATATACACACAGTGCCAGTCAAAAGTTTGGAGTTTGGACACACCTTCTCATTCAATGGTTTTTGTTTATATAAATTATTTTCAACATAGTAGATTAATACTGAAAACATCAAAACTATGAAAGAACACACATGGAATTATATTGTAAACAAGAAACTGTTAAACAAATCAAGATATGTTTTATATTTTAGATTCCTCAGAGTAGCCCCCTTTTGCTTTGATGACAGCTTTGCACACTCTTGGCATTCTCTCAATCAGCTTCATGAGGTGTCTCCTGGAATGGTTTTCCAACAGTCTTTATGGAGTTCCCAGAGGTGCTGAGCACTTGTTGGCTGCTTTTCCTTCACTCTGCGGTCCAACTCATCACAAAGCAGCTCAATTGGGTTTAGGTCGGGTGATTGTGGAGGCCAGGTCATCTGACGCAGCACTGCATCACTTTCCTTCTTGGTCACATAGCCCTTACATAGCCTGGAGGTGTGTTTGGATTCATTGTCTTGTTGAAAAACAAATGATGGTCCCAGTAAGCGCAAACCAGATGGGATGGCATGGCGCTGCAGAATGCTGTGGTAGCCATGCTGGTTAAGTGTGCCTTAAATTTTGAATAAATCACCAACAGTGTCGCCAGCAAAGCACCATCACACCTCCTCCTCCATGATTCACAGTGGGACCACACATGCAGAAACCATCAGCTCACCTTCTCATAGGGGTATTCAATATGAAACGTTAACCTCGCCAGCGAGGTTTTCGCCGCACATCGGTGGTTTTGCCTGCAAAAAAGTATCGCGCGCACTCCCGCTTATCCCTGTATTCAATTTGAAATCGTCGAAAACGGGACCCGGCGATACTTGGATAGGCGAAAATAAACTTGAACTTTCAGGAATTAATTGTAGGAGCCCCCTAAAGGTGTCCAGACCTCGGGGATCACTATGGGTACCCCCGTTTTTGCCTGCAGAAGAAAGTCGGGTTTTTAAATAGCCGTGCAGGTGTTTTTTTTCCCGACATTGAAGAAGTGATGCAGAAGAGCACTTAGGTTTTTTTTCGTTTTTTTAAGTGGTCTCATCAAATTTGGGGTACATGAAAATGGGTACTTGCATATTTTTAAGTCCCAAATGTTAATTTTTAAAAATTCTGCAAAAATGCACCTGCCGCTACTTTGCGCATTGAAAAAAACACCCGCCCCTTGGGGACCCCACCAGAAATAATTTTGTTACTTTGTTTTTTTTTTTTTACCTCATTTTTTTTTTTTTTTACCTCATTTTTTTTTTTTTTTAAACCAAAATTTTTTTTTTACATTTTTTAAGGGTGTCCCGTTTTTTTTTTTTTTTAGGACATTTTTTTTTGAACATTTCCTTTTAAGGGGATATTCCCAAAACTACAGGCTATTTTTTATAAGCCTACACCCCCAAACCCCTATTCTGCATTTTTTTTCACTTGCTATAGTGCTTAGAAAAATTATCCCTGTTTTTTAAAAAATGACCCTTGACCCCATTTAAGGAAAAAAACGAGAATTTCGGGAAATATGCCTGGGACCCCCTTAAAGATGTTCAGACATGGGGGATCACTATGGGTAACCCCGTTTTTGCCTGCAAAAGAAAGTCGGATTTTTAAATAGCTTTGCAAGGTGTTTTTTCCTGCCGCGGCTATTAGAAACCCAGACTTCCTTCAGGAGTTAAAAATGGGGGTACCCATAGTGATCCCCCATGTCTAGACATCTTTAGGGGGGTCCCTAGAATATTAACCGAAAATTCCCGTTTTAGTTAACCTGTAAAAAAAAATTTGTAAAAATTTAGAAAAAAAATGCCGTAGGGTCCCCCCCCAAATGCCAAACCAGCCCCAGGCTTGCCAGCCAGTGGTGGTTTCTAAAAATACGGGGAACAAAATGTGTAGGGTTTAACCGTATTTTAGAAACCAACACCAGGCTGCAGGGACTAGTGCTGGTTTTAAATATAGGGGGCAAAAACGACGTGGGGTACCCCCTATATTTAAGACTAGCACCAGACCCAACCAACCGGGATGTAATGCCACAGCCCGGAGACCCAATCACTGGGGCTCCAGGTCCAAAGCATTACACCCCAAGTCGGTCAGCGCAAGCCGGTGATCTCGGGGACCCCCCAAAAAAGGGTCCCCCCTCTCCCGAGCACCACAGGCTTACGCTGAAACCTGGGGCTCTTCCCCATACCCCTTCATTGGTGGGTATGGGGGTAATAGGGGGGCCAAATCGTTTTTGCCCCCTTTATTTAAAACCAGCACTAGTCCCTGCAGCCTGGTGTTGGTTTCTAAAATACGGTAGAACCCTACACATTTTGTTACCCGTATTTTTAGAAACCACCACTGGCTGGCAAGCCTGGGGCTGGTTTGGCTTTTGGGGGGGGGACCTTATGTAATTTTTTTTTTCTAAATTTTTACAAATTTTTTTTACAGGTTAACAAAAACGAGAATTTTCGGAAAATATTCTAGGGATCCCCCTAATGATGTCTAGACATGGGGGATCACTATGGGTACCCCCATTTTTAACTCCTGAAGGAAGTCGGGGTTTCTAATAGCCGCTGCATGTGTATAAATGCGACTTTGAAGAAAGTGGTGCAGAAGAGCATTTAGATTTTTTTGGGGGGGAAAAATAACTATGACCAGCAAATTTGGGGTACTTGAAAATGGGGGTCAGCATATTTTAAAGTTGCTAAAGAGACTTGAAAAAATCGTGAAAAACCCACTTGCGCAAGGAGCTGCAATGATAAAAACACCTGGGGCATACTTGGGGACCCCCCGAGAGTCAAGTTCGCAATTTTTTTACTTTGTTCCCCAACATTTTTTTTTTTGGCCCCCAAATTCAAAGTGCTTTTTTTGGGGTGTCCCGAATATTTATTTATTTTATTTGACACCGATCGTTTCAAAGGGTCATTCTGAAGGGTGCAGGCTGTTTTTTTTTTAAGCCTGCACCCCTAAACTCCAATTCTGCACTTTTTTTCGCCACCTATTCAGTGGTGAAAAGTTATCCCCGCTTTTTTTCAAAGACTTTTCGAACCTGTGAAAAGTCTTTGAAATTGAATACGGTGTAAAAGCAAAACCTGCGTTAATGACGTCATAGGTGCGAAAACATCGCAAAAACTGAGTTTTCGCTCCCATATTGAATTCCCCTATCTGTGTCTCAGATAGGGGACACGTCGGTTGGAACCAAAAGTCTCAAATTTGGACTCATCGGACCAAAGTACAGATTTCCACTGGTCTAATGTCCATTCCTTGTGTTTCTTGGCCCAAACAATTCTCTTCATCCTCAGTAGTGGCTTCTTCGCAACACTACGACCATGAGGGTCTGATTCATGCAGTCTCCTCTGAACAGATGATGTTGAGATTTGTCTGCTACTTGAACTCTGTGAAGACTTTATGTGGTCTCTAATCTGAGGTGCTGTTAAGTAGCGGTTTCTGATGCTGGTAACGCTAATGAACTTATCCTCTGCAGCAGAGGTAACTCTTGGTCTTCCTTTCCTGGGGCGGTCCTCATGAAAGCCAGTTTCATCATAGCGTTTGATGGTTTTTGCAACTTGAGGATACTTTGAAAGTTCTTGAAATTTTCTGTATCGACTGACCTTCATGTCTTAAAGTAATAATGGACTGTTGTTTCTCTTTTTTGAATTGAGTGGTTGGTGCCATAAATGGATTACAACAGTAGTCAAATAGTGGTGTCTTTTGACTGGTACTGTGTGCATGTATATGTGTGTGTCTATATACATATATATATATATGTATGTGTGTATATATATATATACAGGTTGAGTCTCCCATATCCAAAATGCTTGGGACCAGGGGTATTTTGGATATCGGAATATTCTGTATTTTGGAATAATTGCAAATTCTAATGAAATGTCTTGGAAATGGGACCCAAATATACACACAGAATGCATTTATGTGTTATATACACCTTATACACACAGCCTGAAGGTTATTTTATACAATCTTTTTAATAATTTGTGCCTTAGACAAAGTTTATGTACATTAAACCATCAAAAATCAAAGGTTTCATTATCTCAGTCATGCTGAAAATATTCCGTATTTGCATATGGGAGACTCAACCTGTGTGTGTGTGTATATATATATATATATTCACGAACTGATCGCGCTAAGCGAAAAAAATTGTGGGTCCCAGGGACCCCTCCCTTTAAAGAAAATTGGGGTCCTACTCCACAGTTTCTGGGAATATGGGCAGATAGTAGTTGGGGTAGAGCTGGGAGTATAGGCAGGGAGAAGTTGGGTAGAGGGCAGTAAGGGCATGTAGTGCCACGGGTAGGGAGGGGTAGGTGCAGACAGCAATTATGACTGTGCTGGGGGGCAACGAGGGGGCTGGGGGCAGGCTGTGGTAGGGGTAGGGAGGGAGCAATGATAGAAAGCAGCTGGCGCTGTGCTGCGGGGCAAGGAGGTTAGGGGCATGTAGTACTGGGGGAATGGAGTGGGCAAAGGTAGATAGCAGTTAGGGCAGTACTGGGGGCAAGGAGGGGGCTAGGGCCAGGCATTGCTGGGGGTAGGGAGGGAGCAAGGGGAGAAAGCAGTCAGAAAGTAAAGGGGAATTAGGGGCCTATTTACTAAGCAGTGTTAGGAGACAGAGTGAAAAGTGATAAGGTGCCAGCCAATCAGCTCCCAACTGCCATCTCACAGGCTGTGTTTGAAAAATGACAGTTAGGAGACAGAGTGAAAAGTGATAAGAAAGTGATAATTGCAAGCCAATCAGCTCCCAACACTGCTTAGTAAATAGACCCCTCAGTGAGAGAGAGGAGTACTGTGTGACTGAAGCAGAAAGAGGAGTGCTGAGCAGACGGGGGTACTGAGCTTCCTACCATAGGTCTGTTCAACAATCTTCTCAGCATGGGGAATGGCGTGTTGCCGCTGCTGTTGTGGGTCATGGGGTGTGTTATCCGGATTACTTCTGGTCTCCATGCTGTGCTCAGCTCCCGGCTCTCATCTGCTCCGTGTTCAGCCTGGTTGCGTGGCTAGAGGCGCTGCCTTGCTGTTTCTGCTCCTGTGCAGTGGGCGGGGCTTAGCGGTCCACAGATGTTGCTGCTGCTCCCGGGGAGTGGGCGGGGCCGGGCTGGTGGGCCGGCCGATGTCCGTGGTTAGAGATTGGGTGAGGGCGGGAGGGGAGGGAACTAGTTGAAGAGACGCCGCCAAAAGCAGTTGGCTGCTGGGGCTCTGCACATAGCTGGTCCTGCAGGACCCACTTAATTTTTAAAATCGGGTCCCCAAGTGCCTGTAGCGCTTAAAAACACGCTATAGCGTGTATTTTGCGATCCCTGCAAACAAGTGAATGTCAAGGGTTCGCAAAATACGCGCTACAGCAAACTGGGGGAGCCAGATTTAAAAACTGATCAGGTCCTGTAGAGCACCCGCTGGCTCTGTTTATGCTGCTGTAGCCAATCGCTGCGCTGCGGCGTCTTCCCCCAGCCAATCGCTGCGCTGCGGCGTCTTCCCCCAGCCAATCGCTGCGCTGCGGCGTCTTCCCCCAGCCAATCGCTGCGCTGCGGCGTCTTCCCCCAGCCAATCGCTGCGCTGCGGCGTCTTCCCCCAGCCAATCGCTGCGCTGCGGCGTCTTCCCCCAGCCAATCGCTGCGCTGCGGCGTCTTCCTCCAGCCAATCGCTGCGCTGCGGCGTCTTCCCCCAGCCAATCGCTGCGCTGCGGCGTCTTCCCCCAGCCAATTGCTGCACTGCGGCGTCTTCCCCCAGCCAATAGCCCTCGCCGCACGACCCCTGACTGAGTCTGTATGCACTGCATCCATCGGGCAGCAGAATTGTCGGTGGTGCAACAGTGACCCGACCGGGGGCTCCCAGCAAAAGCAAGGAGGTAAACAGTACCCCATGTGCTGTCTATCTTTACCTCCTCCCTACCCTCAGTTCTGCCCAGCTGCTATCCTAACCCTCTCCCTAACCCCAGTACTGCCTCCAGTATTGCCTGCCCCTAACACCCTCCTTGAGCCCCAGTACTGCCCTAGTTTTCTACCCTTACCACTCCCTACACCCAGTATTGCTTGCCCCTAACCACTTCCTTACCCCCAGCACTGCCCTAGCTGCTAACAACTTTTTCCCCTATATGTCTCCCGTACTGCTCCTGCTATCTACAATTGCCCCCTCTACCTCCAGTGCTGCCCCAGCTGCTATCCTGACCCAGCTCTGCCCCTAACCCCCTCCTTGCCCCCCCCCGCACCCCCAGTACTGCCCTAGCTGCTATCTACCCTGGCCCCCTCCCTACACCTAGCACTGCCTGTCCCTAACCTCCTCCTTGCCCGCAGTACTGCCCCAGCTGCTATCTACCCTCGCCCCCTCCTTTCCCCAAGTACTGCTTACCGCTAACCCCCACTGTACCCCCCAAGTACTGCGCCAGCTGCTATTTACCATTGCCCCTCACACAACCTGCCCCTAGTACCCTCCATGCCCCCCCAACACTGTTGCATCAACTGTCTGCACTTACCCCTCCCTACCCCCAACCCTGCCTGCCCTTACTCCCCTATAGCTGCAGCTGTACCCCAACTTTTCCTTGCCTTTACCCTCTACTCTACCCCAACCCCTTCTACCCCAACTGCTCTATACCCCCCAGCACAGTGCCAACTGGTGCCTGCCCTCAACTCCCATAATATGTAACGGGACCCAGAAAAAGTGGTGTGGGACCCCAATTTTTTAAAGTGAGGGATCCCTGGTACCCACAATTTTTTCCACTCGCCGCGATCACTGCATGTGTAGGAATAATAATGTAGCCCAACTAGGCATACCATTTTGAAAAGTAGATAACCTATGGTGGCACCTAAAACAAAACAAATGGCACCTAATGCTTTTTGTAGCTAAGGGTGTTTGGTGATCACCAGGATTTGAAAGAGTGGATTTGCCTCTTTAGAAAGGGGGCTCCTCTGAGTTTGTTGGTGCTGCATGGGTGAGAACATTTTTCGTGCATTTTCTCCTGTTTTCTGGCTTTTTAAATTTTTCATTAAAAAGTTATATGTGCAAGAAGATTCCCTTTGTGAAATAAAACTTGTTGCAAATGCTTAAAATGATAGTTTTCAAGTAGAAATGATGAACAAACTTTACATCCTCTCCTCAACAACGCGTTTCACAGAGCACCTTCTCCTTCCTGAGGTAATTAGGAACTGTGTCTTCTGGTCTACTTGGCCCTTGCCAGTCCTTGTGCTTTACTCAGAGAGACTTGTGTATAACATATACATCATGCGGTATATAATACATTTTTAAATGGGATACTTGTTTAAGAAAGTATTGTATCATCTGTCTGATCTCTCCCATTGGCGGCGTGCCCATGCCTATTGCTGGGAGCTCCTTGTGTGAACAGCAGGAAAATGGCATATATAGCAGATTTCTAGTGTGAAATTAAATTTCCTCTGTCTCTCTTCCCTATGGAGTGTAATGAACATTTACCCCCTAGTGCAGATAAAATGCGATGGATAAAACTGTATGCGCCGCATCTGTGCACAATTCCAGCGAAACGCCACGGCAGCGGTTTGAATAAGATCTGACACACACACACACACACACACACACACACACACACACAACCGTCCTGCATTATAGCTGCTGTTTTTATCTGTGGTGTCTCAGCTGATGAGTCAATCACACAAACGTTTAAGGGACAGTATTAATGTAATTGAATTGTGAAGTCCGCAAAGTGTAAGTGGAGTTACAAAGTCCGTTGAGGTTTATTCGCAAATCCAAAATAAAGAGTACTGCCAATACACACTGCGCATACACATTGATAGCAACACAAGGCTTCAATCCTGAACGCACTTACTTAGGTCATTTGTGGTACAATTTAAAGGCTAACATTTAAATGGGTCAATTCAGTTAGGAGTGAGCTTGAGAGAGCCTGTTTATATCATGAAGCACGCATGCATTGCGTGACTGAGAAAGGTGAAAGTCTTAAATACCAAATCGCTGTAACTCCCTGTGAGGTTGCGCAACTTTTCTACAAAAAGCGACCCGTGAGAAGCGCATGAAAAAGTGGGGACACCATCCTGGACCACATAAAAGTGACAACTGAGATACTGTAGCAGGACCATATAGATGGCTGTTAGTGGCCATAAGGGAAGTACTGCAGGTTCTTAAAAGGTTGGTTCAGGCGCTTTCTTTGATCTATTCTTAATTAGAGCATTGTTTGGATAGTCTTCTCGATTGAGTCAAAGATGTATGAAAAAAAGGTCAAAGAGACAACAATAAAGTGTCTTAACGTAGAAAAAATATATATTGTTTCGCCTAAAAAACGGATGTGCACTGACCTCTTCCAAGTGCGTAATAGACGGGTACAATTTTCACCGTGGTCCAACGGTGGTCGCCAAATGCAACGTAGATCTCGCCAATGTTGGTGAATCATGCCAAAATGTCCCACATTTAGCGGGGGATACACATCTAACAAGCCTCCATAATGCAGATCGATGTACCCAATGTAAGGTCCTTGAATGGGATGTAGTGAAAGCCTTGGCCATTTATTTCTGATAACCCGATGTCCGTCGGTATTACCTGCAAAATAAGTGGATCCCAAAAGTACTTACTGGATCCAAGATTAAATGCTCTTGGATAAAACTCTTGAAAAAAAAATATTTTACCAAATAAAATGTGTTTTATTTTTCTATTAAGGTGTGAAATTCCACCGTATAAAATAAATACGCAAAGAGTAAACTGATATTTTACATGGATATAAAATATAAACTTCAATAAAGTACAATAAAACTTGCAATAAAAAAAAAGAAAAAAGTGAATGAGTGGTGAGTACCAGTAATTAGATTCCTTAGCGATGCGTTTCACAGAGCCAACGTCTGCATCCTCAGAGCAGCCTGAGGAAGCAGACAAGGGGCCAAGTTGATAAGCTCCTGCAGTTCCTGGCTGCACATCTGGATCTATTACTAGATCTTATAGGGTACTTGGCACCAGTCTCACACATTTTTATCTTCGGTTCTTAAAGGTGTCAGTTGGATGTGTTTTGCACTTATTAATGATGGAAAAATGATAGTGAGCAAGTGTTTCTCAGCAAATTAAAGTCTTCAGCATTTTGGATACCGAAAAATGTCTGTATAGTGGTTTTATACAAGTTTGTGAAAAGTTGGAATAAACACTCTTTACATCTCATCTGCAAGTTCAAAAACCCCTCTATTATCAATACAACACCTCCATATACCTGACCCATACCATTTACACCGCCACATACCTGTCCCACTTCATTTACACCTCCACATACCTGTCCCACATCATTTAGACCTCCACATACCTGTCCCACATCATTTAGACCTCCACATACCTGTCCTGCATTATTTACACCGCCACATACCTGTCCTGCATTATTTACACCGCCACATACCTGTCCCGCATCATTTACACCTCCACATACCTGTCCCACATAATTTACACCTCCACATACCTGTCCTACATCATTTACACCTCCACATACCTGTCCTACATCATTTACACCTCCACATACCTGTCCCACAACATTTACACCTCCACATACATGTCCCATATAATTTACATCTCAACATACATTATTGACCTTGTTAGAGAAATTCATAGGTGTCAGGATATCTGTACCTTACAATAAAGATTTTCCCTACCTTTTTACCTGCTCAGGGGGGAACACAAAACAAAATGGGAATTTCCTCAGAAAAAGCATATACACACATACCTGTCCTACATCATTTACACCTCCACATACCTGTCCCACATCATTTACACCTCCTACATACCTGTCCTACATCATTTACACCTCCACATACCTGTCCCACATCATTTACACCTCCACATACCTGTCCCACATCACTTACACCTCCTACATACCTGTCCCACATCATTTACACCTCCACATACCTGTCCCACATCATTTACACCTCCTACATACCTGTCCTACATCATTTACACCTCCTACATACCTGTCCCACATTATTTACACCTCCTACATACCTGTCCCATATAATTTACTCCTCCACATTCCTGTCCCATATAATTTACACCTCCACGTACCTGTCCCATATAATTTACTCCTCCACATTCCTGTCCCATATAATTTACACCTCCACGTACCTGTCCCACATCATTTACACCTCCTACATACCTGTCCTACATCATTTACACCTCCACATACCTGTCCCACATCATTTACACCTCCACATACCTGTCCCACATCATTTACACCTCCTACATACCTGTCCCACATCATTTACACCTCCACATACCTGTCCCACATCATTTACACCTCCACATACCTGTCCCACATCATTTACACCTCCTACATACCTGTCCTACATCATTTACACCTCCTACATACCTGTCCCACATCATTTACACCTCCTACATACCTGTCCCACATCATTTACACCTCCACATACCTGTCCTACATTATTTACACCTCCACATACCTGTCCCACAACATTTACACCTCCACATACATGTCCCATATAATTTACATCTCAACATACATTATTGACCTTGTTAGAGAAATTCATAGGTGTCAGGATATCTGTACCTTACAATAAAGATTTTCCCTACCTTTTTACCTGCTCAGGGGGGAACACAAAACAAAATGGGAATTTCCTCAGAAAAAGCAATACACACATACCTGTCCTACATCATTTACACCTCCACATACCTGTCCCCATCATTTACACCTCCACATACCTGTCCTACATCATTTACACCTCCACATACCTGTCCTACATTATTTACACCTCCACATACCTGTCCCCATCATTTACACCTCCACATACCTGCCCCACATCATTTACACCTCCACATACCTGTCCCACATCATTTACACCTCCACATACCTGTCCCACATCATTTACACCTCCTACATACCTGTCCTACATCATTTACACCTCCACATACCTGTCCCACATCATTTACACCTCCACATACCTGTCCCACATCACTTACACCTCCTACATACCTGTCCCACATCATTTACACCTCCACATACCTGTCCCACATCATTTACACCTCCTACATACCTGTCCTACATCATTTACACCTCCTACATACCTGTCCCACATTATTTACACCTCCTACATACCTGTCCCATATAATTTACTCCTCCACATTCCTGTCCCATATAATTTACACCTCCACGTACCTGTCCCATATAATTTACTCCTCCACATTCCTGTCCCATATAATTTACACCTCCACGTACCTGTCCCACATCATTTACACCTCCTACATACCTGTCCTACATCATTTACACCTCCACATACCTGTCCCACATCATTTACACCTCCACATACCTGTCCCACATCATTTACACCTCCTACATACCTGTCCCACATCATTTACACCTCCACATACCTGTCCCACATCATTTACACCTCCACATACCTGTCCCACATCATTTACACCTCCTACATACCTGTCCTACATCATTTACACCTCCTACATACCTGTCCCACATCATTTACACCTCCTACATACCTGTCCCACATCATTTACACCTCCACATACCTGTCCTACATTATTTACACCTCCACATACCTGTCCCACATCATTTACACCTCCTACATACCTGTCCCACATCATTTACACCTCCACATACCTGTCCCACATCATTTACACCTCCACATACCTGTCCCACATCATTTACACCTCCTACATACCTGTCCTACATCATTTACACCTCCTACATACCTGTCCCACATCATTTACACCTCCTACATACCTGTCCCACATCATTTACACCTCCACATACCTGTCCTACATTATTTACACCTCCACATACCTGTCCCACAACATTTACACCTCCACATACCTGTCCCATATAATTTACATCTCAACATACATTATTGACCTTGTTAGAGAAATTCATAGGTGTCAGGATATCTGTACCTTACAATAAAGATTTTCCCTACCTTTTTACCTGCTCAGGGGGGAACACAAAACAAAATGGGAATTTCCTCAGAAAAAGCAATACACACATACCTGTCCTACATCATTTACACCTCCACATACCTGTCCCCATCATTTACACCTCCACATACCTGTCCTACATCATTTACACCTCCACATACCTGTCCTACATTATTTACACCTCCACATACCTGTCCCCATCATTTACACCTCCACATACCTGCCCCACATCATTTACACCTCCACATACCTGTCCCACATCATTTACACCTCCACATACCTGTCCCACATCATTTACACCTCCTACATACCTGTCCCACATCATTTACACCTCCACATACCTGTCCCACATCATTTACACCTCCTACATACCTGTCCCACATCATTTACACCTCCACATACCTGTCCCACATCACTTACACCTCCTACATACCTGTCCCACATCATTTACACCTCCACATACCTGTCCCACATCATTTACACCTCCTACATACCTGTCCCACATTATTTACACCTCCTACATACCTGTCCCATATAATTTACTCCTCCACATTCCTGTCCCATATAATTTACACCTCCACGTACCTGTCCCATATAATTTACTCCTCCACATTCCTGTCCCATATAATTTACACCTCCACGTACCTGTCCCACATCATTTACACCTCCTACATACCTGTCCTACATCATTTACACCTCCACATACCTGTCCCACATCATTTACACCTCCACATACCTGTCCCACATCATTTACACCTCCTACATACCTGTCCCACATCATTTACACCTCCACATACCTGTCCCACATCATTTACACCTCCACATACCTGTCCCACATCATTTACACCTCCTACATACCTGTCCTACATCATTTACACCTCCTACATACCTGTCCCACATCATTTACACCTCCTACATACCTGTCCCACATCATTTACACCTCCACATACCTGTCCTACATTATTTACACCTCCACATACCTGTCCCACATCATTTACACCTCCTACATACCTGTCCCACATCATTTACACCTCCACATACCTGTCCCACATCATTTACACCTCCACATACCTGTCCCACATCATTTACACCTCCTACATACCTGTCCTACATCATTTACACCTCCTACATACCTGTCCCACATCATTTACACCTCCTACATACCTGTCCCACATCATTTACACCTCCACATACCTGTCCTACATTATTTACACCTCCACATACCTGTCCCACAACATTTACACCTCCACATACCTGTCCCATATAATTTACATCTCAACATACATTATTGACCTTGTTAGAGAAATTCATAGGTGTCAGGATATCTGTACCTTACAATAAAGATTTTCCCTACCTTTTTACCTGCTCAGGGGGGAACACAAAACAAAATGGGAATTTCCTCAGAAAAAGCAATACACACATACCTGTCCTACATCATTTACACCTCCACATACCTGTCCCCATCATTTACACCTCCACATACCTGTCCTACATCATTTACACCTCCACATACCTGTCCTACATTATTTACACCTCCACATACCTGTCCCCATCATTTACACCTCCACATACCTGCCCCACATCATTTACACCTCCACATACCTGTCCCACATCATTTACACCTCCACATACCTGTCCCACATCATTTACACCTCCTACATACCTGTCCTACATCATTTACACCTCCACATACCTGTCCCACATCATTTACACCTCCACATACCTGTCCCACATCACTTACACCTCCTACATACCTGTCCCACATCATTTACACCTCCACATACCTGTCCCACATCATTTACACCTCCTACATACCTGTCCTACATCATTTACACCTCCTACATACCTGTCCCACATTATTTACACCTCCTACATACCTGTCCCATATAATTTACTCCTCCACATTCCTGTCCCATATAATTTACACCTCCACGTACCTGTCCCATATAATTTACTCCTCCACATTCCTGTCCCATATAATTTACACCTCCACGTACCTGTCCCACATCATTTACACCTCCTACATACCTGTCCTACATCATTTACACCTCCACATACCTGTCCCACATCATTTACACCTCCACATACCTGTCCCACATCATTTACACCTCCTACATACCTGTCCCACATCATTTACACCTCCACATACCTGTCCCACATCATTTACACCTCCACATACCTGTCCCACATCATTTACACCTCCTACATACCTGTCCTACATCATTTACACCTCCTACATACCTGTCCCACATCATTTACACCTCCTACATACCTGTCCCACATCATTTACACCTCCACATACCTGTCCTACATTATTTACACCTCCACATACCTGTCCCACATCATTTACACCTCCTACATACCTGTCCCACATCATTTACACCTCCACATACCTGTCCCACATCATTTACACCTCCACATACCTGTCCCACATCATTTACACCTCCTACATACCTGTCCTACATCATTTACACCTCCTACATACCTGTCCCACATCATTTACACCTCCTACATACCTGTCCCACATCATTTACACCTCCACATACCTGTCCTACATTATTTACACCTCCACATACCTGTCCCACAACATTTACACCTCCACATACCTGTCCCATATAATTTACATCTCAACATACATTATTGACCTTGTTAGAGAAATTCATAGGTGTCAGGATATCTGTACCTTACAATAAAGATTTTCCCTACCTTTTTACCTGCTCAGGGGGGAACACAAAACAAAATGGGAATTTCCTCAGAAAAAGCATATACACACATACCTGTCCTACATTATTTACACCTCCACATACCTGTCCCACATCATTTACACCTCCTACATACCTGTCCCACATCATTTACACCTCCACATACCTGTCCCACATCATTTACACCTCCACATACCTGTCCCACATCATTTACACCTCCTACATACCTGTCCTACATCATTTACACCTCCTACATACCTGTCCCACATCATTTACACCTCCTACATACCTGTCCCACATCATTTACACCTCCACATACCTGTCCTACATTATTTACACCTCCACATACCTGTCCCACAACATTTACACCTCCACATACCTGTCCCATATAATTTACATCTCAACATACATTATTGACCTTGTTAGAGAAATTCATAGGTGTCAGGATATCTGTACCTTACAATAAAGATTTTCCCTACCTTTTTACCTGCTCAGGGGGGAACACAAAACAAAATGGGAATTTCCTCAGAAAAAGCAATACAAGTTCGGAATTGAATTGCAAAAGTAATTTGCAGTGCGTGTTCACTGTGAGAACCGCTCGCAGGACCCATCTCACACCTGAGGGGGGGATCGGTGTATACTTAACATATGTCAGGAACTTCCCCCTTGTCTGAGTGGCTGGAACTTGATGAAGCCTATGACCCCCACCCGAAAAGCTGGATGTCCATGGTCTCCTAGTGTCGGGTACAGTTGTAAAGGGCGAAGGACCAAAACCAATTTCAGTGTAGGGACATACAAACATGGCTAAATTCTTAAATGGGTCTACAGACATTATGTACAATATTACATTTATATGATCGGCTGATATGTTGTATTTACACATTACAATGAGATCATTGTATGCCGATTTAAAATAAGTTTAAACCTCAATGTACAGTTTTGCTAAGTAATAGAAATGCTAAATTATGCATATAAGAAAAATAATAAAGCTCTTCTTTTTTTAAAAACGTACAGAAACTATTATTGTACTTCAGTTTTAATGTTTCACTTTAACAGCCGAGTTGATGTCTGACTCCATCCCCACAGGAGGATCTGACAGATACTAAAAATATCGTCACCTGTCTCCCAGATTCCAGCCTACAGCTCACTCTTCCCGAATATTGTGTCTCAGGGAGAGAACAGCCTGTTAGATGTGTACGTAGTGGTTTTATATAACTTATGTTATTTGCAGACTTGCAGCTCACTGATTGGTGCTGTGTATATTCATCAGAAAGATGGTCACCCTTCTCTGTGTTTACTGATATGCGTTGAACTAATAACGGATTATATGTTTCTTTAAGTTTAGAGTTTCAAAAAAGAGCTCTGCAAATTATTCTGAAAACTTTTAATCTGGACTCAATATCTGATGTATAATGCCAATTGTGGCTTTATTATCTCTGAGAAAAGTACACAAATATCAATTTGACCCACTCCCCCTATTAATGACATACATTTAAAACCGTATAGTAGCCACTTATTCTTAAAAATGGGCTATATAATTAAAATATTTTGACAAATGATTGCGTATGTTTGCTCCAAGATGTCGCAAAACTACTGAACGGATTATCATGAAAACTGCATCATTGTCTAGCGGAAACTCCCTAGAAATAACCTGTATTTTGTTTTGTCTCAATTCGTCAAGTTAAAGCTCAACAATAACAAAAACATTTATTAATATCCTCAATGCAAGAGATAGGTGTGGCGCCATGCGCACGGACGGTAAGGGGAGAGGTGCTTTGTGCTCCTATCACTTGAATAGGATAGGCTACATAGCAGTCTGTGCACAGGGCACACAGTGATATAGGTGTGAGAGGTGGGTGAATAGGATAGGTTACATAGCAGTCTGTGCACAGGGTACACAGTGACATAGGTGTGAATGGTGGGTGAATAGGAGAGGTTACATAGCAGTCTGTGCACAGGGCACACAGTGACATAGGTGTGAGTGGTGGGTGAATAGGATAGGCTACATAGCAGTCTGTGCACAGGGCACACAGTGACATTGGTGTGAGTGGTGGGTGAATAGGATAGGCTACATAGCAGTCTGTGCACAGGGTACACAGAGACATTGGTGTGAGTGGTGGGTGAATAGAATAGGCTACATAGCAGTCTGTGCACAGGGCACACAGTGACATTGGTATGAGTGGTGGGTGAATAGGATAGGCTACATAGCAGTCTGTGCACAGGGCACACAGTGCTATAGGTGTGAGTGGTGGCTGAAGAGGAGAGGCAACTTAGCAGTCTGTGCACACAGTGACATTGGTGTGAGTGGTGGGTGAATAGGATAGGTTACATAGCAGTCTGTGCACAGGGCACACAGTGACATTGGTGTGAGAGGTGGGTGAATAGGAGAGGCAACTTAGCAGTCTGTGCACACAGTGACATTGGTGTGAGTGGTGGGTGAATAGGATAGGTTACATAGCAGTCTGTGCACAGGGCACACAGTGACATTGGTGTGAGAGGTGGGTGAATAGGATAGGCTACATAGTCTGTGCACAGGGCACACTGTGACATTGGTGTGAGTGGTGGGTGAATAGGAGAGGTTACATAGCAGTCTGTGCACAGGGCACACAGTGACATTGGTGTGAGTGGTGGGTGAATAGGAGAGGCTACATATACAGTCTGTGCACAGGGCACACAGTGACATTGGTGTGAGTGGTGGGTGAATAGGAGAGGCTACATATACAGTCTGTGCACAGGGCACACAGTGACATTGGTGTGAGTGGTGGGTGAATAGGAGGCTACATATACAGTCTGTGCACAGGGCACACAGTGACATTGGTGTGAGTGGTGGCTGAATAGGAGAGGCTACATAGCAGTCTGTGCACACAGTGACATTGGTGTGAGTGGTGGGTGAATAGGAGAGGCTACATAACAGTCTGTGCACAGGGCACACAGTGACATTGGTGTGAGAGGTGGGTGAATAGGATAGGCTACATAGTCTGTGCACAGGGCACACTGTGACATTGGTGTGAGTGGTGGGTGAATAGGAGAGGCTACATAGCAGTCTGTGCACAGGGCACACAGTGACAGTGGTGTGAGTGGTGGGTGAATAGGAGAGGTTACATAGCAGTCTGTGCACAGGGCACACAGTGACATTGGTGTGAGAGGTGGGTGAATAGGATAGGCTACATAGCAGTCTGTGCACAGGGCACACAGTGACAGTGGTGTGAGTGGTGGGTGAATAGGAGAGGCTACATAGCAGTCTCTGCACAGAGCACACAATGACATTGGTGTGAGTGGTGGGTGAATAGGATAGGCTACATAGCAGTCTGTGCACAGGGCACACAGTGACATTGGTGTGAGAGGTGGGTGAATAGGATAGGCTACATAGCAGTCTGTGCACAGGGCACACAGTGACAGTGGTGTGAGTGGTGGGTGAATAGGAGAGGCTACATAGCAGTCTCTGCACAGAGCACACAATGACATTGGTGTGAGTGGTGGGTGAATAGGATAGGCTACATAGCAGTCTGTGCACAGGGCACACAATGACATTGGTGTGAGTGGTGGGTGAATAGGATAGGCTATATAGCAGTCTGTGCACAGGGCACATAGTGACAGTGGTGTGAGTGGTGGGTAAATAGGATAGGCTATATAGCAGTCTGTGCACAGTGACATTGGTGTGAGTGGTGGGTAAATAGGATAGGCTATATAGCAGTCTGTGCACAGTGACATTGGTGTGAGTGGTGGGTAAATAGGATAGGCTATATAGCAGTCTGTGCACAGTGACATTGGTGTAAGTGGTGGGTGAATAGGAGAGGCTATATAGCAGTCTGTGCACAGGGCACACAGTGACATTGGTGGGTGAATAGAAGAGGTTACATAGCAGTCTGTGCACAGGGCACACAGTGACATTGGTGTGAGTGGTGGGTGAAGGCGCTGCTGCCACCAGTCTGTATAGCGCTGCTGGTCACATGGGCCACTCCCGCAACAGGGCTCCTATGCAAAGCAATACAACTAGAACACCTCAAATTTTAAATAAAATCTTGGCAGAAGCTATTTCATCATGGGCAAAGCCACGGGCAACCGCTAGTATTAATTAAATTAAAAATAACATTTTGCCATTTCCTTGAAAAAAATATTTTCATTATTTTGCTTTTAATCTGCGATTTTACATTTAAGTAATAATGTGCAGTACCTTACTTCTGTCAGCAGATGTCAGAGTTGTAATGGTCTATTGAAAGCATTTGATTACGTCATATGCCTCTGGACATAAAGAAATGGGAAACTGTATAGTTTAAAAGCATATTTTAATTACTGTGGCTAGCTCTAGGGCTTGTATGTTTTTCACAGCCATGATACAAGCTCGTTCATGTTATTTTGGGGAGGAATTGGTGGATTATCTCATTGACTGTTATTATGGAGAGATCACCCAGGCCTGTCATTATCATTGACCGCTCCAGGCCTCCTAATCCACCCCCTGAATGTCGGGTGCAGCAAATACACAGACAGCAGGAGTTATAGAAGTTCCTGGTGCTCTATCATGGCGCGTTGACCATCTTGTAACACTACTGCTGGGATCTCGGCCATTTTCTGGCCACTACCATGGCACAAAGTGTGCTGAGCTGGGGGACTTTAACCAGTCGGTCATTTCAGCATCTCTGAAAAAGTTCTCGTCACAAGAATTTGTCTTCTATATTCTCCTGAAAGAAGTTACTTGAGGAATGGAAGGAACCGAGGCTGTGGACACAAGGAACGGCAGAAGATCTACAAACACCAGGAGGCGTAGGAAGCAAGTCGTAGAAAGATATTTAGACTGAAGAACGCAGGAGTTGTGGAATCATCGGGAAACCACGAGGAGCTGCCCAATCTGATCACACTGGCTTGTGGTGCAGGAGACTTGTCATCTGGTCTAGGGAGGTTCAGGGCAACAGATCGTAACACGCCTGTCTTCCGCCTGAGTTGCCTTTTGAACTTTTAACATGATTCACAAACTGCACCTCAAACCTAATCCGCTCAGATTTAGCCTTCCCTAAATGGAATGTCAGTGTTGTGTGAGAGGAACAGCTGCACCCTGCTCCCCGAGCTTCCCAGTTACAATGTCCTGCTCTCTGCATTGTGCCAGCTTATTGCCTCCCCTCCTCCAACCCATCAGCTTCCTTCTTGCTCCTTGATTTGCTGAAATGTTGTCTGTTGCCACTCTGATATACGAGGCCGGGGGAAGATGTTCAGTTTGGTGTTGGTGATTTGCTGTCACCCATATCAGGCATACATTGCTATTTATAAGACTGCTGAGTGTCTCAGGTGGTCAGCGCTGGTGGCAGCGAGTGCGAAGCCTCCCGGACACCCACACACACATTTGAGACCGAGTAAATAAGACTTGTGAGTAAGATGAGCCGAGTGCTGTACCCGGGCGATCCCTGCGCCTACAACCTCTCTGCGGTAACCTGGGAGTGATGCGTGCACGGAGCACTTTACATTGGATTCTAACTAGAGGCACACGTCTGTGGACAGCGCTTCTATAACGCCGCCATGATGAAACGCAGGCGAGAGAGACTTGGAGCACCTAACCTCCGACTCCAGTAAGCATTGCCACATTGTCTGATCCGTTACATAAATGAATCTTGGGATAGGAAAGTACGGTTATTGTATCCACTCACGGGCTCTATAGTGTTTATATTCCATTTGTTTGAATCTTGTATTTGCGATTGGTGATTGTGTTTACAGCTAAAGTCCATTATTCTTTGGACTAAGCCTGTAACATGAGTGCTCCAATTCTGTTAGTTTCCTAGTATAGATAATTGCCGGTATCATCTGTGCATTGCACAGTGATTCCGGAATATATATTGTGTAAATACCTAAAATCCTGGTAAAAATCGATGGTCTACTTTACATCCATTATTTCATTCACGGGGGGGGGGGGGGGGGGGTAAAAAATGTAATATCCATAACTTGCAGGGAAACGGTCACTTCATATTATAATGTGTAAGTGATACATTTTGTACGCAGGCAGCCATATCGCATGTTTGGTGAAACCGATATGACGCTCTGTTCAGAGGAACCGACTCAGAGTAACATAAACCTTTAGTCTCCCAGCCAGCAGATGTATGTTATGTTAAAATGATTTAAATACTTTTACAGGCAAATGAAGGGTGGGAAATTAAGGTTGAACGCAGTCTGCTTTGCCTGACCTGCGAAACCCCTTATGGAGACCCCCATGCCAGTTGTGCCCCCCACTTATACAGGTATCTTCAAATTTGGGACATGGAAACTGTTTTGGATTACACTGAAATGTGTCCCAAGTAAAATTCTTTAGTGGGGGAGTTGGTGCCTGGTAGAGTCCTACACTATAGCTTGTATATGGTAGCGGGTAGTATGGAACCAGGATCTCGTTTATCAGTCATGTTTGAAATTTTTTATTCCTGTTGTTTAGTCCTCTAATAATGACTTTTGTATGGTGCCCTGTCAGAATCTTCTGCCCACTGCACTCCCATGGGCGTGGAAACGATGTCCAACTCCGCACGCTCTCCCCATCATCCGCGCCAAACCTACAGCACCTGAAAATCCCCTACAGTGCAGACTGCGCACTCGACGCATCTCCTCTATCCTTTCTTTCCAACCCGCAGCCACACAGCAACCCAGGTAGCCCGTGTTACAGCGGCCCGTTACAGTGGAGGTAAGGTGCCTGTCTGGATACAGTAACACACTATGGGCCTGTTTCAGAGTTGTACTCAATGCCGATGTTTAGTGTAGTATGTAGTAGCTTGCAGCGGGAATTCACTCATTGACAGTCACGGGAGGTAACGGGAAGTGACTGAAAAGAATGCAGGTGTGCCGCAACCCTTGGGGGGGGGGGGGTCACACCATACGTAAAAAATATGGCTCCGACGTCTCAGTTCCCACGTCCAATCTGCGGGACCATAGGCTTTTTCGCGACTGCTGTCATAAATCTGAGACTGATACTGCGTTTGGTATGCAAATGCTGCATCCTTGTACGCGAGCACTTGGATTTGTAACGCCGCAGGTCGGCGTCTCAATACATCTCCCGGCGGCTGCAACATTTGCATTATTTTCACATCGCAGCTGCGTGCACCGATGCAGCATTAGCGTACAGCAATGAATTAGGCCCTATGTACAGTTAATTCTCTGTCTCATGAAGGGGTCTGGTGTGTGCGGTTCTGTCATGAGGCTAATTCATATAGTGTTCATTCTAGCACCCTGCACCTGTCACAACCCGTGCAGTTCCGCTTTCCGGCCTGCGGTGTCGCTCTTTGTTCTGTTGCTTCTAGCACACTCTATTCTGTATCTCGCCAGTTTGTTTCATTAGCCGAGTGTGCTAGAGGCACCAGAGCAGAGAGCAACACCCCAGGCAGGAAAGAGGAACTGCACGGGTTGTGACAGGTGCAGGGTGCTAGAATGAACATGATACTGTAGTATATTTCTGATGTACAGACCGTGAATAAAACTAACATTTTGAAGGAACTGGTCAAATGAAGTGTGCAAAGTATATTACAAGCGGGTAGAGGTTCTTATGGTTGTCCAATAGACCCTAGTTGCTGTTTGTTTGGCAGTTGTGACTTGGATGATGAATCACTAATAATAGTCCATAAGGCGGGATTATATGAATATCCTAAGGGAAGAGCTTGGAGCGGAGTCAGTGACTTTGTTGTCCACCACAAAATCACCCACTAATGGAACGTGCCTCGTGGGACTTGGTCAGCGACTAGAGTCTGAGCAGACTATAGGAAACGCAGGTCTCCTCAGAACGTCTGTTTATATTAATTATTGTGGTTTGTAGCTACAGAAGTCATTTCAGTCCATCTCCCCAGCCTGGGTGTCCCGGAATCTTCTGCCCATGCCATGGGGAATTTGGTCTGGGGTCTTCCGTCTCCTTATTATACATGAATATACTGTCTTACTGCTACACAAGTCATTGTAGCACCAGTAGTTATGTATGGTGCTAATTGTGATATAAGTGACACAAGAGTCGTCCCTGGTGTAAGATTTATACGTTGTCCAGGGAACCTTTATCTGCTGCACATGTCGTCCTCTGTGTATAGGGGTCTGCACGAAGCGCTGTGCTCCGGTATTGGGGATTGTTAGGTTATGTTTCTGTTTATGTTGTGTTTATGTGGTTGTCACGGCTGCCACATTCACTTACAGATGATTTACTGTCACACTAATGTCTGGTGAGTGTTCCGGATAGCACTTTGTGAGTTGCATGTTACAGTTAATGAGCCCCTTCCCGGATCCTAGACTGGAGTTCTCTCCTGTAACCTCTTATATCCAGTAATAATAATAATAATATTGTAAAGAAACCACCTGCTGGATTTGAACCTTTCGTTATTCCATCCAGTGGGAACTTCTCCCAACATGACATCCTTGGAATGTATTTCTGGAAGTTATGGGATTACTCTGGAACAAAGGGGCAATCTTCAGCTGTTGCTCCCCGTCCACAGCCAGTGATACTCCCAGCTCTGAGCGCTGTTCCGCATGGAGAAACATGCATAGATAAAATAACCCATCTTGCTCTTTGTCTGTTCCTTCGCGGCAAATAGACCACTGTGCAGGCATCACTTTGCTCACAGGGGCATTGCAGTGAGATATTAGCATTTTTGCAGCGAAATATATTTTCTTGCACTCTGGAAATATCCCATCATGTTTACCATTTTCACGCGTTGGCCACTAGGGGCACTGTTCCATTGCAGTTTATGGGTTGATCTAAAATGTTACATTGAGGGAAAAGGCAGGTCCCACTCCTATTTGTTAGTAAATATATAGATATATAAAAGATGAGAAACAATTGTCTTTTAACCCCTCTACTTCTCTAAAAACCTGCTGTAGAATGACTTGTAAGGATAGCTGCAGTAAAGAGAGCAGTGTCCCTGGGTGTGTGATTGCTATACAGTACAAAGTGCTGCCACTGAATGCAGTCTGCAGCTGACGTGGAGTCATCATGCCCTTCAGTCTGGGGGAGGGGTGAATCCAGTGATGTCATTGTACCCCTAGCTGTAGTGAGGCTGGAGGTCTGGGGTATCATCCAGTTCTCTGCATTTCATGCAATAATAGGGGCAACCAAATAACAGCCAGGATGCCGTCTTGGGGTAAATTAATGGGGTTATATTTATAAATGACGAATGGCCTGCTATGGAAAGCTGAATTTTTTTTTATTTTTGCAATGTGTTTGCAGTCTTCCCATATTATTTGCTAAAGGCAAGATCTTTATTTATTGTTCCAGAAGGATGTCCCATGTGTCTAAATAGATCTAAGTTTACTTGTGTAGGCCACAAAATAGGATCTATCAACAAATTCTAATACCTGATCCAGTTTCTGAACTCCCAGCAGCTTCTGGTCACTGATCCATTTATTGACCTGTCGGCTGAAGTTTCCTGAATCAGTCACTTACTAATGGATTTCCCTAAGAAGCGAAAAAGCCACAGACGAAATTTAGGTCAGGATCAGATTGGCTGCCAGTGTAAAATTAATTTCCCTTCATATGAGTTTCATACTTATATTCATTAATCTGTATTATTGCTAAATTACCATTCGCCTCAAATAGGATATTTAAATAGACTCTATTGTATTAAAATTAGATGTTATCGTTAATTTGTCCTCTGTGCGACCTGCGCTTTCCGGCGCTGTATCTTCTCTAGAATATGAACATCACCTTTGTGTAGAACCTGGAATAAGAATGCTGGGCTCGGAGCCCTAGAACCTGGAATAAGAATGTCTGCTGGGCTCGAAGTCCTAGAACCTGGAATAAGAATGACTGCTGAACCAGGGACCTAGAGCCTGGAATAAGAATGTCTGCTGGACCTGAGACCTAGAACCTAGAATAACAATGTCTGCTGGAACGGAGCCCTAGAACCTGGAATAAGAATGTCTGCTGGGCTCAGGGTCATAGAACCTGGAATAAGAATGTCTGCTGGACCGGAGACCTAGAATAAGAATGTCTGCTGGACCGGAGACCTAGAACCTAGAATAAGAATGACTGCATTGCCCTCAGCATAGGAAATAAAGAAAAACTATTTAAAAAAAAAAAAGAAAATGTATTGTTAGGTCTGGGTGTGTTATTGGCTTTATCATGATAGATTTTTTTTTTTTACTGAAATCTTTTATATTAAAATATAATATATGAAAGCTATGTTATCCAAAATCTACATCTTCATTCTGTATTATGCCATTTATCACTTCCAGTTTTGATATCCTTTATATTTTATCTTTCATTAAAGGGGAATCTGTTTGTGCATTTAGCTGACAATCCCAGTAATTGCAGGCCATTATGTGCCAGTGGAATATTCCTTATTTTTATAGTTTGTTGAAATTTAGGAAGAATGAGCAGGATTTCCCAACCAGGCATAACTGGATCCGATGATCACTTAAGCTGGCTACGATTTGAGTACCCAGTGATGCGATGAACGACCGCACGGGCGACGGCCCGATATGTCAGGCACACATTACACCATCTGCATCCCGCTGCATGTAGGGGTGACCTGACGATGCAAATGACGACCAAATGGGAGCGCACATGGGCCAACATAATGCGTACACAGCTGATTCTGATATGTCAGCCCGATCCAATCGTCTGATGTGTACCCACCTTAAGATCAGCTCCTATTGAGCCCATTCTCTGTAGAATTAGGTGGGAGAACATGGAATGGCTGGGATAACTGTCTGAAACAGTTTATTCTTGGTAGTGAAGTTGGCTTAATGGCGGCACAAATAGGGAGACGCTGTATGTTCTCAGTAATGGGGGGGGAATCTGTGCAATCTATACTGCAGAAATCACTGTATAAGGAGTAATGCAGTAACTCAGGAGAGATGTAGGTGGCTTATTTCAGGTAATATGCGGTACATTATAATGCCCATCATTGAACTCAGCGGACTTTGCTAACATAGCAATCAACCCTTCAATCATATTGTTTAATTTAAATCACTAAATATGTTAAAGTTTTTGTGTTAAATATATATTTCATTCATAAAATCCTCCATTGTTTCATTGCTAGTATATGCAGAATTCAGGTTCTGTGTGAAATGGGGCTAACTTGCTGCCTTAGCATTTGGATACAGTATTATCCGATTGGTTTAAATTAAAACTAGAACAACCAACATATGTAATGGCAATGCTGTCCTATGTGACGGCTGTCTCAGGGTTCCTGCAAGGCTTTAATTACAGTGTCACAATGTAAAATAGCAGTTCTACGAAATCAGCACCCTGCGGCGGGGCGGTGACACCCCTACTTGATGCCCTGATACGGTAACCCTTTCACTGCTGGTGGCTTCAGCTCTGTCAGCCTGTAATTCTCTTTCACCCCTCTTGGGGCATCCAGAGGATGTAATACATGAAATCGATCCAGGCAGCGGAGGAGGGACGAGCAGTCCTGCCTCCTTGTCTATTATTAATGGAACAGTCTGTAAGATCCTCGGGGAATTCACTTTGGCTACATCACAGGGGACGCTCCCTTGTTCTCCACAGCTTGGCATGTGCTGATTGTGCCAGTCATGAGGGTTGACCTGTATCATGTCTGACGCTTTCTGGACAGTTCTATCCAATTTCTCTCTCCCGGAGTCCAATATGCTGAGACGATCCAAGAGGTAAAGTGTTACCGGTTATTTTTCTTGAAATCTGCTTGCTTTATTTGTAATTATCCATGCCGTCGTTTAGATGGCTAGCTAAACTCAGACCAACTCCATCTTGCTGGAGGTGAGTAGGTACAGTCAGAACGGTAGCTTGTACAGTGACTCAGGTGCTGGATATAACCTGGAGATAGAGCTCCTGTGATTACCTGGCTGGGTGTGTTCCTCTGTCAGACTCTGTTGTGCTGGACGCTTTCCCAGAACAGACAGGCAGGTGGTGACTATGCCCAGAGGTGAGGACATTATCTGTCCCTTCCCAGGTGGAGACTGGTTGTAATGATACTGTGGAACTTTATTTCTGTATTGCCCTTGTCCTTATGCACAGTCTGTACGTCATGTTCCCCGGGGTAGTGGAGAGTCACAGATCACCCGGGTAACATTGGTCCCAGCATCTATATACCCAGAGGGCCACTTTACCTCCTGCACTGGCATCTATATCTGCTTACCACAGTCGTCATATGAATACTGGTAATGCAGCAGGGTTACTTAGAACATGTGGGTTTACGGATTCCGATGTGTTTCCTGGGGATTCTGTCTCTGGGAGTACCCAGCCTGTAAATGAGCTTACAGCTAGCATTGAGTGTGGTATGTGTCGAACAGAATGTCGATATGGATGTTACAGCGACAGTCAGAACTTTGACAGGGACGCGTTGTTGACATGTAACGTCGACATGCATATGTGTCGACACAGGCATGATGTCGACATTGAGTATGTTAACAGTCAAAATGTTCACACGGCATTTTACTATTTTAGCCTAACCCTAAATTTAGCACTAAAATGCTATGTCTACATTCTGGCCGCATAGTGACCATCTCATAAACTAGAGGTGCACGACCTGTGAATCGGGTCCCAGAATTGTCCGATGATCTGCAGTGTATTCTCTGTTGGCATCCCAGAGCAAAGCAACACTGATACTTGGATCCCAGTTTAAATCCCATTGCTCGCCATTGGTGTAACCCCACTCCTCAACATGCTCTTTAACATGACAGTTATACCAAGAACCTACCTAGGGGTTGCAGGTCTTTTATCTAAAGCTGTACTAAACCGCTCCACAAATAGGACTTGTTACATGTCCTGGGAAAACGGTAAATAGTCCCAGTACAAATATTGAGGGTGTTATTAATGCGCTCTTTGTTTTATTCACTTTTCCCAATGCAATGATAGTGTGTGGGAAATCGGGTGTGCTGCATTACATATGCTTATCACCGTGGTAGTAGCTGCACAGCTTCATTTTATTTTATCCAGAGTTTATTATTTATTTATTACCAGTTATTTATATAGCGCACACATATTACACAGCGCTTTACAGAGAATATTTGGTCATTCACATCAGTCCCTGCCCCGTTGGAGCTTACACTCTATATTCCCTATCGCCTGCTCTCACACACACATACACACTAGGGTTAATTTTGTTGGGAGCCAATTAACCTACCGGTATATTTTTGGAGACTCCTGGAAGCAGTGGGCAGAAGAGCTGGAAAATGCAAATAATGTGGCATTAAGGGGTTAATTCAATTACAGAGGAGGTACCTCCTAGCAGCGCCCCGATGCTCGGCTGCGCACGTATCAGCCACAAGTTCCTCGTCTGTGATTGAGTTAACCCCATTTTGCCACATTAATTGCGAGCTTTACTGCGCACCTCTACGGGGTACGAGGAAAAACTTGGATGGACACGGCATGCAGTTTGGGAACGGCACATTGCGTGCAGCGGCTGTATTTGTATCACCCCCAAAGTTTCCTATACCTGAAACCATTCGCAAATCATCTTGTCCAGCTATAATGTGATTTACGTTCTATGAAACACAACAAATATATTTTTCTTGATCTGACTGCTGTGATCTGATATTACTACGAAAATAATATTGACTTATTGACTTATTTACATTTATTTTTATAAACATTCATGTCGCGTAGTTCGACAGTCTTGCCAAATAAAGTTAATTCTACAGCGTATTGGAGGCAGCAGAACTCTGGAACAGTATACGAGGGATTCCCCTGACTGCCAGTGACTGCTATAACCACACTCTACCTGTGTGTGTGGCCTGGTTACCTTTGTGTATGTTCTCTGTGCTGCTGGCAGATTTCTCTCCCTCTCTATCTAGGACCTAAAGGAATGTATCCCTTGCGTTTCCCTAATGATAAAAGGAAGCCGGGGGTTATAGGGTGAGCAGAAACCGCTTAGAACTTTGCTGTAATTATTTGAGGAGCGGCTCAGAGCTTTACTACGATTCACAGTGACATTTTCCTGCGTCTGCCCCCCTGTATTAATAATTGAAGAGGTCTCGGCTTGTGGAAGGGGCGGCTGGTGGAGCAGCTGCGATCAGCCCAGTGAAAGAGCTTTAATTACATTCCAGCTGACCGCATCGCACTGAAGTGGAGATTATCGGCTAATGTGCGAGGAACCAGCTCCTTGGGTCACCAGAGAGCAAGCGCGGGGTTAAAAAAAGGGGTCAGGGATAAGAAGCAAGGTTAAACCATTAACACTCAAACCTGTAATATTACAATTACTCTTAATCATACCAAATTCTAAGTGGGATAGAACCAATGTGAAACCGGCGGTAGAGCTGGAAATAGATTTTGGCACAAGGCCCCTGATGTTGACTTACCGTACTCAGCCACAAACAGTATGGTGCCCTAAAATGACCTCCCCTTATAATAACCTTATAATGTGTCAATAAAATATCTGCCCTAGACTGATTTTACTACCTGGGCAGGCAAACGTCAAATATCTTGGTAGGCCCAGAGTGTAATCTCCTTATACTTGTCACTGAGGGGGTCTATGTGCTAAGCCTTGGAGAGAGATAAAGTACCAACCAATCAGCTCTTAGCTGTCATTTTGCAAACACAACATGTAAACTGGCAGGAGCTGATTGGTTGGTACTTTATCTGCATCCACTTTACCTCTCTCCATGGCTTAGTACATAGACCCCATGGACGTGAATGTAAGACAGATACCTGCAGCTACGTGTCAGGGCTCACATGTGTCACGTGTATTACCAGGTACATTGCTGTACTCCTGTTTGTTTTATTTTTTTACTTGAAAGCCCCGTTTAATGGAAGTCGGTGGTAGCGTGTGGAAGAGGTTCCTTTCTGAGAAATAATCGCTAGGAAGCAGATGCTCGTTGGCGCTCGTCTCTTTCAGGAACTAATTACGGCTCTTGCCTGTTTTGTGTTACGCCTTTCAAATTCACATCCATCTCCAAATTACTGTAATTAAAGCCGCAACTTTCATATGTGGATGACCGCGCCGCGCAGCTGCGGCTTTTGTGAGCGTGCAATTTGCCCGACTGGAGAGATTGTCAGCCGAAATGTCTTTTAAATGTTTGTGTCTTCCTCAGTGAGTCTCGTTTTAATGAAAATAACTTTCTTTCATGAAATTATTGGAATGGGAAACGTCATTAAAGAACAGAACGCCGGTGGTCTGCTCATACTCACATAATAAGCTTTGTAATATGTCTGTCTCGTATGTACATTAGTTTTATATAGTGTTTTTTTTAATAGACTCCCACAAATAGTTTTCGTACTTGGGATGGATTAGCGGGATAATAACCTGTAATAACCTATTTTGTGGCTGAATAGTAAAGCTGCATACACACTTAATGATTTTAGTAACCAACCATTTTCGTTCAGATTTTCCCTTGAAAAAGTGAACAAAAATCGTTTAGAAAAATTGTTGGTTACTAGATTAATGAACGATTTTGTGACCGATTTTCATGAACGATTTTTTAATCAAACATACAGTGAATGGACATCGTTCATTCTGTACAACATGAACGATTTTCTGAACGAAAATCGTTCTGTTGGACACTGAGAATGGACGGCAAACTACAAACGTGAACGCACTTGAACGTTCATCGTTCACCCAGAAAAAAATAAAGATTTTTCAAACGATTTAACGATAATGACGTAGTTATAGTTAAATCGTTCAAAAAATCGTTACGTGTGTACGCACCTTCAGGTTCTGTTTATTACAAATCTCCGCTCGAATTGTAATAAAAATTGACATATTTAAGTCTGTGCGCCCGGATTTTTCCAACGCAAGACCTGAAATGTGTCTCAACTCCTTCTGTACATCTTGCTGAGCATTGACCCGAAGTTACCTTCCCCCGGCTCAGCTTCTCGTTCTGGTCTCCGAGACACTGTGTACTCTAGTGCCGACACACAGTGCCATCCCCTAAGCTACAGGTTGTCTTTATATACCACTCTTAGTACCCCCCTCCCCATTATTTGCATAAGGTGTTGCTGGCGATAGAAGGAGATTACATTACACCATGAATCAGTTTACAGGGAATTTGTCTTTTATCCAGGAGATGTAACTCTACCTGATCTAAGCAACATTTTGTTGCCTTAACTACAGTCTTCATACACCAGCTAGCCTCAATCCGCCATACGGCACGAGACCCCCGGCGCGACTGAGCCGCTCTGAGAGGTGTTACGTCCATTTTTTAAAATTTTGCATGACTACGTAGACGTAGCACAACACCACTGACAGTGTACTAAGGACGCTGGGCTGCAACTGTGATCGCACAGGAGTTGGTTTTAAACATGTGAAAACACAACGGAACTTGGTGTGAGAAATGGCCGCGGCCGCTGAATCATAGCGCTTGTTACACAGAATTAGCCTTATTCGCACACAGATGTACAAGTGTCGCACATCGCATTGATCAGTGCAATCTAGAAATGTAGTTTTGTCACTCCCAGCTGTTTTATTTGTGTGAATAAGGGTCATCCTAGACCCTGGGGGCCATGCATAGAGGGATTGTTAGGCACGACTGAAGCCACAGTGTATCCGTACACCTCTGTATCTCCTGAACTATATGTGAGAATTTGGCCACCTACTGATACATTTCAGCATTTTACTATCATTTCCCATAGACTCGGCAATACCCGATCTCTCTCCAAGAATTGCTAGGCACAATTATTTCTCTGATCACTGGGGATGGAATTCTCACATGGAATATCGGGATAACTGTGGAATGTAAGGGATAATATTTCACCCACTTTTGGGTGTTAAGCAAAATAAAAGTTACATGAATCTCTTATCACTTATATTCATTTGGATGCGTCTGGAGACTGAATTATGGCAGAGCTTTATGAGCTAGATTGAATGCGCATGATAAGACTTCACCAGGTTACCTTATTACAATCTACCTGTGTCACTTATTAATGGAAATGGGGCATAAACAACAGTGACACCTGCTGGGTGTCGGTAACATTTACCGACACTGATCATATGACCGCAAATGTGCATTCTGGTTACTGTCATATAAAGACTTATAATTAGTGTAATTGCACTATCTTCCCCCCCCCCACCCCAAAGAACAATAATAATATTAAGCGTTAGCGTTACCTGGTACTCTGCTGGATGTTCCATAGTGCTGGGATAATATTACGCTCCATGTTTCTATTGCCAGTAAGTCTAAGTAGCCATTTGGCTGGAAGGCCTCTTCTCATGTTGCAGACCTCCAGATTGGCCGCACAAAGGGGAATACAAACGATGGAACAGAAATGGGCTTGAGTGCTATCTAAGTGATTTTAGTTTTATCCCCAGCAGGCGCAATCCAATCTTTAGAAGCTGACTACTAATGTTTAATGCATGAATTAAACATTCATGTGCTGGACTCTCTAATTTGTATATTGCAAATATGATGGACTGTCTAAAGCATTATATATGCGATGGGTTGAAATTTGTTGCACTCTCTAATGCATGTATTACATAGATGCTGGACTGTATAATACATGGATTACATAGATGCTGGACTGTATAATACATGGATTACATAGATGCTGGACTGTATAATGCATGGATTACATAGATGCTGGACTGTATAATGCATGGATTACATAGATGCTGGACTGTATAATACATGGATTACATAGATGCTGGACTGTATAATACATGGATTACATAGATGCTGGACTGTATAATGCATGGATTACATAGATGCTGGACTGTATAATGCATGGATTACATAGATGCTGGACTGTATAATACATGGATTACATAGATGCTGGACTGTATAATACATGGATTACATAGATGCTGGACTGTATAATGCATGGATTACATAGATGCTGGACTGTATAATGCATGGATTACATAGATGCTGGACTGTATAATGCATGGATTACACAGATGCTGGACTGTATAATGCATGGATTACACAGATGCTGGACTGTATAATACATGGATTACATAGATGCTGGACTGTATAATACATGGATTACATAGATGCTGGACTGTATAATGCATGGATTACATAGATGCTGGACTGTATAATGCATGGATTACATAGATGCTGGACTGTATAATGCATGGATTACATAGATGCTGGACTGTATAATACATGGATTACATAGATGCTGGACTGTATAATGCATGGATTACATAGATGCTGGACTGTATAATGCATGGATTACATAGATGCTGGACTGTATAATGCATGGATTACATAGATGCTGGACTGTATAATGCATGGATTACATAGATGCTGGACTGTATAATGCATGGATTACATAGATGCTGGACTGTATAATGCATGGATTACATAGATGCTGGACTGTATAATGCATGGATTACATAGATGCTGGACTGTATAATGCATGGATTACATAGATGCTGGACTGTATAATGCATGGATTACATAGATGCTGGACTGTATAATACACAGATAATAAATAAATATATATATATATATATATATATATATACACCCACACTACCGTTCAAAAGCTTGGGGTCACTTAGTACTTTTCTTTCAAAAATAAGGAAATTTCTGTTTTTTTTTTTCAATGAAGACTTCATTAAATTAATCGCCATCTGCCAAGCATGGTGGAGGTAATGTGATGGTCTGGGGCTGCTTTGGTGCTGGTAAAGTGGGAGATTTGTACAAGGTAAAAGGGATTTTGAATAAGGAAGACTATCACTCCATTTTGCAACGCCATGCCATACCCTGTGGACAGCGCTTGATTGGAGCCAATTTCCTCCAACAGGACAATGACCCAAAGCACACCTCCAAATTATGCAAGAACTATTTAGGGAAGAAGCAGGCATCTGGTATTCTGGGCCTGATTCAGAGCCGGACGCTCTGACCAGAGCGCTCGCTCTGAATCAGGAGCGGCCTCCTGGCCGCTCGCATAGCTGTGGGTGACCACCCACAGCTTATGCGAGCGGCCAAAAAGATGGTCGCGATGGTCAAGACCATCGCGACCATCGGGCTTGCAACGAGATCCTTGTGGTAGGGTCTTGTCTGCCGCAAGCCTGGAGTGCTTTTGGCTCTATGAGAGCCAAAAGCACTCCCACTGACATCACTTGTGATGTCAGTGGGGCCGGCCCCAGACGGTAGGTGTTCCCATGGGAACGCCTCCTTCTGGGCAGCCACGCCCCCGGCACGCCCACCAAAGGGGGCGTGCTGTCAATCACCATCGACAGCACGCCCCCTTTGGAGCGAGACCCCGAGCGACGGCTTCCCCGTCGCTCGCCGGGTCTCGCGCATGCGCACGACGGAGCAGCCTCCGTCGTGCGCATGCGCATTTGGGTAACATCGACCCGCTTGCGAGCATACAGCGCTCGCGAGCGGGTCTGAATGCGACCCTCTGTCTCTAATGGAATGGCCAGCGCAGTCACCAGATCTCAACCCCATTGAGCTGTTGTGGGAGCAGCTTGACCGTATGGTACGCAAGAAATGCCCATCAAGCCAATCCAACTTGTGGCAGGTGCTTCAGGAAGCATGGGGTGACATTTCTTCAGATTACTTCAACAAATTAACAGCTAGAATGCCAAAGGTCTGCAATGCTGTAATTGCTGCAAAAGGAGCATTCTTTGACAAAAGCAAAGTTTGAAGGACAAAATTATTTCAAATAAAAATCATCATTTCTAACCTTGCCAATGTCTTGACTATGGCCCTCATTCAGAGCCGTACGCTCTGAGCAGAGCGCACGCTCTGAATGAGGGCCGGCCTCCATGAAAATGGAGCGTCCTTCTGGACGCTCGTATAGCTGTGGGTCACCACCCACAGGCTATACGAGTGTGCATTTTGATGGCCGCGATGGTCGAGACCATCGCGACCATCGAAATTGCGAGCCGGAGCCTGCGGTTGAGGTTTTCAACCGCAAGCTTCGGAGTGATTTTGGCTCTATCAGAGCCAAAATCACTCCCACTGACATCACTAGTGATGTCAGTGGGCCGGCTTTTGACGGGAGGCGTTCCTGTGGGAACGCCCCCGTCAGGGAGGCACGCCCCCGGCACGCCTACCAAAGGGGGCGTGCTGTCAATCAACATTGACAGCACGCCCCCTTTGATCGGACACAATGAGCGAAGGACTTTCCTTCGCTCGTCGCGTCTGGCGCATGCGCACGACGGAGCTCCCTCCGTCGTGCGCATGCTCAGTCCAGAACATCGACCCACTTGCGAGCGGACAGACGCTCGCGAGTGGGTCTGAATCAGGCCCCATATGTTCTATTCATTTTGCAACTCATTTGATAAATAAAAGTCAGTTTTCATGTAAAACACGAAATTGTCTGGGTGACCCCAAACTTTTGAACGGTAGTGTATGTATAGTATGTATATAATGTGCTTGACCACCTAATATATGGGTTACACGTCCCTGAGGTTGGACCGTATGATGTGTGTGAGGACAGTAACATAGAACATTCCCTGCGCCTGAGAGTCTGATTCTGTGTCGCACGCAAATGAGAACGCGGCAGCATACATTGGCCGTCGCCAGTCTTGTGGGTATATATGTATAATGTGCAAGAACTGAGACGGCCACTTTTAGTGCCCGACCACGCTAAGATACTGATCGGCGTGTTCTTATACGCCACCATAGGTCGCACCATGGAAACCTGGATTAGTGCCTCCGTCTGACCACGCCCTCCTATGTCTGCGGCTGTGCTTCTGTGACTGTAGGCACTTGCAGTGACACTCCCATAACACACCCACTGTGCTACTAGCCGCCTCACAGGAACGCCCATGACATTCCTTCTCACTTCTACCATCTGTCCCGATGGCACAGCAGCTTTGTGCGTACACTCAGGGTAACGCATGCGCTGTAGGGGTTTTCAGACATTTTTGCGCATGTGCAGTTGAAAAAAAAACAAAAAACTCAACAACGTGAGCATCGGCGGTGCCTGCGGCTCCGAATCAGGCGCTTAGTGTTCCAGGGCTAACGCGCACATTCTAACTATAGTCTATAAAGATAAACATGTGGGGTAATCCTAGAACAAAGGCCCTCATTCAGAGCCGTACGCTCTGAGCAGAGCGCACGCTCTGCATGAGGGCCGGGCTCCATTTTCATGGAGCGTCCTCCTGGACGCTCGTATAGCTGTGGGTCACCACCCACAGGCTATACGAGCGTGCATTTTGATGGCCGCGATGGTCGTGACCATCGCGACCATCGAAATTGCGAGCCGGAGCCTGCGGTTGAGGTTTTCAACCGCAAGCTCCGGAGTGATTTTGGCTCTATCAGAGCCAAAATCACTCCCACTGACATCACTAGTGATGTCAGTGGGCCGGCTTCTGACGGGAGGCGTTCCCGTGGGAACGCCCCCGTCAGGGAGGCACGCCCCCGGCACGCCCACCAAAGGGGGCGTGCTGTCAATCAACATTGACAGCACGCCCCCTTTGATCGGACACAACGAGCGAAGGAAAGTCCTTCGCTCGTCGTGTCTGGCGCATGCGCACGACGGAGCTCCCTCCGTCGTGTGCATGCTCAGTGCAGACCATCGACCCACTTGCGAGCGGACAGCCGCTCGCGAGTGGGTCTGAATCAGGCCCAAAGACCTTACACTAGAAAGCACAAAAGCATAACACATTGGGGGTATCTGGCACAAACCGAGGAACGTTCAAATCCAGCCCCAGCAGATGGGGGCGGTAGGATGTATTTTCTTTTTCTTTCTTTTTGTTTTTTATAATGTGTTAAAGTAACATACTTAGCACCTAATTGCCTCTAATATTGCTGTATTTTATACATGCTATTTCAGTGTTCTCCCCAGGCTGTTTTTTGGGAGCCTGCAAGTGGTGACAGGGTCTGGGAGCTGTATAAAAAGGACCAGATCCTACACACTTTGCAGCTGTTTCATAATCAGACGACTGGGCCTCTAATAAGAAGAGGAGAATTAATATATAAATTGTTATTTCAAGTTTAAATCATTATATGGTCAGGGTTTAAAACATTTTATTATTGCGAAGGCCCTTATCCAGCTACTTCTTGATGCCACCAGGCTGGAAAAATTTTCTGGGGAGAACACTAAGAAATCTATATAATATAACTTCTTTTATATGGTAAAACACTTGGCTGTAAAATAAGATATTGTAAATATATTACATGATACTACAAGCATTACAAGTGCTGTTTTCTATAGATTGGGGAATGGTTATTGATCTGTCCCTCCAATCGTTACATATGCTGAGAGTTGTATAGTACTCTCCATCTGGATATAGTCTGGATGCCGATTGTGGGAATGCAGATGTTCACAATACCAACAGCGGCATCCCGTCAGTCACAATCCCAAAAGATCCTGTGGGTTAGGCCTGGGATTTGGGAGGGGGCGGTTAGAATTAGGCTGAGGGAGGGGTGGGATAAGGTTAGGATTGGGGTAAGACTACTTAACAGAATCCGTCTGGATTTTTACTGTTAGGTTGGCGCTGTCTGTATTCTGACCATTGGCATTGTGACCGTCAGGATGGCGCTGTCTGTATTCTGACCATTGGCATTGTAACCGTCAGGATGGCGCTGTCTGTATTCTGACCATTGGCATTGTAACCGTCAGGATGGCGCTGTCTGTATTCTGACCATTGGCATTGTGACCGTCAGGATGGCGCTGTCTGTATTCTGACCATTGGCATTGTAACCGTCAGGATGGCGATGTCTGTATTCTGACCATTGGCATTGTAACAGTCAGGATGGCGCTGTCTGTATTCTGACCATTGGCATGACTGTCAGGATGGCGCTATCTGTATTCTGACCATTGGCATTGTAACCGTCAGGATGGCACTGTCTGTATTCTGACCATTGGCATGACTGTCAGGATGGCGCTATCTGTATTCTGACCATTGGCACTGTGACTGTCAGGATGGCGCTGTCTGTATTCTGACCATTGGCATTGTGACTGTCAGGATGCTGTAACCATCCCCTCTCCATCAGCATCTATTCTAAACCTGTTATCCATAGTGACCCTTGTAGAAGCTAAGTATCTGCCTCTTGCAGGTTTTAGTAGCTACGGGCAAGTTGCTTACCTGATCTTGACAGACTGCTTTACTCAGAGTTCGCAGACTCAAAAGAACCCCAAGTCATGGACCCCCGCCTCTACTACTTGGTCTCATAACAGTACTGTTGGCTTTACCATGAGACCCCAAAACTAATTCCCTATATGTGGTACTGATGCTGTACAGTTTATAAGAGTGCTCCGAACTGTCCTCTCAGGGCCCCTGTTATGACCCTATATTTCCCTGTTGATGGTTTTAAGTACTAATGATCTTTTAACATTCTAATTTTCTGTAAAACGCAATTAACAATCCTCTACTGTCTTGTTTTCTCCACAGCTGTCGTACAAGTAATCGCAAGAGCTTGATTGTAGTCTCCAGTACCTCCCCGACTCTCCCCCGGCCTCACTCCCCCCTCCATGGACATACAGGTAAGGTGGGACTGGCTGGCGGGTAATTTCTCTCCAGCACAGTAATACAAAGCTCACATGCCCAATGAATGATGTGCCCCAAACATTGTGTATATATAGCTGACAAATGTGCATTTTATGTCAGTTTTCCACTGCTCTCCCAAGTCAGGTCTGCTGTTTGCCTTCTGTATGTGTAAATGGAGAGGACAGCAGGTGTTTGCAAGGGGTATAGCTGTCAGTAGCCAATGAGAAGAGACCGACTCCCAGCTGCTACCAATAGGCGGAGAGGCTTGTTGGTGGCAGCCAGTGGGAAGAAGTGGTTTTGTTGGCGAGGTATTTATTCTCAGCACGTATATAATCTTCCCGTAGCCATGATCACTATTCCCAGACATATGTCCTGGAGGGAGACTAGAACAATTCCCATGTCTAGCGCCATTGGTACTTACCTCACCCCAGGACTTGCTCCTCCTACATCTGTATGTGGAGATGAAAACCGCAGTTGGGATAAAAGCACATTGTTGTCCTTGTCAGGGGATTTATATACATCTAGCAAATATGAGTCTTGTGGCTCCTTAAACTTGAATAGATTTATTTATACTACCTGCATGGTGCTGTCCTATGAGCGGTCCTGTGTAATTTGCATAATGGGGCCGGCAGATCAAAGGGTTCAGGTGAAAGGATTTCATCAGTGTCCATAGATTCCTGCACAAGTTCATCTGTGACTTTGCTGAATGTTAATGGTTTGTGTAACAGAGGAGAATGCACAGGATACAGGAAGGCTTCTGCCATCTCTGCGATGTCTCCTCAGTGCAGAACATATAGAGAAATAGAAGTTTAGTAAAGAGGATGTGTCACATCATCCACACTGTTATAGAATAGAGAAGACTCTTCCTATATGGAGAACACAGAGGGTTTGTTCCGTTTGGGCGCCCCACTTAATCTTTGAGTGACTGTAATCTGGAACCCCACCTGCAGACCACCACCCGTCACATGCAGTTCTGGGATTAATTCTGTGCTGGCTCAGTGCAGATAACACTATGTATTATATATAGAAAGGTGTCCTACTATGAATATCGTAGCTTTACACATTGTGATGAGGTTCCTGCGCGTCCTGCACCGGTTGTACAGCAATTCCATGCCTCCTGCTGACTACACTTTGTTCTGTTGGACTATTGTGGCCCCTTATACCTGTGAGCAGGGAGCCCCCAGAAATCTCTGTATCCAGCAAGATAATGCCAGAGGCAGACTCATATTGTGCTCCTATGGTGCAGCTTATTTCCCCATAAATACTCCATATAATAACCACTCATTTATGACATTACGGAACGCAGCTAATTCTTACTGTCCTACTTTTCATAAGTCTTAATATGAAAATCTTCTTAATACATAAAGCATCCATCGCATCATCTACAGACAATCCCAGTCATGTTTAATGAGTTCCTGACATATCTGTGACAGGGAGAGCTCTGGACTCTTAGAAGTCGGAGGTATTATCCTGGCTCCTTAATTCCAGACAATTACCCCGGACAGTGGGATGTGAGATAAAACTAATCACAAGATGCAATCATGAGTTCAGTATCACTAAAGCATATTGTGTGTGTGTGTGTATGTATGTATGTATGTATATGTGTGTATGTATATATGTATGTATGTATATACACACACAGTCAGGTGCATAAATATTGGGACATTGACAGAATTTTCATATTTTGGCCTCTATTCACCACCACAATGGCTTTGAAATGAAACAAACAAGATGTGCTTTAACTGCAGACTTTCAGATTTAATTTGAGGGTAATTACATCCAAATCAGGTGAACGGTGTAGGAATTACAACGGTTTCTATATGTGCCTCCCACTTTTTAAGGTGCCAAAAGTAATGGGACTATCAACTCAAAAGCTATTCCATGGACAGGTGTGGGCTATTCCCTCGTTATTTCATTATCAATTAAGCAGGTAAAAGGTCTGGAGTTGATTCTAGGTGTGACATTTGCATTTGGAATCAGTTGCTGTCGACTCTCAATATGAGATCCAAAGAGCTGTCACTATAAGTGAAGCAAGCCATCATTAGGCTGAAAAATCAAAACAAACCCATCAGAGAGAGAGCAAAAACATTAGGTGTGGCCAAATCAACCGTTTGGAACATTCTTAAAAAGAAAGAACGCACCGGAGAGCTCAGCAACACCAAAAGACCCGGAAGACCACAGAAAACAACTGTGGTGGATGACAGAAGAATTATTTCCCTGGTGAAGAAAAACCCCTTCACAACAGTTGGCCTAATCAAGGACACTCTCCAGGAGGTAGGTGTATATGTGTCAAAGTCAACAGTCAAGAGAAGACTTCACAAGAGTGAATATAGAAGGTTCACCACAAGATGCAAACCATTGGTGAGCCTCAAAAACAGGAAGACCAGATTAGAGTTTGCCAAACAACATCTAAAAAAGCCATTACAGTTCTGGAACAACATCCTATGGACAGATGAGACAAAGATCAACTTGTACCAGAGTGATGGGAAGAGAAGAGTATGGAGAAAGAAAGGAACTGCTCATGATCCAAAACATACATGGTGGTGGTGGTAGTGTCATGGCGTGGGCATTAATGACTGCCAATGGAACTGGTTCCCTTGTATTTATTGATGATGTGACTGCTGACAAAAAGCAGCAGAATGAATTCAGAAGTGTTTCGGGCAATATTATATGCTCATATTCAGTCAAATGCTTCAGAACTCATTGGACAGCGCTTCACAGTGCAGATGGACAATGACCCGAAGCATACTGCAAAAGCAACCAAAGAGTTTTTTAAGGCTAAAAAGTGGAATGTTATGCAATGGCCAAGTCAATCCCCTGACCTGAATCCGATTGAAATGCATGCTCACTTGATGAAGACAAAACTGAAGGGAAAATGCCCCAAGAACAAGCAGGAACTGAAGACATTTGCAGTAGAGGCCTGGCAGAGCATCACCAGGGATGAAAACCAGTGTCTGGTGATGTCTATGCGTTCCAGACTTCAGGCTGTAATTGCCTGCAAATGATTTTCAACAAAGTATTAAAAAGTGAAAGTGTATATATGTGTATATATATATATATATATATATATATATATATATATAGCAACGTGGCTGGTGGCACTCACGGCGACTCCTTAATAAAGTGAAACAACTCTCAGTTGTAGATCAAAATATATATATATATATATATATGTGTGTGTGTGTACAGTGTTCTCCCCAGGCTGTTTTCTGCGGGAGCATCGCCCGGCAGAAACAGCCTACCGCCCGGCACTTTCCCCCTCCGACCCCTGCTGTAGAATGCTGGCCTCTGAAGTGACCGGAGGCTAAAGAAGCCTCCGATCGCTTCAGAAGCCAGTGTTCCCAGTGTTGCAGTGCGCGGGTGACATCATGCAACGTGAGGAGCCTGCTGGATCCAGTCAGAGCGAGGCAGCGGGAGCGCGAGCGGCGAGCAAGTTATGGTAATTTCTAGGCTGGATACCGGGAACACTCTGGGGGCACTGCCTGAGGGGCACTATTTTAGCCTGGGGGCACTGCATAAGGGGCCAGCCTGGGGGCACTGCATAAGGGGCCAGTCTGGGGGCACTATTTAAGCCTGGGGGCACTACATAAGGGACCAGTCTGGGGGCACTACTTCAGCTTGGGGGCACTGCATAAGAGACCAGTCTGGGGGCACTACATAGGGGCACTACTTCAGCCTGGGGGCACTGCATAAGAGCAAAGCAAAACTACAGGGGGCAATGCATAAAGGGGAAAACTACAGGGGGCACTGTATAAAGGGCACAAATACAGGGGGCACTACATATGGGGATAACTACAGGGTGCACTGCATAATGGGCACTTTTGACTGAGAGCCAGTGGGGGAGCAGCCTGAGACCTGCCGGGCTGGAATGGTAAGGGAGATACCCCTTTTCCCGGTCATAATTGAGAAGGCCCCCACTCAGCTACTTTTTGATGCCACTCGGCTGGAAAAAATTTCTGGGTAGAACATAGATAGATATAGATATATATAGATCTATCTATCTTAATACATATGTATGTACATACATACAGCGGGTAAAATAGTATTGAGCAAATCAACATTTTTCTCAGTAAATATATGTGTAAAGGGGCTATTGTAATGACATTTTCACCAAATGTCAGCAACAACCCGTGCAATCCACACATGCAGAGAAATCAAACCACAGATGTCCATAAAGTAAGTTATGTGTAATAATGTGAAATGACACAGGGAACAAGTATTGAACACGCTTACTGAAATTCATTTAATACTTTGTACAAAAGCCTTTGTTGGTAATGACAGCTTCAAGGTGCCTCGTGTATGGAGAAAGTAGTCGCATGCATTGCTCAGGTGTGATTTTGTCCCATTCTTCCACACAGTCTTCACATCTTGAAGGTTCCGTGGGCCTCTTCCATGAACTCTGATCTTTAGTTTCTTTCCATAGATTTTCAATTGGATTCAAGTCAGGTGATTGGCTGGGTCATTCTAGCAGCTTTATTTTCTTTCTCTGAGATCAATTGAGAGTGTCCTTGGCTGTGTGTTTGGGATCATTGTCTTGATGAAATGTCCACCCTCGTTTCATCTTCAGCATCCTGGTAGATGGCAGCAGATTTTTATCAAGAATGTCTCTGTACATTTTTCCTTTTATCCTTCCGTCAATAACATGAAGTATGTCAGTACCGTATGCTGAAAAACAGCCCCACACCATGATGTTCCCACCTCCAAACTTCACTGTTGGTATGGTGTTTTTGGGGTGATGTGCAGTGCCATTTCTCCTCCAAACATGGTGTGTAGTATCAGTGGCATCACAAGGAGGGTGCGGGCCGCACCCGGGTGTCACCCGCTGAGAGGTGACACCAAGGTGCAGACTCCCCGTCAGTGACAGGAGCCAGGTGCTGCATTGTATAATAAGTGCAGCACTCGGCTCCTGACAACTGTGAGAGCCGGCCGGCACTGCACACGGGTCAGTCCGCACCTCCGATGCCCTCCAGTAACAATGGGACCACTGGGGTTCGGCTGCGAGGCCACGTCCCCCTTTCGGTGGCACATATCGTCCCTCTCCGCACCGGGTGACATCCAAAGAGTTAAATTTTGGTCTCATCTTATCAGACCATATTTTCCCAGTATTTCGCAGGCTTGTCCATATGTTGTACAGCAAACTTTAAACGAGCTTCAATATGCTTTTTCTTCGGCAATGGAGTCTTGCGTGGTGAGTTTGCATACAGGCCATGGCAGTTGTCTATTACTTATTGTTTTCTTTGAAACAATTGTACCTGCTAATTCCAGGTCTTTCTGAAGCTCTCCACAAGTGGTCCTTTGCTCTTGGACAACTCTTCTAATAATTCTTTTCACTCCTCTGTCAGAAATCTTGCAAAGAGCACCTTGTCGTGGCTGGTTTAAGGTGAAATTATGCTCTTTCCACTTCTGGATTATGGCCCCAACAGTGCTCACTGGAACATTCAGAAGTTTAGAAATCCTTCTGTAACCAATGCCATCAGTATGTTTTGCAACAATAAGGTTGCAAAGTTCTTGAAAGAGCTCTTTGCTTTTACCCATCATGAGATGTTTCTTGTGTGACACCTTGGTAATGAGACACCTTTTTATAGGCCATCAGTAATATGAACCAGTTTATATTAATTTGCACTGACAAGAGGCAGGATTGCTTTCTAATTACTGATTTCAGCTGGTGTCTTGGCTTTCCATGCCTTTTTGCACCTTCCTTTCTTCATGTGTTCAATACTTTTTCCTTGTGTCATTTCACATTATTACACATAACTTAATTTATGGACATCTATGGTTTGATTTCTTTGTATGTGTATATAGTGGGGCTCATTCATAATTAGGAGCCAATCTGGAGACACCATGTGGAAAGTTTATATTTGCAAGCAGGGAAACCACTGGCTAACAAGACCGCACATGTACAGGCTGAGGGCCTGATTCAGACCCGCGAGCGCTGAGCGCTCGCAAACTGGTCGATGGTGCCCTAGTGCGCATGCGCACGACGGAGGGAGCTCCGTCGTGCGCATGCGCGAGACCTGAATAGCGACGGCCAGGCCGTCGCTATGGGTCTCGCACCAAAGGGGGCGTGCTGTCGATGGTGATTGACAGCATGCCCCCTTTGGTGGCCGTGCTGGGGGCGTTGCTGCCCAGACGGAGGCGTTCCCATGGGAACGCCTACCGCCTGGGGCCGTCCCCACTGACATCACTAGTGATGTTAGTGGGAGTGATTTGGGCTCTGATAGAGCCAAAAGCACTCCTGGGCTTGCGGCAGCGAGACCCTACCGCAGGGTCTCGTCGCAAGCCCGATGGTCACGATGGTCTTGACCATCGCGACCATCTTTTTGGCCGCTCGCATAAGCAGTGGGTGGTCACCCACAGCTATGCGAGCGGCCAGGAGGCCACTCCAATTTTAGGTAGGAGGGCCCTGATTCAGAGCGAGCGCTCTTGTCAGAGCGTCCAGCTCTGAATCAGGCCCTCAGTGCGCAGTGCTAAATCTGAATGCTGAATGAGTGGTAGTTAACAATTATTTATTGACCCAATTCAAATTTTTTTATTTTTTTGCCTAATAGTGGGATTATTAAACATTCTTTTTGTTATATACAATTTTTGTATTAAATATATCATCATATTAATTTTAACGACTAATCAATGATCTGAAAATTATGCTAAAATTCCACTCTCGCAGAATAATCCCCCCACCATAAATGCTTTCACAGTAAATGACCCCACCACAACCACTCTTGGAAAATAATTTCCCCCCACTATAAATGTCCTGACAGTACACTCTAGTAGAATAATAACCCCCACCATAAATGCTGTGACAGTAAATGACCCCACCATAACCTACCCCCTACCATAAAAATGTGTGCAGCCAAAGTGACACTGTATAACAGAAGTGGATTATGAAAGTGAATAAATCACTTGAGCTGTTGAATGATAGATCTCGAATCTCATCCACAGGGATTACTCCCCAGGTAAATGGATGAAAGGGTTTCAGATTGTAAATTAGTTACTTTTTTTCCCTCCATATTCCTTTTCCTTTAAACGTGAGATTATGTGCTATGGATTAGCAGAGAGCTGTAAGTACGCCTCCGGGAGATGGAACACTATTCATCATGACACTTATGTCAGTTCTTTGCTACCAGACTGTCATATACTAGTAAAGTTAATGTATTCTGCTCAAGAGATGAAAATATTTAGATCACTGGGTCACTGTGTCAGCTGAGATTAGTCATCTATTGAATCCATTACATGTGAGTGGTTTATTCAGGGGCTCAATCACATGCCGTACCATATGTGTGTGTATGTATATGTGTATATGTGTGTGTATGTATGTGTAAATAGTGTAAATATATTTGTATATATAGGTAGGTGTGTAAGATGAGCCTGTACCGGTGTCTGTAAATGTAGTGTGAATCAGCCAGTGAATGAATGGTTAAGGGAATTCTCTTGTTTAAGAGGATGGTGTGTATGTAGAAGACAATGCAAAACAAATAATAATAAACCATTTTGAGACCTGTACCATCATCATTACAATCTTTACTTTTAATATACATTTAGGGGTTTAAAGCAATAATTAGAATTTTACAGCCAAAAAACAGGAGAGGTGCAGCGATGACCAGTGATCTGTACGCACACAGCCAGCAAGTTACGACGCAAGGCCAGAGAATGAACAATGTGACCTTTACCCTAACATGAGACACTTGTTATGATTGGCCGAGTTTAAAGCTTGTTTTACTGTGGTAAACTATTCATTCAGTGGGTAATGCTCATTCACAGTCTGATTCACCCTAAAATAATCTGCACAGGCAGAAGAAAAACAATCGGTAGAGGATCGAAAATATATCTGAATTCAAGTGAATGTGTAACAACAACATATTTAGGGGCCTATGTATCAAGTTGTTTGTTACATAAAAATATGCAGAAACTACAGTTTCTGCATACTTTTATGTATTGTTCCTATGTACTAATGGCACGATGCAGGAGTAATCTCCAGCAGTGTGCTAATTAGCGCTGTAGATCGCAGTACCCATTATCATCAATGGGGGCTATGATCTGACCCCTATGTATCAAACTTCAAAAAGTGGAGCTTTTCAGTTTAGCTATGGTAGTTTACACCATATTCAGATAAACTGCTGTAAGCCTATGGGGGCTCCAGGGGCAGGAGAGAGATCTATTGATCTCTCTGTCTCCGGCCGGCTCTTTAAGCTGACACTCTGCTTATGCGCAATGTCATCTTGCCAACGGAGAAGTCCTTCACAAACATCTCCACATCATGGAGTCTGTCTGGGATTACATGATGAGACAGAAGGATTTGAGCAAGCCTACTTCCACAGAAGATCTGGGGTTAGTAACTGATGGATTGGGTATGAGTTATCGGTGGTCGGGATGACGCTGGTCAGAATACCGTCAGGGGCATCCCGACAGTGAAAATTTCGACAGCGGTAGGTAAGTATAGTGCTACTAACCCTAACCCCTACCCTAACCCTCCCCGGTGCCTAAACCTAACTTCCGGATTGTCCAGCATGCCCGTCCGATGCGATATTTCCCGTTAAACTGTCGGCCGCATCGGGCAGTGTATGCCCAGCCGCGGCCGACAGACAGACATTTCCTGTGTACCTTCCTACGGAAGGAACAGGGAAATGTCTCCTCCCCCGGGGGCGGAGCGCGGATGTCTGCCGAATCTCACTGTGTATGCCGGCGACATCTGCGGCTGGCAGCCGGCCTGATAAAATGTCTGTCGGTCTGACAGGCATTTTACCTGGCCGTGTATGCCCAGCATTACACTTCTATTTTTGAAAGCATTCTTACTTTGCAGCATTTTTTCCCCATTTGCCTCAAACTTTTGCACAGTACTGTGTGTGTGTGTATATGTATATATGTGTATATATATATATATATATATATGTGTATATATATATGTGTATATATATATATATATATATATATATATATGCAGGCTCGGAGGTTCGAATTCTCCCGCCAAAAATGCGGGTCTCAGAAAGAGGCAAAACGTCATCTTTCATGGACAAACTTCATCTTCCATGGACTTTTGTCCAGGAATGATGATGATTGTCCATGAAAGATGTCGTTTTGCCTCTTTCTGAGACCCGATTTTTGGTGGGAAAATTCTAACCTATCCGAGCCTGCGCATCTCTAATATAAATATATATTATTTATTTATATATATATATATATATAATTGCACACTGCGTACAATCAGCATGTGAAGTGCTACAATGCAGCAACCACAGCTTTCTTTTCCATGCAATGGGAACTGGCGGCTCGCTCACGTCAGGCATATCGCACTGCATGGCGTATTGGGGCTAGATGAGCAGGGGGCACATCTGTACCTAACAGGCGACTTTGTTTCAGACCCTTGCATGCTCATTCTCCACTGTTTAGCCACACTTTACTCCTCTACCCATGTGATAGGGACTGAGCTCAGTTTTTCTTTGCTGTTGGCAGGAACACAAAGTACCAAAGTCTATGGAGGCTTCTTGATCCACTTGCAGCTATCCGCTGCTGTCTTGAATTTAGTCCAGCCGGAGCCCTAACCCTGCTGGTTATATCCAACAGTAAAGATCCGTCTGCACTGTAACTGCACCATCTAAACCCTCCTGCTCTCGTGGTGGCCGCCTCGCTAGCCCTCCTCCAGCCTTTATATCTTCGTGGTCTCCACATGTCATTTGGCTCCAGCCTGTCTCCCTAGACCACATGCGAAACCCAGCAGTGCGCCCGCAGGATGGCGACATTTTAGAATGCACACAGTATATTACATTCACACTAACATTGTCATGATTGCAGTAATGTACACACATTATTACACAAGCTAGACGGAAGGGGTTGTGCAGCGGGCTAAATCTTGTGAGTGTTTGACAGCCTTGATCTCTCAAAAAGGGGTGTGGATGGAGAACATTGTGCCCTTGCTCTATACAGATGCGTGTCCTCATACACCAATTCGTTCTGCGCCTTATGGCTGTGCACTTTGCTCAATTATGCATATTAGTCCACATATAGGGCCTGATTCTGAGTTGGGACCAAGTAAAAAAGAGCCGGTAACTAGTTTGTACCTTGGTATAACCATGTTGAGCTGCAGTTGGGTCAGATTTAAAATGTGCAGAGAGATTTTTCTGCTGCATGCAAAAGCCGCCAGTATTTAGCCTGCATGCCAAACCCTGCAACAGGACTTCCATCAATCCTATCAGACCACTGGTAACATGGCGCCTGTCATTGAAAATTCTGGACATCAGTAGCCTAGGTTTCCTCTCCTGTCCAATTTCCTACATATAGATGTGCAGAGGCGTCACTTACCTGGGTGACACCCGGTGCGGCTGGTCGGAGTACTTCTGCGCACGCATGTGAAAGGGGGTGTGGCTTTGCGGAAGGGACGTGGCTTTGCTCCACGAAGCCGTGCCCCTCGTGTGCCGATCTTGTTGGCGTTCCCGCCGTTCTCGGCACACAGTGGGCTTACGCAGCGCTCCAGCAGCTGCTGGGGCAGCCCAAAGTCTCTCCCCTGCCTCCCTCCAGTTTCTGGCTTCTCGGTGACACCATCCGACGGGGTGACACCAAAATAGCAGAGCAGCTCTGCTATTTTGGTGACGCCCCCTCGGATGGTGTCACCCAGTGCGGTCCGCACCCCCCTTGTGATGCCAGTGCAGATGTGTCCTCTTACACTGTTGCTGAAGTCGTGGCAAATAGCCCCTCTCGGCGTACCAGGTCCTGTGCGGCTCGGATGCGCCGAGCGTCTTTCTAGCCAGGTTCTGATTGTCTTTCGTGCCAGGTCCTGTGCGACTCGGATACGCCGATTCGTCTTATTCTAATAAATAGCGAAAATAGGAATGACAGGATTACTTTGTTAGATTACATTGATGAATCTGATATGTGACATTTGTACATCTGTCTGCAGGAGAGTCTGAATCCGTATGTGAAGTGCTATGGTGCAGCGACCGCAGCTTTTTCTCACGCCAAGTTCTTCTGTTGCAAATTTGTACACGTTTAAAACTAATTCAGCATCTCCAGTACGCTGTGATTGGTGTTTTGCTGCGATGTGAATAAGACTCAATTTAAAGAAAGACAAAACGATTGTGGGAGCGCTAGTTGGTTGATAACTACAGTACACATAAAAATGTAAAAGATAATTTAAAACACATTTATTGTCTCTATAACATGAAATACCTAAATAGGTTGAAAAAATATATATATAAACAGATGTACATCTAGTATAAATCAGCAGATATCAAATAAATACACAGCAAAGATTAATAAAAATTGATAAAAACGACAAAATATAAAAAAATGTAAATGTATGGGATACTGTATTATAAGTCCCTGAGTATGAAGGTATCAAACAAAGTTAATCTTCATAGCTTGTAAGGTAACGAAAGAGACTTATAGTAGAACTGTACATAGATCATCCAACAATTGGAGACAGTAGCGACTTGATTTGGATCATAAATGTCTCACAGGTCTCATATGATGTGTAAAAAAGGAGCTTGCACAACCAATTAGTGAGAGGTTGTGCTGGCTTACTCACTGATTGAAGAAAAATATCCTTCGGTATCTGGTGATGGGGATTAATAAGCTGTGTATCAGTTGTGATATCCCGGCCGGGACTGAACTCACTTGCCCTCACGTTTCCTCAGAGGTAACGGCCAGTATACCAGAGCCGAGAAATGTGTTAGGTGCTCCCTATTACTATCTGATGAACAAGACGTACTTTGTTTCACAATTCCACGGCAGTCAGGCAAGTGAGACCGTCTCCGGAGGAGTTCTCCACACGCACGATCCAGCACAGCCACATGCTGATTCTACACTACGGCTGCATATTTACCTGAACCTAGGTAACCTCCAGTGCACTCTGCCACTCAGTGGGACACTGCTTACTCCCAGAGCGGCACTCTCTTCCCAGCCGCTCCACCCACAAACTACGGCATCACCACGAGCTGCACTGCCCGTCTATCCACTATGGTGGTTCAGTCCCGGCCGGGATATCACAACTGCTCCCCATCACCAGATACTTTACAAGCTATGAAGATTAACTTTGTTTGATACCTTCATACTCAGGGACTTATAATACAGTATCCCATACATTTACATTTTTTTATATTTTGTCGTTTTTATCAATTTTTATTAATCTTTGCTGTGTATTTATTTGATTATTTTTGCTGATTTATACTAGATGTACATCTATTTATATATATATATATATATATATATATATTTATTTTTTTTTCAACCTATTTAGGTATTTCAAGTTATAGAGACAATAAATGTATTTTAAATTATCTTTTTAATTTTTATGTGTACTGTAGTTATCAACCAACTAGCGCTCCCACAATCGTTTTGTCTTTCTTCCTCAAATTCTCTTGGGGTCTGCCTAGCCCAATAGTGCTGAGCTGCATCTTGATTGTACTACTTAGTACTTCTGGAGCGCCTGAATTTTTTTGTGCATCAATTTAAAGAAAGATATGGTACGCTATTCCTCTTTAAGCATCTCAGTCGCGCCGTATGATGTATAGACCAGGGGCGTATTTATAATGGGTGCAAGGTGTGCAGTGCCCACACACCCTCCACCCAATAAAATATACTCGCCTGTCCATCGGCCCGGCTGCAGCACTGCAGAAATCACTGGGAAAATGGCCACTGCGGCCATTTCCCCGGTGATTTGCGCATGTGCAGTAGAGATGTCCCGGGAACACACTGCAGGCGTGGGGGGGTTAAAAGCTAACCCTAACCTCCAGAGGGGGTTAGGGTTAGGTGGGGGGAGGTTAGGCTTTTTGTCGCAAATGATTTACTATAAAGTCACAGATAAAGCATAATGATGCATGACACGGGTCACTTGTTTTTGTCTTTTGTCTTTTTACCCTAGATCGTGTACTTTTTACTCCGTTTTGCTACTTTTTAAATTTCGCTATGTATTGCTCAGTTTTGTGTCTTAAGCTGGGTGCACAGTATATGATCTAGCGTCCAATATATTGTTCAGACGCAGATCGGAACGATATATCTTACATACCGTATAGTTTGTTTGCCGGATATGTTATTGGCTGTCGTTCATTGCATCATCCCTCCTGCTGTGCTGCACATCCGATGGGACAATTCCACCATGACGCTGCGTTGTTACATGAAGCATGTGCCGTCGTATGCTGGATCGTGTAGTGTGTACGGCGACATGATGTATCTCACATTGCACTGCACCAACATTTAGGTGTGTGCCCAGCTTTAGTTCGATAATAGGTACTTAGAATCGGTGTTTGGGCAAGGCTATTTTGGCAAAGTCCACAGCGCAGGACACTGGCTATTTGGTACTATTTGGGGTTAGGTGTATGTTTACACATCTGTACCCTCCTCTTATTTTTAATGACCTAAATGTTCTGATTCAGATAATGAAGACTCTAGTGTCAGTCATTTGTCTCTTCTCACACAAGTGTATAACAACGTATACATGTCCTGCAGAGGCCCAATATATAATTCCCTGCACTCGCATAATAAAAAGAAGTTGAAATGTCTTCCGTAACTTCTTGTTATTGCTTTTCTCACCCTCATAGTTTCCAAAAAGATTTAGAATTTTGTTTATGTATTGTAATAGTTGTCATTACTACGTTTTGTTGCATTTTCTTTATTTGCTTTTTACATTTATTTTTTTTTTACTAAACTATATATGAATATGCTCATCCTTTAAAATACCTTTTAACAATATGACTGGTTGTTTAATGTAACGTAATAAGAAAAGTGCGGTAAGTTAGGGACGTGTTGCTGTGTATATTAAGCATGTTTTATGCTGTGTTTCATTTAAAATGTCTCCATATAACTTGATTGCATATGTAAGACCCGCTGAAATATACGATGGACATAGCCTGTATATAACTGTACAATACTAATCCTACGAAAAGAAAGTATAGTTCCCGCACCAGAATTACTCATGCAGTTTATTTATCCACTGTTAACACGGGGGAACTCTGCTTAATAAACAATACAGGACGCACGAGTATCACCGACGTTTCGATGCTTTAATACATCGTTATCAATGTCACAAACAATTTAAAAACAGGGATGTAGTTAATTTGTCGCCACACGGGATGCCGGCGGTCTAAATACCGGCGCTGGAATCCCGACCCGTGGTCAGAACACCGGTGCCAGATTCCCGACGTCAGTAATGATGCCGACGCCAGAATTCCGTGTTAGCCGGGTTAGCTTTAAACCCCCGGGGTTTGGGGTGGGGGGTTTAAAGCTAATCCTAACCGCCGGAGGAGGTTAGGGTTAGGCTGCGTGGGGGGAGGTTAGGGTTATGCTGTGGACAGGGCGGGGTAGGTTTAGGCACCACGGGGATGGTTAGGTTTAGGCACTAACGGGGGGAGGGTTAGGGAGTGAAAGGGGAGGGTTAGGATACTTACGCAGTCCTTGTCAGGATTCTAAGCATGGAGATGCTGTCGTCTGTGTTTTGACGGCCGGCATCCCGACTGCCTGCCTCTCATACCCAACCCCTTCAAGAAATACTAGTCCTAAAATAACCTCTGTGTTTATATGAGCATAGGGAAGGGATCTTTACTGTAAAAGTGGTTAAGTTGTGGATTCCTTAGCAGGAGGTTATGGCAAAGTCACTAACGGGTTCCAATACATTTTAAATTCTTATATATTATATTATATATAATTATAGCTGTAATTAGTAGGGGACCAATCACAATGAAGAGTACCTCTCACACCACACCACCACCACTTGCTCTTTAAAAATGAAGTGAATTTAATAATCCAGAACCGACACCTGGTAAGCAGATGCAGGAAGAGGGCACATTAGGTGGTATTGCATTCTTTAGTGCATTATCAATAGAGCCAGTTGGCCCCCAGTTTACAGCAATGATACAGGTCGCTGCTCTCCTGTAAGAAGGGAGGGGAGTATCCATCCTGGCTGATATTCTGGAGTTTATTACATTTTTTCCTTTATCACTTAATCAAATGCGCAAGATGAAATGCAAATTTCTATTCAGACAGTGCAATTAATGTTCCACCCAGCACACGAGATTAGCCCAAACAGTGATTTCCATGAGATGTGAATGACAATACGTCTGCGAGCTTATGGCTGACAGTAAACTGCTGAATGTAAGCTGCACCTGCTGGGGCCACAAACACAGCTGCACGGAGCCCCCACTTACATCTCGCGCTATTGAGAGACGGCTCCCAGCAGAGTCCTGTAATCCTGTAAATTATTATCCTGCGCACACATATTACCATATACAGTCAGTCTGCCTTGTCTGCAACACAATGACCGGACATTAACCCTCTTCTGTTCTCGCTCTTCAGGTAACAGCCCACTGGACAGTCCCCGAAACTTCTCCCCGAATGCTGCTGCCCACTTCTCCTTTGTCCCTGCGCGGAGGTAAGTCCCACACCTGTGCCTGCTCTGTACCTGTGTATTACAAGGTATGAGCCCACCAATTTCACTAGGATCTTTGTCGGGCAATGATAGATTGTGACCACACAAGGAGATTCTGGTAATTTCTGGTGATATTGTGGCGTGCTGTCAGCATTACATTGCTGGTCTTAGGACATATTGCTGAGCTGTAAATGTATCAGGACTACTTTTAGATTAAATGAAACACAAGTAAAGGTTTAGCCACATAGCTACATGCTGTCTATAGTTATGTATATTTAGCATGAACAGCAACAACAGGATAGGACAAAGTACAGGATAGTGTCTAAATGGTTTTACCGCTAATGTTGCAATTCATCTAAACAATTTGCAACACATGTTGTAAAAATAAGAACATTTTCCATGTCGGATATCACGTAGACAATTGTGTGCGAATACATGGTAGACTGTTGGAAAAGGAAACCTTTAATGGTGTGGTAGTACCTTTTGAAATGTTGGAAGACTGTTGACGTATTGGAAGGATAGACAGTAAATGTGTAGTATATTAATAAGCATTAAGGAGTATTGCCCGTCAACTCTGTAAATATGCATTTAATCAAGTTACAACTGAACCATTGTTTGCATAGATACAACACGAAAAGGGATGTGTGCTTCAAATAATGAAGATTTGTTTCTAAGCTTCAGATTCAGCCACTTACACATTATTGTAGTAATGAACTAGTTCTTGCAATGTTACGTGCAAGTTGCAGCTGCATTATTTGTTTCCTACCACTAGGTGGCAGTAATTGCTTTTGTGGCTTTCTTTTTTTAAATAGAGCAGTTACTGGGATTTATGCTGTGAAAGTGTTTTAAGTAGGCTGTGCGTTTACCTGCTTGCACACAGAGAGATGCCCCACAGCCGCGTCACAATAATATAATACATGTGATTATTTGCAATAATAGCTTCAATGTAGAGGCATCAAACAATGCTAATTTTAGCTTTGACCCTTTATCTCATTATATTAGTATCTCTCTCCCATGGGACAGTTCTTTTGGCAAATCTTCACAGGCTAGAACGGGCACTATTATGATAAATCCTTGTTAAACTGATATAATGTGTTAGTATTGGGTATGTTTGGTACCCATCTGATGGGGTTCACTTTGATGTGGTATAGATTGTAAGCTTGCGAGCAGGGCCTTCCTACCTATATATCTGTCTGTTATTACCCAGTTTTGTTCTATTAATGTTTACAATTGTAAAGCGCAACGGAATATGCTGCGCTATATAAGAAACTGTTAATAAATAAATAAAATAAATAAATGTGGTATGTCTGGATTTGCAGGTAAATTGTTTCAGATAACACTTCAATGACAGCCTTCAGCAACCTGCAGGAACACGCATATCACGGGTACACACTAGATGATGTACCCAATATGTCGCTCTAATCCGCGGGATTGGACGCAATATTGTCTAGTCTTGTGTGTACCCTGCAATAGTCTATCTCCCCGCTATCCCGTCTGTCCATTGCAGCAAGGGGTCGTTTTGGTTACTTATATAGAGAACACATTATAGGGAATCCTGACATGAGCAACATAAAAAACTTTGAGGCTTTTAACCTGTTGAAGTTGTCATTTTAGGGGAGAAGTTGTCCCTAGCAACCAATCCGCTTTTTCCCATCATTTTATAGCATCCTTACTTTAGAAGATGTGATTCTTCTGCCCAGCAGACACATTGGAAACTCTCTGGTACTAGTGCAGATTTGTTATCTGATAACAAAGTACAAGTATCCCGCATGCAAAACTTCCAATCTATATTGTAGTGCTACAAAAGCTGGTACCTTTCAGGTTTCATATATTGGGATATAGTCCGACCCCAAGTACTCAACATTTTTACATAAAATAGGTCTTAAAAAATCTGAAGTTCCTACAATAGGAGTTTTTGGAAGGACAGAGGTGAACGACGTGATGTGCCTGATTGCATACATCCTAAAACTTGAAAAGTGGGCACCGGGACTCCTCGCGCGTGCCTAAGGGGGGCATGGCCTCGTATCCCGCAAGGCCACGTCCCCTGGCATGTGACATATTAGGGCTCTGGCCGCATGTCATGCCCACATTTCTCATCATACTGGGGACTCCCGGCAGTAAATGGACGCGGCATCTATTCTCCGCTGAGCAGTGGTGACAGGGTGTCACACCCAACCCGCGGGTGAAACAGCAGTGACAGTGCCCGAAAAGCCGGACTATCCCACTGAAATTTGGATAGATGGGAATTATGTGATTGCCGGGGGCAGGAGTGGGGGAAAGTTAGGAAGAGAGAATTACACAGAGAGGTAAAGTATTAAATAATAAAGGAGAGACTGGATAGACATACAGGGGTATTCAATATGGGTGCGATAACATCGTTTTTGCGTTAATATCGCACTTATGACGTCATTATCGCAGGTTTGACTTTTACACCGTATTCAATTTCAAAGACTTATCGCAGGTTTGAAAAGTCTTTGATAAAAAACGGGGATAACTTTCCACCATTGAATAGGTGTCGAAAAAAAGTGCAGAATTGGGGTTTAGGGGTGCAGGCTTAAAAAAAATAGCCTGCACCCCTGGGAATGACATTTAAAAAAGAACTGTGTCAAAAAAGTAAAAAAAAAAAAAATAGGGACGCCCCCAAAAAAATAATTAAAAAATTGGGGTGGAAAAAATAGTTAAACAATAGGTAAACAGGTTCAGGGCTATTCTGCAAGTATGCGGCAGGTGTTTTCTAGAATAGAATTATAGCGGCAGGTGCACAAATGCAGAATTTTTAAAAACTTACTTTAGGGACTTCATAATATGCTAGTACCCATTTTCTTCTACCCCAAATTTGATGGGACCACTTAAAGAAAAAACGAAAAAAATAACCTAAGTGCTCTTCTGCATCACTACTTCAATGTCGGGAAAAAAACACCTGCTGCAGCTTTTTAAATCCCCGACTTTCAATTAAAGGCTAAAACGGGGGTACCCATAGTGTTCCCCCATGTTTTTAGAACTTTAGGGGGGTCTTACAATTTTTTTAAGGAAAAATGTTTATCTTTACGCAAATCCAACTTCAGAGTTTCCCGTTTTCGTTAATTTTATATTGAATACGGGGATAAGCGGGAGCGCGCCCGATACTTTAACGCAGGTAAAAACTCCGATATGAAACGTTAACTTCGACAGTGAAGTTAACGTTTCATATTGAATACCCCTCATAGATGGTTACAGCTATGAGATGAATAGGGTGTAACCAGCACAAGGCATTGGGATCAGAACAGTAAATGGATTATATCAAAGCATACAATCAGTCATATTCCTCTATAATTACAGGGTACAGTCGGTCATATTTTTGCCTTCAGTGCGTCTGTGAAGCAGACATTTATATTTATGTACCCAGTAAGTGATAAATGACACTTTGTCCAGATATTCTATTCAAATATGATATTACACAGTGGTTTTATATATAATTAATGGAGCCGAATGGTCTATATGATGAAGTGAGCCATTAAGCAATGTGTTTTGTTTTGTTTTTGTAAGAGTTTTCTTAACAGCCCATTGTGCACAGCAGTTGGAGAAGAGACAGATTGATGTATTTAGAATAAATTGTGATGAGCAGCTCCTGCTGCAGACTATCCCTGCTGCAGGCTATCCCTGCGCGCTTCCCTCAGTGTCGCATGGTGACTGTCTTGCTGTATGTTCTGTAAACTGGAGCTTTCTGCACATGGCGGCTGCCTGGTTCCGTTCAGTAAGCCAACAACATGGCAGGTTACAAAATGTGCCAAATTCTATTAGTTTGCCCCAAAATGTAGAAGTTTTGTATGTAATAGCCAAATAAAGTGCCAGATTTAATATGCCAACCATATCTGTGGGCCGGTATGGTAATGCTGAGTTATATCTGTGGCCCGGTATGGTAATGCTGAGTTATATCTGTGGCCCAGTACGGTAATGCTGAGGTATATCTGTGGCCAGGTATGGTAATGCTGAGTTATAGCTGTGGCCCAGTATGGTAAATCTGAGTTATAGCTGTGGCCCAGTATGGTAATGCTGAGTTATATCTGTGGCCCGGTATGGTAATGCTGAGTTATAGCTGTGGCCAGGTATGGTAATGCTGAGTTATAGCTGTGGCCCGGTATGGTAATGCTGAGTTATAGCTGTGGCCCGGTATGGTAATGCTGAGTTATAGCTGTGGCCCAGTATGGTAATGCTGAGTTATATCTGTGCCCCGGTATGGTAATGCTGAGTTATAGCTGTGGCCAGGTATGGTAATGCTGAGTTATAGCTGTGGCCAGGTATGGTAAATCTGAGTTATAGCTGTGGCCAGGTATGGTAATGCTGAGTTATAGCTGTGGCCCGGTATGGTAATGCTGAGTTATATCTGTGGCCCGGTATGGTAATGCTGAGTTATAGCTGTGGCCAGGTATGGTAATGCTGAGTTATAGCTGTGGCCCGGTATGGTAATGCTGAGTTATATCTGTGGCCCGGTATGGTAATGCTGAGTTATAGCTGTGGCCAGGTATGGTAATGCTGAGTTATAGCTGTGGCCAGGTATGGTAATGCTGAGTTATATCTGGATAAATATAAATGGAAAGGCTAATACTTTGCGTTTGTTCAGTGATGCTGCATAATCCCCACCCCGCTCTTGTGGAGTGTTGAGAACCTATGTAATAGAAAATGTGGTCTGTACATTGCGCTCATGTTTTCTCCTCTGTCTACCGAGAGGAGCCCTAGTAATGGGGCAAGCACTGTGTCACCTGCTGAGCATGATGGGTAATATTATGTATCCATGAATGGCTCTGTAACTTATGTGTAACCTCTCTTCTATCCAGCCACGGGCACAGAGCGGACAGGTAACTTCCTCTGTGGACGCATGTCTGTGTTTCTCTGTACAGGCCAGCACCCCAGCTTTCTACAGTTTAGCCATCACTTTCCCATTTCACCCCAACAATGCTGTCCTGTGATAATGAATTGTCTAGTGCAGTGGTTCTCAGGACCGCACACAGGTCATGGTTCCAGGTCACCCAGCAGGAGCACAGGTGTAGTCATTACTCACTGACACATTTTAAACGATCTATAGGTGGAGCTAGTTAATTCGCTTGTGATTCTATAAGGAGCTCTGGAAAACATGAACTGTTTGGGGTCCTGAGGACCGAGTTTGAGAACCTGTGGTCTATTGCATGCGTCATGACTAGAGCCAGGGCGATTGCGTTCTATGTCCATCCGCTTATTATGTCTCTGCTGGATCGTGTCATAGTGTGTTGCTGTTATCAGTGGTATCATTGTTGCTTTACCTGCTCATGTTCATGTTTTTATTGCTCCTCAGGATAACCCGATGATGTTTATTCATCCTTTTTTGTGGGGAATTATTTTATCTTCCATTCATAGCAGGGAACTTTATATCCAGTGGGTACAAGGCTCCATCATCATTTCCAGCACTTCCCTGTCATATCCAGACTGCTCTCTAGTAACTGTGCCCCACGTAACCCCCACTTTTCTTTGTTTCAGGACTGATGGACGTCGCTGGTCCTTGGCATCGTTACCCTCTTCTGGATATGGAACCAACACTCCGAGTTCTACTGTCTCAGTAAGTGTGCTGTAATGGAAGTGTTTGTGCTGGTCCCCCGGTTTTCACTGTGCACCCTCACTCTCTATATCACTATTCCTGGTGCCCAGTTGAAGTCCCTTGCGTTACCTCTCGTGGTCCTGGTATGGCTCCTGGACAGGTGCTCTATGTTCACATTGCAGATACCGGTCATTTGTCACCTAGAATCAGGACTAGCTATTCCCTATGTGACAACTGCAGTCTCGTACTGAATATAGTATGCAGCCTGCTAGAGCTCTTCCGTTCATTGAAGGATTATACAGATCATATGAGTGCACAAAAACCCAAGAAATTGGGGAACTTCGTATCTGGAACAAACCATGTTGCACTGTAAGGGGTGTAAATACTTTTATGTATTTGCATACACAGTAAATACTGGCTGCTCCTGCATGTAGCCCACAAATGCTGGACAGCTTTAGTTTTACACTGCAATTCAGTTTTGAATTTGGAAGCGTCTATCCCAAATCTAAATCTCTGCACTTTTTATATATCCCCCCCCGCAGTGCAGCATGGATATACCAAGGTGCAAACTTACTCTATTATTTATTTTTTTACCAGATACATATGTGTGTGTGTGTGTGTGTGTGTGTGTGTGTGGAGCTTACAATCTAAATTCCCTACTACATGCACACACATACACACTAGGGTTCATTTTGTCTGTACCCAATTAACCTACCAGTATACTTTTGGAGTGTGGGAAGAAACCGGAGTACCCGGAGGAAACCCACGCAAGCACAGAGAGAATATACAAACTCCACACAGTTAGGGCCATAGTGGGAATAGAACCCACGACCTCAGTGCTGTGAGGCAGTAATGATAACCATTACATCGTCTGTGGTGCAAAAGTACTTGATCTTTTTTGCTTTGCTCCCCCCAGAAGCAGAATCCTTATGTATCCAGTATTCTTACGGTGCCAGAGCAGAATAACTGGTGGAATCCACCTGATCCCTTTCCTCAGAGTGAAACAGTTCGGTTGGCGTTCTGACCGCAATGATAGTCTGCCCATGGCACTCTCATTTCTGACCACATTAAATCTCTGTCACAAAATGATCTGTGCACTGTACGGCTGCTGCCTACCCTGACATCTAACAACACGATGACTTCATAGACATAGGTGTCCTGACATCTTTACAAATCATACAGCCGGTCAGAGGCAGAATGATTAAACCCTCATGTGAGATCAGTGGGAGATGTGAAAGCAGTGCACAGTCTGCAGTCCATGTGTATACAGTTGCTGCAGTACACAGCATGCTCCAGTGTGGTGATCTGACGGAGCCTCTCGCTCTCCCTCCCTACCCCTGTACTGATGACAGGCGGAGGCATCCTGCTTCCTGTACTGCTGTCTATAGATTAGACAGGTTCATGGTTCACCAACTCTAGAGGGTCACACACACATCTGTGGCCTTAGGATGTCTGTGCTTTTCAGCCACGTCAATATCATCAGATATTTATTTCCTTTACCCAGAGATGTGATGCACATTGTGGTTCAATGCAGTCAACTTGCAGAGCTGAACATCTAGAATGAATCCAGAATGCAGGGACCACTATGAACAAATATAGCGACTCACACCCGCATTCACACACCTATGCTTATACCGGTCTCTTTCTCTAGTCTTATAGTGTGTGTATATTTTATTATTATATTGTGTATATATTACAATTATATTGTGTGTATGCTTTATTCTTATAGTGTGTGTATATATTACAATTGTGTGTATGCTTTATTCTTATAGTGTGTGTATATTTTACTATTATATTCTGATATGCTTTATTCTTATAGTGTGTGTATATTTTACTATTATATTGTGTGTATGCTTTATTCTTATAGTGTGTGTATATTTTACTATTATATTGTGTGTATGCTTTATTCTTATAGTGTGTGTATATTCTACTATTATATTGTGTGTATGCTTTATTCTTAGTGTGTGTGTATATTTTACTATTATAGTGTGTGTGTGTGTGTATATTTTACTATTATATTGTGTGTATGCTTTATTCTTATAGTGTGTGTATATTTTACTATTATAGTGTGTGTATGCTTTATTCTTATAGTGTGTGTATATTTTACTATTATATTGTGTGTATACTTTATTCTTATAGTGTGTGTATATATTACTACAGGTTGAGTCTCCCATATCCAAAATGCTTGGGACCAGGGGTATTTTGGATATCGGAATATTCCGTATTTTGGAATAATTGCATATTATAATGAAATGTCTTGGAAATGGGACCCAGATATACACACAGAATGCATTTATGTGTTATATACACCTTATACACACAGCCTGCAGGTCATTTTAGACAATATTTTTTATAATTTTGTGCATCAAAAAAAGTTTGTGTACATACATGAAATTCATTTATGTTTCATATACACCTTATGCACACAGCCTGAAGGTTATTTTATACAATCTTTTTAATAATTTGTGCCTTAGACAAAGTTTCTGTACATTAAACCATCAAAAATCAAAGGTTTCATTATCTCAGTCATGCTGAAAATATTCCGTATTTCGGAATATTTGGATATGGGAGACTCAACTTGTATTACATTGTATGTATGCTTTATTCTTATAGTGTGTGTATATTTTACTATTACATTGTGTGTATGCTTTATTCTTATAGTGTGTGTATATATTACTATTATAGTGTGTGTATGCTTTATTCTTATAGTGTGTGTATATTTTACTATTACATTGTGTGTATGCTTTATTCTTATAGTGTGTGTATATATTACTATTATATTGTGTGTATGCTTTATTCTTATAGTGTGTGTATATTTTACTATTATAGTGTGTGTGCGTATATTTTACTATTATATTGTGTGTATGCTTTATTCTTATAGTGTGTGTATATATTACTATTATATTGTGTGTATGCTTTATTCTTATAGTGTGTGTATATTTTACTATTATATTGTGTGTATGCTTTATTCTTAGTGTGTGTATATTTTACTATTATAGTGTGTGTGTGTGTGTGTGTGTGTGTGTGTGTATATTTTACTATTATATTGTGTGTATGCTTTATTCTTATAGTGTGTGTATATTTTACTATTGTAGTGTGTGTGTATATTTTACTATTATATTGTGTGTATACTTTATTCTTATAGTGTGTGTATATATTACTATTATATTGTGTGTATGCTTTATTCTTATAGTGTGTGTATATTTTACTATTACATTGTGTGTATGCTTTATTCTTATAGTGTGTGTATATTTTACTATTATAGTGTGTGTGTATATTTTACTATTATTTTGTGTGTATGCTTTATTCTTAGTGTGTGTATATTTTACTATTATAGTGTGTGTGTGTATATTTTACTATTATATTGTGTGTATACTTTATTCTTATAGTGTGTGTATATTTTACTATTATATTGTGTGTATGCTTTATTCTTATATTGTGTGTATATTTTACTATTAGAATGTGTGTGTATATTTTACTATTATATTGTGTGTATGCTTTATTCTTATATTGTGTGTATATTTTACTATTAGAATGTGTGTGTATATTTTACTATTATATTGTGTGTATGCTTTATTCTTATAGTGTGTGTATATTTTACTATTATAGTGTGTGTATATTTTACTATTATATTGTGTATACTTTATTCTTATAGTGTGTGTACATTTTACTATTATATTGTGTGTGTATATTTTACTATTATATTGTGTGTATGCTTTATTCTTATAGTGTGTGTATATTTTACTATTATAGTGTGTGTGTATATATTTTACTATTGTGTGCATGCTTTATTCTTATAGTGTGTGTATATGTTACTATTATAGTGTGTGTGTATATTTTACTATTATATTGTGTGTATACTTTATTCTTATAGAGTGTATATTTTACTATTATAGTGTGTATATTTTACTATTATATTGTGTTTGCTTTATACTTATAGTGTTTATACAGTGCCTTGCAATTTTTAATTTTTCATGTTTTGTTGCCTCACAACCTGGAATTAAAATGGATTGTTTGAAGGTGTGCATCATTTCATTCACAGAACATGCCTACAACTGTGAAGTTGTGTTTTTTTTATATTGTGAATCAGACAACATTTAGGACAACATAACAGAAAACTTCAGCGTGCATAACTATTCACCCCCCTAAAGTCAGTACTTTGTCGAGCCATCTTTTGTGGCAATTACAGCTGCTAGTCGCTTTGGATAAGTCTCTATGAGCTTGCCACATCTTGCCCCTGGGATTTTTGCCCATTCCTCAAGGCAAACCTGTTCCAGCTCCTTCATGTTGGATGGTTTCCGCTTGTGAACAGCAATCTTCATGTCTGACCACATATTCTCAATTGGATTGAGATCTGGGTTTTGACTAGGCCATTCCAACACATTTAAATGTTTCCCGTTAAACCACTCGAGTGTTGCTTTAGCAGTATGCTTCGGGTCATTGTCCTGCTGGAAGGTGAACCTCCGTCCCAGTCTCAAATCACAGGCAGACTGAAACAGGTTTTGCTCAAGAATATCCCTGTATTTAGCACCATCCATCTTTCCCTCGACTCGAATCGGTTTCCCAGTCGCTGCTGCTGAAAAACATCCCCAAAGCATGATGCTGCCACCACCATGTTTCACTGTGGGGATGGTGTTCTTGGGGTGATGAGATGTGTTGGGTTTGCGCCAGACATAGCGTTTTCCTTGGTGGCCGAAAAGTTAAATTTTAGTCTCATCTGACCAGAGCACCTTCCTCCATACATTTGGGGAGTCGCCCACATGACTTTCGGCAAACTCAAATTGTGTCTTCTTATATTTATCACTAAGTAATGGCTGTTTTCTGGCCACTCTTCCATAAAGCCCAGCTGTATGGAGTGTTCGGCTTATTGTAGTCACATGCACAGATACACCAGTCTCTGCTGTGGAACTCTGCAGCTCTTTCAGGGTTACCTTTTGGTCTCTGTGCTGCCTCTCTAATTAATGCCCTCCTTGCCCGGTCTGTGAGTTTTGGTGGGCGGTTCTCTCTTGGCAGGTTTGTTGTGGTACCATGTTCTTTCCATTTGATGATGATGGATTTGATGGTGCTCCGGGGGATCAAGATTTGGATATTTTTTTTCTAACCCAACCCAGAGTTGTACTTCTCAACAACTTTGTACCTGACTTGTTTGGAGAGCTCCTTGGTTTTCATGGTGTGATGCCTCTTGCTTAGTGGTGTTGCAGCCTCTGGTGCCTTTCAGAAAAGGTGTGTTTATACTGACAGATCATGTGACACAGATTTCACACAGGTGGACTTCATTTCACTAATTATGTGACTTCTGAAGGTAATTGGTTGCACCCGAACTTTTGAGGGGCTTCATAGCAAAGGGGGTGATTACATATGCACATGGCAATTTTCCGTATTTTATTTATAAAGATTATTTTTTATATATATTTTTCTAATTTCACTGCACCAAATTAGACTATTTTGTGCAGATCCATCACATAAAATTCAGATAAAAAAAAATAAATAAATTACAGGTTGTAATGTAACAAAAAAAGTAAAAAACCAAGGGGGTGAATACTTTTGCAAGGCACTGTGTGTATATGTATATATATATAATATTACTATTGTGTGTATGCTTTATTCTTATAGTGTGTGTATATATTACTATTATGTTGTGTGTATGCTTTATTCTTATAGTGTGTGTGTGTATTTTACTATTATATTGTGTGTATGCTTTATTCTTATAGCGTGTGTGTATTTTACTATTATATTGTGTGTATGCTTTATTCTTATAGCGTGTGTGTATTTTACTATTATATTGTGTGTATGCTTTATTCTTAGTGTGTGTGTATTTTACTATTATATTGTGTGTATGATTTATTCCTATAGTGTATGTATATTTTACTATTATTTCTACTTCAGGGTCCATAGGGGGTCCACAGGGTTGACCTTGGGGTATAGGTTGGGAACCAAATCCGGGCACCACGCAGTTAAAGCTTTTAGCTCCCAGGATGCACTGGGTCCACTCTCCCTATAACCCCACCCCCAAGCCAGAGGCACCTCAGTTTAAGTTGGTGCCCGGCCGGAGTCGGGTCACCGTTAGCGCAGGGGGAGCTGATTAGCAGCCCCTAAGCTTATTTTATTTTTTTAGGGACAAAGTTTTTTCATGGACTTTGGACTCTTCAGAGCGGCAGCGTCGGACTGTCCATAGGACGTCTAAGCTGCCGCTCCGTCACCCCGCTGGCGCTGAGACGCCAGTACAGATCTGGGGATCTCAGCGGGACCCCAGAGTCTGTACTAGCCGGACTCTGCGGGCGCCCAGGACTGCTGCCGGATCCACGGGGAGCAGGTAAGGTCGCGGATCACCGCTTGCGGTGATCCGCGCATTTCAAATGCAGTCCTGTGCCTCCGGTCTCAGGGGACAGACCGGAGGCGCCGGCAGTGGCGGCGGGCCCCCCATACCCCGTGTGTCCACTAGACCACCAGGGACTTAACGATCGGTGCAGGGAGCCGGCGTCCCGGGGGTTAATAGCCGGCCAGGGGAGGCAGCCTTCCCTGTTACAGCGGCTCCTCCCCTCAGCTCAGCGCGCCTTTCAGTATCCATAGTCTGGCGTCGCTGAGCTGCTTCCTCCGCGGGCCACGCTTTCTCTGAGGTCTCCAGCGGCCATTTTATCTCTGTGGTGCAGCAGAAATCTCTCAGGATGGCAGTGAGTCCAGTCCCCCTGCGTACCTCACCATCAGGTCAGTGTACACAGCGCTGTAGCCTTCCCAGACACTGAATCTGGGCAGTTGAATGCAGTGTAATAGTGCAGTATATTATATGACATGTTTATGTATATATGTATATATCTGCATTGTATGTGACTTATGCTAGTGCTGACTGTACTTTATTCTCTCACCTGTCAGTGTATATCTATCCCTTTTCTTTATCTGCCCTAATACAGCTGTACTTAGGGTGGTTCTGAGACCTCACATTTATATACTTGTTAATATTTGTGTGGTTTGTCACATACTGTTGCGTGCTGCACGTTGCCATATTTTAGATGGAACTGTGTGTTGCATACGCTGAAAATGGGTCCCTGCAGCTATTTTTGGCATCAGTCAGGACCAGTATAGTGCTGCTTAATATTTCCGCCAAGATGGGTCAGATATGTCTGACCAGGAGATAGAGCGTTATACTGCACCCATTTTTACTATCCTGCAAGTCATGTGCTGCAGGTGTTAGTGCGGAGGATTTGACTCATAAAGGGTTCTGTATGTGGCGTCATCTGGTGCCGGCCTCTTTCACGACCCCCTTGGGCGGTTTGTTTTCTCGGGATCCTCTCAATTGCGGATCGCCGGGCGGGCCCCATTGTTGTACCTCACTTGGGGTTACTTCACCATACTGCCCTTTTCATCTCAGGGTATCTCGCAGCTTCTTGCACTCTTCCCCTGTGACACAGACTACCGCTCCCTGCAGGGGTTTTTTGCAGTATATGAATTCCCCCTGGTGCCACAATAGTCTGTCATTCCCCTTGCAGGGATTACCACAACAGCCACCCTGGGTGGATGTCGTTTTCTACGAAACGCTAATTGGCGTGGTTGACGCCCTGTGGTTACTTCCCAGTTGGCTCTGCCGTGAACTGGGTACTGTTCGGGGCTCTTTCCCTCTTACACGGGGGGAAGCCTATTTCAGGTATTATTATCCCTGCTTTAGGGCTGGTAGCAGGTCCATTCTGGTTAGAGTGAATGTTGACCTGCACCTGTATCATACACCCTCAGTATTGCGTGCCTTCGGGTTACCTGTTGCTGACTAGCGGGTGGATCGCATAGCGGGACTCTGGCTGTTGCCAGATAGGAGGTGTTACAACAGTGTTTGGCCTCCTGTCCCAAATTCCCTGAGGGTCATCACGAGCCCCTCCTGGGGGGGATGGGCGTGTTACTCGTCTGATTACAGACGTTACTACGCCTCCCATTCCTGCGTGGTCGGATTCTTCGGATCCGTAGGTGGTAACTCTGCCTGAAATCAGTATACTTGCTTTCGGGAGTTGTTACCCATCCTACCATGGCTATAGCATGGTTGGTTAATACTATTGCATATTGGGTTGATGCATTTGTAACGTTTTTTCCCCTCCAACACGTCGGGGGTTCAAATGTATTTGGTCGCTCATGTAATATATGCAGTTGTCATAGGTGGACATGCCTATATTGGATACCAGTCTCCTAACTTTCAGAGTTCCGGCTGCGACTGTATCCTCCGTAATACCCTATGGCTGCGCTCTGAGAATGCAGAGGTGCAGATACCATCTTTAGGGTTGATATTGTTTGGTCCTGACCTTGACAAGATTGTAGTAACATTGGCAGTATTACTAACGACAAGTTTACCGCTTTCAGCTATGCACACTACAAGGCCTCAGACTAAGTCTGTTAAGTCTTTTTTGTCCTCTCGGTCAGCCTAAAGGTCTGTTTCTTCGTAGACTGTCGGCATCTACAAGGGCCGACATATCCAGTACCGAGCAGGCCTGGACTGCCAGCCGATCCTGCTTCTGAACCTACGGATATCTCTTCAGTCTGACGGGACAGGCCTACAACTGGGAGATACCGATTTTCTCAGTTCGCCCGGTATTAGTGTCAAGTTGCCGCGGCTACGTGGGTAGGAGGGTACGCCCTCTTTACAAGGGCCTTACAGATCCAGAAAGCTATGCAGTTGTTGCGGTAAGCGGAGCTAATTGGGCCATCCCCACTATCTCAGTGAGGGACTGGTTGTTCTGTTTTCTTTCTGGTGCGGTGGCTGAATGGTCCTAAAGCTACCTGGGCTCAGGAGGAAATCCCTATGCTCCATCATACGATGTTTGGAACCTGGGGACTTTAGGGTATCACTGGATATACAGGACGCGTGCCTACGGGTACTTACAGAGACCTTTCCTCAGCATGGGCTGAGGTTTGCTGTATCACAGCAACACTTACAATTTTTCGGGCTCTGCCTGTTGGGACTGTCCTCAGCCCCACAGGGGTTTACCAGCGTTTTGGATTTTCTGACAGTTCTTCTGTTCAGTATATCCCAATGCTCCTGTACCTGGACGGCCTCCTGCTCTTAGCGGGATCACCGGGGTACTTTACGGCCAGGTCAGGATGACTGTGGCTTCTTCAGGGTGCAGACGTTTAATCAACGGGGAAAAAGTCCTCCCTGCATCCCTCTCTGGGTATTCTTCATCTAGGATCCCTGCTGGATTCTCCGAATCTGAGAATTCTTCTGGCGTAAGACGGAATCTCCTCTCTTCCATTAGGAGTACATGGTTGTCTGCGCAGTCGACAGATGTCTTTACACTCTGGGATGCATGGTGGAATGGGCTCAGTTCCATTCCAGGCCTTTCCATAATTGGCTCATCTCCAGATGGAATGAGTTTTTTCTGTCGGATAACTGTTCAAACGATGATGCTCTCTCCGGAGGCAAGTCGGTCCCTGTCCGGGTGGCTATGGCCATCTCGTCCAGGGTTTTCTTTGCTAGGGACAGTGTCTGGACCGAATCCTTTTCAGTGCAGTTGGACGTCTGTCGATTCCACCCTGTCAATTAACTTACTCTGGCATAACTCTTGTTTCCCGGTGAACCTGAAAAGGTTCAGTCCGACAGGGTCAGGACAGTGGCTTCCTTTTTAGCAACACTGTTCGTTGGGTGGCAATGACAGGTATGTCACATATTCGGACATAGTCCGAGGGTCTCCTCCCGACCATCTCGGCAGCGTTCATTTCAGGAGCTCTCCATTGGGAAGCGGGAGTCCTCAGCCGTCACGACGTGCATCCCGGGGACTAGTCTCTTCCCCAAGAGAGGTTTCATCTCCTGGTGAGCAGGGGGGGCCCCCCTGAGGTGACCCTCATGGCCTTCTGACTTTATCACACTAGGGTGTTACAGTTCAGCTCTGGGGATTCTGAAGCAAACTTCAGCAACTCTTTGTCGGTGAAGTGGTCCTTCCACTTTGTGTACCTGTGTTCTCCGGTCTCCCTTCTTCCTCGAGGTCTTTGGAAGTGTTTTCAATCGAGACGGAGATGCTTTCCTGCTGGTGGCTCCTGATTGCCCCAGATGTCAGGGGTACTTGGATCTTCGGAGTCTCTACATCGATACTCCATCCCTGATGCTTCACTGCCCGGACCTGTTGTCTCAGGGTCCTTGGTTTTGCCTTGGACCTGGGTCGTTTGTCTTTGACTGTGTCCTTACAGTGGTCTTACGGCTTCCCTGGCTTTGTCATCGTTGGAATGATTAGAGCACATGGATCAGCTTTTGCTGGGACCTACCACAAACTGTGGCAGCCATAAATCTTATGGTATTGTACCTGTCGATACAATCCTCCGGTGTCCAGGATTTCCAGATATTCTGGCATTCCTTCCGGCTGGCTTGGGTTTCACACTTGGCCTGGTCTTCCTGACAGTGCGGATCTCTACACTGTCAGTATGGTTAAGATATGGAATTGCTTCACTCTGGTATCCAGTTCATCCTTTGGAGTGTTTTCTTGATTATGCCTCCATTTGTCCTCCCTAGGGACTCCTTGGGAGTAAGTAGTGGTTCTTCGTTACCTCCGGGGACAGTCAATGGAACCGCTGGTTGTGATAGCCATTACATGGTCTATTGCTTAGGCTCTCTCTTTCTCTCAGGGTGTTTATATCAACCAGGAGAGTGTCTGAATTGGGAGCGTTCTCATGTGGCTCCCTCTTCTGGAGGGCATCATGTCAGGGTGGGAGTTGCTCTCGCCCTGTGTTTCTTCTTAGTGGTTTTCAGGTTCCATATTATTCTGGAACTTATGGTACGGCCATTCTGTCCCCAGTCCTCTCGGCTGGTGTGGCCTCATTGACTGTGGTCTGGCCTCTTTGGATTTATGTGATCCGTTCAGGTTCCTTACGGAAATCGGACTCCTTATTGGTGGTCTGAGATTTCTGGTTTTCACAGGAAAGGATGGCCGGCCTATAACCAAATGTTGACTTGGATGGCCTCGTAGGTCTTCCTCAGGGGCCTACCCATGGGTAGGCCTTCCTGTTGTTGATGCTTGTTTTTTCTCGGGCCATGTGACCCTCGTGTGCGGCTCGCTGTGGCGCCTCGGCTGTTTTGCCTTACTAGGTGGCCACGTGGTCTTCTGTCCACACCTTTTTAAGGTTCTAGGCATTGGTTTCCTTTGCCTCTCAGGATGCTTCCTTTTTGGCGACGGATTCTCCTCTCAGCACAGGAGCGTCCCCACCCTTGGTTGAACTGCTTTGGGACATCCCCAAGGTCAACCCTGTGGACCCCCTATGGACCCTGAAGTAGAAAACAAGAGATATGGTAAGAACTTACCTTTGTTATCTCTGTTTCTACGAAGTCCATAGGGTCCACAGGGCGCCCGCCCTGACGCACCTGGCTTCATATGGGCTGTGTGGCTGGTCACCGGTTTTCCGTCTCCCATTTCGGTGAGTATGGTTATTGAGTGTTCCAGTTTTCTCTCTCTTTTTCTCTCCTCCTCCGGCCTTTGGCTACTTACAAACTGAGGTGCCTCTGGCTTGGGGGTGGGGTTATAGGGAGAGTGGACCCAGTGCATCCTGGGAGCTAAAAGCTTTAACTGCGTGGTGCCCGGATTTGGTTCCCAACCTATACCCCAAGGTCAACCCTGTGGACCCTATGGACTTCGTAGAAACAGAGATAACAAAGGTAAGTTCTTACCATATCTCTTGTTATTGTGTGTCTGCCTTATTTTTATAGTGTGTGTATAGGAAGGATATTCCCAACCTGTAGATCGGTAAAAATGGAAGCCCTTCAGCAAAGTGATGGTTGATTTATTGTCCTGTTTTTGTGTTTATTTGTCAGTCAGCATAACGTTTTGGCTGGTTGCGTTTCTTCCTCTTTCTGTCGTTTGGTTTTGTTTGGTTTTTCCATCCTGCGTCCTTGACCAGCCCCATACGCATGCACTTTAGTGTCCTTTTCTGTGTTTTCCGTACTCAGTCATCATGCTCATCCCAGGAGAAGCTGCACCAGCTGCCGTATCAGCCGACGGCGGATGAGCTGCATTTCCTGACCAAGCACTTCAGTACCGAGAGCATCACCGATGAGGAAGGACGGCACTCGCCAGCCATGCGCCCACGATCACGGAGCCTCAGGTGAACACGTCTGTCTCAAACCCTCCCCCCCCCCCGTTCCCCTTTTCCAGGTCAACCTGTCTGCCCTTTCTGAAAATTGTCCTTTGTGTGTCCATCTATAATGTGGAAAAACTATAATGTGATTTAATGGGCTCCTCTGATGTATGTAAGGTGCTCAATATATTGATTAGGAGAATGTATTGCTTAGCGGAAGGAATTGACACTTGCTGGACATGGCCCATCAGCGATGCTTCAGAATTCCTATTTCCTTTCAGCCTGTGGATTTCACAATGATATATTCACACTGTTTTATTATGATCAGCAAACACGATCAGTTGCTATTCCGTGTATACTCTGTAATGCGTCCGCGATTACTCCTGCGGTGATGGCCACAAGGTAAATACAGGTTATCCCTGGCACAGTGCAATCAGTACCAAGAGAGACATCCGTTCTGTTTTCTACATCATCAGTTTCACCGATGAGAAGGACGTTTCCAGTGATTTCATATGTAAGTCAGGAGGAGTAACAGTTACTGAAGTCATACACTGTAACACGTGCACTCCAGCTAATTACTAGACACCTGTAGTCTTCAGTATAATCAAATACAATAGCGCAAGCCCAAAGCAATCCAAAATGTAGGTGCCAGGAACGTAATGCAAAAGAGAGAACGATGTCAGAATGATGTCTAGAGATAAACATGAAAGGAAACCGGAATGAAAGGATGGTGATAGCACAACTGATATTAAGTATCGTGCGAAGTGAATGGGTGAACAGTATAAACTGGGGATCACACTTGATATGACCAATCACAAGGTAGATGTATAAAAGACATATGTTTATTGTGTATTATATAACAAGTTCATATCAAAATGACAAAAGGTAAATACTTTCAGTAAAAATCATAAATTAATATGTGGTACAATTGGATGAACCTTGGTATTTAAAACAATGCAGATGATAAAAAATGTAAATAAATATATAAATCAAGATTTGGAAAATGAGACCGGTTAATAGATCCCTAATAAGGGAATATCTATAAAAATTCTCAGCACGTCACTGTGTCATTTTCAGAATGACCTAACCTACAGGTTGGTGTAGTTGGCAGTCCGTGTCTACTAATATGTTAAATCTGCTTTATCGGATGATTTTTTCCCCATATGAATTGTCAGCTGGGCAGCTTGGTGCAATATTCCGAGGGGGATTCTGTAATCCTGCGGGTAGGTAAGGTTAGCAGTCCATGTCCCACGGATTCTCATGAATAGTATGAACAGGTGGTTATCTCCCAACGATGATGTCAGCTCAGCAGCTGAATAGCTTGATGCAATATTCAGAGGGAGATTCCTATGATTCCCGTGTCGTGTTTACCGGAATCCGGCTCAATAGCCAAGAAACGAAAGGTACATAGTATGTCCATGGAAAGCGTGTAGAGTCTCAGTCCAATTCAACAGGTGAGGTCCATCTAACGCGTTTCTCTGTGTTAACAGCTTCGTCAGAGGCTTGATAAGCCTCGGACATACTATTGAACGTTTGTTCATACTATTCATGAGAATCCGTGGGACATGGACTGCCAACTACACCAACCTGCAGGTTAGGTCATTCTGAAAATGACACAGTGACGTGCTGAGAATTTTTATAGATATTCCCTTATTAGGGATCTATTAACCGGTCTCATTTTCCAAATCTTGATTTATATATTGATTTTAAATATTTTATCATCTGCATTTATTTAAATACCAAGGTTCATCCAATTATACAATGTATTAATTTATGATTTTTACTGAAAGTAATTTACCTTTGTCATTTTGATATGAACTTTTTATAGAATACACAATAAACATATGTCTTTTATACATGTGATAGGTCATATCAAGTGTGATCCCCAGTTTATACTGTTCACCCATTCACTTTGAACAATACTTAATATCAGTTGTGCTATCACCATCACCAGCCCCGCTGACATGTGCTGTATTTTTTCACATATATTTTCTTCTGTAAGCTGGGGGTTAAGCGCTTTGCTACAGCAGCCACTCACAGAATCTTCAAGTTAGAGAAGGCTGCTGTCTGTGGTCCTAGTGTAACATGTCTAAATGTAAATGTGTGGTGTCAGGAGTTAATATGCTGAAATTGAACATTTGCATGTACATTTCTACATCAGGGTCCATAGGGTATCCACAGGATGGGGTATTCACAGGACGACGTCAGGCATCGGACACCACAGAGTTACATTTTCATCCTCCCAGGATGCACTGGGATCCCTCTCCTATACCCCGCCCCCGAGCCAAGGCATCTCAGTTTCGTTGGTGTCCGGCCAGGAGTCGGATCGCTTGCAAGCAGAGTAGGGCTATAAAATGGCCCCTGAAGCTTTCTACAAGCAGCTGTGACTGCACAAATGAGCTGTACAGCATGGACAGTCAGTACTGACGTCCATGCTGTCGCTCCTCCACCCCGCCGGACCAGAACGCCGGTACTGATTCTAGGTTGCTGGTAGGTAGCTGGGGTCACAGCTAGCGGTGACCCCGGATTACCTGGACTGTGGCCGGCTTCAAGGGAGCAGGTAAGCGGCGGGGTCCCGTAGAGGGTACCCGCCAGTATCACAGTCCTGTAGGTCTCCAGGCAGGGGGCTCCCTGGGGACAGACTGCGCGTGGAGCCAGGTATTAACCTGCGCTTCCACTAGACCACCAGGGACAGCGGGCCGCAGCATGTGCGGTACAGCGCGGCGTCCCAGGGGTTAATAGCATGCCAGGGTCAGCGCGCCTTCCCTGTCTTAACAGCCGGTGCCTCCCCCGCTGCACAGTGCCTCTCCACAGCGGTCTGGCGGGCTGTGTCAGCGCTCCTCCCCCGGGCCCGCCTCCTCTCTGCTCCTCGGCGGCCATTTTCTAATGAAGTGTGTGCAAACGCTGCTGGACGCTGATTGCAGGTGGCATCACGGTCCAGGTCCCCCCGCATACCTCTCCTCCAGAGTAAGGTTAGAGTATGCTGCACTGTGTCCTACCAGGCTGTGTGTCTACGTAGATGATCTCAGTGCTGATAGTGCATGGAGTTATTTCTGCATTGTATGTGACTTAATGCTAGCGCTGTCTGCCTGTACTTTCACTTCTGACTGTCAGCCATTTTACTATCCCTGGTTCTTCTTCTGCAAAAGCCCTTGCGGTGCGGTGTTGCAGTGTATTCATTGCCTCAGAGTAGAAATATTGTCTGTGAGGGGAGTCACATACAGCTCTGTTACACTCATCATGTCTGAGAGTGAACGTGAATTTCCTCTCCAGCTAAAGTGTACCGCATGTACTGTACCAATAGCGGAGGGTGAGGGGCACACTGAAGGTTTATGTCGGGCATATTATAATTTCATGCCCGATTTCTGTAACTGCGCCTGTGCAGGAACCGCCTTGGGCTTGTTTTGCTAAGGCACTTACAACCCTTGTGGGCCAACTGGCGACGCCCCCTGCGTTCCCCAAATGGGGTTATCGCAGCAGTCGGTAGGGTCATCACCCATGCAGGGGTTCCCTAGACAGCTGATGGTACCCCAGTGTCTCCCACTTTCGCCCCCCCAGGTCTCCCAGGAACCTTCGTGGGTACTCATTGTCCAATACGGTACAGCACCTGACGGACGTTTTACAGGGGGAGTCATCATTGCGGCCTGCTAAGAGGCCTTTAATGTCTCAGACAGCTCATTATGATGAGGATGACATAACGTCTGATGACGGGGAGAATTTTTACCTCTCAGACCAGGAGTGCCCTCGTACTAAGGAGGTGGAGTCCAAGTCTAAAATCTATATACCTGGCCTTATACGGGCAGTCCGTGCGGCCTTGGTTATTACAGATGATGATCCCCCCGTGGCCAAATCTAAATATGCCGCCTTTAAGGATATTAAGGGTGATGCCACTGTATTCCCTCTATCTGGTCAGTTAGTGGATCATTTAGAGGAGGCGTGGAAAAGTCCAGGTAGGCGGTACAAGCCTCAAAAACGTTTGGCTTTTGCGTTCCCCTTTGCGGATAATTATTTTTCCAAATGGGAAACCCCTCCACAGGTGGATTCTCATGTCACACGCCTGGTGAGGAGTGCTACATTGCCCATGCCCTCCATGTCCTCCTTAAAGGATGATACAGATCGCAAGGTGGAAATATGCCTGAAATCCATTTATTCCCTTGCGGGGGGCATCCAGATCGGCAATGGCCGTGTGCTGGGTTGCCAGAGCCATGAAGCGTTGGGCTGATAGCTTCGAGATGTCTCTAGACGCTGACTCGTCACCTGAGCAGGTGAAGTTAGTGGGTAACCACAGAGACTCAGCTACGTACATTAATGAGGCAGCCTTAGATATAGGGCTCCGCACTTCCAGAATCTCCTCAGCAGCAGTGGCTGCGCGCCGCACCCTGTGGTTGCGTTCTTGGAAAGCAGACGCAGATTCCAAAAAGGGATTGGAATGCTTGCCCTTTAATGGACAGGTCCTGTTTGGCCCTGATCTGGACAAAATTGTGGCCACTCTGGCAGCAGGTAAGTCTGCGTGTCCCATCAGGGTCTGGGACTTCGTTCTTTCGGCCCTATAGGGCCCTGGGTAAGTTCAAAGTGCAGTCCTTTCCTAGACAGACAGGGGCCTAGAAATCTGCCAAGCCAAAGAAGCAGGCTTGGAGTAAAAGACGTCCAACTCCCAAGTTGGACGATAAGCCCTCAGCCTGACGGGACGGGCGTCCCCTTGGGGGACCCCAAAGTGGGAGGCCGGCTTCTTCAGTTTACCCAGTGCTGGTGTCTCACAACCGTAGACACTTGGGTAAGAGAAGTGGTCTCTCAGGGGTACGCCCTCCTTCCGGCGGAGGCCTCCCAGCCAGTATTTTTTCACCATGGGCCTTCAGTCAGATCAAGACAAGGCCCGGGAATTCCGGAAGGTGATCCACTCTATGCTCCAGGCTGGAGTTATAGTGCCGGTCCCGTTGTCCCAGAGAGCTTCGGGGTATTACTCCAATCTTTTTCTGGTACAGAAACCCAATGGGTCTTACAGGCCCATCCTCAACCTCAAATCACTCAACAAATTCTTGAGGATTCCTCGGTTCAGGATGGAGACCCTGCATTCCATCATTTTGGCGACGGAGCCGGGGGATTTTATGGTGTCTCAGCACACCAGCGTTTCCTCAGGTTTGCAGTAGGAGACCAACACTTCCAATTTCAGGCACTGCCCTTTGGTTTGGCCACAGCGCCTCGAGTGTTTACCAAAGTCATGGCAGCCCACCTGTGGATGCAGGGGGTCCGCTCGTTGCCCTATCTGGACGACCTTCTGCTGTTGGCACGGTCTCCAGAGATCCGTCAGCGCCATCTGCAATTGACAGTCTCTGTGCTGCAGGCTCACGGCTGGCTGATAAACTGGAAGAAGTCATCCCTGGTGCCATCACAGGCGATGGTCCATCTCGGAGCCCTGTTGGACTCCCAACATCAGAGGATCTTTGTGACGGAGGAAAGGATCTCTGCATTACAGGCAAAAGTACGCAGTTGCCTGCAGAGTCGCTGGGTGTCTATTCACTCGGCGATGAGGTTACTGGGTTCCATGGTGTCGATGTTCGACATGATGGCGTTTGCCCAGTTTCACTCCAGACCTTTGCAGAAGTTGATCCTCTCCAGATGTAATGGGTTGCCCCACTGGATAAAGACACAGATAATGGTGCTGTCACCGGAGGTACGTCTGTCGTTAGCCTGGTGGCTGCAGACTACTCACCTGAACAGGGGGCGCCCCTTTTGGATTGCTGACTGGGTCCTTCTGACGACGGACGCCAGTCTTCGAGGTTGGGGAGCAGTGTCGGGCCCACACTTCTTCCATGGAATTGTGGACACCAGCAGAATCTGCGCTTCCAATCAACATCTTGGAACTAAGGGCAGTTTTCAAAGCTCTCCAGCAAGCAAGACATGTCCTCCACAGAAAGCCTGTGCAGGTGCAGTCGGACAATGCCACCACGGTGGCTTACATAAACCGCCAAGGAGGAACCCGCAGTCAGGCAACCCTGACAGAGGTGTCCCGCATTCTAGCGTGGATGGAAGGCAATCTCCCTGCCATCTCGGCAGTGTTCATACCAGGAGTCCTCAACTGGGAAGCAGACTTTCTCAGCCGTCAAGACGTGCATCCAGGAGAGTGGTCTCTTCACCAGGAGGTGTTTCAGCTACTGGTGAACAAGTGGGGCCTTCCAGAGATAGACCTCATGGCCTCCCGGCACAACAATAAGCTTCCTGTGTACGGGTCAAGAACAAGAGACACATAGGCACTAGGGATGTGCAGGCTCGGATAGGTTCGAGCTTGCACGTTGAGTTCGAATTTTTCCCTCCAAAAAAACGGAACTCAGAAAGAGGCAAAAAGTCATCTCACATGGACGAACATCATCATTCCTGGAAAGTCCAGGAATGATGATGTTCGTCCATGTAAGATGACGTTTTGCCTCTTTCTGAGTTCCGTTTTTTTGGAGGGAAAAATCCGAACTCAACGTGCAAACTCAAACCTATCCGAGCCTGCACATCCCTAATAGGCACTTCTGGTAGACGCTCTGTCGGTCCAGTGGACCTTCCCGTTTGCGCACCTCTTCCCTCCGTTCTCCCTTCTTCCTCGAGTGAGTCACAAATTCAAGCAAGAAGGCATCACGCTCCTGCTGATAGCTCCAGCGTGGCCCAGTACGCACTGGTACTCAGATCTCAGGAGCCTATCCATAGACGCTCCGATGTGGTTGCTTCTGCGTCCTGACCTGTTGTCTCAAGGTCCTTGCCATCACCCGGACCTGGGCCATCTGTCTTTGATGGCGTGGCTGTTGAAACTGCTCTCTTGAGGTCCAGGGGTTTTCCCAGCTCTGTTGTTAACACCATGCTCAGAGCTCGGACGCCGGCTTCTGCAAGAATTTGCCACCGAGTGTGGCATACTTTCTTTGAATGGTGTCGACCTAGAAGCTATGATCCTCAGGTTTTTAGGATATCCGGGTTTTTGGCTTTCCTACAAGCGGGCTTAGATCATGGTCTTCGCCTTGCTTCACTGAAGGTGCAGGTTTCCGCCCTCTGTGTGGTTTCAGCGTAGGATTGCACACTTCCACACTTTTATGCAAGGTGTACTTTGCATACAGCCTCCCTTTGTTCCACCTGTGGTCCTTAGGGCTCTCCAATGACCGCCATTTGAACCATTGGGCTCTGGATTTAAAATGGCTCACAGCTAAGACTGTTTCTTCTGGCCATTGCCTCGGCCAGAAGACTGTCAGATTTGGGGGCTCTTTCATGTCGCTCCCCATTCCTAATTTTTCATAGGGACAGGGCAGTGCTGAGCACTTGCCCTGGGTTTCTACCTAAGGTGGTATCTAGTTTCCACATCAATGAGGAAATTGTAGTACCGGCCTTTAATTCCCCAGACCTATCTGCTGGTGAGGCCTCCTTGGATGTGGTACGGGTTCTTAGGATTTATGTTTACCGTACCAGTTCATTTAGGAAATCGGACTCTCTGTTTGTCCTCTATGGTTTCCATAAGAAGGGTTGGCCTGCCACTAAGCAAACCTTGGCAGAATGGATTCGCATGGCGATTTCTGAGGCTTACATTCATGTGGGCCTGTCTGTACCATCCTCTCTTAAAGCTCAGTCTACTTGGTCTGTGGGTTCTTCATGGGCAGCTCACCGTGGTGCCTCTGCAGTTCAGCTGTGCAAGGCAGCTACGTGGTCTTCTGTCCATACCTTTGTGAGGTATTATGCATTTGATGCCTTCGCCTCTCAGGATGCTTCCTTCGGTCGGCGGATTCTCCTTCCAGCACAGGAGCGTCCCCACCCTTAAAGGATACTGCTTTGGGACATCCCCAAGGTATCCTGTGGATACCCTATGGACCCTGATGTAGAAAATAAGAGATATGGTAAGAACTTACCCTTGTTATCTCTATTTCTACGAAGTCCAGAGGATCCCACAGGACTCCTGCCCTGTCGCACCTGTACTGCAGATGGGCTTTGATCTGGTCACCGTTTTTTCCGTCTCCTTCTGGTGAGAAAGTGATTCTTGTGTGTTCCAGACGTTCTTCTCTCTCTTTGTTCTCCTCCTCCGGCCTATGGCTTGCTACGAAACTGAGATGCCTTGGCTTGGGGGCGGGGTATAGGAGAGGGACCCCAGTGCATCCTGGGAGGATGAAAATTTAACTCTGAGGTGCCCGATGCCTGACGACATCACCTACCCCAAGGCATCCTGTGGAACCCTATGGACATTCGTAGAAATAGAGATAACAAAGGTAAGTTCTTACCATATCTCTTATTTTACATACACATACACCCCACTCACCCCTGTCAGTCAGTTCCTTCTTGTGAACATGATTTTCTATGCCTCACTGGTCACTAATTGTAGGTTAGATACATTCTAATGTGGTGTATCAACAGTTCCTTTTCCTACACCGTTTTATATGAACTGTGAGGGATGGGGGGATACAGGATCTGCATTAGCCCCGTCCTATGTTTCATGTTACTGGGAAGTGGCAGTAACTTTATGTGCAGCTGGGGGTACAGCAGGTGTGATGGTTTTCTATGGGGACTGTTCGTTAGATATGCAATTATAGATAAATGAGGGGGTGCAAATGGGGCTGTGTGCCTTGTGGGGGGTACTGGTAGCGCTTTGTGTCTCCTGTGGATTCGGCAGCTATTGAGCCTCCTGTGGATGCGGAGAGCGCTTTGTGCTTCCTGTGGGTGCGGCCAGCGCTTTGTGCCTCCAGTGAGTGCAGGCAGTGCTGTATGCCCCTTTGTGGGATGTGGGCGTTGCTGAGTGACCCATAGTGGGTTGCGGGCGGTACTCTGTGCCCCATAGTGGATTGCGGGCAGTACTGTGTGCCCCCTAGTGGGATTGCGGGTGGTGCTTTGTGCCCCAAATGTGGAAGTACGGATTGCGCTCTCTGTGCCCTCTGGGTGGGAGTACGGATTGCGCGCTCTGTGCCGTCTGGGTGGGAGTACGGATTGCGCTCTCTATGCCCTCTGGATGGGAGTACGGATGGAGCTTTGTGCTTTCTGAGGATATGTGTGGCGCTATGTGCCCCCAGGGGTGTGTGGATGGTGCTATATGCCTTCTAAAGGTATGTGCGGCACTGTGTGCCCCCTGGGGGGGTGCGTATGATGCTGTGTGCCCCCTGGTTTCTGGGTCCTCCTGGCCTGGGGGTGTGAGAATAGTGTTGTGCTCCCTGTGGGTGGGGTTAGCTGCATATTATAATCTGACTAAGCAGTTACAGAATTGTCCTTGCAGATTACAGAATGACTCACTACTTTGCCTTGGTGGGATTACCATCCCTGCCCTTCCAGCGGTTCCCTAATAAACGCAGCCGTCCAGATCCTTGTTTATGCGTAGCCGATTATCCATGTAATTATTCCTGCCCAGGCTACAGTACGTTTTGTTTTTTTTCTACATATACCGCATTACCGCCCGCCCCGCGCCATAGTCAATCACACATTTAATTTGAAGTGTTATTTTCACATGGGCTTGTTCATGCAAATCTACCCTCCCCGAGGATTCCTCACATAACCTTTTGCTGGTTTCCGAGACACATTTCCTTCCCAGCCAATTTCCAATGAGGCTGATTTACATTCTCCCTCGGAAGGTAACAGATGAATTCATAGCCGCCAGAATCTTTTTCTCATGTGGAGTAGGCTCCTGCCATTCACTTCTTATCGCAATTCCCCAATATTGTTCTTTTCTGTTGTGCGTCTTGTGCTGGAGCCCTCACCGCTCAGAGAGAGAGATAACCATCTCCACTCACCTTTCAGAGCAGAGCGTTACCTTCTTCAAAGAAACTTATGGGAGCAACAGCGACATAATATATCTTGGATCATAGTATACATTGTGCGCCGGAACTAAACTTTATTGCATGATGATAAAAATATTTTGGTTAATCTTCCACTACTTAGATAAATTGAGTATTTATTCCTTATTACTGTCAGGCATTTAGTGACCGAATATATAGTTTTTGTTTTCACTAAAGTCTTTAAGATCTGACCGGCCCCCTCCCGCATGTTTTATTCTCTGACCTCCCTGGCTCATTCATCCATCCCAACATTTAATATTAATGCCCCTTTGCTTGTGTAATCCTTGGCTTGGGTGACACAGAGGTACCCTTTTGCCATTACCTGCCATTGTGTGTCCAGAAAACATTGAGCTCTGCGGAGAAATCACTTTACACCTTCCTTGTACATGGAATTACATGCATATTTATGTTACATTGAGAAGCTGGACCCTTATCCCTCCGCTCAGACATCTGCACGTCCCTCCTTTGTCCTGTACATGGTAACGTACAGCTCCCAGTAAAGTCCACACAGCAGCAATCACCAGGACACACTCCACTGAGTCCCAGGCAATTTAAGTATGTAATTATTGTTTCTGGATGACATCATTGTCCCTTGGTGGGGGCGCAGGGACCGGTGAGCCGTGGGTGACTCATTCATGGGATTACATCGCTACCTCTGAATGCTTAGTATGCAGCACCTGTCATAGCGTCCAGCCAATGTGTATTACCTTATTACAATCCCAATGCCATCTTTCTCTGCAATATAATATATTGCTCAGTGCTGGGGGGTGACATCATTCTGGCATCGCTCCACAAACTTAACATGTACCTAAATTATAACACTGTTTATTTTGTGGGCTCTGGTTTTCTGGCTCTTTTTTTTTGCTGGCTGATTGGAGAGTGACAGGAAGATTTATTACCAGGTGATAACCAGCTGTAACCCAGCCGACAGCCTGCTGGGAATTCATGCTGAAATTATCTCTATATATGATCATAACGGACCAAAACGCGCTTCCTAAAGTATTTTTTTTATTTATGTAGCAGAACTGAAATGATGAAATGATTGGTTGAATTCTGTAACAGAACTGTCCTGCATCTGGCGTTGGTTCTGCTGATATTACACTCTCTTATTTTCCCTATTCCTAGTTTGTCATAAAATGAATACGATGTGACTCTCTGATTTCTCCCCTCCAGTCCCGGACGTTCCCCCATCTCATACGATGGGGAGATAATAATGATGAATCATGTGTACAAAGAGAGATTCCCTAAGGTAAGCCGGAGTGTCAGCTCTGTAGCCTACACTACAGCATGTTATTACTGTACAGTGCTCTTCTCTGTGACACAGGATAGAGTTTGTAATGAACATATTGAGGGAGGAGAAGTTAAGTGCTTGTTGAACTGCACATTGCATTACTATGGCTAGTGTGCTGACACCCTCTGGAGGTGCGAGCTTAATGCCCCCTATTTCAGGTTTGATTGTCGTCGTGGGACTACTGTATGTAATTAGATTAGTGACAGCATTTTAGCCGTGGTACTATGATGTGCAAGGCAATTCACACTGAATTGAATCTCCCCCATTGACTCATTGAACCCTAAATTTTCTAAAATGGGATGTCTGAGATACAGTATGGTGAAGAGGTTATATGAGGTCTGTGTCATGTCAGGTAATATATTCTGCATCCAAGTGAAGGGCCTGTGTATCAAGTTTTTTTCCATAAAATTATGTAGAAACTGCAGTTTCTGCGTAATTGTATGAATTGTTCCTATGTACTAATTGCACAATATAGGTGACTTCACAGAAAACTCAGGCAAAGTGCTAAATAGCACTTCAGATATCAGTCCCTATTATTATCAATGGGGACTACAATCTCTACCCTATGTACCAAACGCAACCGCTGTCCCTGTGAGTTCCCTTTTGTACATAACGGGGATATTTTCATGAAAAATGTAAATATCACCTGGGATAAGTTTCGTGGTTATTAGTACATAGGCCCCGATATCATGTTTGTGACGTTTTAGTGACTGGTCAGATCCATTAGTGTCCATGTGTAGTGGTAATGTGGTGTGATATTTTGCGTGAAGAGGTAATGTAATGTCTGATATTTGCGTGAAGTGGTCATGTGAGGGGCTCATGTGATGTGTGATATTCAGGCGTGCAAGGATCGTGTGAAGTGTGATCTTTGAGTGAAGGGGTTATTTGATGCCTGATATTCAGGTGCGGGGGACATGGGGATGCCTGATATTCAGGTGCGGGGGACATGGGGATGTCTGATATTCAGGTGCAGGGGAACATGGGATGTCTGCTGTTCAGCTGCAGGGGTCATGGGATGTCTGATATTCAGCTGCAGGGGTCATGGGATGTCTGATATTCAGGTGCAGGGGACATGGGATGTCTGATATTCAGGTGCAGGGAACATGGGATGTCTGATATTCCGGTGCAGGGGAACATGGGATGTCTGATATTCAGGTGCAGGGGAACATGGGATGTCTGATATTCAGGTGCAGGGGAACATGGGATGTCTGATATTCAGGTGCAGGGGAACATGGGATGTCTGATATTCAGGTGCAGGGGAACATGGGATGTCTGATATTCCGGTGCAGGGGAACATGGGATGTCTGATATTCCGGTGCAGGGGAACATGGGATGTCTGATATTCCGGTGCAGGGGAACATGGGATGTCTGATATTCCGGTGCAGGGGAACATGGGATGTCTGATATTCCGGTGCAGGGGAACATGGGATGTCTGATATTCCGGTGCAGGGGAACATGGGATGTCTGATATTCCGGTGCAGGGGAACATGGGATGTCTGATATTCAGGTGCAGGGGAACATGGGATGTCTGATATTCAGGTGCAGGGGAACATGGGATGTCTGATATTCCGGTGCAGGGGAACATGGGATGTCTGATATTCAGGTGTAGGGGTCATGGGATGTCTGATATTCAGGTGAGAAGGTAATGGCTGTGATATATTCAGGGGTAATATTTTGTCTATGATCTCCGATAATGGGTCAGGTACTTATTGTCCAGCTGAATGGGTTGTTCAGGTGTCTGGCTTATTAGATGTGAGAATGGATTCCTGCGTTCTTTACAGTCCGGTTAAGGTAATTTGTAGACTGACAGCAAATTGCATGACTATGATGATGTATAGTTAAATACACTCTAGGTAAGTCCTTGCTCGCAGTGTTCACTGCTTTGTGTGTTGACTCTTGGTACCTCTCGTTTCCTAAAGGCCACTGCCCAAATGGAAGAGAGACTGGCGGATTTCATAACCAGCAATGCTCCAGAGAGTGTCCTTCCGCTGGCAGATGGTGCCCTAAGCTTCATTCATCACCAGGTGATCGAGCTGGCTCGTGACTGCCTGGGCAAGTCCCGCGATGGACTCATTACCTCCCGCTACTTCTATGAGCTGCAGGAGAACCTGGAGAAACTCCTGCAAGATGTGAGTGTCGGGATATGTATTGTCTGCTAGAGAGACAGTGATCCTTACCCCTGGGTAAATGTGGTTATCATGCCTTCAGTCATGGCAGGATGGGTCACACAACAGGGCCGGTCTTCCACATGTTTGCTAATTTTCCAATTCTCCTGTTAGTGATCTTTATTGGAAGGTGGAAGTCAGACTGCTCTCTCATTTCTCACCTTTTCATTACACTTGAATAACCATGAGTCCACTCTGATCACTAATACATCCAGTAACGTTAGGACTTATCTGTCTCCATGCAATCCAGCTATAACAGACAGGGAGTGCAGAGAACATTGATTGACAGAATCGGGGGGTGGGCCTGTGACCATGAGCAGAGCTCTCATTGGGTTACTTCCAATCAATGTTTTTTTTTTCTGCTGGTTATATATTTTTTTGCACATAGAAAATATCCACCGTTGTCTATTAATTGGCTGTTGATCTTGTAATAGATCTTAAATTAGCTCTACTGTCCAACTCCAGCCTCTGCATTACATGACCTTATCACTTTCTAAACAATAAATGGATAAAAAGCCTACTATGTTGCCTACTTGATCTCGCCCTCCGGGAGCCCTCCTACAAGCCTAGACAGAAGTGGCTACCCTGTATGATTGGTGCAGCAGCATTGTTCTCTGTGTGGTTAGGCCGCTGTTCCTCTCCACAGACAGAGGCGTCTCGTCTCCATCCAGTTTCCCTGTGTAATGAGTTGCCCAGCTGGGCACAGCAGCTTGATAAATTGCTCACATACCACCTTGTCACAGTCTCTGACAGGCAGTGCCCTGGGCGGGTGATCATCTTTGTGTATCAGGAAATGTTGCTGTCATGCGATAGATATCCCATATCTAATAAGTCACTCTGCAGCAAACCAATACTAAATTGGTACAATAGAAAAATAGTTTTTGTTTCTTTACATTTCAGTTCAGTATAGATACAAAATACTATAGTATGTTATGTAGCATGATGCTGCCTATCGGCTGTGCAGGTCCATTAATTACAAATAAAGACCTTTTTCTATTAAATATAGTACATGTCTAGTTTATCAGGTGTGTGCCACCGGACATTGATCATTCATGCATGAGTCTGCAGGATCGATGGGCAAAATCGGTATGCGGTCAGGAAGCCGGAGGTCGAAATGCCAATCGCCGGCTTCCCGACTGTGAAATCCCGGCATGTGATTACTGATAGGCGTCGAATTCCCGACGCCTATCATCTCCACACCGAAATCCCGACACCCGGCATACCAAAAAAAGGTAAGCCGGACGTCGGGAGTGGACAGCCGCGGGGACTTAGGGTTAGGCACCCCCCTGGAAGGGTTGGGGTTAGGCCAGGGGAAGGGGTGGTTAGGGTTAGGCACCCCTGGGGGGAGGTTAGGGTTAGGCATCTTTGTGGGGAGGTTAGGGTTAGGCACCCCTCTCTGGGAGGGTTGGGGGTTAAGCTAGGGGAAGGTTGGTTAAAGTTAGGCATTCCTCCGGGAGGGTTAGTTTCAGGGTGTGGGGAATGGGGGGGTTAGGTTTAGGCACCCCTGGGGGGAGGTTATGGTTAGGCACTAGGGGGGGAGGTTAGGGTTAGGCATCCCTTCGGGAGGGTTAATTTCAGGGTGCGGGGAAGGGGGGGTTAGGTTTAGGCACCCCTGGGTGGAGGTTATTGTTAGGCACTGGGGGGGGAGGTTATGGTTAGGCACCCCTAAGGGAGGGTTAGGGGGAGGGAAAGGGTTAGGGATAGCTAAAATACTTACCCTGTCGGGATCTTCATTCGTCTACCTTCCGGCGTCGGTATTACATCTGCCGGGCTTTGGTCTAGCGGTATGTCATACCGATTCCAACAAAATCGTGTAATCTACACCCCTCATTAGATTTTGTCATCCTCTTGTCATAAGTCTTTATATGATTCTTTACAGGAGGTGTTGAATGTTGATTTTTTTTTGCTTTGGGTTTGTCGGTGTGAGTCGCTGTGGCCTAGCGCTTGTGCTGGCATAAGACGCTGTGGTTTGTTACCGCCGTGGTGCATTATTGCCCAGTACTGGTGTCGTGTATTGCGGCCCGGTGCTGGCGAGGGCCAGGGCTGCTATGGTACTCCGTAGCCTTATGCGTTGTGGACCGCCGCTGTTGTGGCGTGCCGTGGTGCTCTGTCGGTGTGATGTGCCTGTTGCCCGCTGCCGTTGTGTTGCCGTTATGACCAGGTACTGGTGCGGCATGCCGATGACCAGTGAGACTACAGAAGTGTTAGTACCTGACAATAAGACAGCATGTTATGTGGCGGTGGCTTTTCAGTCTTGTTGAAATGAAAATCTTGTGATCAATGATCTAAATCCTCCTCAGGTATTCTCTTGGGTTGTCATGATCTTATCTGTTGTAGTTAGAGGACATCTGGTTTGTGAGATAATGGAAAATAAAAAGCTTCATTTTTCCAATCTAGATAGCAGCACTGCAATGACCTCACTGAGATTAAACCCCATTGATAACGCCTCAAACACTTCACGCTTTGTAGCAGGTGAGAGTGTGACCATGAGAACACAGTAAAGGTGCGTGTACACTGGGCGATAAAGTGGACGACTGAACGATAACGATATCGTTATCGTTCAGTCGTCCACTTTATCGTCCATTTTTAACCCCAAAAAGATGAATGATAATGACGACGCGCGTTCCCACGGGTCGTTTGTCATTATCGTTCATCGGGCTGACATGCAGGCCAACCTGACGATCTCGTCAGGTTGCTGCATGTCAGGGAATGGGGTAGAGAGCCCAGCGCTGAACGATATCGTTAATGATATCGTTCAGCGGCTGTGCTCAATGTCATGAACGACATTGAGCACAGCCTGCCGGGGACAACACTACACGATATCGCTCAGGGAGCATATCGTGTAGTGTTTACCCACCATTAGGGCTCGTCCATAGGGATAACTAATATTAACATAGAAGGGGCGAGTACAGCAGGGGTAACATACAACTGGCCAGGGCTGAAATGATTCCGGAAGCCACAATATGCGGAATGGAAGCAGCTGCAATGAAATCAGTGAGGAGTCAGAACAGCATTCTCTGTACATTACGGGCTCATGTCTTTATATGTTTCTGTAGGGATTGTGGAATGAAGTATTGGCCATAATATAACAGGGGAGGGGGGCTCCTTAGGAGCCTTTCATGAGAACTGATGCAGAATGAACTCATGTTGGCACACACAGCCACCAATCAAACTCGTCCTATTATTGGCTGATCAGCCTTAGAGCCTCCTGGTTGCCGTGGGTTACATCATCTTTCTCCTGTGTGTCATTATGGACAAACACTTGTGCAGGATATCATGGCCGATATTGAGTTAATTGGAAAAATATTGTGTCTACATTTCACGTGAGATCACAGAGAAACATACTGAAGAGACGTCGCCTTACATCTTGCGTTCCCAGTCGTGGATATAACATGTCGCCCGATTTTTTAGGATCAATATACCTTTATACCATTTTTAGGTTTGCAACGAGTATACCAGAGATAAACGTCATTTTATACCTGTATCTGTTTCAGCTAAATGAGTAACATGAATAAACTGTTAATTCCACAGGCTTGGAGCTGAGGCAGCAATGTAACATCAGCAGATAAACAGAGGTTACCCCATCTGCAAATGGTTTCTTCCCAGGGCAGATCTGTGTTTAGCCCCTCTAATGATCCTTTGCCAGCCACATTTGTTCCAGTCATCGGCTGCTGTCAGTAAGAAGATCTCCCCAGTAATTCCCTAATTCCTCCATAACACGTCCTCAGTTATACAGCCCCATCTACTATTACTTTTACGATTCCCCCCTTCCATAGCTGGTTTAAACAAGATGTACTAAAAGGATTATGACACGTTCTTTAATATTCCACGTTACTTTCCTTCATAACTTAAATTTTTTACCAGTACCGTAGTTTTAATATAATTTTGAAGTTTCACTGACTTAAAGTGACTGACAGAGTGAAGGTGTCCTTGACATATTTAAATCATGTCCCCCTTTCTGTCCTTTCCTGAGCCCTACACATTAACCCTGTATATTGTGCTGTGCCTGCTTACACCAGTATCATAATGTTCTGGTGTATTTCAGATCTGCTAGGAACCATAACAGACTCTTACCGGCGCTTAGATCACCCTTTGCGGTGTTCTGTATAGACTGCTGTGCTCTGTAATCTTACAGGAGGCCTCTGTGGCGCCTTCACCGGGGATTCCATAGTAGAGGGGTAGTGACACTGATTTCTAAGTTATTAAAAAGAAAAAAGTCGCCAGAAATGAAAATAAATATACGCGCACACACATACCCACACACACACGTGCCAAAAGTCATGGGATAGATATCTAGCATAATGTAGGACACCTAGCCTCGCAAAGTGCAGCAGCTCGACGTGGCATAGTTTCCACAAGTGAGCGGAAGACCTTGGTAGAGACGGTGACCCATGCCGTCTGGATAGCTTCCCACAGCTCCCTGATATTTGTAGGTGCAGGATCATGTGTGTGAATGGAACTCTCCACCACGTCACATAAATGCTCAATTGGGCTCATGTCGGACGAATGTGGTGGCCTCCACGGTGCCTTGTTGGAAACTAGGGTCCATGGCCTCATCAGGTCTTTGCCACACCCAAACCTTACCCTCAGCCCAAAACAACTGGAACCCGTGACTAATCCGACCACACTACTTGTTGTCAGCCCTTCCGGGTCCAATTAGTGACAACACAAGCCCAGGCGAGATGCTGTGTCTGGTGTCGTAGTGTTAACAGGGGCACTCCGGTGGGTCTTCTGCTCCCATATCCCATGGAAGCTAAAGAACATTGCACTGACCTGCTGGATATACGCCTAGTACCTCCTGCATTGAAGGTGGATGTGATTTGAGCCAGTATCGCTTGTCTATTGCTACTGACAATTCTGTCCAGATGCCGCTGGTCACAATAATTAAGCACCCGCGGACAGCCACTGCGCTGTCCATGGTGGGAGGTAATACCTTCCATGAGGTACACACGTGACACCGTAGATTGAGGAATGTCTACTGTCCGCACTACTTAGGAAATGTCCCATCCGTTGAGCACCCACTATCATGCCCCATTTGAACTCTGATAATTCACGTTGCTTTGCCATGGGCAGCTTAGCCACTGCTCATACTGACTCACGAGATTTCAGATTACAACTGATGCAAGTCTGGGCATTTCCAAGATGTCACTGTACAGTGACTCCACCTTCCATTACCTTAACATACTGCTTTCCCATGACACTTGACACTTCAGCGTGTATATGATAGATATTTTTATTTTAATTATACTGTGTGTGTGTGTGTCATTAAGGGAACAATTGAATTACCCGTATATACTCGAGTATAAGTTGAGTTTTTCAGCACATTTTTTGTGCTGAAAAAGCCCCCCCTCGGCTTATACTCGAGTGATGCTCCAGACCAGCGGGCCGCGGTGCAGACTGTCTCTGTGATACAGCTGCACCGCTTGTGTAGCGCTGACCGGACAGAGTTCGGTCAGCACTACACAGTGCCAAGCACACAGCCGCCGGCAACGGCAGCTGTGTGTTTGTTGTATTCAGCAGCTGATGAGAGTCTGTCAGACTCTCATCGGCTGCTGCTGCTCCCACTGCGGGAGCCATCTTCCGGCTCCCGCAGTGGGTAATGGGAGAGACGTCATGATGTCATAACCACCCATAATGCAAAGCGGCCGGAGGAGTCGGTAGCAGCGTCGGGACCAGGAGCGGGGTTTCAGGTAAGTGTTTTTGTTTTGTTTTTTTATTACGTCTCTCTCTACTGGGGGAGGGGCTACTACTGGGGGCAGTACCAGGGGGGGATATTACTGCTGGGGGGGCACTACCAGGGAGAGATATTACTACTGCGGGCACTACCAAGGGGGGATTTCTACTAGGGGCACTACCAGGGGGGATATTACTACTGGGGGCACTACCAGGGTGGATAACTACTGGGGGCAGTACCAGTGGGGGGGATTACTACCAGTAGCTGCTGCATTTCCCACCCTAGGCTTATACTCAAGTCAATAAGTTTTCCCAGTTTTGTGTGGTAAAATTAGGCTGGTTGACTTATACTCAAGTATATACGGTAACATTTACAATGCTAAGGAGTCACGAAGGCAGTGCTCCTTGCACCGTATAGCGTTGCACAGGCAAATTAGTGATATTCACGTAATAAGCGTTAATGCATACAGTTGGATGACACAGTGACTCCCGACACATCGTGGATAATTACAATTCCCCTTATTATGAAACTTGCTAATATTAGATCCCCATAAATGTTCCACATTCTAGTATAAATTTAGCATTAGATTTATTGGAGTAACGTAGGTCGAGAACAAGCGCATGTTGCCTGTATCTAACAAAAGAACACAGTCTGGAATTCAACAACAAATTCTGCAACAAAATTATTTCCACTGCAAGCGATTTTTAGAGAACCTGTGCTCGTTACGTGGGGCTGAGAACGTTTGTGACTGAGATAAAATTCAGTGTTCCATTGTGTCTGAGATACCTACCGTCAAGTGTCTGTATCCTGACGCGACGCCCGTGTCCGGAATTTGACCACCGCGATCCCGAGGGCCGGCATCCCATACCCAACCCTACTCTGTTATGATGTAGCCTGATACCTAAAGTCCCCTGCTCTAAGGATCATGGACTGGTCACCCTACCAGACATAAGGATTTTACCTGGACCACCATTAGTCTGCAATTCGGAAGTTAGGGTGATGTCTCCTGATATCTGTTTTTGGGGAACTAATGCATTCAATTGTAATCAGCCGCATGCTGGGTCCCGAACGGAGATTTACCTGCAAGGACCCAGGTGAAAAACGTAGACTTTGACGGGTTGGAGCAGCAGTATGTGCATATATATATATATATATATATATATATCTCCTCTTCCATTCTATCTCCAGAATAAACTGGTACCTTGACTGAGATGAAAGACTCCAGTAAAGGTTCCTACTGTATCACCTGGGGGCGATGATGCACATTGATCTCTGTCCTCTGGGAAGTATGCACAACAGTTAACCCTGAAATTACCTCCTGAGATATCACCTCTTATGACCCCAGAATTTAGCATCCTAATAATCCATAGGTAGAAATGGGAATGTAGAATAAGCCTTTCACCTGAATTATTGTATCTGATTTAAAGGGATTGCATCAGATACATAGAACATGTCGTGTATGTGAATCCTCATTGAGGGCAGGAGTCCCATCTCTCACCGTCTGGCTGTATTGGCTCTATTACTGTGTTGTGACGGCTTTTCCCTGTTACTGGCTGATCCCTGTAGGAGGATGGTGATTTTAATTTCATACCCCAGTGGTTGCTGTTAGTGACTGATAGGGCTTTCAGATAGAGGAGCTGCTCTGTGCAGGAATGGAGAACGCTCCCGCCCCAGCATGCCGTCACCAGGAATGGCTAATTAGGTGACATGTATGAAGCCTCCACGCATGGCAGCAGTTTGGTATATAACTCTGAATTTGCAGCAATCTTAATCTGGTAAAGATCGTAAACAAGTGATCATCGGAGGATCCCCAGCAGGACTGCGTCGCTGGGAGCAGCTGGGAGCGATGTTCCTGAGGATGTTGGACCCACAGCGCTGCGCACAGATTATGGCTGAGTGGCTCTTACAAGTTGCGTTTTGATTCCAATTACCTGATATGTGTCTTGTGTACTTTTTTTTTTGTTATGTCTTGCTGATCCTAGAGTGTAATAATCCCTGGCATGGTAGTTACATGTAGACTTGTGTTACTTTCTTACTACTCTTAATGCAGAGCTGTTACCTGTACTGCAGGAGTGTGCAATAGTTTAGATACTCCCTGTACAGTACTAAGGTTTCCAGTTATGTATTGGAGGAGGACAGCTTCATGGTTAGTGACTAGTGATAGACGATTATAAGACTGTGGTGTCTGCAGCAAAAACCTCTGACTCTCAAGGGGTTAAAGCTCGTGTAACTTATAATTAAAAGAAACTGAAAGCAAAACTAATGGACTTTTAATTAGTTCATTAAGACAGAGCTTGTAGCTGGTAACATGCTTACTTCCTTTATGTGTATATTGTGTGTGTTAGACAGTACTTACCCACATTCATATTTTTGTTCCTTAAATTGTCAATTTTCAGCACAATACGGGATAGTACGGGATACATTAGTTCTGCTGTTGTGTAATTAGTCGCCTAACGGCGCATCGGTGCGATAGGCCAGACACTCGTGCTCAGTCCCAGGTGGACAACGGGCAGGTAATTATGCAGAGAAGACAAATAGCCGCTTTATAAAGCGGCTTCCACCAGCTCAGTAATCATCTGTGCATTAAGTACTGGCTGCTGGAACCCCGCAGGAGCTCGCTGACTGTGCAGGATTAATAAGCGTTGTTAAATTGACCTTTTTTTTTTTTCCTTTCCATTCCCGTCCCCATGCTGATAAAATATTGTGCCTGGAGGGGTCTCCGGGTGAGAAGAGGTTATCCTGTCACTCTGTCTGCCTGAGCGGTGTTCTCTTAATATCATCATTTATAGGCTACTAGGAAAGTCTTAGAAAGCCTCGGAGGGTTTAATGTTCTTGCATTGTATGGAAATCTTTCCCTTTTCCAGGATAAAGGTTGTGACATTTGAGGGAATCTAGCTGCATTGTCAGTGATTGGTATTGGGTAATTGTGCAGGGTTATCAGCTCCCATTGATTTTGCTGACAAACAATGAAGCTCCGTATTGTACGGAGAGTCCAGGAGACACTTGTTTTCATGTGTGATGAGTTTTCACACGTGCGATCAATATGCATTTATGTACCTTGGAGGAATCATTTGCCTGGCTTGTGCAGGCGCCTCTATTAGGTCCATGCCGTCACATTGTAATTCATTAGCTGTTCATGTTTAATTGAGATGTTGCTGGGTTTATAAAAGAGCTCATCTGTGTCACCTTGGCCCTTCACGAAGTGCACAACATCCAATTAAACCTAGCTCCGTGATCTGCTACTAGAACACGCTGTAACATCAACGGCATTGTATCAGGGAAACCGTATATATCATACGGCAGAAGAGGATGCAGATTGGCTCATTGTCCTCTCATTCTGGTATTTAATGCACTGTTTAATATGTTGTATATGATGGAAACATGGAACAGCTCAGTACTTACAGCCATTGTTTCTATAATAGATGTCCGGTTTATCTATGGTTTCATATACTGTGTTCTTATCAGTGATTCATTTCCAAACATTTTTGTTAAGATTTTCTCTGACACTGGAAATAAATCTGTACAGTGTAAAATATGATGAAACGTTAATGAGTTGACGTTAGAACTATAGGTACAATCCAAAGAAGCATCTAATTATACGCTGTAGTCCCACTCCCTCCCTGCTGGTGGTAGTGAGTTAGGGAGTGGTGTATATATTTATATGCTACAGACCACTCCCATGCTGCTGATGGTGGTGCTGGTGGAATGAGTTAGGGAGTGGTGTATAGAATTATATGCTACAGACCACTCCCATGCTGATGATGGTGGTGTTGGAGGAATGAGTTAGGGAGTGGTGTATATAATTATATGCTACAGACCACTCCCATGCTGCTGATGGTGGTATTGGAGGAATGAGTTAGGGAGTGGTGTATATAATTATATGCTACAGACCACTCCCATGCTGCTGATGGTGGTGTTGGCGGAATGAATTAGGGAGTGGTGTATATAATTATATGCTACAGACCACTCCCATGCTGCTGATGGTGGTGTTGGAGGAATGAATTAGGGAGTGGTGTATATATTTATATGCTACAGACCACTCCCATGCTGCTGATGGTGGTGTTGGTGGAATGAATTAGGGAGTGGTGTATATAATTATATGCTATAGACCACTCCCATGCTGCTGATGGTGGTGTTGGTGGAATGAGTTAGGGAGTGGTGTATATAATTATATGCTATAGACCACTCCCATGCTGCTGATGGTGGTATTGGTGGAATGAGTTAGTGAAGAGTGTATATAAGTATTCGCTGCAGACCACTCCTGCCCTGTTGGTGTTGGTGGAATGAGTTAGGGAACTGTGTATATAATTATAGGCTGCACCCCACTCCCTTCCTGTTGATGTCAGTGTTGGCAGAATGATTTGAGTGTTGCATATATCATTATATGCTACAGACCACTCCCTCCCTACTGATGGTGTTGGTGGAATGAGTTAGATAATGGTGTATATTATTATATGCTACAGACCACTCCTTCCCTACTGATGGCAGGGGAAGCCGGGAGCCCGACACCCGGCTTACCGATCAAAGGTAAGCCGGGCTCGGACAGCCGCGGGGGGAGGAAGGGTTAGGTTTAGGGTCCCTGGTGGGAGACTTAGGGTAAGGCACCCCCCCGGGAGGTGCTGATGGCAGTGCTGGCAGAATGAGTGAATGAGACCTGCATATAATTATACGCTGCTGCCCCGCTCCCTTCCTGCTAATGGCTGTGTCGGTAGAATGAATGAATGAGGCCTGCATATAACTACGCTGCTGCGACGCTCCCTTCCTGCTAATGGCGGTGTCGGCAGAATGAATAAATGAATGAATGAGGCCTGCATATAACTATACGCTGCTGCCCTGCTCCCTTCCTGCTAATGGCTGTGTCGGCAGAATGAATAAATGAATGAATGAGTCCTGCATAGAACTATACGCTGCTACCCCACTCCCTTCCTGCTAATGGCGGTGTCGGCAGAATGAGTGAATGAAACCTGCATATAATTATACGTTGCTGCCCCGCTCCCTTCCTGCTAATGGCGGTGTTGGCAGAAAGAATGAATGAGGCCTGCATATAATTATGCGCTACTGCTCCGCTCCCTTCCTGCTAATGGTGGTGTTGGCAGAATGATTGACCAAGGCCTGCATATAATTATACGCTGCTGGCCCGCTCCCTTACTGCTAATGGCTGTGTCGGCAGAATGAATAAATGAATGAATGAGGCTTGCATATAACTATACACTGCTGCCCCGCTCCCTTCCTGCTAATGGCTGTGTCGGCAGAATGAATGAATGAGGCCTGCATATAACTATGTGCTGCTGCCCCGCTCCCTTCCTGCTACTGGCGGTGTCGGCAGAATGAATGAATGAGGCCTGCATATAACTATACGCTGCTGCCCCGCTCCCTTCCTGCTAATGGCGGTGTCGGTAGAATGAATGAATGAGGCCTGCATATAACTATGTGCTGCTGCCCCGCTCCCTTCCTGCTACTGGCGGTGTCGGCAGAATGAATGAATGAAGCCTGCATATAATTATACGCTGCTGCCCTGCTCCCTTCCTGCTAATGGCTGTGTCGGTAGAATGAATGAGGCCTGCATATAACTATGTGCTGCTGCCCCGCTCCCTTCCTGCTACTGGCGGTGTCGGCAGAATGAATGAATGAGGCCTGCATATAATTATACGCTGCTGCCCTGCTCCCTTCCTGCTAATGGCTGTGTCGGTAGAATGAATGAGACCTGCATATAACTATATGTTGCTGCCCCGCTCCCTTCCTGCTAATGGCGGTGTTGGCAGAAAGAATGAATGAGGCCTGCATATAATTATGCGCTACTGCTCCGCTCCCTTCCTGCTAATGGCTGTGTCGGCAGAATGAATGAATGAGGTCTGCATATAATTATACGCTACTGCCCCGCTCCCTTCCTGCTAATGGCGGTGTTGGCAGAATGATTGACCAAGGCCTGCATATAATTATACGCTGCAGGCCCGCTCCCTTACTGCTAATGGCTGTGTCGGCAGAATGAATAAATGAATGAATGAGGCTTGCATATAACTATACACTGCTGCCCCGCTCCCTTCCTGCTAATGGCTGTGTCGGCAGAATGAATGAATGAGGCCTGCATATAACTATGTGCTGCTGCCCCGCTCCCTTCCTGCTACTGGCGGTGTCGGCAGAATGAATGAATGAGGCCTGCATATAACTATACGCTGCTGCCCCGCTCCCTTCCTGCTAATGGCGGTGTCGGTAGAATGAATGAATGAGGCCTGCATATAACTATGTGCTGCTGCCCCGCTCCCTTCCTGCTACTGGCGGTGTTGGCAGAATGAATGAATGAGGCCTGCATATAATTATACGCTGCTGCCCCGCTCCCTTCCTGCTAATGGCTGTGTCGGTAGAATGAATGAGACCTGCAAATAACTATATGTTGCTGCCCCGCTCCCTTCCTGCTAATGGTGGTGTCAGCTGAATGAATGAGGCCTGCATATAATTATACGTTGCTGCCCCGCTCCCTTCCTGCTAAGGGCGGTGTTGGCAGAATGAATAAATGAATGAATGAGGCATGCATATAACTATACGCTGCTACCCCGCTCCCTTCCTGCTAATGGCTGTGTCGGCAGAATGAATAAATGAATGAATGAGGCCTGCATATAACTATACGCTGCTGCCCCCGCTCCCTTCCTGCTACTGGCAGTGTCGGCAGAATGAATGAATGAGGCCTGCATATAACTACGTTGCTGCCCCGCTCCCTTCCTGCTAATGGCGGTGTCGGCAGAATGAGTGAATGAGACCTGCATATAATTATACGTTGCTGCTCCGCTCCCTTCCTGCTAATGGCGGTGTCGGCAGAATGAATGAATGAGGTCTGCATATAATTATACGCTACTGCCCCGCTCCCTTCCTGCTAATGGCTGTGTTGTCAGAAAGAATTCTGTAAATTTCTAGAACTGATGATAAATAGTTACTATTTCCTTTATAAATAATTACTTCTATAAAGGGGGTGCTGCTTCCCCATGAGTAATGGTACTGTGGGGTTCAACCACCATTATTTGCCCTCTGTGTCCGCAGTTGAATAATGTACAAAGGTGTCTAAGGCCATGTCAGCGGGCAATGGGCCTCTGCTAGATGATGTCTCTCGCAGGTATTGCTTGGGGATTATGGGGCTGTGCTGTAATCTCTAAGGCTGAATCCTGGGAGTCTCAGTGATAAACCTCCTCCACCCCAATTGTCTAACCATGAAAATGCACTAAGGGGAGACCGAATCTTATTGCAGCTCTTTTTCTTTGGCCACCACATGTGTACAGGTGAGCGTTATATCTGTTTGCCCTGAAGCTATCTCCTTAGAGTGCTAGAACTTTTCTTGTGGAACCTCCACCACTTCAAGATCGATGAGTGGTCCTCTCTGTGTCTGGCAATATCATTGATTGTAAAATGTCCAGATCAGTAACTCTGTTCTGTATTCCACAGGCCCATGAGCGCTCGGAGAGTTCCGAGGTGGCTTTTGTTACACAACTGGTGAAGAAGCTGATGATCGTCATTGCTCGGCCAGCAAGACTTTTGGAGTGTTTGGTAAGGACAAATGGAGAACCAGTTGTAATGTGACTCATGGTTAATATCCACCCATAAATACATTAATGTTACACAGAGTTTAATGATGGCAGCCATGCTCTCATGAAGATGCTACCACCCCATACATTGCTGTCAGTAGCAGCGTGGACCTAGACTGTGGCTCTTGGCCTCATGATCCCTGCATATAATGGTGGCACCGAATGCTGAGGGGCTGGTGTAGACTGACTACTACGCCTGTTTGCATAGTGTATCTTGCATGATATATCTCTGTGCATGCCCAGAAAACAGACACCACATATGCTGCTGCCCCCGCTGCCTTACTGCTGATGACTGTGTCGGCAGAATGAAGGACCGAGGTCTGCATATAATTATGCGCTGCTCCTTTTCAGATCCTGGCATTGATGCCCACCTATGCCTGGAGATGGAGAATGGAAGGGGTATTCTAACGTAGGCCAAGTACAGTGAGGGTGTGATAATGTAATTATGAACCAGTGCAGCCTGGGACACATCTGAGAGAGCCTATTAACGGTGAAAGCGCGTTCATTATGGTGGTAGTAAGCACCGGCGAACGACTTGGGATTTGCTGATTGCGAAGCCATCACTGATGCTGATGGGTGCTTTATTTGTTGCACGGGCATATATTATTCCTTTGCCCTTGTGACTTAACAGTTTTAGTGTTGCGTACATGACTTAACGTTTTTTTGATGCTCAATAGTGAGTTATTGTTTTGCAAGCAAAAAAAATTCTTACAAACTTCAGTGAATGCTTGTGACGTAGGCCTGGCATAAACCGGGCACACCTGCTGCAGGGCCGTGCCCATCGGCCACCTCTTCATCAGTCATGCGGAGTGACTGCGATCCTGTGATGTCACATTGCGCCAGGGGGTGTGGTGTAAGAGAGAGACAGTAATTAGATAGACTCCAGATTTTAGACAGTCAATAGTTAGACAGGGGAAAAAGTTAGACACAAACAAAAGTCAAACACATTAAAGTTAGACATGTAAAAAGTTTGACAGGTACAAAAGGTCGACAGGGTTAAAAAAGTTCGACATGAAAATGGTCGACACAAAAATGGTCAACAATTTAATTTTTTTTGTTTTTTGACCCTAATCTTCACCCTAACCCTACCTCCTGGTGCCTAACCCTAACCGTGGGGGTAAGTGCCTAACCCTAAACCTAACCCTAAAAAAAAAAGTTGACCATTTTTGTGTCGATTTTTTTTTCATGTCGATCATTTGTACCTGTCAAACTTTTTACATGTGTAACTTGAGTGTGTCTGACTTTTGTCTGTGTCGAACTTTTATCCTTGTCTAACTATTGACTATCTAACGTCTGGTGTCTATCTAGACATTGTCTAACGAATTACTGTCTGTCTATAGTCCAGAAGCTGCGCCAGGCAGGGGAGCAGGTTTCCTTCACCAGCCTGCACTAGACATGTTTGTTCAGATATCGCACAGAGAAAGAGCGCATAGAGAGCCCTAAATTTAGTTTCCCTTAAAAATACTTAAAACTTAGTTGTCTTAGGGGCTGATTCTGAGTCGCAAACAAAAGCGCCCGCGGCAACGTCTATTGGCGATCACCTGTCTGCGGGTTTATGCAAATGCGGCTACAAACGCTTTCCCCTGTGTGCATCCAATGGCCGAATGTGCAAGGACCGAGGCGCCCACTTTTAGCGTCTGTGCACGCTGTAATACCCTTTGGCGCGTCCTTATAGGCTACCATCGGTTGCACTATCAACACTTGTATCAGTCCTATGACAGGTTCAGTTTCCCTGTCTGACCATGGCCTCCTATGTCTACGGCTGTCCGTATGAGAACGCAGCCTCTTGCATTGACACGCCCACAACACTTCTATAACACGCCCACTGTACGGACCATTTTTGCACGCACTACTAGCAACCGCCCAGGAGCGCCCATCACTATTCCGCCACCTTTCTGATACCGTCTAGATTGATCACAACAGCACCTTTGTGCGTACACCCTGTGTAACACACGCGCCATCGGTGTGATCAGAAGTTCTCACGCATGCGCATTTGGAAATAATCGCCCAATTATGTGAGCATCGCCATCGCCTGTGTCTCTCAGGCCCTTATTGTGTTATAAAATGCCAGCGATCTTTGATGTCTGTGTAGCAGATCTATAGCAGACATTGTGTACTTCCACTGCAGAAAACAGGCAGATTATAGTATTAAACACAAATCTGGAGGAAGCACTATACTAATGTGAGTTGTTTGGCATTATTGGCCTTGTAACCGGTGCTGTGTAAGTGATTGGTGTGTGTATGTGCCAGAGAAGTTATTGCCTTGTGTCCTTGCCAATGTATTTTGTTACCTAGTACGTGTCTATTTGCCCTTCAGCAGACAATGCGGACATTATTATTAATACATCATTGTGACTGCTGTCATTTCCTAGAGGACACGGCCTCTGGCCTGTCTGTCACAGAGAGAGCCGCTGTGCTGTACTATCCAGACTCCCGTGTGACCTTGGTAGGAGAGAGATCGTTATTGGAGCCATTTCTTGATTTGTTTTAACAGGCAGTCTTTGTGTTTCCCTCAGTGTTTCCATGTGTCTGCATCCCCATTCCCTGTCCCCCAACCATTTCTACCTGAATTATTGAAGGACTCTTACAGATGACTATTGGCTATAAGACTGCATTTTCCCTAGGTGACTCTAAAGGGTAAATTTACTAAAGTGAGAGTTTTTAGAAGTGAGTTTTAAAAGTGATGTTTCCCATAGCAACCAATCAGATTCTAGCTATTATCTTCTAGAAGGTGCTAGTTCAAAGTTAAGTAGAATCTGATTGGTTGCTATGGGCATCATCACTTTTAAAACTCACTTCTAAAAACTCTCACTTTAGTAAATTTACCCCTAAGAGTGAGAATTTTTAGAAGAAAAGATGTTGCCTATAGCAACCAATCAGATTCTAGCTATTATCTTCTGGAAGTAGAATCTGATTGGCGATGCCGCCGGTCTCAATACCAACAGGGCAATCCCGACAAGGGATTTAAGATAGAAGTTGAAATACCAACGCCTATCTTAATCCCGATGCCGAAGGACGCCAGCCTGATGAGGCAAGGCTGGGGGCGCCCTCAGCGTTAGCCGTGGGGGAAAGGGTTAGGTTTCCGGAGCGTGGTGGGGTTAGGTTTTGGAGGGGGGGGTTAGGGTTAGGCACCCCTTGGGGGGAGGTTAGGGTTGGGCACTAAGGGGGGAGGTTAGGTTTAGGCACTAACGGGGAGGGTTAGGGTTAGACTACAAGAAGGGAGAGTTTAGGGGGGAGGATAACTATACTTACCCGACCATACCAACCATCGGGATGCCGCTGTCTGTTTTCTGACAGGAGGCATCCCGACAGCCTTACATACCTATTCCATATCCAAGTGCCCAGTTGCACAGATGCGAACGGTCTGATCATTGCCGGGGACCAGACTGTGCAGGGATGTCTCTCTCTCGCCTTTTCTTTGTTCCGATCTTTGTGGTATTCTCCTACTCTGAGGCTTTGGAATATACATAATTATGCAGCTGTTTTTTTGTTTTTTTTTTAATTCCCTGCCACTCATTCAGTAATTGTTACTCAATTTTATGCAATCTTTTTTTCACCCTCTTTTTTTCCCCCATTATGCCTCTTTCTCCCTGTTGCCCTCTCGTTCTCCCTCTTGCCCTCTCGTTCTCCCTCTTGCCCTCTCGTTCTCCCTCTTGCCCTCTCGTTCTCCCTCTTGCCCTCTCGTTCTCCCTCTTGCCCTCTCGTTCGCCCTCTTGCCCTCTCGTTCGCCCTCTTGCCCTCTCGTTCGCCCTCTTGCCCTCTCGTTCGCCCTCTTGCCCTCTCGTTCTCCCTCTTGCCCTCTCGTTCTCCCTCTTGCCCTCTCGTTCTCCCTCTTGCCCTCTCGTTCTCCCTCTTGCCCTCTCGTTCTCCCTCTTGCCCTCTCGTTCTCCCTCTTGCCCTTTTTATTGTTCTCTCCATCTTTAGTCTCCCTTTTTCCCACTCGCTCGCCCACTTGCCCCCTCTTTTTGTGCTCGCCCACTTGCCCCCTCTTTTTGTGCTCGCCCACTTGCCCCCTCTTTTTGTGCTCGCCCACTTGCCCCCTCTTTTTGTGCTCGCCCACTTGCCCCCTCTTTTTGTGCTCGCCCACTTGCCCCCTCTATTTGTGCTCGCCCACTTGCCCCCTCTATTTGTGCTCGCCCACTTGCCCCCTCTATTTGTGCTCGCCCACTTGCCCCCTCTATTTGTGCTCCCCTCTTGCCCCCTCTATTTGTTTTCTCCCTCTTGCCCCCTCTATTTGTGCTCTTCCTCTTGCCCCCTCTATTTGTGCACTCCCTCTTGCCCCCTCTATTTGTGCTCTCCCTCTTGCCCCCTCTTTTTGTGCTCTCCCTCTTGCCCCCTCTATTTGTGCTCTCCCTCTTGCCCCCTCTATTTGTGCTCTCCCTCTTGCCCCCTCTATTTGTGCTCTCCCTCTTGCCCCCTCTATTTGTGCTCTCCCTCTTGCCCCCTCTATTTGTGCTCACCCTCTTGCCACGCCCCCTCTATTTGTGCTCACCCTCTTGCCACGCCCCCTCTATTTGTGCTCACCCTCTTGCCACGCCCCCTCTATTTGTGCTCACCCTCTTGCCACGCCCCCTCTATTTGTGCTCTCCCTCTTGCCACGCCCCCTCTATTTGTGCTCTCCCTCTTGCCACGCCCCCTCTATTTGTGCTCTCCCTCTTGCCACGCCCCCTCTATTTGTGCTCTCCCTCTTGCCACGCCCCCTCTATTTGTGCTCTCCCTCTTGCCACGCCCCCTCTATTTGTGCTCTCCCTCTTGCCACGCCCCCTCTATTTGTGCTCTCCCTCTTGCCACGCCCCCTCTATTTGTGCTCTCCCTCTTGCCCCCTCTTTTTGTTCTCTCCATGGTTATTCTCCCTCTTCCCCCCCTATTTTGTCGCTTTCTGTCTGTCCCTCGTCCTTTCTCTCTCTAGTGTCTTTTTTTTTTTTTTTTGCACCCTTTCTCTTGCCCTCTTTCTTTTTCCCACTATTTTTTTTTTCTTTCACTTGCCCTCTTCTTCTTGTCTTTACTCACTCTGTCTCTCTATCGCCCTCGCGCGTGCCTTCTTTCCCTCTCTCACGCTCTCTCTCTCGCATTCTTTATCTTCCACCCTATTTTATTTTTGTCTATCACCCTTTTTTTTCTCATTTGCACTCATCCTCTTTTCCTCAGTACCTCTCACACACTCTAATTTTCTCTGGCCCTCTTATTTTTCTACTTTTTTCTCTTGACCTCTGTCTTTGTCTCCCTCCTTGTCTCTTGCTCTCTCATTCTTTTTCTTTGTCGCCCCCGCCCTTGCTCTCTTTGTCGCCCCCGCCCTTGCTCTCTTTGTCGCCCCCGCCCTTGCTCTCTTTGTCGCCCCCGCCCTTGCTCTCTTTGTCGCCCCCGCCCTTGCTCTCTTTGTCGCGCCCGCCCCTTGCTCTCTTTGTCGCGCCCGCCCCTTGCTCTCGGTGTCGCCCGCCCCTTGCTCTCGGTGTCGCCCGCCCCTTGCTCTCGGTGTCGCCCGCCCCTGCTCTTTACCCATTAAACCCTGGCTTGCATATACATAGTTACCACTATGTACCCAAGCATCTCACCAGATCATTGTTGCTTTCTCTTTGTTGTCCTGTATGTCCTTTGGAACTGCACATTATCCTTCCACGTGGTACAGAAGCTCTCCAGGGTCAGTGGGCGAGAAGCGTGAGCCTCACACCTGTCATTGTCAGCTGAGTAATGAATTGCACAGCGTATAGTGACAGCTCAGTGATACTGTAACACAGGAGATGTACAGAGTACAGAACATACAATGCTGGCGTCTGCACTAATATTGATGCAATGTTTCGGGCTTCTCCAATTTTATGTCCTAGTAACATTGATTTTTTTTCCAGTCTCATGTGGGTGTATGGAATCATTTCTTAGATGAAAGTTCTGTATTTCGGAAAGAGAACTTTACATTAAAACTATATATAGCAGAGTTATACATTCAGAGGGGAGCGATCTAACCAATTTTATTGACCTCCAGCTAACCGTACAAAGAGTACGTGTTACATACAGGTGGTGGAATCAGACGATATTCAGTCAGTCAGTTCATTAGTGATAAGACTGAGGCACGAGGCACTTAGTGAGTTTGAGTGGCGTTCTCCATCATGTTTTCGCTGTAGCATCGGTAATCGTTCTGCCACTTAGAAAAGCTGAGGATTCGCCAGATACGAGAACACCCCTGCATTTTTTTTCTCCCATTACGGTTTGTTGCAAAATGTCCATGGCTGCAAAATATGATTGACAGCTCTGCCTGATGAGTTATTGCTCTGTAACAAATTACCTACGATGGGGAGAATTGTCTCCGGAGAGAGACGGAATGTAGAATGAACGGTACAGTGCCGAATGACAGCGACAGACACACTGACCCACACAGACAGACAGACATGCCGACACATATTTATCCTGCACAGTATAATCTCACAAGGTCCAGCCTGTGGTGTCGGTGACACTGTGCACCACACATAACCTCTCTGATATAATATGCATATATCTTTTTTTATTCATAGTAATGTAATGATACATCTGAATTAGCCAACTTCCCCTCACTACTTTACAATTTGATGAGATCAGCAGCCGCGGAGTAATTGCCACCTGACCAGCAAGTCCCCGGCTCTCTGCGTGTCCCTGCCTCGCTATTTACCTCTAATAAATGTCACACAGCGGCTCTGGTATTCTCCGAGTCCCGGTCATTAAATCTGCTGTGCTTGCATTTGCATATTAGTGTTGTCAGATGTGCAATCCTTCTTAATGACTTTTTCATCTGCTTTACATAATTGGTCGGCCAGCCGCAGACTGCCTATCTGGAGACTAGATATATAGTGCCAGAAACACAGGAATACGTTACAAAGTGCTTCAGCGGAGACTCTGTCACTGTGATGAGTCTGTGTCATTTATTTTATATACAGCAAGCGGCCCTGGGGCTGAATCTCTTCCCATATGTGTAAGTTTAGCATGAACATGTGGAGTAATATTTCCAGCAGTGATTTCTCTGTGGCCCCCTTGTGGTGATTTCCTGTCCTTACAGCCTAGACTCCGTCATCTCACTGTATTACTAGTAAGAGGCAGAGGTTGAGATATGGGTGATACTTGTAGGGGATCTAAAATTAAATTTTAGGTCGAACGTACTAATGACAGACATTACAACACTTAATATTGATCAGCATGTGTGTGTGTCTCGTTTTGGTCGCTATGTGGTCTCAAACATAGAATGTGGATCCGTTTATTCCGTTCTTGGCTGCATCTATGATAATACGTCATTTTTAATCAACGGAAAGTGTCTGTGAAGCAGTGAGATCAGGTCTAATTTAATACTGACTGTCAAAACTACATACAGAGGAAGGTTCTATTATGTCACAACTTGAAGGGTAAAGAATTTGATTGTAAGCTTTTCAGCGCAAAACGACTTCTTTCCTATTGAGTCTTAGATCTGGCTTGCTGTTTGTTTTACATACTGTAAGGTGCTATGTACATTGTGTGTCACCGTCTATAAACTTTTACACACACAGTACTGTGCAAAAGTTTTAGGCAAGTGTGCAAAAATGCTGCAAAGTAAGAATGCTTCCAAAAATATCAGTTAACAAAATGCAAAGTGAATGAACAGAAGAGAAATCTAAATCAAAGCAATATTTGGTGTGACCACCCTTTGCCTTCAAAACAGCATCAATTCTTCTAGGTACACTTGCACACAGTTTTTGCAGGAACTCGGAAAGGAGGTTGTTCCAAACATCTTGGAGAACTAACCACAGGTCTTCTGTGGATGTAGGCTTGCTCAAATCCTTCTGTCTCTTCATGTAATCCCTGACAGACTCTATGATGTTGAGATCAGGGCTCTGTGGGGGCCATATCATCACTTCCAGGACTCCTTGTTCTTTACGCTGAAGATAGTTCTTAATCACATTGGTTGTATGTTTGTGGTGGTTCTCCTGCAGAATAAATTTGGAGCCAATCAGAAGCCTCAGCATTATTTCTCAGCATTGAGGACACTATTAATCCTGACCAAATCCCCAACTCAGTTTACTAAAATGCAGCCCCAACCTTGCAAGGAACCTCCACCATGCTTCACTGTTGCCTACAGACACTCATTATTGTACCGCTCTCCAGCCCTCGGCGGACAATCTGCCTTCTGTTACAGCCAAATATTTCAAATTTTGACTCATCAGTCCAGAGCACGTGCTGCCATTTTTCTGCACCCCAGTTCCTATGTTTTTGTGCATAATTGAGTCGTTTGGCCTTGTTTCCACGTCGCAGTTATGGCTTTTTGGGCACAATTCTTCAATGAAGACCACTGCTGGCCAGACTTCTCCAAACAGTAGATGGGTGTACCTGGGTCCCACTGGTTTCTGCCAGTTCTGAGCTGATGGCACTGCTGGACAAGTAAGCATGATGTGTCTCTCATCAGATGCACTAAGTTTCCTTGGCTGACCACTGCATCTACGGTCCTCAACATTGTCCGTTTTTTTGTGCTTCTTCAAAAGAGCTTGAACAGAACATCTTGAAACCCCAGTCTGCTTTGTAAACTTTGCCTGGGAGAGACCTTGCTGATGCAATATAACTACTGTACCTTGTGTCTTGTTGCTGTGCTCAGTCTTGCCATGGTGTGTGACCTGTGACATGTAACTGTCTTCCACAACCTCACCTTTGTAGCAGAGTTTGGCTGCTCCTCACCCAGTTTTAAGCCTCCTACACAGCTGATTCTATTTCAGTTAATGATTGTGTTTCAACCTACATATGAAAATTATGATCATTATCACCTGTTTGGTATGATTGGTTAATCATACACCTGACTATAATCCTACAAAATCCATGACTATGTGCAAGTGTACCTAGTACAATTGATGCTGTTTTGAAGGCAAAGGGCGGTCACACCAAATATTGATTAGATTTAGATTTCTCTTCTGTTCATTCACTTTGCATTTTCTTAATTGACAAAAATAAACTATTAACACTTCTATTTTTTAAGGCATTCTTACTTTGCAGCATTTTTTCCACCCCTGCCTAAAACCTTTGCACAGTATTGTACATAGTGCTCAGTCTACATCCGGCGCCAGGCCCCCAAGTGCTGCTATCAGTGTGAATGGATGCTGGGCGCGTGCGACCGGCATTTATTCACTGACGGCCGCTACACCGCAGTTTTCCCCACCCGCGGGACGGTGCGAACTGCGGGGGGGGGGGGGCGGTACCTGCAGGCTGTTTCAACGGGGTGCCGCACCAGTGGGCAGGGTGCTTTTTGACCTTTACAAATAGAGCAGGGCGCGGCGCCCAGCTAAAAACAGCCTAGCGGGAACGCTAGTACATGTAATGCACATCCTAACTAACTTTGTACCTTGCACTTATTTTCGCTCAGGGATGTCGTATGTATGAGGCGGAGATATCTGGTTATATGTTAGAAATATATGAACTGCAATGCGCTGTGTCTTTGTGTCCTTAGGAATTTGACCCAGAGGAATTCTACCACCTCTTGGAAGCCGCGGAGGGCCATGCCAAGGAAGGAGAGGGCATTAAATCGGACATTCCCCGATACATCATCAGCCAACTGGGGCTCAACCGGGATCCCCTGGAGGGTGAGTGTTGCAGTTATTGCTCGCGGCTGGTGTAAGAGCTGTGTAATTGTGTTTAGTGTCTTAGAAAACACCGCTGACATAAACTTGTTACAGGTCAGTAGGTGTCATTACATACTGTGAACCTGAAATCATTAGACTTTGTAATGAAGATGTTGTCTATCCCCCATTCATTGATATGTAGATGTATCTGTTCAGTATAAATGTATTTTATAGTAAATATGTTTATGCTGTGATCATGATAGAGGCTGTGAGGTGTGACGCAGTTGTTCTGGTGTCTTTATAGAAATGGCCCATCTGAACAGCTATGATAGCAGCAACACAGATACTCCGGAGACTGACGACTCAGTGGAGGTAAATCCAGCGATTGGCTTCTTACTGTTCCCCCTGTATCCAAAGCAGAATACAAACCTGTGATGGAGACAGAAGCACACACAGATGTGTATTGATGAATAAAGACTCCGTTGAGGTCTCCATTCCCTATACCAAGGGTAGGCAATGTGTGGAACTACACATCCCAGCATGCCCTAACAGCAAATATGTGGCGGGGGCATGCTGGGATGTGTAGTTCCACAGCAGCTGGAGTGACGCATGTTGCCTGCCTTATACTGTGCTACAGAACGCTCGGTCTTCTCTTGTTAGTAGACATTTAAATTGACAATAAGCACGCAGGACCTCTCCTGTCAGAGACATTGCCTCCATAGATCCTTGTCACATATACAACAGTATATAGGTTTCTGTACTGTAACAGGTGCGAAGTGAAATATGTTTCTGTATTTCTAGGGTCGCAGTGCTGCTTTAATTCATCCAAAGAAAACCCCTTCAGAAGAAGAGTTTGAGAACATCAAACTGATCAGCAATGGTGCTTACGGGTACATAGAGAAATATAAATACATTTATATTGCAACTTTGTGATGCTGGTTGTGAGATGTTTCCTGGTAAAGTCCTTATGGGAAGTGTTATCTGTTACTGGTTAAATTATGATGATTTGTTGCTGTGGTGGTTACAGGGAGAATAGTGACTTATTCACGGATATAACGTCTGTTTCCTCTTAAATATTTTTTATTATAAGATAATTATTTAAAGGTTCTCCAGCCAGATGTAGGTAGGATATGACCAACACAGACTGAAAGCCTGAGAATTCCCACCCACAATGAATAGTAAGGGGCCCATTTATCAATGTATATTTGCAGCTTAATCCCTGAAAACACCGCTTTTGGGGGTTAACCGCAAACATCCCTCCATTCCTGCAAGCAGCTGTAGCCCCCAGAGGTTTCTATGGGGGATGTGATGCTGCCAAATTTGCCAACTCCTGGAACGTGATGCCAGTGATTCACTATAAGTTGATACACTCACTTAGTGGCTGCTGGTTACTGCATACCAGAGGGACCTAATGCTTACTGCTTAGGACAAGACTCAGCCACTGCTAGGTTATCAAATATCACAGTGATATAATGCTGTGTGTAGGGTGATGTTCTCATTCAGCGACTGTTGGTTATCGTATATCACAGTGATATATAATGCTCTCTGTAGGGTAACGCTCTTGCTTAGTGCCTGTTGGTTACCGTATATCACAGTGATATATAATGCTCTCTGTAGGGTAACGCTCTTGCTTAGTGCCTGTTGGTTACCGTATATCACAGTGATATATAATGCTCTCTGTAGGGCGACGCTCTCACTTAACAGCTGCTGGTTACTCTATCACAGTGATGTAATACTCTCTGTAGGGTGACGTTCTCACATAGTGGCTGCTGGTTACCATATATCAGTGGGGTATAATGCTCTTTGTAAGGTGACGCCACCACTTAATGGCTGCTAGTTACCGTATATTACAGTCCTATGCTCTCTGTAGGGTAATGCTCCTGCTTAGTGGCTGCTGGTCACTGCATATCAGAGGGTCATAATGCATACTATAGAACAACGCTCTCACTTAGTGACTGCCAGTTATCATAGATCAGAGGGGTATAATGCACTCTGTAGGGGACGCTCTCGCTTGGTAACTGTATATCACTCTGATATAATGCTCTGTAGGGTGCTTCTCTTGCTTAGCGGCTGTTGGTTACCGTCTATCAGAGCAATATAATGCTTTCTGACATAGTTGTTTTGGGGTTGCTGGTTACCATATATCAGAGGGGTATAATGCTCTCTGTAAGGTGCTACTCTCACTTAGTGGCTGCTGGTTACCACATATCAGTGGGTGTATAATGCTCTCTGTAGGGTGACGCTCTCACTTAGTGGCTGCTGGTTACCATATATCAGAGCAATATAATGCTTTCTGGAGAGTGACATAGTTGTTTTGGGGTTGCTGGTTACCATATATCAGAGGGGTATAATGCTCTCTGTAAGGTGCTGCTCTCACTTAGTGGCTGCTGGTTACCATATATCAGAGGGGTATAATGCTCTCTGTAGGGTGCTGCTCTCACTTAGTGGCTGCTGGTTACCACATATCAGAGGGGTATAATGCTCTCTGTAGGGTGACGCTCTCACTTAGTGGCTGCTGGTTACCACATATCAGAGGGATATAATGCTCTCTGTAAGGTGCTGCTCTCACTTAGTGGCTGCTGGTTACCATATATCAGAGGGGTATAATGCTCTCTGTAGGGTGACGCTCTCACTTAGTGGCTGCTGGTTACCATATATCAGAGGGGTATAATGCTCTCTGTAGGGTGACGCTCTCACTTAGTGGCTGCTGGTTACCACATATCAGAGGGATATAATGCTCTCTGTAAGGTGCTGCTCTCACTTAGTGGCTACTGGTTACCATATATCAGAGGGGTATAATGCTCTCTGTAGGGTGCTGCTCTCACTTAGTGGCTGCTGGTTACCACATATCAGTGGGCGTATAATGCTCTCTGTAGGGTGACGCTCTCACTTAGTGGCTGCTGGTTACCACATATCAGAGGGATATAATGCTTTCTGGAGAGTGACATAGTTGTTTTGGGGTTGCTGGTTACCATATATCAGAGGGGTATAATGCTCTCTGTAAGGTGCTGCTCTCACTTAGTGGCTGCTGGTTACCATATATCAGAGGGGTATAATGCTCTCTGTAGGGTGCTGCTCTCACTTAGTGGCTACTGGTTACCATATATCAGAGGGGTATAATGCTCTCTGTAGGGTGCTGCTCTCACTTAGTGGCTGCTGGTTACCACATATCAGTGGGTGTATAATGCTCTCTGTAGGGTGACGCTCTCACTTAGTGGCTGCTGGTTACCATATATCAGAGCAATATAATGCTTTCTGGAGAGTGACATAGTTGTTTTGGGGTTGCTGGTTACCATATATCAGAGGGGTATAATGCTCTCTGTAAGGTGCTGCTCTCACTTAGTGGCTGCTGGTTACCATATATCAGAGGGGTATAATGCTCTCTGTAGGGTGCTGCTCTCACTTAGTGGCTGCTGGTTACCATATATCAGAGGGGTATAATGCTCTCTGTAGGGTGATGCTCTCACTTAGTAGCTGCTGGTTACCACATATCAGAGGGGTATAATGCTCTCTGTAGGGTGACTCTCTCACTTAGTGGCTGCTGGTTACCATATATCAGAGGGGTATAATGCTCTCTGTAGGGTGACGCTCTCACTTAGTGGCTGCTGGTTACCATATATCAGAGGGGTATAATGCGCTCTGTAGGGTGACACACTCACTTAGTGGCTGGTGGTTACCATATATCAGAGGGGTATAATCTATCTTACACACCGATATCGTTCTGTAAGCTCTGAATCTCTAATAAACAGAATCGAGGAATTATTCTAGGCATGTTTTCTGAAACCAATATTGGCGCAGTATATTATATGGTTTCCTTGCTTAATTATGAAAACTTTGCAAAGATTAATAAGTATTTAAATTTGGTTCTTATTGTATCACTACTATTTAATTATTGTATTTTGTAATATTTGCTAGATTTCACATAACAGATTGTATTCTATTACACTTGATAGATTCCGTTGCCTTATTACTGCCTTATGATCCGTATATTAAGCATAAAAATCAAAATGGGGGTTCCCACTGGAGAGCATTTAGTGTAGAGTGTTCTCTGTCTGTCCTAGTTCACAGCCCTCCTGGCCTAGGTGCAGTGAGCGAGCCCTAGCACAATCAGAATAGAGTGCGCTTGTTCCCGGGTGACCGCAATGAGGAGAAGGCAATGTACAAACCAGTGGCCTCCTCTTGAGTTACCTGTGTTAAAGCATCATCTATAAATACTTTTCACACAGCGTTCTCTAGGTGGTTATAAACTGCTTGGATGGTGACAGTATCTCTGTAAAGCCCTAGTACGCCGACCTACTGATGGGCCATTAACGTCTTATGTGTCCTCTCTAGGGCGGTGTATTTGGTCCGACACAAGGGAACCCGGCAGAGATTTGCTATGAAGAAGATAAATAAGCAGAATTTAATCCTGAGGAACCAGATCCAGCAGGCGTTCGTAGAGCGGGACATCCTCACCTTTGCTGAGAACCCCTTCGTGGTCAGCATGTTCTGCTCATTTGAGACCAAACGCCACCTGTGTATGGTCATGGAGTATGTGGAAGGTGCGTCCCACTGTCCTATCAACTGCGTGGCACCAGTTCAGTATGAGCTTAGAACACACATCGCTGTATGACAGGAGAGATGGTGGAGGCACATTGTCCACATATTAACACTGGGATATTTCTTCTGCCACAGGCGGCGACTGCGCCACGCTTCTGAAGAATATCGGGGCGCTTCCTGTGGATATGGCCAGGATGTATTTTGCAGAAACTGTTCTGGCGTTAGAATATCTCCATAATTATGGGATTGTCCACCGGGATCTGAAGCCAGATAAGTATGTACAAATACGTATTTCCTTCCAGCAGGTCAGGATTACAGGATATTCCTCATAGATGCCATATCTTTAAATCCTGCCCTGCTTGGGATGAGGGCTGGGGTAAAACCGTCCTCTAACAGGGTGTAATTACTGGAGTTCTCTGGTTATATTATGTTTATAATTTGCAGTTTGCATTTTGCAGCTTATTTACTGTTAATGTTAACTCTGTCCCTCTCAGTCTCCTTATTACCTCTATGGGGCACATCAAACTGACTGATTTTGGCCTCTCTAAGATCGGACTGATGAGCCTGACCACAAATCTGTACGAGGGTCACATTGAGAAGGACACAAGAGAGTTCCTGGATAAACAAGTGAGTCCGATGTCATGTTACAGCTTCCTGTATGTGTAGTTATGTTATGAGGTACTGACACCATTGTTGGAGTGTCTCCTCTAAAAACCATTGTACCTCTTCCCCCAGGTGTGTGGTACCCCAGAGTACATTGCTCCTGAGGTGATCCTGAGACAGGGTTATGGGAAGCCCGTGGACTGGTGGGCGATGGGCGTCATTCTTTATGAATTTTTAGTTGGCTGTGTCCCGTTCTTCGGAGACACCCCTGAGGAGCTGTTTGGCCAGGTGATTAGTGGTAAGTAGTACAATTCTCTATGCAATGCTCAGTGTTGTCCTGCATTGTATCACTTTATGACAGAAATCTGGTGTACAGCCATGGCCAAAAGTTTTGGTTTTCACAAAGTTGCGGCTTCAGTGTTTTTAGACCTTTGAGTCAGATGTTACTATGGTATTGCTGTCAATCAACTTCTGGTCCACATACTGACTGATGGCCGCCCATTCTTGCCTATTCAATGCTTGGAGTTTGTCAGAATTTGTGGGTTTTTGTTTGTCCACCCGTCTCTTGAGGATTGACCACAAGTTCTCAATGGGATTAAGGTCTGGGGAGTTTCCTGGCCATGGACCCAAAATTTCCATGTTTTGTTCCCCGAGCCACTTGGAGCACCTTGCCATAAGGCAAAAGTGATTCCTAAGTGGCTCAGGGAACAAAACATTGAAATTTTGGGTCCATGGCCAGGAAACTCCCCAGACCTTAATCCCAATGAGAACTTGTGCACAAACAAAAACCCACAAATTCTGACAAACTCTAAGCATTGATTAGGCAAGAATGGGCGGCCATCAGTCAGTATGTGGCCAGAAGTTGAGTGACAGCATGCCAGGGCGAATTGCAGAGGTCAACACTGCATATATTTACTCTTTGCATAAACTTAATGTAATTGTCAATAAAAGCCTTTGACGCTGATTAAATGCTTGTAATTTTACTTCAGTATACCATAGTAACATCTGATATAAAGGTCTAAAAATATTAAAGCCGCAAACTTTATGAAAACCAGTACTTGTGTCATTCTCAAAACTTTTGGCCATGGCTGTATATATATATATATATAGGAGGGGTACTCATTTTAATCTTGTCATTTTCTCAGTTACATAATTCCTTGAATTGCATGTATGTGTGTTATGAACAGTTCCCATATGTTGACAGTTGGTTCATTTTGTAGCTGAGGATAAGTTGTTTTCCTCTGTTATCAGCTGTTTTTGGCTTAGTAGTCTCCTACAACCCTCCAGTGGACTGAAGAGACTGGAAATAGCATTTGGGGAAAAGGTCTTTCTGCTGATCCAATTTTTATTTCTAATCTCTTTTAGTTGATACAGTTTCTAAAGGATGAATGGTAACTATTTTCAATGCAATAGGTTAAGCTGGGAATTCTGAATAGATTTAGCCATTTACTGTCAAACTGTTGCGGGACTTCTGCAAAGCTGAAAATATTTTCATGATCGGCACAGAGGGTGGCAAAGAATGATCGGTCCTCTGTCTGGCCCCCGCCGTTAGCCTTCATACAGGGCGATCTCGCGGAATGGGATGAGATGATCACCCTGTGGAGAGAAGTGATTGAGGTCTGTGACTCCCACAGAGAGGTGGATGGCCTGTTGGATACAGTCAGTACATGACAAGACGCCTCTCAGCCTATGGAAAACAGAGGGGATGTATGTACAGAATGCATCGGAAACAGAATGACCAGGATCCGTTTTATTATGAAAACATTGCATTCTCCCTCAATCACATGAGAACGGGGGACACAGAAGAGATATGGTCACCGCAGAGATTAATTATAGTACTGTCCACCCACCTACTTTCCTAATGAGTATTAAATGGTTTCATTCCATAGTAAATGCATGTTCTCTGCTTGTGTAAAACCCAGCACAGTGTAAGCAGACATAGAGTTACACCAGTAGCCACGTGTGACATCGAGCACCCTGGCTACAGAAGCCCAGCTGTACTTTTTCCTCTTATCTTTTAAATTGACATTTGACAACTGGTGAACGTGTTTGCATCCTGTTCAGTGATGTAGTCTGTGTTGTTTTTCGTTGGCTGTTAGAGACTAAGTAACCCCTCCATACCGTGTATGTAAAGGGATCCTATTCTATTTTTATGTTATGAAGTTACTGCACTTTTGTTTTTTATAGATATATAATATTCAAAAAATATATTTTATATGCAGTACAGTACTCAATTCATATGAATGTAAAATCCTATTTTTACATACCATAGGATTTCCCCTACTTACTGGGTTCCCAACGTTGCTTATCAGACACTCTTACAGGAATATTGACACTACAGCGGGCATAGGGCAGACCTGCTAATATTACTCCCATTTATAAGTACAAGGTATCTCCTGTAGTTTGTCACATGTTTGGCTCTCCTGGCAGTACCATCTCTGCTGTACTGTATGTACTGCTTCCAGCCAGGTATGTGGGTGTAGCGGACACTGAATGTGAATGATCCGCTTGTATTGCTCATCTTTGAGTTTGGTTTTTCTGATTTGTGCCAGATGAGATTGCGTGGCCGGAGGGGGAGGATGCTCTGCCGGCCGATGCTCAAGATCTCATCTCCAGACTCCTCCGCCAAAGCCCCCTGGAGCGTATGGGAACAGGTGGGTCCTCCTGCAGTTGTCTATCTGCCGTAGTCCTTCTGCAGTTCTCCCTCTGTAGCCCTGAACGCTGGCTCTGCACACTGACCACTCCTCTCTTGCAGGCGGTGCCTTTGAGGTTAAGCAGCACAGATTCTTTAAGAACGTGGACTGGAACGGGCTGCTCCGGCAGAAGGCGGAGTTTATCCCCCAGCTGGAATCTGAAGATGACACCAGTTATTTTGACAGTAAGGAAATGATTGCAGACTATTCATCATTGCAGACTGTTAGTCATTCTTTTCATTTGTATATCATACACTGACATGTTAGTGATGACGTGAGTGGTTGTAGTGTCCTCATACACTGGCATGTTAGTGATGACGTGAGTGGTTGTAGTGTCCTCATACACTGGCATGTTAGTGGTGACGTGAGTGGTTGTAGTGTCCTCATACAATGGCATGTTAGTGATGACGTGAGTGGTTATGTCCTCATACACTGGCATGTTAGTGATGACGTGAGTGGTTGTAGTGTCCTCATACACTGGCATGTTAGTGATGATGTGAGTGGTTATGTCCTCATACACTGGCATGTTAGTGATGACGTGAGTGGTTGTAGTGTCCTCATACACTGGCATGTTAGTGATGACGTGAGTGGTTGTAGTGTCCTCATACACTGGCATGTTAGTGATGACGTGAGTGGTTGTAGTGTCCTCATACACTGGCATGTTAGTGATGACATGAGTGGTTATGTCCTCATACACTGACATGTTAGTGATGACGTGAGTGGTTGTAGTGTCCTCATACACTGACATGTTAGTGATGACGTGAGTGGTTGTAGTGTCCTCATACACTGGCATGTTAGTGATGACATGAGTGGTTGTAGTGTCCTCATACACTAACATGTTAGTAATGACGTGAGTGGTTGTAGTGTCCTCATACACTGGCATGTTAGTGATGACGTGAGTGGTTGTAGTGTCCTCATACACTGGCATGTTAGTGATGACGTGAGTGGTTATGTCCTCATACACTGGCATGTTAGTGATGACGTGAGTGGTTGTAGTGTCCTCATACACTGGCATGTTAGTGATGACGTGAGTGGTTGTAGTGTCCTCATACACTGACATGTTAGTGATGACGTGAGTGGTTGTAGTGTCCTCATACACTGGCATGTTAGTGATGACGTGAGTGGTTGTAGTGTCCTCATACACTGGCATGTTAGTGATGACGTGAGTGGTTGTAGTGTCCTCATACACTGGCATGTTAGTGATGACATGAGTGGTTGTTATGTCCTCATACACTGACATGTTAGTGATGACGTGAGTGGTTGTAGTGTCCTCATACACTGGCATGTTAGTGATGACGTGAGTGGTTGTAGTGTTCTCATACACTGGCATGTTAGTGGTGAATTGACTGGTTGTAGTATCTTCATACACTGGCATGTTAGTGATGACGTGAGTGGTTATGTCCTCATACACTGGCATGTTAGTGATGACGAGAGTGGTTGTAGTGTCTTCATACACTGGCATGTTAGTGATGACGTGAGTGGTTATGTCCTCATACACTGGCATGTTAGTGATGACGAGAGTGGTTATAGTGTCTTCATACACTGGCATGTTAGTGATGACGTGAGTGGTTATGTCCTCATACACTGACATGTTGGCAATGGATGTTGTAAGTGATTTTTGCATCCTCATATACTGACATGTTTGTGATTGATGTGTGTGTGTGATTTGAGGCGTTCTCATACACAGACAGATATGTGTGATTTCCATGTCTTCATACACTGACATGTTTGCTATGATGTGTGTGATATCTACTTCCTATCACACTAAAATGTTGGTGGTTATGTGCGTGTGATTGCTGCAATATCATATTAAACACTGACACGGGGATGATGTTTATGATTGTTGCATTATTATACACTGACACGGGGATGATGTATATGATTGCTGTATTATTCTACACTGACACGGGGATGATGTGTGTGATTGCTGCATTATTATACACTGACACGTTGGGATGATGTATATGATTGCTGCATTATTATACACTGACACGTTTTGGATGATGTATATGATTGCTGCATTATTATACACGGACACGTTGGTGATGATGTATATGATTACTGCATTATTATACACTGACTTGTTGGGGATGATGTGTGTGATTGCTGCATTATCATATTATACACTGACACGTTGGGATGATGTGTGTGATTGCTGCATTATTATACACTGACACGTTGGGGATGATGTGTGTGATTGCTTCATTATTATACACTGACACGTTGGTGATGTATATGATTGCTGCATTATCATATTATACACTGACACGGGGATGATGTATATGATTGCTGTATTATTCTACACTGACACGGGGATGATGTGTGTGATTGCTGCATTATTATACACTGACACGTTGGGGATGATGTGTGTGATTGCTGCATTATTATACACTGACACGTTGGGGATGATGTGTGTGATTGCTGCATTATTATACACTGACACGTTGGTGATGATGTGTGTGATTGCTGCATTATTATACACTGACACGTTGGGGATGATGTATATGATTGCTGCATTATTATACACCGACACGTTGGTGGTGATGTGTGTGATTGCTGCATTATTATAAACTGACACGTTGGGGATGTGTATGATTGCTGCATTATTATACACTGACACGTTGGGGATGATGTGTGTGATTGCTGCATTATTATACACTGACACGTTGGGGATGATGTATATAATTGCTGCATTATTATACACTGACACGTTGGTGATGATGTATATGATTGCTGCATTATTATACACTGACACGTTGGTGATGATGTATGTGATTGGTGCATTATTATACACTGACACGTTGGTGGTGATGTGTGTGATTGCTGCCTTATTATACCCTGACACGTTGGGATGATGTATATGATTGCTGCCTTATTATACACTGACATGTTGGGATGATGTATATGATTGCTGCATTATTATACACTGACACGTTTGGGATGATGTATATGATTGCTGCATTATTATACACGGACACGTTGGTGATGATGTATATGATTGCTGCATTATCATATTATACACTGACACGGGGATGATGTATATGATTGCTGTATTATTCTACACTGACACGGGGATGATGTGTGTGATTGCTGCATTATTATACACTGACACGTTGGGGATGATGTGTGTGATTGCTGCATTATTGTACACTGACACGTTGGGGATGATGTGTGTGATTGCTGCATTATTATACACTGACACATTGGTGATGATGTATATGATTGCTGCCTTATTATACACTGACACGTTGGGGATGATGTGTGTGATTGCTGCATTATTATACACTGACACATTGGTGATGATGTATATGATTGCTGCATTATTATACACTGACACGTTGGGGATGATGTGTGTGATTGCTGCATTATTATACACTGACACGTTGAGGATGATGTATATGATTGCTGCATTATCATATTATACACTGACACGTTGGGATGATGTGTGTGATTGCTGCATTATTATACACTGACACGTTGGTGATCATGTGTGTGATTGCTGCATTATTATACACTGACACGTTGGGGATGATGTGTGTGATTGCTGCATTATTATACACTGACACGTTGGGGATGATGTATATGATTGCTGCATTATTATACACTGACACGTTGGGATGATGTGTGTGATTGCTGCATTATTATACACTGACACGTTGGGGATGATGTGTGTGATTGCTGCATTATTATACACTGACACGTTTGGGATGATGTGTGTGATTGCTGCATTATTATACACTGACACGTTGGGGATGATGTGTGTGATTGCTGCATTAGTATACACTGACACGTTGGGGATGATGTATATGATTGCTGCATTATTATACACTGACACGTTGGGGATGATGTGTGTGATTGCTGCATTATTGTACACTGACACGTTGAGGATGATGTATATGATTGCTGCATTATTATACACTGACACGTTGGTGGTGATGTGTGTGATTGCTGCATTATTATACACTGACACGTTGGGGATGTGTATGATTGCTGCATTATTATACACTGACACGTTGGGGATGATGTGTGTGATTGCTGCATTATTATACACTGACACGTTGGTGATGTGTATGATTGCTGCATTATTATACACTGACACGTTGGTGATGTATGTGATTGCTGCATTATTATACACTGACACGTTGGTGATGTATGTGACTGCTGCATTATTATACTCTTGACACATTGGTGATGATGTGTGCGATTGTTGCGTTCTTATACGCTGACATCTTGGCGATGACCAGTGTGATTGCTGCGTTGTCACAAACTCACAAGCAGACGGTGATGTGTGTGTGATTTCTTGCTCCCTCACACGCTGTGTTTGTGATAATGTGGATGATTGCTGTGTCCACTGACATGTGAGTAGGGACACATTTGCTCGTTACAAGTCTCTTACAATGCGACGTATATGGTTGGTCACGCAGCTCGCTCGGAAAGGTACCAGCACATGGAGTCTGAGGAGGAGGATGATACGAATGATGAAGATCGTGTGGAGATTAGGCAATTCTCTTCCTGTTCCCCCAGGTTCAACAAGGTAAAAATATCTCACGGCATGCTTCATTTAACTGCTGGGAGCCTAAATTAATTTGCCCCATCAGGGGGTCAATACCGTCCGTCAGGGAGGAGTCTTATACATTAGCAGTGAGTGCAGCCGTATCAAGCATAATGAATAGACAGCAGGAATAACAGTTTAATCACCTTATTTCCTATATGTAAAGGTTCATTATTGAATGTCATTTGCTGAGACATCTCCAACAATAGAAAATAACAGAAGCTCAGCTTTCCAGTGTATCTCCAGTCAAAGATCCAATGTTTCCCCCGCTTGTGCCCAATGGTTTTCCCCCGCTTGTGCCCAATGGTTTTCCCCCGCTTGTGCCCAATGGTTTTCCCCCGCTTGTGCCCAATGGTTTTCCCCCGCTTGTGCCCAATGGATTTTCCCCGCTTGTCCCCAATGGATTTTCCCCGCTTGTGCCCAATGGATTTTCCCCGCTTGTGCCCAATGGTTTTCCCCCACTTGTGCAGCCGTTCTCAGGAGGTCATTCAGACCCGGTCGTTAGCGGTGATGCGCTCGGACCGGGTCAATGGCCCCCCACAGAGCATGCGCACGACGGCGCCGTCGTGCGCATGCGTGAGACCCGCTACGACCGACAGCGTCGGTCGTAGCGGGTCTCGATCCAAAGGGGGCGAGCTGTCGATGTTGATTGACAGCTCGCCCCGTTTGGAAGGCGGGCCGGGGGGGTGGCAGCCCAAACGGGGGCATTCCCATGGGAACGCCTACCATTTGGGGGAGGCCCCACTGACATCCACTGTCAGTGGAGAGCTTCCGGCTCAGACAGAGCCGAAAGCTCTCCGGGGCTTACGACAAGGGAGACCCTACCCTAGGGTCTCGTCGTAAGCCCCGATGGTCGCGATAGTCTTGACCATCGCGACCATCACCTTAGGCGGTCGTAAGGCTGTGGGTGTTAACCCACAGCCTTACCACCGCAAAGGAGGATGTCTTGAAAATTCAAGAGGTCCTCCCCTCATTCAGACCGACCGCACGCTCTGTGCGACCGGCTCTGAATGAGTTCCTCAGCCTTCAAGATTTCCCAACAGGTCATGTTTTGAGGATTTCTAGCTGTGGAAGCAGGTGGGGAGATTAAAGAAAGCCCCAAAACATGACCTGTTGGTACTGGAGGACTAGAGTTGAGAACCACTGCTCTATAGGGAACACTTCATGTATTCTGTCTCTCTGAGAAGTGATAATCCCTGACTCTATACAGCTGCATAATGCGTAAAGTTTTGTTCCTACCCCTTTATCTGACTTCTGGAGGAGTAGACTGTTATAGCCACCGGAATGAGGCACTGTCAATGGAACCTTCATTCAACATATTATATTAGCAATGCTGTACAGTTTATCATTCATATATGTCCTATTATGCTTAGCTGGCAGTGCTCCTGCAGCCTGGGTTGTATTATACACATAACAAATCACTGGGTCATCGCACTGGACCTTTAAAATGATAGACTCTTTCCCAGGTCATTATTTAAACTGAGCTGTTGGCTAATTATTATTTCAGAATGTTTCAGTTGTATGAGGGTGCACTGCACTCCTGCACATTCACCAGTATCACTACAGCAGGGGTCAGGGAACTTTTTTACCTTTTACCCCAAAATATATTTAGATACGCCGACGTTACCCCCTTGATTTGAAAGGAAAGAAATCATATAGTAGTGCCTCCATATAATGCCCCTGTAGTAGTGCCCCCATAGTTATGCCCCTTTAGTAGTGCCCCCATAGTTATGTCCCTGTATTAGTGCCCCCATATAATGCCCCTGTAGTGCCACATGTAAAAAAAAAAAAAAAATAATAATAATTTACCTTAATCCCCGCTCCTGCATCCGCCGCCGTCCTGTCCGCCCGGCTGCTCCTCGGAACTATGGGAGAGACGCCATGATGTCTCTCCCATAGTACGCATGGAGAGAGCCGGAAGCTGGAGTTCAGAAGAGATCTCCGGCTAACGCGGCGCTGCAGGGAAGGAGCCGGGCGCCCGCTGGTAATAACATCTCAGCAGGCGTCCGGCTTAGAGCCTCCCTGCGGCACAGCCGGGCATGCATATGAATCATTCTATATTAGAATGATTCATATGCATGCCCGGCTGTCCGTCCATTACCCCCAGGAATTTCATTTTTACCCCATGTGGGGTAATTTACCCCTGTTCCCCGACCACTGCCCTAGAGCTACCAATTAATCCCACCTTTCTTCACCCTAGTGCAGACTGGTTAACCAATGAATAGAAATGTTGCCCCATATGGCACTGTCTCTCTCACACCAGGGGCAGACATTTTTGAGCTGAACCAACAGTTTGGAGACTGCAGCAAGCCCTTCCACAGTGTTGGCATGTCCTAGCAGCAAAACGGTGGCACGGCTTGTTGGGATGTGTAATTCCACAGCAGCTGGAGGGCCGCATGTATAATACCCTTGCTGTAGACCAGTGTTGGCTAACCTTGACACTCCAGCTGTTGTGGAACTATATATCCCAGCATGCCCTGCCACAGTTTTAGCATGCCCTAATAGCAAAACTGTAGCAGTGCATGCTGGGTTATGTAGTTCCATAACAGCTGGAGTGTCAAGGTTAGCCAACACTGCTGTAGACCGTCAGTTTTATAGGAACCGACAACACTTACAATAAATGTTTTGGTCTGTGAAGTTGGAAGATGCAGGATGTAATCCCCTTTACCCTTTACCTCCAGGTATACAGCAGTATGGAGCGTCTGTCCATCCAGGAGGAGAGAGTGCCACCACCGACAAAGCGTAGTCTCAGCGAGGAGAAGGACGACAAGTTAGACTGCTTGGGGGGGCTGAAGAACAGAGACCGGAGCTGGGTGATTGGATCCCCTGAAATGTAAGGGTTTTCCGTATTATTGTAACATGTTTACAGATGAAGGAAACATGCGGCTACTGTTTAGATCAAAGGAAAATTAATTCAAGAATATATACAATAAAATAGAACTGTATTATTTATTTAGTAACAGTTTCTGTTCTAGCGCAGCATATTCCATTGAGCTTGACAATTGGAAACAACATTAATAGAACAAAACTGGGTGTTTTGTAATTATAAAATGATGTAAAAAATAATTTTTTCGTATTTTGCATATTTTATTGAAAATGCTTATATACCTCTTAGTAAGTATCGCGCGCAAGACTTTTAGAAATCTTTCAGTATAATTGTTGCTGTCCAGACCCATGGGTCAAGCAGCCTACATTTAATTAATTTGCTTCCTGCGTTTTTTTAATTTGCTATAACATCATTGAAAAATTAGTTACGTTTTTTACTTTTTTATAGCAAAATAATTCTAAAATGTATAGCTAAATATATTAGTTGTTTTACATAATGCAACAATTATTTTCCTAGAAAGCAAAGTATTACTGCACGCAGATATTGTGTGAGGCCCCTCTCGCCCTCCTCACGGGGATGTAGTCTGTGATCCGCGGTTCGGATAATTACCCTATCTCCAACATGTGCATTTCTGTGTTTAGTCTCCGGAAGCGCCTTTCTGCCTCCGAGTCTTCTCACACCGAGAGCGATTCCAGCCCACCCCTCACAGTGCGGAGACGCTGCTCTGGTCTGGTGGACATGCCGCGCTTTGCCATTACATCCGAAGAGGCGCGGCACAAAAATGCATCAACTCCAACCTCGTTCCCCGCAGAAGGGCCTGGGCTTCCCCTTCTGCAGCAGCCTGTGGAGCGAGAGCTGAAACTGGATGAAGAATCGGTGCCAACGACACCATCGTCAACCATCAGCAACATCAGCAGCTCCACAACACTGACGGGTAATTACCACTGTGTTATCAGTCCGTTTCTGCTTTTATACCAAAAATCCATATAAGTCGAGAGACACTTTTTCATTATTGAAAGTTTAATTCCACTTAATTGAATATAATTGTTTTTGGGCGCCCAGAGCTCCCGTCTAAACTCTAAAGTGACATGAGCTACTCCAATGCTTGTGCAACTAGCCCCGTTCTCGCGTCCAAAATGCACAGTATTAACCGCACAAAGCAGCTTCTCCCGTGTAAAGTTGCCAGTTAACATACCAAAAAAGTTCAATTTGGACATATTTCATCTAGTATTTCAGGAGGGTGCAAGCAGCAATCTGCAATAAGTGATGGGCGCCCAAAACAATTGAATAGCTCCCGTCACTTTAGACAGGAACTATGGTAGCACAAATCAATTGATCCCCCCCATATGACAGAACATTGACCATCAACAGAGCAATGGTGTGGAGTGAGCGGTGCAGCGGCTGTCTGGCATCAGACCCAAGGCCTGATAGTCATGCTCCGAATCTATTTTTTAAGATTCGACTTAATTCAGAGTCATTTTAAAAGAAACAGACAGCCATACCTCTGCATATAAAAAGGAGGGGGGAATGATGTGTACATTTTATCATTAAATCCAGGGGTAAATGTAAACCACCCTCTATAGGACGAGTACATTTACAACCTCCTCTGACTGTTCCCTGTAATTCACAGGTGGTAGCGCAGCCGATTCCTGCGATTTAAGCAGCAATCATACCTCTGACTTCACCACCCCAAATGCAATCAGCGACTTGGCCGTGAGGAGAGCCCGGCACCGACTGCTCTCAGGGGACTCCGGAGAAAAGCGCCCTTCCAGGCCCATCAATAAAGTCATCAAGTCGGCCTCCGCCACTGCCCTGTCTCTAATGATCCCCTCCGGTACGGAAGCCAATGTTTATTCCCCAACTGTATATTGTAATTTCCCACATTTATTATCCATCCATCCTGGCCTTGGTAGGGCGCCGTTTGCCGTGTTTGTCGTTTTGTAGAGGAGCAATGAAACGTTTCATGTGAGCAACTATGTTCTTTGCTCATGGCCCATAGCCAGACGTTCTTTGGAACAAATGATTGTTACTATAGTTTTGGTTTAAATACAAATAATATTTCCTTTTCCTTACAGATCATCACGTGTGTTCTCCTCTAGCGAGTCCAATGTCTCCTCATTCTCTGTCCTCCAACCCATCCTCGCGAGACTCCTCCCCGAGCAGAGACTTCTCTCCCGCTGTCTCCCACCTTAAGCCGCCAATCCTCATACACCGTGCAGGGAAAAAATACGGCTTCACCCTGCGAGCCATTCGCGTGTACATGGGGGAGAGTGACATCTACACTGTCCATCATATGGTCTGGGTGGGTATATCTCTTCTCATAACTCTTTCTCTTTTTTAAAGGGACTCCCATCCCATCTAGGTGTAGCTAACATTGGTTTTTAAAACCACGATTCAAGAAGCTTTATTTTTAAGGGGGATAACATTTTGTATGAAACCTTGCATTTACCATTCTGTATAAGGATTATAACGTACGGTGGCCTCTGTAGTTTGTGCAGATTTTCTCCCTCAATCTCTGCCACTGTGCTTCTATGTATAGTTGGCAGTGTTATCAATACTGCGGTCTGTAGATTGGCTTGGTACGTTAGATCGACATTGATCATGTCGACGTGCCTAGATTATCGACAGTGACCATGTCGTCATTCATCATGTCAACACGAATGACATGTCGACATTACATCCCTGGTAGCCCAGTGGTCACTAACCTGGCCCCCGACGGCTGGTTACGTGTGCAGCAGTTCCAGCACAGACGTTTGGCGATCGGCAGTTTTGGTAAGTATTGTCTCTCTTATCCCTTAAGCATCCCCCTAGGGCCTAACTCTAACACCCCTTCACACCCTAACGTTTTAGGCAGCAAATAGCCCGAAACCCGTCTGTGAATGTTGACTCATAATGTTAACATGGCGACATTTCAGAAGGAGACATTCTGAGAATGCTGACATATGTGCCTGTCGACATGGTTTTGTGTACATTATGACTGTTGACATGGTCCATCTCGACCATGTGACTAGATCCCTGTAAATTGTGGGACCACACAGACTGATCCTGGGACTTAGAGTAAAAAGGTGATTGTGTAACTCCGTCACAGACCTTAGGTGTAGCAGATCCTTTAAAGCAATCCTAGAATAAACACAAACACACACAGACATACACACACACACACAGACATACACACACACACACAGACATACACACACACACACACAGACATACACACACACACACAGACATACACACACACACACAGACATACACACACACACAGACATATACACACACACACAGACATACACACACACACACACAGACATACACACACACACACACAGACATACACACACACACACAGACATACACACACACACACAGACATACACACACACAGACATACACAGACATACACACACACACAGACATACACACACATACACACACACAAGTCTAAAGTGCTTTGCTTATGAATTTTGCCCCTTTTAAGTTGGCTGCTCATCAGTGGTCTTTTCTACAGTTCTCCTGACATATATTGTATATCATTTAAAGCATGTTGAAGAGGACGGTCCTGCCCATGAGGCCGGGCTGCGGGAAGGTGACCTCATCACTCACGTTAATGGAGAACCTGTCCATGGTCTGGTCCATACAGAAGTTGTTCAACTGATTCTAAAGGTATTAAGATTCATTCATCACTTACTAGAATGGCCCACAATGCCAGGGGGTTTGTGGAATTGGATCCATATAACAAGATATTAGTGTGGTCTAATTTATATTAAGCTCACAAGTGTCTTACGCAGGTGAGTAAACCCCGTCTCCCAAAGTTCCTGCCTGTCTTCCACATGTCACACTCACATTTCTATTGTTTAATGGTGTAGTGAGCTGAGAGGCCAATCGACCATCTGTCTCTTTGATCTAGAGAACCTGCCTAATCTGAATTCTTCCTTTTTAGATTTAGGGATAAATTTAAAAAAAAAGTAATGTGAATGTTTTTTTATGTAACAGTACCATAATCTATTTCTAGATGTGCTTACAAGATTAGAGCGATATGCAGCCAATCAGAGCAATAGAGTGGTTCAAAGATTAGAGCAATGTCTAGTCAGTTGGAACACTAGAATGCTCACAAGACTATAGCAATGTACCATCAGTTGGAATACTAGAATGTTCACAAGATTAGAGCAATGTACAGTCAGTAGGAACACTAGAATGCTCACAAGACTATAGCAATGTACCATCAGTTGGAATACTAGGATGTTCACAGGATTAGAGCAATGTACAGTCAGTAGGAACACTAGAATGCTCACAAGATTAGAGCAATGTACAGTCAGTAGGAACACTAGAATGCTCCCAAGACTAGAGCAATGTACAGTTAGTTGGAATACTAGAATGCTCACAAGATTAGAGCAATGTACAGCTAGTTGGAACACTAGAATTCTCACAAGACTAGAGCAATGTACAGCCAGTTTTAACACTAGAATGCTCACAAGACAAGAGCAATGTACAGTCAGTTGGAATACAAGAATGCTCACAAGATTAGAGCAATGTACAACCAGTTGGAATACTAGAATGCTCAAGACTAGAGCAATGTGCAGTCAGTTAGAGCACTAGAATGCTCACAAGACCAGAACAATATGCAGTCAGTTAGAGCACTAGAATATTAACAAGACCACAACAATGTGCAGACAATCGGAGTGTTAGAACTTTCAAAAGACTAAAGCAACAGTCTGACCTGTAGAGGTTCACAAAACTAAAGCAACATGCAGCCAGTTTTACATTTGAATATTCACTTGAGCCAAGTGCAGCCAATCAGAGAAGTTAGAATGTTGACAAGACTAAAAGCAGTTGGATCATTTAGAATGTGCATAAGACTAGAGCCAATAGGAAAGGTTGAGTGACCACAGTACTAGAATCAACCTGTTATCAATCAGAACATTCACAAAAGTTTAAATGTAATAAAAACAGCAACATTTATATTTATTTAAATAAGTTTCCATGGCCGTCACAGCCAATCATGTGTTTTAAAAGCTCTTTCCAAAGTGTTTGTTAGAGCATGACTTCGCTAGCAATAGTGCCAACAGCTGTGTCACATGTGACCACAGGGCCCTACTCCTAATGTAACACTAGTCTTGGGGCTTGTGTACAGTGCCGGTATTCTGTCTTTTCTGCCTACTTGTTTTTGATGGATGAGTTAAATGGAGGCGGACACAGAGACACTGGGGCACTGCACGCTGCTTTTTATCCAAAATGGATGACATTCTGTGCTCCCCCATCCGTGTGTTCACAACCTTCGTCTATTTGCTGCACTAGTAAATCTGGCTATGTTTTACAGAGCGGGAGTAAAGTCTCTATTTCCACTACTCCTTTTGAGAACACTTCAATCAAAGTGGGGCCAGCGCGGAAGGCCAGTCACAAGTCTAAGATGGCTCGTCGCAACAAGAAGACCAAGAGCAAGGACGGACAGGAGAGGTGAGCGCTGGCTTTGTAATGGGAGCCTGTGTCTTACAGTACCTCTATGGGGGGAATTCAATTAGGTGAGAGTTTGCAAAAGGCGAAAAACTCGCACACTTCGCCTGCATGCGCGCACCCAAGATTTGCACAATTCAATTAGAACTGTGAATTCGCACTACAATAAGAGCGGGTGAATTTTGTCCAAAAAAGTGTACAGGAAAAAAGCATGTAAGAGTGGGGAGACCTTCCTGGGTCCCAAAAAAGTGAAAATTTTGTTGGCAGAATCATGTAGAAGATGGTTAGTGGCTATAAGGAAAGTACTGTATGCTTTTAAAAGGTGTCGTTTAAAGAAAAAAAAAGTTACATGTAAAAAGCTGTAGAATTTAATTTTATTACAAAGAAATTAAACGGAAAATGCAAGAAAAAGTAAAAAAAAAAAAAAAATGCTTTTGGGGCAATTTGAGGCAACTTTACAAAATGTAAACAAATTATAGAAAGTAATTATTTTTCTTTCAAATAAGTACTTTCATTAAATTTGGGGTGCACTATTTACCTAAAACAGCTTATTTTGGGGTAATTTGAGGCCATTTTTTATTTTTCTTTAAAAATAACTTTCAGTGTGTACACCCAATATAGTTTGTCCTGCACTATAGAAAGTTCAAGGGAAATCTTTCACCAATATCGTTCATGCAGCACATCATCTAGTGCAGTCATTTTCAAGCTTTTCAGCTCGAGGTACACTACACAAGGAATACAACACACTACATTGGCCTCCACAGGAATAAAACACACTACATTGGCCTCCATAGGAATACAACACACTACATTGGCTTCCACAGGAATAAGACACACTACATTGGCTTCCACAGGAATAAGACACACTACATTGGTCTCCACAGGAATACAACACACTACATTGGCCTCCACAGGAATACAACACACTACATTGGCCTCCACAGGAATACAACACACTACAGTACAAGTGCGCTGAGCTGACTGCCGCGGAACACTTGACAACCGCTTGCGGCACACAAGTGTGCCGTGGCACAGTGGTTGAAAAACGCTTGTCTAGTGTGTATGCACCTTTAAACTATGTCCTTGATAAAGTCAAATTTTTTATTATTATTTTTATCATATATCTATTTTTAATATATTCATGCCTATTTTGCATTTTAATTAAAATCTTCTTAAATGTGACTTTTTATTTATGAATTTCTTCAGTAAGAAAAAGTCGTCTTTGTTTCGGAAGATCACCAAACAAGCGACACTTCTCCACACCAGCCGCAGCCTGACCTCTCTAAACCGCTCCCTGTCTTCTGGAGAGAGCGTGCCGGGATCTCCTACGCACGTCTTGTCCCCTCGCTCTCCAACCCAGAGCAGCCGGTCTACGCCGGACTCTGCACACTCAGGTATGATCACAGGTTCTGCTATGTCTCCTGTGCAAGTTATAAATATATATATATATATATATATATATATAACATTTTAATTAAAAAGTCAGTATGTCCATGTTTTTGTTTTTTACTTTACAGAACCGTTCCCCTATTAGTGTCTTTTAAAACAGAGAATTGAGAATTTTGTCTTTGCAGTGAATGATTAAATGAGATATTTTGCATTAACTATTTCTCCTGTCGTCCTTTAGTTAACTTTAAACATGATAAATTCATGGTCACTTGCACACGTCCCATATATATCATGTTATGAATGGGACGTTTAATCTGCTTTTATCTTCCCCATATTCATTTCTGTCTGGCTGAAGTCTTGTGTGGCCCATCTAACATTTTTGTTTTTGTTCTTTTCTTCATCAGTGGGTGGAAACTCATCTCAGAGCAGTTCTCCGAGCTCCAGTGTTCCCAACTCGCCAGCTAGCTCTGGACATATTCGGCCTAGTTCTCTACATGGGCTGGCTCCGAAGCTTCAACGGCAGTACCGGTCTCCTAGAAGAAAATCTGCTGGGAATATACCACTTTCTCCTTTGGCGCACACCCCATCACCCACATCCCAGTCCACCTCTCCACAGCGGTCTCCCTCACCATTACCTGGACATAGTCTTGGTAACTGCAACCTTCTGCACTCCTTTCCTGTTAAGCTGCATTCATCCCCGCCCCTTGTCCGACAGATTTCACGGCCAAAGAGTGCAGAGCCTCCCAGATCTCCGCTGCTGAAAAGGGTCCAATCTGCCGAGAAGTTGTCTGGCTCGTTGTCATCTGAGAAGAAGCTGGCTTCCTCTCGTAAACACAGCCTGGACATCTCCCACTCAGACTTCAAGAAAGAGTTGATGCAGAGAGACTTAAGCTTACAGTGTCTACCTGAGTCTATGAATGAGAGCACCGGAGGAAAGGTTGGACTCGCAGAAAAGGGGACTTTGCAGAAACCGTCTTCACGAAAGCTCGGGGCTATTCGGCAAGACAGGGTGGAAAGAAGAGAGTCTCTGCAGAAACAGGAAGCTATACGAGAAGTGGATTCCTCAGAAGACGAAACGGACGATGGGTCAGAAGATAGCCAGGACGGAAGGAGATTGGATAGGTCATCATTTAACACTGACCAAGATTCAGGTTCTGGTTTCAGCGATGAGAAGGACTCCTTCCAAGCTCATCGAAAGAGCAGAACTGATGATGACTCTTTACTGCCCCATATCTTCAGGAGTAAAAGTGAACCAAAAGGACCGTATGTCCTGGCTCCTGACTCCACTTCCCACAAGTTATCCACCTGTAAATCTAAAACACTCCCAGAAACGTACCTGGAACCAGCTGCTCAATCAAAAACTCTAGACCACAAAGCAAATGTAACCTATCAAAAAAAGGATGCACCCCCTAAACCACTCCAAGAAGGTAGCCGAGAGGATGTCCTGCAAGGCTTAGAAGTGCAACCTGGTGTTGCCCTTCTTATAGACTCCCATGTGAAGCAGCCCAGCAGTGGCACTTATGTCCCTCTCGCAGAAAGTTTAGAGGTGCCTAAATATACTCAATCTGATGTTCCTGAGAGATCCCCCACACAGTCAGCACTTTCTCTTTCAGCCATTTCAGAACCTGATACGATACGCTGCTCCGCTGCTGTTGTACAGTACATGTCTATTGCCAGCGACCATGGGCCGCTAATACCTGAAACACAATGCACTTTACTAAACAAAGATAACCTGCATCCTGGCAAACCAGGAACGGTGTCCTGCTCCACGGTGCTTAGTGACAAAGCTGCTGAGACCTCTCACGTCACCAAGGTGGCCAAAAGTGTCTTGGGACCAGTGAAGCTTCTCGTGCCCGGTACAAGGGAATCCAGTGAGCCGTCGGGAACCAGGGAAAAATGTGCGAAGCAGAAGAGATCCAACATTTCACGGTCGGAGTCCGTGCAAGAGAACATGAGATCAGTTTGCGCCGAGGGGGTTTTCAGGACATGCTCATCCCTCAGTGAGTGCACTGTGCTCGCCATTTCCCAGCAGAGAGACTCCACCCCTTTCACCAAGAACTCTGAGCTCTCACTAGTGTTCGGCGCGTTAGATCCTAGACATGTTGCGCCAACACGTACCGATGCCTCGGTAAGCTCCCATTCGCCCATTGGGAAAGAGGGAAAAGAGACGCAAGTGAGAAGCACAGAGGCTGGGAATAGCCCCCTGGACAGTCCCCCACTTACACACGTACTGAGAAAAACATAGCAGGTCCCAGTTATATGGGCCTGGACTGTCTCAACCCACTTGGATGAAAACTATCTCTGTAGATTACCGTTGGGGTTTGCTTTTCTGGTTTCATGATGGAATTTTGCTTCAACGTTTCTCTGCCAGTGTGGGGAGGGGGATTGTTTGTTTTGGACCTGCGGAGTGATACCTCTCTCTGACACTGAGGGGCCTCCTAGCCGCGGTGTCCTAGTGATACAGGGTGTCCTCCTTAATATGGGGAGTATTCATCACAGTCGCACATTAAACATTCATACAGAGAGCAACCCGTGTCAGAAAAAAAAATATATTTCCAATGCGCTTTTACGAGCAATATCTTATTTCAGGATACCTGCAACACATTTCTGGAATATTTCAAAATCCATTTTTGTTTTGCTTTTTTTTTTTTTTTTTTTTCCCACCACCTTTCAAATTCAACATATCCCCTTTGCGTTCTCTTGCGAGTTAATTATGGTCCCATCCCCAGGAACTCACACCCTTCGTCATTTCTCTGAATATTATATGTGAATTTAGCACAATAAACAAAATGTATTTGCGGATACATTCACTGCCGGCCTCTCCTGAGGCCAGGGATGATAATACAATGTAACCAGCATTAAGGAGATGAAAGTCCTTAAATCACTTCTCGCAAATACACTGAGAATAGCCGAGGACCCAGTGAAAACATTAGAATTTTTGAAAAGTGCTCCCTCTGCTGGTTCGCACTTGTAATAACCCATTTGTTTTGTGTTTGTTTTTTTAAGATTTTATTTTAAAATGAAAGGTACTTTGCCATGTTTACACTTTTATAGACTTTACCGGTGAACAGTGTCGCACAAGTATAAATCGCTTAGTTGATTTGTAGTAAAGAAGAGGATTGTGGTGACTGAAAGCAGAATTTATTTAGCTAGTATGAGGCACTATTAGTAAAGTGTTAATCTGGGTTTACAGATGAAAATTACCCTGCATCATACGTGTGGGTAGAATAGAGTCACGGGCTGTCTGGTTTGTGTTCCTGATACCGGAGAGAATGGCGCTGTGTAGTTATCGCAATATAGAGCACTGTTCCAGCGTTGTTGCAGGGGGGCGTCTACATATAGCCCAGACTTCTCCTCCGATCCACCCTGCGGCCCGGGCTGTGTCCCCGCTACCTAATGCCAGGCTCTATTGCGGTAATACATTTCTCCATATAGTGTAACAGGCCATTTGCTAGAGGCGGCTTCCATTATCCCTCTATCGGCGTGTTATATACACGCTGCATCACGCTCTGTCATACATCAGTATTTATTACTTGCCATTGGCTGAGAATCAAGACCTGTATGGAATTTGCATCCCACACATCTGAGAAAATCTGGGTGCAGAGATGGTAAGTTCCGCTCTAGCTGTGGCCTGTGCAGCGCCCTCTATCTCTGGGGGGTGAACGCTGACCTGAACCAGCCTCTGACAGTAGCAACAAAAACCTGTTTACTGCAATAGTGTGTACGTTTACCGTGCGCTGTGAGCTGCGCAGCGCTCAGGGGTTCCTGTGGTGTCTCTCGTGAAGGTTTTTGTGTTTTTTTTTTTTTGTTTTGTTTTTTTACATATATACATATATATATAAATATATTTTTTTTTTCAAATGAGCTAGTTGGATGTAGCCCTAAGAGTGCAGATAAACTTGTGGCGTTGAATGGTAGATTTGGGAAGGGGAGGGGGGGGGGGAGCTCTTCTTTTTTTTAATTTTCAAGAAAAAAAAATGAAAAGTGGTTTCCATTTCATGAGAGTTAAACTGAAGTAACTTGTGTGAGATTTTGGGTCGGAGATCCTGTAGATGTTGCTGGGAAATCTGGTTGTGTGACTGCGGAGCGGTGCGGAGCCTCCACTCACAGTATCCAATAAACTGATTTTTGCTTCTCTCAGTCTGATCTCTTCTTTCACCAGTTGTTTGTGAGAATATTCTGCACTAATGTAGATTGTAGCGTGAACGGTCATCATTACACTGACACACATCGACCAGCCCACACATGGTTGTGAGACCGCCTGGGGGGGGGAACGACTGACTGACTGACTGACTGGCTGGTCTGCTGCAGGTCTCCTTATAAATGTGGGTGCACTTTGTAAACTTCATGGGTGGGTACATATCAAACGATATGTCGTCCCTTCCTGCCAATGGCGACGGATCGTGCGCATCGTCTGATGCGTATGCACTACCGCAGGCTCCCACCCGCTGACATCAGGGTAGTCACCGTCTGCTGTGCTACACAGCAGCTGTGACGGCCCAATGGATGACAGCATACATCTGAATGCGGCTTCAAGCGATATCGCACGTGGCCATTCAGTGTGTATGGCCGACCGACATCTTGACCCGTGGGTAGTTTCCGCGGCCAAGGATGCGCATCGTTCTGATGTGTACCCAGCCTAACCGTTTCCTTTGGCTCGTATACATGGGCATAGAGCACCCATCTGCCATTGGATTGGGTTTAGGTTACAAGTTGGGATTGTACTCTGATCAGTCATATTAAATCTGCTGCAAGTCACATGCTTGCTAGTATCATGTATGCGCAGTCCTATATGGGAAGCCTGAGATCTCTAACCCGTGTCACAGGGTGTAGATTCGATCCTGCGCTGTCTGACCCTGTCAGTGGAGACTCTATATACATGGCAACAGATTCACTCAGTGCTTTTTTTTTTCTATTAAAAAAAAAAAATTGCCGTTACTCATCTAAAGTTACAAGTAGATAGCAGCTTCATAGCAACTTCCGCATTCTGGATACAAGTGCAGATAATGATTTTATTAATTTAGGACAGGGCTCGACAAAACCTGGGGGCAACCAGATTTGCAGCAACCCCCTGCCCCCGCTGCTAGTGTAGTGCACACTACACAGTTTACAAACACACAGCCGCCAGCGGCGGCTGTGTGTTTGTTATAGAAGCCAATGAGAGTCAGACAGACTCTCAGTGGCTGCTGCATCCACGGAGTGAGCCGGCTGGAGCTTACTCATGAGCTCCGCCTTCCGGGCCCCCCCCCCCCCCCCGCAGCAGGTGATGGGAGAGACGTCATGATGTCTCTCCCATAGTGCAGGAGAAGAGCGGGCCGGAACTCTGAGTCGACAGCGGCGGTCGCGTCAGCAGCGGGGATTCAGGTAAGTTGTGTTTTGGGGTTTTTTTTGTGTGTGTGTAAGGGACACTGCATAGGGGGGGTGACCGCTACAGGGGGGAGCACTACTGGGGGCACTGTACAGGGGGGGGGGTGCTACTGGGGGCAGTGCATATTGGGGACTACTACTGGGGCCACTGCATAGGGGGTACTACTACTGGGTGGACTACTACCACGGGCAATGCATAGGGGGACCACTTCTGGGGGCACTATATAAGGGGCACTACATAGGGGGATTACTACTGAGGGCACTGCATAGGGGAGACCACCACTGGGGGCATTAAATAAGGGGACCACTACTGAGGGCACTGCATAGGGGAGACCACTACTGGGGGCACTATATAAGGGGCACCACTTAGAGGGACCACTACTGGGGGCACTGTATATGGGGACCACTACTGGGGGCACTGTATAGGTGGGGTGGCCGCTACTGGGGGCACTGTATAAGGGGGGGGTGCTACTAGGGGCATGCATAGTGGGGGCTACTACTGGGGGCACTGCATAGGGGGGGTTACCTGGGGTACCCAGTTAGTGGTGTGGCCATGGGGGTTAGTTGCCTGGGGCGTAGGTACTCAGTAATGCTGCCCCGGGGGAAAGGGGGGGGTCTGGCTCCTACACTTTCATCCTGGCTCCTAGATGTTAGAAACATTTGTCAAGCCCTGATTTAGAAAATGATTTTGCTGATTTCTTTCAGTTTCTGGAACTGGTTATAAGAATTAAAAATGAGACCATAAAAAAGTGCTGAGTAACCACCACATAAAAGCACTGGATTCACTTACATCATAAACCGTTATTTTCATAAGCAGATCGCTTCATTTTCGCTATCTGCCTAATATGGGAATCTCATGTTTAACCTGCTATTTGTGTTGCTCATCACAGTCTGGTGGTGGCTGGATTGGATCGATGTTTAAAAAATAGGTGACTATAGTGTTTGATATTTAAAGTGACCCGATCTGAAAAAGGAATCATGAAATACCATTTCCCAAACCATGGTGCTTCCTGGTATCAATACACGTGACCGAAAGTGATGGACGCAGGTCTGTGTTCAGTGAGCATAGGTCAAACATTTCTGCTATATAGATATATATACAGATGTGTCCACATACATCTATCCTCCGTGCGCTACAAGTCGCGCCACACAACGCGGGAGCTCCGTGTGACTTGGTAGTGCCTACCGTCTTTATGCGACTTTTTACCTTCAAATGCATCTTATTCGCACAGCGATGCGTATAGATAGCACAAGTAGCTTCTGCTGATTAAAATGATATGCAGCAGCATGCCTATGTTCTGTGTGTGACTGCGGGTGTATCTGCATGCGAAACTCTACGTTACAGTGCTACAGCCACTGACAGTGTAACGTAGCGTTTCGCATGCAGATACACTCGCACTCGATCACAGAACATAGGCATGCCACATATCATTTTAATCAGCAGAAGCTGCGTTGTGCAATCTATACGCATCGCTGTGCGAATAAGACGCATTTGAAGGTAAAAAGTTGCACAAAAGACACTCGGCGCTACCACTTCACGCCACAGCATGGTGCGACTAGAAAGGCTATTTAACGAGGCTAGATGTATGCGGACCCATCTGTGTGTATGTATATATAGAGAGAGCGATACAACATTTTATTTGTAAAAATATCTGTGTACATAATGTATAATCAGACACCTATTTAGTTTATGAATTGTGTAATGTTGATGTTCATATTGTATGATACATTGATCTGATTTTCATAGTTCTCTGGTTACACAGAATTTCTGCAGGAATCCAGCCTGTGTGCCGCTGTGTAAGATTGATAACGGAGAAGCAATGGGGGGCAGAGTATGTATCACTGGCAGTTAGGTTACAATGGATCGGGGGAATCGCCATTCGGAGGATTTATTGCCAGCTGTCATTGCGGCATCCTGTAGGCAGCTCTGACACCAGACATTTATCTCTCAATGCCCCAATTTGTGGTGTGACTGGAGCGTAACATTGTGCCTTCCAGGCAGAAGGAGAGCATGGGATATTAGCCCATATTACGGCTGGATACCCCGTCCCATTACATTGTCTTTATACTGTATTCAGTAACTGCTCCAGTAGTTGCAGCCCCCCAATGTGCATACCAAGCATCCTAATATCCACCTTTTCTGGATATGCCAATAGTATGTATTAAATAATTTGCAGCTCTGATGCTGCTACATTAATATTAATTGTTCCCTGCACCTTTTTTCAGCTATAATACAGGCAATTTACAGCACACGAGCCCCAGGGTAGGCATTCTGGGATTCTGAGTTGGGAGCAAAGTAACTCAGCACCTGGAACAAAGCATGAATGCATTACAAGGGGTGCAAATACATTTATTGTTTTTGCATGCAAGGTAAATACTGGCTGCTTTTGCATGTAGCCCATGCGTGTTGGGCCGCTTTATGTTTATCCTGCAGTGTAGATTTGAGCTAGGACACGCCCCTCCCTTATTTAAATATCTCTGCACATTTTAATTCTGCCCCAGCCGCAGTGCAGCATGGTTTTACCCACGTTACTTGCTCTCTTGTGCTTCACTCCCAACTCAACAACAGCCCCATAATGAGCTGTGACGGTTTCTCCGAAGAACAATCTCTCTAATTCCACTGCTGAGAAGGAAATAAATGATTGGACTACGGTGCAATAACAAATAATTCTCCGTTATTTTATGGACAAACTGCATCTAAAACTTACAAACTCATCTTCTGTGTTGGAAGAGTTTAAAATATGTGTTTTACCTGATTAAAAGGAGAATGTAGGCAAACACGGGTACATGATATTGCTCTACTTCCATAGATAACAAATGTCAATTTATTATGCACATTCTTCGAACAGTGTTTTCCAACCTCGGTCCTCAAGGCACACTAACAGTCCAGGTTATAGTGATATCCATGCTTGAGCACAGATGAATACTAATTAAGACACCTGTGCTGAAGTATGGTTATCCTTAAAACCTGGACTGTTAGGGTGGGTACAAACGTGAACGACTTGTAAATGGACCAATTTTACATTCAATTTCTCTTGAGGCCAGAACATACGATATTGAGCGTACACACTGTCCAGTATCGCATACGACCGAACGATATCTTGTATTGTTTGATCGTATAAGATTTATCACTGCCCCCGTACACACTACAATGATCACTGGCAACATATGACGTCAAAATTGGCCAAATCAGACCGACACATGGGCCGGTTGGCCGTACGTGATTGGCACCTAATCGCATGCGATATCCGGTTGGCTGTGCAGCACGTCCGACCGGAAGACGTCACGACCCGTGGGAGCGCGCAGTAGTGCGCACATGCTAGCCGACATGCACGATTTGTCGTGCCGATATCGGCCAAGTGTGTAGCCAGCCTTAGTGTGCCTTGAGTATCGTGGTTGGGAACCCCTGTTCTTCTATAACTAACTTGTATTATTGCTATGTACAAGCAATAACATCTTTATTCAGGGTTGGGTACAGGATCCCGGCGGTCAGATTCCTGATACCGGCGTTCCGACAGGGTTAGGATACCAACACCTGTCGATCAGTATCCTAACCCTCCCTAGTGCCTATACATAACCCCCCCGCACCCTAAACTTACTGTCTGGATGCTGGTACCAGGATTCTGACAGGTGTCTTTACTCCGATTGCATTCCCTTTATTCAGAAATTTGGAGAAAACTTACTTCAGATTACAGGAGGAGTGACTGAGTGTGAGGGAAAATGCGGCTCTTTCACCTTCCGGAATGGGATCTCGAGGTTGCCAGGTGCTTCTCTAGGTGCTCACAGTGTGATGGAGGGAGTGACTTCATAGCTCCTGTAATCTTTCGTTTGGCAGTGATCTCAATATCAACCATGATGGGACTATCTCTGGCCTAGGAATAAGTCGCAGCTAATAGGGCAGGTCATTTTTCCTCAGGTTCTGCAAGACTTGGGGCCCAGACTGAGATGACCCTCCAACCCCTGGTGGCTGCATATTGCTCAATCTTTAGTATTATCCCTTAATAGCTGTACTGTTGTCCCTTACTAGTGGTTTTGTCTTCCTTTGTGTGGCCATTGTACACTAATAGTTTATGAAGACCAGGCAGGAACATCAGTCTCCTTCCCAGACGGGAAGTTTCCTTTAAGTTACCGGAATATAATATTGAATCAGAATGTGTTCTACCTATTCTAGTATTAATACAAACAATAAGATGGTACTGGAGCAAATCAATCTCCCCCCCCCCCCCCATTGTGGGGTGCTAGAGAGTGACACCTGAATAAAAAAAGCAACAAATATCTAAGGCGACAAAGTAGATTTTTTTTTTTTATATTACAAATTTATACCCTTTTATGATCCGTACATAGAATACTGGGGAATACTGGTACCAACGCACAAATTGCACCAGGACTATTCTGAATCCATTTATTTCATAAATCATTTTACAGCTCTCGTGCATCTCACGTTTATAATTTGGCGTCTTTCTTTGATACGGACAGATTTCTATAGGGTCTGTCTCTGGGGTGACATTATTATTATGGAAGTTGTGGGAATGTGGATCCTCAGTTACATCAATGATTTATCTGTAAATGGCTCTTTAATAACTTCTTGTACTTCATCTCTTTCCCTCCAGCTGTGTCATCTAATGGGCAGGGGATGTTAACAAAACTTTATATGAAGGTGGAAAGTCGCTTCAAATGTGGTTAGATTGTCTCCTGTAAACTATATAATAGCACATTATTAGCACTTTCCACATAACATGCTAAATACAGCATTTCTGCGTCTCTGTCCAGATCACTAATAGGGTTTATTCAACCTCCGTTATATTAATTTGCTGGACTGGCACGTCACTAAATAAGCTGATTTACATAGACATAGATTTGCATAAAGGACTTCTAGTTAGCGCATGTTTCATCCTCAGTACATTATTAGTGTTTCAGTCACTGGCAATATAATTTGGACAAATATTGGTTTTATATTTATTTTAGTGGTAGTAATTTAACGGGACACCTCAGTCTTTTTTTCCCTGCGCGATATATATATATATATATATATATATATAAATAATATGTGTATGTGTGTGTATATATATATATATATATATATATATAAATAATATGTGTATGTGTGTGTATATATATATATATATATATATATATATATATATATAAATAATATGTGTATGTGTATATATATATATATATATATATAATATATACAAACTCTGGACCATGGAGCAATGGAAGGTGGTGGTTTGGTCTGATGAATCATGATTTCTTTTACATCATGCGTACAGTGAGTGCATCATTTACCTGAGGAAGAGATGGCACCAGAATGCACTATGGGTAAAAGGCCAGACGGCGAAGGACGTGTAATGCTCTGAGAAATGTTCTGCTGGGAAACCTTGGGTCCTGGCATTGGCATATCTATAATGGGTGCAGGGTGTGCAGAGCTCTCTGGTCTCTGGGTACTGGAAAGCCCACACCACACACCCTGCTCCCGTTATACTTCTCCGGAGTTCCCCTGCCGACAGAAATCACCAGAAAAATGGTATTGCAGCCATTTTCCTGGTGATTTGTACATGCGCAGTAGAGAAGTCTCCGGGATAATAGGGGCGGGGGTAGGTCTGCCATGTTCCCGTAGACCTGCACATGCGCAGTAGAGAAGTCTCCGGAATAATATGGGTGGGGGGGGTAGGTCTGCCATGTTCCCGGAGACCTGCACATGCGCAGTAGAGAAGTCTCCGGAATAATAGGGGTGGGGGGGTAGGTCTGCCATATTCCCGGAGACATGCACATGTGGAGTAGAGAAGTCTCCGGGATAATAGGGGTGGGGGGGTAGGTCTGCCATGTTCCCGCAGACCTGCACATGTGTAGTAGAGAAGTCTCCGGGACAATAGGGGTGGTGGGGGGGTTAGGTCGGCCATGTTCCCGTACTTACCTTTCGACGATCGGGATTTTCACTGCTGCTGGGATGCCGCTGTCAGGATTGCGGCCGGCGGTAAATCATACTGAATCTCTCCTAACACTGCTTCGTAAATAGACCTCTAGTGTCCTATCCGTTACAGGCTCTGTAATCTAATTAAACGCTTTTTGAAAACGTCTGCGGTATGAACCCTTCTTACATTCACAAGTCTGTATCAATGAAACTTAGTTTATACCGGTATACTATGTTCAGGAGTGTATATATTTTCAGCAACATCTGTTGTATTATAGAAGGGGTAATGTAAGCTGTACTGTAGTAATGTGAGATTATATAGGAATGAATGTAGCCCTTATTGTAAATTATAAGGATGATCTAATTGGCCCTGGAGTTACGTGACCACGTATGTAAACTGTAGGCCGAGCGATTTTATACAGGTCAAGAATCCTCTAAGTGACTTTAAATATGTGTAATAGATTACAGCAAGGGTGCGTTATTCATTATAATACACACGTTTTCCTAAAGTGATGTCATTAGCATTCATCATTTACACAGATATTATTACAGGAGTTTATACACATATTCGCATTACGTGTGCATTATAAGGATAATAGGCTTTGTGACTTTACAAGTAAATTCCAATATTATCTACATATTATAGGATACATTATATTGCTGCAGTTGTATATTTTAAATAGATGATCGCTAATGGTTTATAATGTTATTTTTGTCACAGGGTAAATACACTATAATATTTGCTGTTCCTTAATTAACTTTAGATCACAGTACAGGTTGAGTCTCCCATATCCAAAATGCTTGGGACCAGAGGTGTTTTTTTTAGATATCTGAATATTCCGTATTTTGGAATATTTGCATACCATAATGAAATATCTTGGGAACAGGAACCAAGTCTAAACAGAGGATGCATTTATGTTTTATATACACCTTATTCACACAGCCTGCAGGTCATTTTATACAATATTTTCAATCATTTTGTGGCTCAGACAAACTTTGAACCATCAGAAAGCAAAGGTTTAACTATCTCAGTCATGCTAAAATAATTCTGTATTTCTGAATATTTGGATATGGGAGACTCAACCTGTAATTGGCTTCAGTTTGTGCTGACTGTGCCTATGAAAAGAAAAACATTGCCTCAATCTAACTTCATATATTTTTATTTGTACTATTTAAGACCATGTGAAACTATTAATAAGAGCAACATGAAGCATGTATGTGGAGTTTTCAGTTAATGCTTAAAGTGCTGCTCCAGTGTACATGGTCTATAAAATGACCACCATTATTTTCTATTTATTATATATATCTTATTTCCTTTCTTTTATATGCTCATTTAGAATTACTATTTGTAGATTTATTTATTGTTGTGGTTTTAGGTTTCAATTAGATCCTGGGACTGTTCAATGAAAATACTTATGGTCTCCCAGTCACACATTACTGTATCGTTATGTAATCCTTTATCTATATATATATATATATATATATATATATATATATATATATATATATGGATAAAGGAAACCAGCGCTTAAAAACCATTAAATACAATATTAATTGAATGTAGAGAAGCTGATGTATAAAATAGCAAATATCACATTTATTTCAATACATGAATCAATAAATAAATATCAAGTAAAAATAATTGTAGACTCTCATAGGAGCAAAGGCATGGGTCTCTTAATTCATTCAGCTGCTAGGGGGATCCTTATTGGAATGTGGTGGGATTATTAGTATGTTCTGGTAGGACTTCAATGAAAAGTTGTTATGGATTCGAGCACAGCAAATACTTACCAAGTAGAAGTCACTTCGGATGGCGGTCCAATTAGCAGATTACTGCAACGTCAAGTAGAAGAACATTAGGTCCACTTGTAGCTGTATCCTTAGTCTAATAAATTAAATCCAAATTGCGTGGATGTTGTATTCAAGGTCCACCGGATCCACCAATATAGGAGACCCCCCAAAGTCAATGCAGCATCAGGAGACTGGTGTATTTGAAATAAATGTAATTTTTTGCTATTTTATACATCCGCTTCTCTACATTCAATTAATATTGTATTTAATGGTTTTTAAGCGCTGGTTTCCTTTTTATATATAATAGTTTATACACGTAGAGGCTGACTACCTCTGACTAGCTGCTATTGGCAGCGCACTTAGTACCTTTTTTATTTATCCCTATTACAATGATGTTGTAGAGAGTGGTCAAATAATGTTTTATTTTTATCTTATTTTTTTTTTTATTTTTTTTACACTTCATACATTTTTTACATTCAGAAACAATCTATAGTTTATAATCAATTAAGAATAAATAGCTGCTTTTGTATAGTTAGCCAAATTGGGTAAATTGTAGGTTTGTATATAATCTATGGAAGTTTGAGTGTTGTATATTTATGCAAAATATTTTTACCCAGGAATTGATTATTTAAAAAAAAAATTATTTTGATTGGCCGGAGCAATGTATCTTCCGGCTCGTATCATAGTTAGATTTCTAATATAAATAAACACATTTTTACATAAACAATTTGGAACATATGGAAAATCCAGTTCAGAAATAAATGTTTAAACCCTTTTGAAAACAACTTTTGTTATGATCATTTTGAAGACCAAAAGCCACATTTAGAAAGTTTATATTAGTGGTCAGGTCTTCTCATGATTCATTCAGGAAACTTCCAGAAACATGAACATTAGGTTAATCAGACCGTGAAACATACTTACATCGAATGCCGCAACATTTGTCATTAAAGATTCTGCAAGTCGGAAATCTTTGCGCTACTTTTGTGAATTCGTCTGTCATTTTTTTTTACGCCTCAGCTCCCCCTTTTTGTGACTTTGCCCAATAGTATTTAATTTTATTGACTACAATTATATTGGAATTGGGTCATATGTTTACATCTTTCACTAGTATACCAGCACTTTATACTCCTATTTACTGTACTATCTGATCCCTTTATAGGAGTAGCGCTTGGAGCTTAGACTTAATTCTGCTGCAGACACTTGATGACCGGAGGGCCTGCATCAGATTCTGTACTGCGGCTGATAAGCAAGGTTCCCTCAGGTAAGCAATATGTGGTGATATCCTGATGAGGACAACGTGGACTGTATATTTATTGGACATGTACATTATGATGTGATTGGGCATTTCCACTCAAGCGAAATGCATGCCATTGTACACGAGTTCCAAATGGCCACTAATGTGGCGGTATTGACAAGAACACTTGGTAGGGAGGCCCAATGCGCTTGCAGTTCTATGGAAACAACAAATGTTTTTATCAGGACGACAATGGCACCTGTAATGTTTCCATGGCAACTCTGGGCTGGTATACAGAAAATTCGGTAATCCGGATGGACTGGCCAGCTCAGAGTCCAGATCTTAACCCCATTGAGACCCTCTGGGACGAATTGGAGCGACGGGCGCGTTCCAGGCTGACTCAACCTTCTCCAGTGTCACAGTTGGTCACTACTTAAGGCGGAATGGCAAAATATACTGCCTACTGCTGTCCAGGAACTTATGGTGTCTGCAGTAATCACTGCACGTGGTGGACCTACAAAGTACTGACGTCAATCAAATCTATTTGCTGTCAGTGTCAAATCACTTTTGTCTACATAGTGTACACATACTAATCTAATAATCACAGGGAACTCCACTGCTGAGCGTGTTTCAGGAAAGTTACTTCCAGTGATCACTTTTTTCTCTTTATTTTGCAAATGGATTATCATGAAAAACTGAATATATTGTTAAGCGTGAAAACGTATCTAGCATCTATTGTAACCTCTACGACCAGTAGGGCCAGATTTTACATATCTACCCGGCGTGATTAACGTTCTGTACATTTTAAGGTAAAGTTATTTATTACTAGATAATGGGTTAGTGTGCCCTAACAGCAAAACTGTGGCAGGGAATGCTGGGATATGTAGTTCCAAAGCATCTGGGGTGCCCAAGGTTTGCCTACCCCTGGTCTATACAGCATATTAGTAAATCAACCGGAGGATCCTGACCTCGTGCTTAGATATTTCAATTTTATTCAGTTTTCCATAACCCCTGCAATTATTTATTTTGTGTAATCTGCAGTTATAACAATATCTTTTTAAAAAACGGATGTAATAATAATTTATCTAAAGTCACTGATCAGCTCTAATATCCAGTATCCGAGCCAGCCCCCTGGTTATAAAATTACACCCCAAATGAAACTGAACTGTATGAAAACAACAGAGCTGATTCCAGTTTATATTTTCATGTAACATAACCATAAATGATGATAAACTGAACATGCGACCACGGCGGTTTAGCGGAAGGAAGTGTTAAACGGGATCCAGGGTATAATAGCGCCAGGCTGGGCCTCCGACAAGGCCGTCTGGTGACTGATGGGAGAGAAATATGTTGAAACGCTGCTTTAATTTGTATTTTGTGCCAGGGAGTAATTAATTGTTCGTGCTCATTGCACAGCGCCTCCGGCATGTCTCTGAAGTGTTAATCATATTTATCAGAGTAAAATGCCTCCAGGCGAAGCGGAGACACGCTCCTGCTCCCCCACCATTATCAATAACCCCATGTTTGTCGTCTCTTGTATCTGGCCCCAGGCTCAGTATTCATTAATTATACCCAAGCATGGCCTGTAACGCATTTTATGGTGATTAAAGGAAAATGTTTCCTGTTTCTTGTATACACGGCCTGATTCAGGGTTGTACGCTAATGCTGCTGCCGCAGCTTTCTACGCAGCTGCTGTGCGATAATATGCAAATGTCACAGATGCAGAGGAATGTATTGAGACGCCCATCTGGGTCTTTTGCAAATCCAAGCATCTGCGTACAAAGGCCGCGGACCCGTCGATAAACTGCCTCCTGAGTAACCCTGTGGTCATCCAGAATGGCTGCTTGTACTGAAATGCCGTAGCCATGTTTACTGCATAGAGGTCGCAAACACCCCCAAAAACAGATGCGAAACGCCTGCGTTCTTTGATGATGCTCCCTGTTACCTCCCTCAAACGCTGGTCCTTGGATTCTGTTACTCGTTGTTATTAGTGGTCCGGAGATCCTGTTACCCGTTGTTGTTAGTGGTCCGAGGGTCCGGTTACGATGTTACCTGTTGTTGTTAGTGGTCAGAGGATCCTGTTACCCGTTACTAGTGATCCGGTTGCCTAGCAGCTCATGCGGTAATGTTGGTTATTTCGGCTTACTGTATTTGTCTTTCAAGGTGTTTCTGGCCTTCTGCAGAAGTCTCTTGTTCTCTGTTTGGGGATAAACTTCCAGACCCTTTTTGAAGTGCTTCCACCAACGAAATACTGCAGCACGGCTAATTGTTTCTCCATCGTATGCTTGCCGTAACATTTCATGAGCTTCATTTCCGCTTCTTCCAAGTTTAACACAAAATTCAATCACACATCTCTGACGTAATCTCACAGACACGTCTTTCTCATCCGCCATGACGAAACGTACGAAGATCTTCACTCGTTGTGACCAAACAGAAGACTACGGCAGTCCCAACCGCAGATTCAGACACATCGATGTGTTAGCTTCACAATAACCCGCATAGCATTGCTACGCCTACCTATGGGCAGTGGCTTCCCTCACTGCGGTGTCAACCGGGGCGAAGCGCTGAAAAAGGGGGCGTGGCCTCGCGGGACCTCATGGGCCGAACCCCCGTGGTCCCGTTCTTCTTACCGGTGGGGCAAGTCTCGTGTGTGCAGGAGGGGAGGTGCGGACTGCCTTGTGGTTGCAGTGCCAACTCCCTCGCAAGGTCAGGAGTCGAGTGCTGCGCTTAATACTACAGTGCAACACCCGACTCCTGTCACTGAGGGAGAGTCTGCGGCCCGCACCCCCTTGTGACGCCAGTGCCTATGGGACAGAAAAACAGGCAGTCTCATTACTGTTCAATCAGCCCTCGTAGATAGGATTAGAAATAACAGAACGAATGTAAATAGTCCTTTGAAAGACACCTAACAACAAGGAAGTGAATGCCAGATGATCACACTTAAGGTTAAAGTATTTAGAGATGTATTATCAAAGATAAATCAGCAATAATTATGATGTGGGGAGAAAGTAGGATGGGTGAGGAAGAAAGACAAGGAATGAGAGGGGTACCAGCCAGCACACACCATCGGTGCGATTTAATCAGTAATATATGGAAATGAGGCTATATGGGGGTCAAAGGGGGTTCAGCCTCAAAGTGGTCTGTCCAAGGCCTCCAAACTCTTATGAAATTGGCTGAGGTATCATGCAAAATCAAAGATATTCTCTCCATGCGATATGTGGTCCATATAGCATTGATAGTGGCTGAGATAGACAGGGGTGTGGTGGATTTCTAGTGGGAGGCAATGTGGTATTTTGCTGAGTTTAAGATATGTTTAATTTCTGCGTTGGTTGAGAGAGATAAATAAGATGTGATAATAGAGAATATAACGGATTATTAGGCATTTGTATCCCCGTAATAGTTCTCTTTAGGTTATGAACAGCTGACCAATAGGGCTGTATATACAGGACCACCAAATGTGCAGCATGGATCCCTTTCGACCACAGTTGTGCCAGCGAAAGTCTGTAGAAGTTGGATAAATTAAATTAAGTCGTGTCTAGGTCCCAGCAAAAGTAAAGCTTATAAGCGTTTTCCTTCACACGTACTGAGGAGTTTTTAGCCACCTCTAAGCGGATTTTGGACCATTCCTTGGGGGACAAAGTCTCGCCCACCTCTCGCTTCCATGCTAGTTCATGCGCCTCTTTTTGAGGTTGTTGGAAGGAAAGTAACAACTGATAGGATGGAAGAAATAAGCCCTTTAGAAGTTTTTGAATGGCAGCGTAGGGAACTCTATAAGAGAGCTGGGTGCAGGGTTAGGAAATTTGGACAATGGTTGAAAAAAGTGTTGAATTTCAGAAATTGGCAGAAGCCCCTATGCGGAAGAGAATAGTGTGTTTGTAGGCCAGCGAAGTCAGGGAAAATACCTAGCGGTGCAATGTCTATAGGGAAGAGGACATTGTGACGGGTCCAAAAATGAAAAGAACGGTGATCATGGAGGGAATTTAGGATTGTCCCATAAAGGAACTAGATATGGGTGGCCAGGGCGATGGTTATACAGTCTATTGCATAGAGCCCAGTTAGCGAGTGTAAAATGAACAGTAGGCAGTATAGAGACTGTGGGTGGGCGATTGCGGGGGGAGTACCAGAGGAAGCTTTATAGTGAGTATACTGACAGTGTGTCAGCCTCTGTTGTCCACACTCTATAGGCTGGGGGAGAATGCCAACAAATTCATAGGGCAAGATGTACAGCACAAAAATATTTGATATTCGGTACTCCTGATCCTCCTGAAGTATTCGCAGGAAACATTATCTTGCTGTTCGCTTTAGGTGGCAGAAGCCAGTCTGGTATTTGGGATATTCCTGAGTAAACAGGTCAGTGATTTATGAAAGGATAAGGATATAAAATAACCTGTACTGTACCAGCTGGAGTTCTGTTTTTCATGTGAATCATTTCTTGCCCATTGATCTGTTACTCTGAGCACAGTATGTGAGCTTTTGCTGTGGGTACAGAGGGGAACCTGACGGACGCAATCCCAACCGCCGGCTTCCCGACTGTCTAATCCCGGCAAGGTACAAATGACAGGCGTCGAAATCCTGACACCTGTAATTTTATCTACGCCAGGAGCCCGACATCTGGCATCCCGATCGACGTTAAGCCGGGCATCGGCCGCGGACAGCGGCGGGGGGGGGGGGGGGGGGTTGGTTAGGTTTAGGGCTCCCTGGGGGGTACTTAGGGTTAGGCACCTCCCAGGAGGGTTAGGCTAGGGAAAGGGGGGGGTTAGGGTTAGGTACCCCACCAGGAGACTTAGGTTTAGGCAGCGGGGAAGGGGAGGTTAGGTTTAGGCGCTGGGGGGTCGGTTAGGGTTAGGCACCCCTAAGGGAGGGTTAGGGGGGGGGAAGATTAGGGTTACTTATGCGCGTCTGGCGGTAATACATTCCGATCCCGGTACAGAGTACTCACCTCATTTTGTTCCACACGCACATATTACATAGCCAATGGAACCCTTTAAAGAGAATCGACCAATCTCCAGTTGGTGCCACAAGTCAGCCGAACAATAGAGATGTTATGTGAGATTGTCAGACACTAGTTGGGTTACATAGGATTAGTACACACAGCCTGCAGAGCTCACAATGTCGGCTTTTACTACTACTGTCGGCTCACACGGTATATGTAACCTCTTATGGACCAGCACCTGATTCGTTAGGGACCGATAGTAAAGATCAACCTTACCAAAGAAGAGAAAAACCTTTATGGGAAGGTCATAAATATCCTTAATATATTCCGATTTCCTGTTGGTATGTTGTACATGCAATAGGCTGTGGATATAGGATCAGTCACCAATTTCCTGTGGTAGGCCTGGAAATTTTGTTACTTCTCAATGTCTCTGTATAATGAATAGGGGTGTGCATCGGCCACTTTTCGTGTTTTGGATCTGGATCTTTCTTTGTGTTTTGGATCTGGATTGGATTTGCCAAAACCACCTTTCGGTGTTTTGTGTTTTGGATCTGTATTTTTTTTTTTTTTAAAAGCATAAAAACAGCTAAAATCACAGAATGTGTTGATTTTTCTGCTCCTATGCTATTATTAACCTCAAAAACCTTAATTTCCACTCATTTCCAGTCTATTCTGAACACCTCACAATAGTGTTTTTATGTCCAAAAGGTTGCACCGAGGTAGATGGATGACTATGCTAAGCGACACGAGGGGGCGGCACAAACACGTGGCTCATCTAGGAGTGACACTGCAGTGGCAGACAGGATGGCAGTTTGAAAAACTAGGCCCCAAACAGTACATAATGCAAAGAAAAACAAAGAGGTGCAAGATGGAATTGTCCTTGGGCCCTACCACCCACCCTTATGTTGTATAAACTAGACATGCACACTTTAACAAACCAATCATTTCAGCACAGGGTCTGCCACACGACTGTGGGTGAAATGATTGGTTCGTTTGGGCCCCCACAAAACAAGCTGGCAATTAATCTGTCCCTGCACAAACTGGCTCTACGGAGGCAAGATGTCTTCCTCACCCTTTTCAGTGTTGTGTACATCCTCATCCTCACAGAGTATTAATTCGTCCCCGCTGGAATCCACCACCACAGGTCCCTCTGTACATTCTGGAGGCTGGTCTCCCTGGAAGAGTTGATAATTCATTTTTATGAACATCATCTTCTCCACATTTTGTGGAGGCAACCTCCTACGCCTTTCGCTGACAAGGTTCCCGGCTGCACTAAACACTCTTTCGGAGTACACACTGGAGGGTAGGCAACTCAGGTAAAATAGAGCCAGTTTGTACAGGGGCCTCCAAATTGCCTCTTCTTCCTGCCAGTACAGGTACGGACTGTCTGACATGCCTACTTGGATGCTGTCACCGATGTAATCCTTTAACAGACAGACGCACGCTTGTCGCTGCTGCTTTGAGGATGCAGGTGTGGCTACAGCCCACACAATTCACAAAGACAGAAAAAAAAAAGAAGAATTTTTTATTTTTTGTGGAGCGCACTTTGAGGGTTACACCACCCTTTAACAGACAGACGCACGCTTGTCGCTGCTCCTTTGTTGATGCACGTGCAGCCACAGTGCACACAATTCACAAACACAGAAAATATTTTTTTATTTGGTTTGGAGTGCACTTTGGGGGTTACAGCACCCTTTAACGGTCAAGCCAGCCGGCCCTTTACTTATGACACAGGCGCACGCTTGGCACTACTTTGTTGATGCACGTGCGGCTACTGCGCACACAATTCACAAACACAGAAAAAAAAATTATTTTTTTGCACTTGGGGGGAGCACCCCTGATGGACAGAGCACCCCCTGTACAACACTACAGCACCCCTTTAGGACTGGGACACTGCACAGGACTTTGGAGTGGACACAGCCCCTATGGACAACTGACTGCACAACACAGTCCAGCCAGCCCCTATGGACTTTGGAGGAGTGGACACAGCCCCTATGGACAACAGCAGCACAACACAGCCAGCCCCTATGGACTTTGGAGGAGTGGACACAGACCCTATGGACACCAGCAGCACAGCACAGGGCAGCATTACACTACACAGCCCAGCCAGCCCTAACTCCCGCCCTCCTTCTTCACTGTCCACAGCTGAGTGAGAAAATGGCGCTGACGCGGGTACCTTATATAGAATCCAAATCCCGCCAGACCCGGAAGGCGGGATGATGACGTTTTGCCTCGATTTCAGATCCGAGTCAGGCGGGAAAAGTCGAGCCTGACTCGGTTCGGGGGGGTTCGGATTTTAGGAATCCGAACCCGCTCACCCCTAATAATGAATTCAATTATCACTGTTCTTATTCCCTGGGCTGGACCATTGTATGCAGCTTACATGACAGATTGGCTGAATTCTCTGCACTGTTCTGCTCGAAATTCCCAGAAGTTTGGGCAGCCAGCTCGGAGGATGCTGCCACTATACCCTCTGCCCCTGGTTGGACTCTGTCCTCTATTTTTCCCACCACTAACTAAGGCAGATGACTGAGCTGGTCTACTTAAGTGTCTGTGTTGACTGCTGCGCCCGTCCAGCCATATGGTTGTTCAGGTCTCTGGCATAGGGATGGCTATTGACCATCGATGTTTGCAAAACATTGATGGTTAACAGATGTCAGATTTACCATTGATGGTGGAGAACCAATGGTTCTTCGCAATTAATGGCAGAGTGTGACCCCCACCAATTATTTTTTTTTCTTAATATCAGGACGCGGAGCCTAGCTCTGCCCTACAACTTACTTGTGAAGCCCCCACCCCTCGGCTATGATTGGCCGGCAGCCCAGTATGTCATAGAGCAGGGATGACCATCGTTCTTTGAAACCATCAATGGTTGCCCTTTTAATGGTTTTATACCATCGATGATAATCACCAATGGTGACAGTCAATGGTTACCCACTGATGTCCATCCCTATTGGCAGAACTCAGTGGAGCACGGGGGTCATAGCATCAGCCTCCAACTGCTCCAGCCAGGTCACTATTGGCCAATAATGTCCTATTCTCACAGTTTTTTAATAACTTAATTTTAGGCTTCCCATACCATCCCTTTAATTTGGGACACGTGAATATTCAACATATAAAATGAACACTGTAGCTAGTTTTCAAGAGATGTTATGGTCTTTATAGTACACCATGGTGCATGTAGAGTAGACGATAACACAGGTGATGTGCCGATAGTCACCTTCTCGTCCAGTCTGCAATCCTGGAATTTCTTTTTAAATGTTTGGCAACTTTGTCTGGATTCAGCCCTGATAAGGGTCATGCATGCAGCTTGACATAGTTGTCTGTCATTGTGTAGGGTGTTACAAAATCATGGGTAATAGTGACAGTGTGATCACCAGTGCTCCCTCCACCGTGGTACAATTACCATAGACTTTGCCAAAGGCCTACTTCTAAGATTCACTTTATAATGACGTCACTAATCTCAAACATGACATTGACAGACATTGATGTTCCTTTACAAAACACACGGGGTAATTTGCCAATGTAATCCTGAAGAAGGCCATAAGAAATTAAAACTCTGCTGCTGGTGTAAATGATTCTGTCTGACAATTAATAGACACGTACAGAAGTTCGTTAGCACTTCTGGCTGTTTTAAGTTCTATTTAAGACATGTACTAATTTACACTTATGTAAGTTGTGTAAGATCTGGAGCCATTCATGACTTATGCTGGGTACACACTGGATGGCCAATATATTGTGGGCGCGTCGGCAGGTGTATACCAGCGATATGTCTGTGAGCGACGCCGTTCACACATATCGCGACGGCTGTGCAGCACAGCCGATGGCTGATATATCTCCAGATTCTTGTAAAAAAAAAAAAAAGAAGTCTATTGTTGGCCTCACAAATGTCCCTTTATGTAAATGGCCCTAATCACAAATGTCCCTTTATGTAAATGGCCCTAATCACTAATGCCAGCCCCAGTACTTGTCCTGACACCATGTCTCATGTGGTCTCATGTGCACCATGTCTCATGTGCACCATGTCTCATGTGGTCTCCTCAATCCCTGAGCATGTGTCTCAATCTGCAACACAATGTTGCAGCTCTAAGTGTGTGGAAATTCTCCACAGGGGCGTATCTACCCTTTGGCCAGGATGGCACTTGCCAGGAGCAGCGGCCAAAGGGTGGGGGGCGCCGCCCGGTGGTGTCACCCGCAGCTACGGAGTAGATACACCCCTGTAGCTGCCCGCCTGCTCCAGCCGGGTGGAGACTTGTCTGGGGTGCTAGGCCGGGCCCACGATGCTGCAGCTGCCTCCAAGGGGGACAGAGCGGAGACGGAGGTGTTAGCGTGGGAGCCTGGGTGGGTATGCCGCAGGTGCCGGGAAGGGAGTGTTGGGAGGAGGGCAGTGGCTGCCCCGGGACTCTGATAGCCTGAGCCCCGTTGTGTGCCAGGGGCTGGAGCTCTTCCATTGCGGGGCCGCGTCCTCCTCTTCCTCTGTGGAGGAGCTGAGCGCAGAGCCGCAGCCCTGTGTGGCGATGACAGTCCAGGTGCGCCTCCTGCACCATGTCCCGGCCCCGGGCGCCCTGTATGTGCAGCTACACGGGGAGAGCAGTCGCAGACTGGAGCCGCATGAGAGGCCGCTGCTCGTGCAGAATGACTACCTCTTTCAGCTGGGATTCAGGGACCTGTGCCGGGTGCTGGAGGGGGCCATGGAACTGGAGATCGGCTGTCTCATCCACTTCTATACAGGTAAGGACCTGCAGTGTTACCCTGTTTTGTGCTGGCACTGTATATATCCATATAGCCTAGGGGGCACAGGAGCTGGCACCATGTGAGTAGAGTACCTGGCAGATGGCACTGAGGGCTGCTGCCACCGCCAGGACAGTACCTGCTCAGCCAGCGACGAAGTACACTATACTGGATCATGATGTAAGGTGGCTGCTTTCTATACATACATAGGGTTAGGGTTATTTCATTCACTTGTTAGAACACATTAGCAAATCTTGGAGTAAGAATTACTTTGAACTATAGCACTTGGATACGGACATTGCCAGCTGTGGGGTATCTAACCATAGGGCTAGTTACAATGTCACTGTAGACCACCCCTGGGCAGAGTCCTCGCTAAACTTAAGTCTCCAGGAGAGTTTCTGCCTGCCGAGTACCCCTCGGCCCCAATGCTGATCGGACCTTTATTACTGATCGGATCCAAAGTGATGTGCTGCTGCTGCTGTAGAGAGATAGAGAGACCCTATATCACCAGTGCGGCTGCTTATCTATCATATGTGGTGGAAAAGGGGGCAACTGTCTAATTTTTTTTTATTTTTCCAAAAATATCAGGGAGGTGCCAGTCCCTTACTTTGCCAGGGGCACTTGGACCCCTGGATACACCCCTGATTCTCCATACTGTGCAATAGCAGCGCCACCAACAGGCCAAGTGCTGTTACTGTGCTAATATTTCCTGTCTATGGAAATGTACAAAATGCAACAATGTGTTCAGGACTTATGCAGGCAGGGTACACACCTGGCCGACGCAGCGCCCGGCCGATCGTCCCAATTTGGTATGCATACACACTAACCAATCGGCTGCTCGATATGTCTGGCCAGACATCACAATTGAACGAGCATTTAAATTTGCCTATCCAGTTGTGTTGTCATTGTCGCTGGTTCCTGCGACCAGCATGACGGCGCCGTTCACTGATGTATCATTGGTACACACCAGCAGATGCACTGAATGATATATCGTTCGCCGGCTGTATGAACGATATATCATGCAGTATTTACCCAGCATTAGACTTAGTAAAAAAAAAAAAAAAATTTGTCAAATTCTGACATGGCAAATGTTAACATATCTTGTAATAAACTATTAGCCTTATTAAATAATCCATATGTATTAAAGGCTTACTATACGTGACAAGTGCCTCAATGATGAACAAACTTACCATTTCGTTAGTGGTCCACTCCAGGAAAACGTCAATGCAGTTACCTTAATGACTACAAATAGGTGGCGAGCATATGTGGCCCTTAGGTCCCCCTGACAAGACAGCGACAGTAACTCAAATAACCATGTGCTACAGTGTTATATGCATAAGAACATCTCGGAATGCAGAGTTGAACCTTGAATTTGATGGACTACAGCCTGCACTGGCTTCCACTACTGTCAGCTGAGAACAGAAAACAGGCTACAAGTGGGCACAGGCTCAGCTAAACTGGATAGTTTGTGATTGGAAAAAACTTTGCCTGGTCTGACAAATCTCAATTTCTGCTGTGACAGCCAGATGTAGGGTCAGGATTTGGCATAAACAACGGGAATCCGTGTATCCTTCCTGCCTTGTGTGAAGGGTTCAGGCTGGTGGTGGGGGGTGTAAAGGTTTGGGAGATTCTTTTCTTGACGCACATTAGGCCCCAAATACCAACTGAGCATAGTTTTACATGCTATAGTTTACCTGAGTATTGTTGCTGACCATGTGCATCTCTTTATAGCATGTACTATGCTTCCCAACAGCTGGGAGTAAGGATGAGAGGGACAACCTAGAAAGGGGCATTGCCTCACATGCAGGGGAAGGTGGCCTCATGTGACACCCCTGTTTACAGCTCTCTGGGGGCATGCCAGCGCTCCCCAAATTGCTGTGCTGACCCCAGGCTCATCTCACTCAGTTCAGGTGCTGGGTGCTGTGCTATGCAGAGCAGAGATGAGTGCTCCACTAACCATCTCTCCTTACCGTTACCTGCTGCCAGCAGTTGCAACGGCGGGACAGTGCCCGAAAAGTGGGACTCTCCATGGGCCAGAGCTTCTAGGGAGTGTGTCCAGCATTTTATTGAATCCATTGCACAAAGAAGTCATGTTGCTCTGGAGGCAAAGGAAGGTCGGTGTACCTAATAACACAGCCTCTGAGTGTGTCAGAAAGGAAATGATCTCTGATATAAACTAATACAGATGTTTAACCAGCACGTAAAATTAAACCGTAGAACTCTGTGATCACAAAGCAGTGGATGTTATTAACCAACAAAGCAATGTCTATAGGGATCCATTGTCTCTCCTGGATCTTTTTGTCTTCTATATTAAGATGTAATAAACTCCTATTCTGTTCTAGTATAGGTGTCAAACAGTTATCCTGATTGCCACATGGTGGCACTGTTGTTTAATGCTGCAGACTTGCCATATTGTTTCTATCCAGTCTGGTTAACCCTGCTCCATCCATTAACTTGCAGCAAATTCTTTTCCAACCTGAGCTGGCTGCTGTATCCGCAGGAAACCGTTCTCTACTCCTGAGCACAAGATGAATCCCAGATCACTTCCAGAGATTTTAATGTGCAAAACTTAGGTAACTGGGGACACCATTAATATACTGCACATTACCAGTCCTGCTACGCAGTCTGCAGACAGTGAAGGGTTAATGCTGCCACTGACTATCTGTATATTTATTCAAATAAATTTGTCAGCAAAACCACCCGAATGATATATGTAAATTTCAAATACCTCCTGGATGTACCTAGTGGGGGACCTCAGCAGATACCGAAGATATTTGCTATGATCCCCAGGTGTCTAGTTACTAAGCAGTGTTAGGAGACAGAGAAAAGTGCTAAGTCTGTGATAAGGTGCCAGCCAATCAGCTCCCAACTGTCATTTTTCATACACAGCCTGTGAGATGACAGTTGGGAGCTGATTGGCTGGCACCTTATCACAGACTTATCACTTTTCTCTGTCTCCTAACACTGCTTAGTAAATAGACCCCCCCAGTTTTCGATCGCACAAGAGCCCCGGAATGGTATCCTCATCTTTAGATGGCATTAGCCATTGTACTGCTAACAGAATGTACCGGGGGAGGTTTCTATAGGAACCCCTCCCAGCAAAGGCCGCACACCGGCTTAGCCTGGTGACCGTGTAGCTGACCAGCGGGGACCAAAGCAGAAAGTAAAGGGATTGCGTTAGTGTTCACTTTACTTTTGCACATCCCTGAGTGTGTTTTTAATAGATTCCAGCTATACATATACATTGCCGCGATAAGCAATTATAATTAACCGGTTTAAAACCTGATAATAAATAAATATGCCCCACCTGTGGGCCACAGCTTATCCATTTGTTTCTGTCTGTTGAACGATTCTGTTATTTCAACAGGTACAATAATTACTTGGCTTCGAGGCTTACTATCTGATGCATAGTCTGCGGAGCCAGCAGTGGTTCTGTGAGGATATAGGCTCATCAGAGATAATACACTTCTCTGATCTTGGCTTTATCACACCCCCATCCCATCCATTACACTAGGAACCTAGAAGTAAATGTGATGCCTATTACTTATTAATCTTTTCTGACCCCCAGCGCCTTTCTCACTGTATTAATGAGACCCCAAGCTTCCCTTTTATTAGTGGGACACCCCCTTCCCTGTATTAGTGATGCACCTGGCTCATTTTTTAGCATTTTATATAGGGTGTACTATTGCACATGTAATGTTTCCTGTGGGTGCTCTGGTTTTCTTTCTAAAAATATATCTGTAGGTTAAATTGATTTGGGTGTAATGGAACTTAGGGCCTAATTCAGACTCGCTCGCGAGCTCTGAGCGCTCGCAAGCGGGTCGATGTTGGCCCAGTGCACATGCGCACGACGGACCCGGCTCCATCGTGCGCATGTGCGAGACCCGGATAGCGACGGGCAAGCCGTCGCTATGGATCTCGCTACAAAGGGGGCGTGCTGTCGATGGTGAGTGACAGCACGCCCCCTTTGGTGGGCGTGCCAGGGGCGTGGCTGGCCAGACGGAGGCGTTCCCATGGGAATGCCTACCGTCTGTGGCCGGCCCCACTGACATCACAAGTGATGTCAGTTGGAGTGCTCTCGGCTCTGATAGAGCCAAAAGCACTCCAGGGCTTGCGGCAACGAGACCCTACCACAAGGGTCTCGTCACAAGCCCGATGGTCTTGGCCATCGCGACCATCTTCCTGGCCGCTCGCTATAGCTGTGGGTGGTCAAATTCAGAAGGACAGCCCTGATTCAGAGCGAGCGCTCTGTCAGAGCGTCCGGCTCTGAATCAGGGCCTTAGTGTGCGTGGTAGAGATTTTAGATTGTAAGCTCAACTGGGCAGGGATCCTGTAATGTTCTGCATACTATAAATCTATTTCTTTAGAATAATATAATTCTTTAGAATATATGGCTTTCAAAGAACAATTTAGAGGTGGTTTCAGGGGTCAGCACAGTTTATCCTCTCTTGTAGAATATGCCCCATTGTGGTTTTGGCTGTGCACCATGACACTATACTGTATACACTAAACAACGTCCACCTGATTCCCGGAAAAACTGCATGGACTGAAAGTTCCCGTTTGCTCTAATCTTCCGCACATCAGGCCAGCATTTCAGATGTCAAACAATCGTCTGAATTTTGTAAATATTTTTATGTAACTTAATAAATTAATAATGAGAAGTCAGATTACAGCTGTCTATGTACTTCCAATTTGTTCACTTTTCACATTCAGTCCTCTAATTAAACTGTTTGAGCAACAAAGCTATCTAAATATCCATCTGAAATCCAAACACGAGAACCCAGTGTGCGCCAGGGAAGATAGTGTCCTCGCGGAAGCGCCATAAAGCCGCAACCTTGCACAGTCTGTTCAGGTGACATAATTATTTGTCAGACATTGCTACCCTCTTTATTGTGTTGAAATTGTATTAAGTGGTTACATTAATTGACCTAAGTATTTTTCATACACGTTACCCATGATGCTCTTAGTGCTGTGGATTCCATACCCTGGCACTCATGGGGTTAACGGACGATGGCCGGATATTCACCTGTCATCGCTTCCTGTCACCCCTGACCCATTCTCCATTTGCTTGGTTTATCGTTAAACAGATTATTACAACACTAAACACTGCGTTATGTTTTGACAGTAACCTCCCGCTTGGGGAATTCGAATCACTTTTTCCCACGCCGCCAGGAGGGGATTTTACTTTGAACGACTGTTTTGAACATCAGCCCCAGAGATTTGGGAGTGGGTTTTTAATTGAGGCACCTCTGGAGGAAGTGAACCCCCGGACTATGATTCTCTTATGTCTTAGTTCCCTATTCTGAAAGGGGAAATAATTACAAGACTCTTCTCTGCAGTGTAGTCTAATTGAGGCTTATTGCGGAAATTTTTCATGATAATATTACCATTGGGGGGGGGTGCTGTTCGAGATTCCAGCAAGCACCGTAATATCCGTCTCTCCCTGATACAAGTATACAGACGACAGAGTCACTGCAAGCTGAATAAAGTCCCCTATACATGTTTTGGGGGGGGGGGGGGGGGATCCATGCGCTGGTTTCCAGGATTGTTGTCATTTTCTGACTGCCCTCACGTCAGACTCCTGTGTTCTCACCTGGTATACAAGAACCTCATACTAGTCAATATAATTTCATTAACATGTATGTACAGTATGTCCCTTGTTTAAGCTTATTTTGTGTTTTGTACTGTAAAGGCAAATGTAAAGCACTTTGAGTCTTTTAGGAGAAAAGCGCTATATATAAATAAAATTATTATTATTATGTATTAGTAAATAATAAAACAACTAATAAGATGTGGTATTTTATTTAAAAAAAAAACAACAGCATTTTAAATGCATAGAAGTGGATTGCTATAAATCTACATGGATTAAAGTTTCTTTGATTACAATTACACACTTTAATAGACTCATAGGGTAAATTTACTAAAGTGAGTTTTTAGAAGTGGAGATGTTGCCCATAGCAACCAATCAGCTTCTAGCTATTATCTTCTAGCAGGTGCTAGTTAAATGTTAAATAGAATCTGATTGGTTGCCACGGGCAACATCTCCACTTCTAAAAACTCTCACGTTAGTAAATTTATCCCTTAGTATAGTTCAATACGCCTTAGCGGGTACTTGGTAGTCCTCACACAGGGGTAATTTTTTTTTTTTTTTTAAAAGCCCGAACCTAGCACCAGCAGCAGAGTGCTCCTGGAATGTATAAACTATACTGGACCTATGGGAATATATTCTGGTCTCGGAAAACAGCTTTAAATCCGCAGCCCATTCTGCTCTTCTCAGTCACCTCTAACCAGACAGATACCAGCTTCAGAAATAGACGGATCCCATGTTTCGGAATGGGAGACATTTGTGGTCAGTGCAAGAGTCATTATGTGAGTCTCAGACATCTGCCGCTGTGGTGAGACCGTTGTCTAAGATTTCAGAGCTTTAAGCTTGTAACATAAGAGCCGTCTGGGAGGGAAAGTCCCGACACTCCCAGAGATCTCAGGCCTGTCTGGTGTTGCTGTGGGCAGTAATGAGATCTTATATGAATTAGAGGATCCCCAGGCCTTCCTGTGCTTCTACTTTCACCAGTGGGAAGAGCCATGCGTCATCACAGGCCAGTGTCTAAAGGGGCTCTTACATATGTGACTGTCGCAATTCCCCTATCCCCTGCCTGACGCCTGGGTCTGGGCATTGGGGAAATCCAACATATTGGGTTTGTCAAATTGGGGAATTTCAACATGCAGAATTTCCTAGATCCACCTACGGATCGCCGATCATCGATATCGGCGGTTTTGATTGGCATATCGGATTGGTGCAGGGGATAGGAGAATTGTGGCGCTGATGTATGTGCCCCTTAAGTCAGAGTTCCCCAAAGCCCCCAGGTTTTAAATATATCCATGCTTGGGTCCAGATGGTTACATCAAATTGACCAAAGTACCAATTACAGTAAGTCACCTGTGCTCAAGCCTGGATATCCTTAAATCCTGGACTGTAATGACGGAGTTTGGGAAATTCTGGACGAAGGGGACAATTCCGTTCTTGGCCATATGGTGAATGCACACGTTGATGAGAATTACAGTAGAGCTACATTGCAGTGTTTGTGGCCACAAGTAACCTGGGTAATGCTCCGAGCAACAGCAACAAGCAGTCATTGCTTTTATTTGCATTACCCCCTGATTTACCAGTTGTCTCTTTTTACCAGAACAGCAAAGCTCATTTGTTTTCCATTAGTGGTCCTTAGAATATCCCGCAGCATTATTTAATAAAACAATGTTTATTGTATGGATCTTGTTCCGATAAAATTAAGGTTTCCCCATCCATGAGAGATTAAAGGGGAACTCCATCTTCAGGGATTCTACCTGCAAGACAGATTTGATTCCTTTTCCTGTGAATGCAGTAACATACACTATATGGACAAAAGTATTTGGCCACCCCTGTTAATTATTGAATTGAGGTGTTTCAATCGGACCCGTTGCCACAGGTGTATAAATCAAGCACCTAGCCATGCAGTCTCCATTTGCAAACATTTGTCATAGAAAATGGGTCTTCCTGGAGAGCTCAAAGTCTTAAAGCGTGGTACTGTGATACCACCTCTGCAATAAGACTGTTCGTGAAATTCCATCCCTGCTGGATATTCCCTGGTCAGCTGTAAGTGATATTATTAGAAAAGTGGAAGCGTTTAGGAACAGAAGCAACTCTGGTATGAAATGGAAGACCATGTAAAGTCACAGAGCGGGATCAACGACTGCTAAGGTGCATGGTGCGGAAAAGTCGCCAACGCTCTGCTGATTCCATAGCTGAAGAGTTCCAAACTTCCACTGGCATTAATGTAAGCACAACAACTGTATGGCGGGATCTTATTGGAATGGGTTTCCATGGCCGAGCAGCTGCATGCAAGCCTCACATCACCAAGTCCAATGACAAGCGTCGGATGGAGTCCACATCAACACTGGACTGTGGATCAGTGGAAGCGTGTTCTGTGGAGTGATGAATCACGCTTCTCTGGGTCAGATGGGTGAGTCTGGGTTTGGCAGATGCCGGGAGAACGTTACCTACCTGACTGCATTGTGCCAACTGTGAAGTTTGGTGGAGGAGGGATAATGGTATGGGGCTGTTTTTCAGGGTTTGGGCTAGGCCGCTTATCTCCAGCGAAGGGCAATATTACTGCTTCAGCATACAAAGACACTTTGGACAATGATGGGCTTCCAACTTTGTGGCAACAGTTTGGAAAAGGCCCTTTTCTATTCCAACATGACTCTGCCACAGTGCACAAAGCAAGGACTATAAAGACATGGCTTGATGAGTTTGGTGTGGAAGAATGTGAGTGGCCTGCTCAGAGCCCTGACCTCAACCCCATCGAGCACCTTTGGGAAGAACTGGAACGGAGATTGCGAGCCAGACCTTCTCGTCCAAAATCAGTGCCTGCACTCAAATGTTCTACAGAATGAATGGGCACAATTTCCCACAGAAACCCTCCAAAATCTTGTGGAAAGCCTTCCAAGAAGAGTGGAAGCTGTTATAGCTGCAAAAGGAGGGCCAACTCCATATTAAAGTATATGTATTTGAATACAATGTCATGTTGGTGTAATGGTCAGGCGTCCGAATACTTTTGTACATATAGTGGTATCAGTTTTGTAGTTACAATTACATTTACAGTACACTCTGCCTGATTTAGCTAGTCAGCGTTTGGGGGTGGTAACGGGGGGACGGTTAGATATTCAGGCATGTCTGACCGTTTACACACACTTTTCTGGGCGTCCATAAATTATCCCCTGCATTCCTAATCACAGCAGGAGAGCCCTCAGCGTGTCTGGACACCCGCTGTGCCTGCTACAGCTTAGAATCACTCAGAAGGCTGATGGCCGTCTGATCTGCATTTCCGGTTTTGTGCATGAACGGCGGATGAGAAATGCTTTCATTGGGTGTCTCTGTACACCAAACAGCGAATGGCTCATTAAGATATTTTCACAATTTCAATTCATGATAAATCGCTGCTGCAATGCCATTAGCGTGTTGTCGGGGTTTTTTTTTTCTTTTGAAGGCGGTGTGCCTCTTTATATTGTTTGTTCCTCTAGGCAATGTCTTGAAATATTTTCAATATCCGTGCACAGTGTGTTGCCCTCTCCTAAGGGTCTTCTGCTGAAGTAGCTCCTCTGACTCCTCTCATACATGTTAATTTGGGGGGGGGGGATAGTTGTTTTGCGTCAGCATTTGTAGGCTGGGGCTCATTTTCATGTCTGCATTTCTGCTCCGAACCTATGTGGAAAGAGATAAGCGTTTAAATGGGCTGGTTCAGAGTTCCGCGCCAGTCCATTATGCAGATGATGATAATTAGCAGGAGAACAGGAAGACACTGGTAGTAGGGACAGGGGAAGGTTATAGTGAATCTGGGGCACTGCTATGGTGATTTCCACTAACTTTGCTACTGTTACATGCACTATTGTCCCTATGTTTAACTGTCTGCACTGAAGGTCCCAGGCTTAGCGGAGACCGTAACAGCAGTGGGCTCCAGTAGACACAGGGTGGGTGTGTAGCTTCTAGTGATAATGGTGCCCAATAGTGGTCGTCTTGTGTTAAATACAAACTTTACTCCACCAGGGAGGCATGGGAAACCATACCCATTTGCAAGCATTGGGTGGTGACACGAGATTCCTGCACAGTGCTGTCTGGGGATTTGAGTTCCCAGCAGAAAAGTGTTTGTGGTGAGCAAATGAGAGCTGAGAGAGACATATCCACATGTCTTAATAGAGGCCAAGCACCATGTCTTGGTGGCTCACACCTCGGGACAGCCCATGGTCAGTAGAGCATTTGAGGTCCGATTCACCCACCATTACTTTTATAACTTAATAAGCCTGACACACACTATATATTTGTGGTCATGCAGAGGCGGAGTGCCTCCATATCACACTGGAGTACATTTATAGACAAGAGAATGTCTACGGGTCATGTCTAATAATCAAGCAGATTATTACATTACGTATCATCCCAATGGGAAAAAATGAGAAGGATTCGCAAAAGAAATAAACTAGCAGGTCAATGGTCACTGCCACCACCTGATCTAAGTTCCATTTTGAAAATCTCACACCCTGCTGACACACTGAGGACTCTCTATTAGATGGTTTGGCCTCTCCTGCAATGCTGGCCCAGACTCCCCACTAGGTGACATTCATATGCAGGTCGTCTAATTGCAAAGTGAGATTGGCGAGATTCTAGCCCACGTTAGGTTGCTTTCCTCTAAACAAGACAAGATGGCGCTAGAATCTAGGCTTCAAGAGTTAATGCAGGCCCAGGTGACGTGTTCAAGTAGACATTACACAATTGGGGTTGAGAATTACCACTTGGAGGAGGATAAAGACACTTCTGATGAACTCCATATGAATATCAGGATGTAAGGCCTCGCCAAAGGATTACCCTATACATGGATTCATTGACTCCCTTAAATTATTTCGGGAAATTTTAGAGCTGGACCCCAATGGCAAAATCAAGTTCCAGACAATCCGAGCCCAAAGACTGCAAAGACCTGCAGGGGATTGTCCCAGACCTAGACAACTCTCAATAGGATGCCCATCGCAGTGGCATTTGCCCGAAACAACTGAAGCAGTGATTTATCGGAACACGCCACATGTGCCAGTCCTCTAGGTGCCAATTAGCGACTTCACGAGCCCAAGTGCGTTGCTGAGTCCGGTATCGTAATGTGAACAGGGGCACTCTGATGGGTCTTCTGCTCCCATATCCCATGGAAGCTAAAGAAGGCTACACTGGCCTGCTGGATATGCGTCTGGCACCTTCACCATTACAATGCTTTAAATAACTTTACAACAGTGTCGGCAATCTCCCGTCAATATAACGCTGTCCTTCACATTGAGATCGGCCCAATAAGTGCCTCCCTGTGATACAACTATGCTGCAATACTACTATTGCTGATGCTGTAACACTGCTGAAACACCACAGTGCTGCTGTGACTACTTGATAAAGTGCCAGAGTGGCTATTTGCAAGTGTGTCAAGGCTCTACTTGAAACTACCTCGCTACAGCGCTGCACAGAGAATATTTATCATTCATACCATCCCTGCCCCATTGGAGCTAACACTAAACCACCGTGCTACCATATTGGTCCCTTTCATTTCCAGGATGTTACCCGCGTGGCTCTTGCTGCCACCTCTTCCTTCTGGCCAAAACTCAAAGAACTCACTCCTGGCTTTTTCGGTGCCTTTTATGTAAATGAAAATATTTTGAATTGGAGGGTAGCAGGCGAGGCTGCTGTTTCATTTACCTTGTACAGAAGTGCACAGTGCCCTTCTGTTCTCCGTAAGGATGTTTAAACAGTTTAAATTAGAACTCGGAAAGATGATAAAAAAAAAACCTCCACCGACATTTCCTTGCTGTAAAGAGCAACCAGCGAGCACTTTAAGACATACTGCGTGACATGAATATTAAAACTCTACTTATCCTCCTGATATTTTCCAAAGGTTCTATGCGAACATTGGTTTTGAACTCGTGCCATTGTTGTGTTAGAGCTCAGCCTAGGCTGCACTTTACTTTTATTTAAATTAAATAAATCTCTAATCCCGAGAGGTTTACCGTTAGAAGACCTGCTAGGTGTTGCTCTTGGATCCTCCTGTGCAAGCTGCGCTGATTACTACTTGCACTGAGCAATTATTCGGCCATTTATCACCCATTTTGCTGGAGTGAAAATGTTACTTTTATTTTAGAGATGAGCGGTTCGATTCTACTTTGATTCTTTTTAACAAATTAGCGCAAGTTCGGATTTATCTTGCTGGCTATCCAAAATGTGTCAAAGCCGGATAGACAATACAAAAGTTTTATTTAGATGTATAAAAACTAAACGCCAACTTTTATCCTGGAAACCTGTTCATGGCAAGAGAGTTGCTTGACATTTGCAAGGTCAAATCCTGATGGAACAATATCTTGAATTACATTCCTTGCAATATTGATTATAACCTTTCTGATTGGCTCTGACTTGGAGGCAGAGGCACCAAGAGGGGAGGGGGGGGGGGCGGCGGGTACTAATTGCCCAGGCTTGTTGGAGGGGCCCGGGTCCAATACTGCCTCTCATTCCTCTTACCTTGCAGCAGCCCAGCACACGCTGAAGTGGGAGACCAGGGAGACTACTGCCTCCATCTGTGGGGGGGGGGAGTGATCATGCTGATCGTGCCTCCCCCCTGGATTTGTGCTGGGCTGAGGGGCTTACAGCGCCCCCCTCCCCAGCACAAATAGTGTTTTGTAATTTCCTAAGGGGACATGGCCACGCCTCCCGTGATTAGGCCACACACCCTGATTGTAATGGGGCCAGGGACGGCTTTCTGCGGCCCTACCTGAAAGAGTGGGCCCACATACACATAGATTTGGGGTCAGATTATAACACCACTAAGGGGAGGCTCTGTATTATAATGTAAACGGCAATCTTGGCTTTGATCTTCTATTAATATTGAGGAGAGGACTCTGCTAAACTGCCCACCCCCTAATAGAAAAGTCTATGCGTTCTCTCAGAACTTGCCTACCCACAATAACCTATCCCACCCCCAGCTGATACTAGCCCTCTCCTTCTATAATGTAAGCTCTCTCGAGCAGGGTCCTCTACCCTCTGTCTCATGTCTGGAGCTGATTCTGAGCCGGACCCTGCATAGTCAGTGTGCACATCTTTTGCCCGTATTCTGTGCTGGGGATGTGGTTTCGATTTCAACCATGGTCTCATGTTTGAGCGAGTGTCCCTCTGGGTGCTCCAGTTTCCTTCCACAGTCCAAAGAGTGCTGTTGACCTGAGACTGCTAAATATGCTGGATCTAGTGTTTGTGTGCATTTGTGCCTGAAGTAGGCAGTTAGAGTGTAAGCTCCTCTGTGACAGTGACATTTTGTAAACAAATGAATAGTTGCTGATCACAAAACACTGAGTAATATGTTGCCGCCACTGTATAAATAAATAGATGAAGGATAATTGTACGATTGTGATAGAATTAGTGTTTGGCCCTACAGTACAGTATGTGTGGTCTTCAGTCCTTGTGTTATATTGCAGCACTTTTCTGTATTAGAATAAAGCACCCCCCCCCCCCCATGTAAGTATTACGTAGACAAGCTCATGTGTTTGACATGTTATTTTCTTCCTTCACCTGCTTCATAATGCTGTGGGATATGACTGTGTTTCATACACATCTGGGGTCAGGTAGGATGTGGAAGCCTAAACCTGTCGGCCTGTTCTCCCTGGGGAAGGGGGGGTTTGCTGGTGGTATAATTAGGTTATGACCGTTTGAAGCGAATGATGAGGATTCCTGTTCGCTGTAACCACAGCTTTTCCTTTCCTTTTGCGGTTTCTTTTCTTTTTAAGCTCTATATTCTAAGGGGGTAACAACATTTTAAGTCGTAGCCCTTGTAAGTGATCTCTCAGGTCACTCTGGGTCACTGGACGCTTATTCCCCCAGTGGGGCTGTTCAGATGCCAGATTCCACATTATACACATCACACAGACACACACACATTATACACAGACACACACACACACACACACACACACACACACACACACACATACACACTAAGCCTGCAAACTGTCTCAGCTCAACAGATGTGTAAATCCCCCCAAGCAACTAATGGCAGAACTGTGAAACGTCTAATTTCTGCAGCTGGCGACTTCACCTGACCTGTGACTGTGGTGTATGGACACAAGCCGGGCGTCACCATTTCTGCCTAATGTTCATGAAAATCTTCCCTAATTTACCATATTGGATTTGCAAACCAAACTATTTGGCTGCTGGTAATTCCATCTATTGCGGCTGCTTACTCTGGCTTTTTCTCATTGTTCTTTTGGATCCAAATACTGTATACTATAAATGTTAGCTCTCCAATGGGAATTTCCTTCCCCATGTGTCCGCTCAGTAACATAATATCTACATCTGCCCAAATCCTATATACATTTTATTTTGCTGGTTTGACTCTGGAGTCAACCCCTCCCCTCCCCTCCCCAAACTTCAAACCTTGCTTCTTTGCATATATTAAAGTAGCTTCTTGGCTATTTGTTACAGGATGGATGCAGAACATTTAGCTCTGGCCTCTATTGGCCGCACTTAACAGATGTTTTACTTTAAGCGGACACCCCTTTGTTTTACACTGACACTGAGAATATTTTTTTTCCAATTCCTTTTGCCTTTCTACTAAATTGTAGTAAATATGGGTCCAAGCTGATTCATTACCTTTCCTGTGTGTAGTATGCTGGATAACCAAGGCGGTGTAATTGTTAGCATTACTGCCTCACACCACTGAGGTTGTGGGTTCAGTTCCCACTAAGGCACTAACTGTGTGGATGATGGGGGGGTTAGGGTTAGGCACCCCCTCAGGGGGTTAGGGACCCCCCTGGAAGGTTAGGTTTAGGGTGCGTGGAGGGGGGGTTAATTTTAGGCACCCAGTGATCAGCACATTGACTTGCCATTTGATGTCACCCTATGTTTCCTTTGGGAACACATGGAAATGACCTGATCATTCACCTGCTGCTAAGGTGGTGACTGTACTCCTAACACATGCTGGACCCATAAACAGATTGGAGGACCCATGACAACCATGTGCAGATTGGAGGACCCCTCATGCCTTGAGAGGGGAGGACTCTTGACACCCGTGTGCAAATTGGAGAACCCCTCACAGGGAGCGAGGGTAGGGCCCCTGACACCCATGTGCAGTTAGATGAACCCTCACCCAAGGAGATGGAAGGACCCATAACACCAGTGAGCAAATTGGAGGACCCCTCACATCAGGAGACTGGAGGACCCCTGACACCCCTGTGCAGATTGGAGGACCCCTCACTCCAGGAAAGGGGAGGACCCCTGGCACTCATGTATAGGTAGGATGTGTTTTGCTTGCACTTACCCCATCCATATACTTGGTTTGATGGTACTAGACATCATCATTAGTGTATTGGGCATGTGAGGCTGCAGTCTTCACTCGATTACGCATGCACAGACCTGAGCCATCAATGGTTTTCCCCTGATAGGTAAAAACCATCTACTATCTATAGACAACCCTTAGCCAGACTCCAGTGCTGTTGGGGGCTCCGCCTGGCACCCAGTGATCAGCACATCGACTTGCGATTTGATGTCACCCTATGTTTGATGTGGGAACACATGAAAATGACCTGATCATTCACCTGCTGCTAAGGCAGTGACTGCACTCCTAACACATGCTTGCGAGCAGCTTCACAGACGGGGAGAAGTGCTGGTACGTCGCACCCTCGTATATGAAATCCTGGCAGACCTCCATATTTGTGCTTGTTATTTTTTAGCTGAGCAGAGAATTTGTGCTGTTCCCTCGTTTGGCCTTTTGTGCTTTTCTTGGATTTGGACGTTTTATTAGGTTTAGCAACTGCATCCAAGAAATCTTTCCCCCCCATATATTGTGTGTGCTGTCTATTTTATTTAATCTTTTCTTTATTCATAGAGGCGTATGGAAAATGGTCTCTGAGTCTGATGGGCTTGTATTTTACGTCTCCATGAAATCCCCCCCAAAGTCTGTACTTTCGCAATACATGTCTGAACGATCGAACAATATATTGCCTGAGTTTCACACTTGTAAACTGTACTGCCACCTGGTGCGACTGATCGTGATATCGAGGTGGAATTGAAATGAGACAGCTGGGTTGTATCCATGTACAATGGAGACCCAGACTTCTGCACCAATTGGTTGCCGTGGCTCAGTCATTTCAGTAGTGGAATAAAAGCAGAATAAGGGGTCTATTTACTAAGCAGTGTTAGGAGACAGAGTGAAAAGTGATAAGAAAGTGATAAGGTGCCAGCCAATCAGCTCCCAACTGTCATTTTTCAAACTCAGCCTGTGAGATGACAGTTCAGAGCTGATTGGCTATCACTTTCTTATCACTTTTCGCTCTGTCTCCTAACACTGCTTAGTAAATAGACCCCTTAATCTTCTGTTAAGCAGCGCTGAGTTCAGGCTTCTCGCTGGCATGCAAGCCGGGCTTAGATTGGATCAGGGGCACCTACAGCATGAAAACACCAGGAAATAGTTGGTCAGGAACACATTTTCTTTGAAACATGTTTTAGTTGTCATTCAGATGATTTGGACGCGTTCCTGTAATACATTCCATGCAGCTAGTCTGCTCCTTCACCTCCAGTCCTAGGAGGACACAGTACACCTATAAGATTGTATACCTGGGTCTTCCAAACAGCCAGTTCAGCACATGCCATGCAGATGTGGGAGAAAACCTCACACCCATGTGCATATTGGAGGATCCTTCACATGGGTAGAGGGGAGGACCCTTTCACCCGTGTGCAGATTGGAGACCTGTATGCAGATTGGAGGATCCCTAATACCTGTGTGCAGAGAGTAGATGACCACTGACACTCTGTGCAGATTGGAGGACCCCTCACACCGGGAGAGGGGAGGATCACTGACACTGTGCAGTTTGGAGGACCCCTCACACTGGGAGAGGGGAGGACCACTGACACTGTGCAGATTGGAGGACCCCTCACACAGGGAGAGGGAAGAACTCCTGACACCCATTTACATTTAGGATGTATTTTGCTTGCGCTTTCCTCATCCATAAACTCTATTTGATGGTACCTCTCCCGGCTAGTTATGCGATGTGTAGCCCATGGGCTTCAGATGGCGGTAGCCAGTCTCTGAATGCATCACATTCTGGTAGTTGAAAAATTTGCATCCCCCATATAAACCTATTGGTGGTTCCGGCTGCCGGCGGGACTGGAGGGATCACAGCAGGTATTGGAGATATCTGCTGCGGTCCCTCTGTCATACGTTCGGGGGATACTAAATATTTGCAGTTAACACCTGTTTTCGGGGATTAATCTGCAAATATTTATTGATAAATAGGCCCCTTAGTGAGAATGTGCACTGATATAAGGCAATAAAGCTTGTTTGCAGTCAGCAGTCCATTTTAACTGTTCCAATGCCCAATGGCAGTATGCCTGATACTACACCAGCTGACCTTTGGCATTTTACATTGTGAGTTTAGGCTTGTATGTAGCTCTGTCTGTGTCTCTTTCTCACTGACTCGCTCGCTGACTGTCTCTCTTCACCGACCCTCGCTGACTGTCTCTCTTCACTGACTCGCTCGCTGACTGTGGGCCTGATTCACTACGGAAAGCAACTGTGAATGCAATAGCGATTACGCACGCAGTTCAACTGCGATAGCATGCTAATTCTATGCCCCCGCAGCACTACGTAAGGACGCCCACTTTACTTAGCACATCCGTAATGTTTAGTAAGCCTGTGAAACCATCGGTACACCGAGCACCATCGCAGCCTCACGCACACTTGCACAAGCTCTGACCTTACTCAGAAATTGCTAACTTCAACGCATGCAATGAGGCCTCAGGCTGCGTAGGCCATTGCAGTGGATAATTTATGCACGCCCCTGCAACGGCGTTGAAAAGCACTGGCACGCCTGCATTTCGCTGACCACACCCTCGTTACCACCCACAAACTGCACTTCCTGTCCAGACTCTGCAATGGGTCTGCGTGGTCACTGCAATCACAATCCCGATCACAATGACTAGTACACGCATTGTGATGCATGTGCAGTATGCAACAATCAGCTGATTGCGTGCGTATTAGAAACTGCGTTCCTTTCTGAATGAGGCCCTGTCTCTTCACTGACTCTCGCTGACTGTGTCTCTTCACTGACTCTCTCTCGCTGACTGTCTCTCTTCACTGACTCTCTCTCGCTGACTGTGGGCTTGATGCAGCAAGGCACGCAGTTGCTAACACAAACTCAATCGGTTGATTAATTGGCACCGTGCATGCATATGCATCGCAGAGCGTGAGCCAGAAGCTGCGGTTATAACTGCGTATGTATAGGCTACACAGACTTATGACAGAATGATTGACAGGAAGTGCCGTTTGTGAGTAGTGACAGGGGGGTGGCCGTGCGTCTCAGGGCCGTTGCATGGGTGTGCATAAGTTAGCCACTGCGATACCAGACGCCTCCTGAGGCCTCATAGCGTGCGCAGAAGTTATCAATTCCTGAATGAGGTCTGGGCTTCCTTATCTGTGGGTATGGGTCCGATGTTACCGATTGTTTCTCTATGTTGCCCTAGTATACGGATGTGAGTAAGGGGAAGTGGGCGTCCTTATGTCAGGATACGATCGCAATGCGAATGCAAACATTTACATATCACCGCTGATATTAGCAACTGTGGTGGGTGCGTATAAGCAGAATTGCGTTCTGTAGTGAATCAGGCCCTGTGTGTCTCACACTACCTCTCTGACTGTCTCTCACACTACCTCACTGACTGTCTCTCTCTTTCTCTTTTGCTGCCTTTTTGTATAACTTGCTTCCCTCCTGTGTGTCTCTGCCTCTCGCTCCCTCTGCCTGTCTCTCTCTCGCTGCCTTTATGTATCACTTGCTTCTCTCGTGTGTCTCTGCCACTCTCTCCCTCTGCCTGTCTCTCTCTCTCTCGCTGCCTTTATGTATCACTTGCTTCTCTCCTCTCTCTCTCTCTGCCTGTCCCTCTCTCTCTCTGCCTTTGTGTATCACTTGCTTCTCTCCTGTGTGTCTCTGCCTCTCGCTCCCTCTGCCTGTCTCTCTCTCCTCTCTCTCTCTCGCTGCCTTTGTGTCACTTGCTTCTCGCCTGTGTGTCTCTGCCTCTCGCTTCCTCTGCCTGTCTCTCTCTCTCTCTCTCTCTCTCTCACTGCCTTTATGTATCACTTGCTTCTCTCCTGTGTGTCTCTGCCTCTCGCTCCCTCTGCCTGTCTCTCTCTCTCTCGCTGCCTTTATGTATCACTTGCTTCTCTCCTGTGTCTCTGCTGTCTCTCTCTCGCTGCCTTTGTGTCACTTGCTTCTCTCCTGTGTGTCTCTGCCTGTCTCTCTCGCTGCCTCTGTCACTTGCTTCTCTCCTGTGTGTCTCTGCCTCTCGCGCTCTCTGCCTGTCTCTTGCTCCCTCTGCCTGTCTCTCTCTCGCTGCCTTTGTGTCACTTGCTTCTCTCCAGTGTCTCTGCCTCTCTCTCCCTCTGCCTCTCTCTCTCTGCCTTTATGTATTACTTGCTTCTCTCCTCTGTCTCTGCCTCTCGCTCCCTCTGCCTGTCTCTTTCTCTCTCTCTGCCTGTCTCTTTCTCTCTCTCTGCCTTTGTGTCACTTGCTTCTCTCCTGTGTGTCTCTGCCTCTCTCCCTCTCTCTCGCTGCCTCTGCCTGTCTCTCTCTCTCTCGCTGCCTTTGTGTCACTTGCTTCTCTCCTGTGTGTCTCTGCCTCTCTCTCCCTCTGCCTGTCTCTCTCTCTCTGCCTTTGTGTCACTTGCTTCTCTCCTGTGTGTCTCTGCCTCTCTCCCTCTGCCTGTCTCTCTCGCTGCCTCTGCCTGTCTCTCTCTCTCTCGCTGCCTTTGTGTCACTTGCTTCTCTCCTGTGTGTCTCTGTCTCTCTCTCCCTCTGCCTGTCTCTCTCTCTCTCTGCCTTTGTGTCACTTGCTTCTCTCCTGTGTGTCTCTGCCTCTCTCCCTCTGCCTGTCTCTCTCGCTGCCTCTGCCTGTCTCTCTCTCTCTTTGGCGCAAGCAGTTCCAGATGTTCAAACTTTCCTGGTTGTTCCTGACTTCCCTTCTTAATAACTACATCTCTTATACTGCTAGCGCCCCTTCCCCCAATCCCTCCTCCTAG